>CM065592.1:163633342-164233342 GCA_033119425.1 Bufotes viridis
CTTATTACCTTGGAGTGCTGCTTGCTTTTGTGTATCCTGTATATTGGGTAAGCTTATTCCCATTGAGCGCGCACAGAGTTAGTTCAGTCAGTGCTGCCCCTTTTTTTCTTTTGTGTGTGTGTATATATATATATATATATATATATATATATATATATATATGCATATTTTTAGTAATTGTACATTTATTTTGTGCCATACATTTTTTACAATTACTAAAAACAATATAAAGTAAATAAATTGAATTTAGCCTCTATTTCAGTTTTGAACTCACAATCTTCTACATTAGAGCCAAGAACCTTGACCACTACGCTATACAGCTACATCTTTACCTGCAATGAAATATAAAATGTTATTTCTGCTATAGAGGAATACTTGTGCGCAGCAAACATACTGTACTTTATTCGTTTTGCTGGCTACAGTAAATGTTATCGATAGTTAAAGGTGACCTGTCATGTTGAACATGCCATCTGATCTGGCAGCAGCATGGTATAGTGTAGGATGAGCTGATCAGATTGATAGTGTTGCGGGATTCAGTATAACCTTCAATCATTTTAATCCCTGTTCTATGTTTAAGAGTACAGTGATTGACAGCCTACTTGTGTGACTGTGCATACAAAGTATTTAGGACCACCCACTGGACTCCTAACCATAGAAATAATCAATAATTAAGTTGATAAATCACAACCATCACAATCTTTTCCTTTTCTTTTCAAAATTCTTTTTATTAATTTGTATATATAGGGAACAACAATAAAACAGTATTGTAGTATACATATGTGACAAAGATACCAGAGGGTGTTGTAGTAAGATCATCACAATAAGTAGTATCAGAAAGTCATGCAATTCAGAGCCAGTGACTCAAAGTCATAATTCAGCATCAATTAGACATTCCTCTGATAACAGAGCAATATATCTAGAAATCAGGTATACAGAAGATGGGAATGTAACACATAACATAGACAACATACATTAGGTGGGGAGGGTCTAATTGGGGAGGAAAAAGGGAGGGGAGGGAGGGAGCCTGTCAAAAGCCAGTATTAAATGAACGTTATAAGTGCGTAAAAATTGTCGGAATGTCACCCATGGAGCCCATACCTGACTGAAAGCGTTGTGTGTTTTTGACTCCCAGCTTGCAAGCTCTTCCAGACGGTATAACGAATCCACTTTGTCTAACCAAAGGCTGAATGGTGGGGGGTGAGACGCTTACCACAGTGTGGGTATTAATATACGTGCCGCTGCAAGCAGGTGTCTCAGTAACTTTGCAGTACGCTTGAAGAGCTTGTCTGGGAGCAATTGAAACAGACAGATCTCGGGGTAAGGGGCAGGTGTGTTTTTGCTACTGTGTTAATTTGAGATATAATATGTGCCCAATAAGGTACTACGCGTGGGCAAGTCCACCATAAGTGATAGTAGGTCCCTAATTGTTGACCGCATCTCCAGCAAGCGGGGTCATAACTCGCATTATACTTATGCAATAAGGTAGGGGTCAGATGCCATCTAGTCAAACTCTTGTAACCACTTTTCTGCATCCTAACGCAGTGAGAGGTCATCTTCGGAGCCGCTAGAAGTAATTGAATTTCAGTTTCTGTGAACTTTCGGGAGAGATCTTCCTCCCATGCTCTAATGAAAGAGTGCTTCGTACATAGCAATGGAGTCGAGAGTAATTTACAAAAAGTCGAGATTACTTTCTTAGGGGGTTTGGGTTGGTCTATGGAGGTTTCAAAGTGTGTAATGGTTCGTTGGGAATCAGCTTGCTTAAGTAGTAAATCACCAAAGGTTATAGCCAGTACTGGGCCACCATGAGCCCAAGTATCACAACTGTATAACACAACGCCTATGGCACATAAATCAAAACAACCTAGATAGAAGATACCAGACCGCGTATCATTGAAAAACACATTTTTATTACCATATTAAAAGGTGCATATAGCACATACAATTAAAATACATAAGGGGGGTGCATAGATGGGCGGCATCCAAGAGGAGAGACGGAGGGGAGAAGGTCCGATAAACAGGTCAAATGTACAAAGTGCAAGTGCATACAATCAAGGAAGTAATAACATCATACCCATACTGTGTCTCTCCTCCGGGATGGCGCCAACCCCGACGCGCGTTTCGGCACAAGCCTTCGTCTGGGGGTGGCGTCATCATCGGGGGACAGTATATTTATGCAGTGCATCAACCAATCAATCACCGTTAATTCAAATAGCGATACCTCCCAGTGACGCATCCATCTGCATCACAGCCCACGTGAGCCATATAATCATGTGACCGGAACACGTGACCACCGAGGTCACATGATCGGATCGCAGGTCCTAACAGATAATATTCATCTCCATGTCTCGGCCGGAAAAAATCCTCATTATAAGGCACAAATAGATGCACATAATATAGAACATATATATCCGTATATTATCTCCAGAAGCGCTATCACCTGCAATAGGTTACAACCAATAATAATAAATGCAAAATAAAATTATACTAGTACGCGAGTGACTGTGATAGCATTATGCTTAAAACAAAATAAATGTGTACAACAAAAGGAAGATAAAAAGAGTGCCGAGTGCAGTGACAAAGTGACTAAGTGCAACCCATGAAAAAGTGATTGTGAATAAAAAGACAAATACACACAACACAATTAATGTCAAATGATTATCCAAACAATATAATATAACATGATTACACATGAAATTACACACATGATTACACACATAAAAAATATATATATATATAATTAATAATTAAAAATTAAATATTAATAATTAAACTCATCTGTGAATTACTATATTAGAAAAGTGAAAAAGACAAAAAATATTAAAAAATATAAATTGTATATATTTCATACATAGATAATTATATATAAGCAAATACTAACCCTCACATATAAGACATATAGAAACCTCCATATATGTGTATAGCAACATATTAATACTGGAGATAAAAGATAAATATGCGCAAAGACATTGGACCATATTCAAAACTTTTTCCTAGGCACAATAAAGTGCAAAAGGACAACTGAAAACTGTACCCCCATCTATCACTAAAGTTACACCAAAAACCATTTTTTCTTTTTTTTAAAAATTATTGAAATTAAAAAACGCCAAAAAAGGAGGGGAGGGACGGACTCGCAAACAATCAGAGAAAGGAAGCAAAACCAGATGCCTCATTCAGACCATTCGGTTTAAGGGAATTAACCCTCCAGATCCATTGACACTCGAGTTGGGCCAACTTTTTTGATATACTGCCACCACGTATGTTCTTTGATATGCAGTCTATGCCAAATATTTTTAAACCAGAGGGATCACAATTGTGATATAATTTAAAGTGCTTCGCCACAGGTTTCAGTTGTGACATATCATTCTCCTTTTGCGCTGCAAAGATATCCCGAACATGTTCTCTTGCCCGAACTTTCAGTTCACGAGTGGTAAGTCCGATATATATCTTTTTACATGGGCAATTCGCATAATATACCACAGCTGTTGTTGAACATGTTATTCTTTGGGTAATTTTAAAGGTTTTCTCCTCTGTTGCATGTTGGAAATGGGTAGCTCAAATGTACAAATGGAGGAGGAAAGAGCTACAGCCGATATGTGCTGATGGTACAACACTCAGGGTACGGTCTCCATCGGTGTCATCTTTGTCCTCTGTGTCTGATGTATCAGAGACATATGGTGGAGTAAGACGGGCTACCCCCTATAAAAGAAAAGGGACTTCCATGACTAGCTCGATGGGAAAAAGACGGACGCTCCGGATGAGGGGTGGTCAGGCACAACCTGATCATCTGAAGGTAATTAATCTGTCTAACCTTCTGCTCTATTTGATTCCTTTACAGCAATAAAAGATTTACAATTATTTGGTCGGTCCCTTCTCCTAAAAAAATGGCATCATAAGGAGGATCCTGATGGCATCTTTACCACGGAAGTGGAGAAGGAGGCTGTGAGGACTCTTGAACAATTAATGGTGGAAGCAAACCCAAGTAAGGATGATACTATACCAGATTCCATCAAATGTAAGTCACAAAAATTTCCCCCTTTATCATCATGCCCAGCAGTGGATTTATTTGTCCAGCTGGTGTCCAAGGAATTCACGCAGCTCTCTACAAGAGTGCTTAGGACCCTAGTGCCGCTGCGAGTCGCATCCTTCTGGAAACCCTCAGCAGTGGCAATCTATAGGGAATAGATCCCCTGACTTTTTTCCCCTCTCGTTCGTCGATTCTGAAGAACACAGACTTGATAAAGGGGCAGAGCCCCGAAACGCGTTGTCTTTGAAAGAATAAATATTGTCGAACCAATTTTCCGGGTCGTGGTTTTGCGCCAATATGATGTCCGTACGCTAAGTGTGCTGAAAAGCAACAAAAAAGCAATTTCCTATATATCGATTGCTGAGTTATATAATTTGACCAGATATGGTGAGAGCATTTCCAAGCATGACATAAAGTAATGTGCGGATAGGCCGTCTGGGCCTGGGCTTTTATTTTTCGGGGAAGACATAATAGCCTCTTTGATTTCCAGGGGCGAGATTGGGGAGCACAATTTTTGAGATTGCGCAGGGGATGTTTGTGGAAGATTTAAAGAAGCCAAAAATTCTGTTATTGATTCTGGTTTCGGCTTATCTATTGTGTTTTGTGGAGATTTTAAGTTGTATAATTCTTCATAAAACGTGCTGAACTCTCGTGCAATATCAGTTGTTTTTTGGTAAGTCGTACCGTTTAAGCCACTTATATTGGCTATAAAAGATTTAGCTTTCCTTTGTCTAATTTGTGCTAACATAAATCTGGTAGGTTTGTCACCATGCGCGTAATGTTTGAATTTTGCTGAAAGATAGGCTTTAGCTGAGCTCAGATTTAGCAAGTTTTTAAGCTCAGTGCGACAAGTGGTTAGCTCGTCTAGATGGGAAGCTAAGAGGGATTTCTTGTGCAGACTCTCTAAACGAGAGATTTTCTGTTGCAGTTCGGACATTTTTTGTGTCTTGACTTTGTGTACATGAGCGGAAAGGGATATGAGCTTGCCTCTGATGTACGATTTATGTGCTTCCCAGAGCGTCTGCACAGAAACTTCTCCATTGTCGTTACGGGCAAAGAACTCAGCTAGTTGAGAGTTAATTCTCTGGACATGCTGAGGGGGTTTTAAGAGAAGGTAATTTAAACGCCAGCACCGATAAGGCGGTGGCGTTTGAGGCAACAAGTATACCAGTTCCACTAAGGAGTGGTCTGAGAGGACCTGAGATATGATGGAGGCTGATTGACAGTTTTGTATTTGTACGTTGGGAAGGAATATGTAGTCAAGCCTACTATATGAGTTTTGTGGAGATGAGTAAAATGTGTAATCTTTGACTGACGGGTTTAGCGTTCTCCATGTATCTACTAATTGCAAAGACTGTAGGGCGGCGTCAGTTTTGCTTGGGTTTTAAAACGGATGTCTGTCCTTCCGTTGGAGGAGTCTATAATAGGGTTGAGTGCAACATTGTGGTCGCCCCCTAGAATAAAGATACCTTCCGAGAAGGACGAGAGTTTCTTCAGGGTTGTCCTAAGCCAGGGGATTTGTTCAGTATTAGGTGCATAAACGTTCCCTATGGTGAACGTCAGTGTGCCCACTTTCCCTTTAATGAAAATATATCATCCTTCTAAGTCGGTGCATTTTTCTAGCAAGGTAAAGTTCACATTTTTACTTAAACCAATGCTTACACCCTTAGAGACTTTAGTGTCTGAGCCTGAATGGTACCATTGGGAGTAGTGTAATTGTTTCATGGTCGGGATTTTTTGTTTTTTAAAATGCGTCTCTTGGAGAAGACAGATATCTGCCTTGTTTCTCCTACGGAGGCCTAACATCTGTCCCCTTTTTAGGGAGAGTTGAGCCCATGTACATTGTATGTAACTATTTTGATACTTGCCATGATGCTGCTTGTATAGGAGGGTCTGATTCAGAATAAGGCTCCGAGTATTTGAGGGCTTGAGAAAAATCTTCAGGGTGGGGAGGGAAGGAAAGAGGTAGAGGGAAAAATGGAAACTGAGGGGAGAGACAAAGACAATTATTCATTAACATCCATAACATGAAACATGGCATATATATGTGCATCCCGAGTTTAACAGACAGCCGGATACACTCTAATATGGGTATCCTGTTTAGATGTTGCAACTGATAATGTTAGGGGCCCAACTTTTCATCAATGTTATCACATGGAGATAAGGAGATTCTCCAACATAGAGTAAGTGACAGTGAGAGTGAGCGGAGGGGCTAGAGAGAATAAAGGCATTGGGGAAGGAATAACTGAAATAATAACAAGATAAAAGGTGAAGTAGAGGAGGAGGGGAGAATGTAGGAGGGTAATAACAGGATTAGCAGAGTTAGAGAAAGAGAAAGAAAAGGAGAAGAAAAAGGAGAAAGAAAAAGAAAGAGAAAACCGAGTGAGGATATATGACAGCAAACCAACAGCAGAATTGAAGACTATAATCCGCAGATGAGGACATCAATGTGGATATGATGAACTTCTCTGCTTATTTCAGGTGTCCTCAGGGATGATGTTTTTCGGGGCCAATTTGCCCGACTTCTTCCTGGACTTAGCGATACGTCCCGATGTTGCTTCTTCCCAAGGTGTGGGAGGAGGGAACTGCGGTAGATTGTCCAGATCTTTTACTACAGCCCAATCAGGAGTCTGCAGGTCTGGGAGGTCTAGGGCTTTGTAAACACCTGAAAGATCAGCTGTGGAACGGACCAGGAGTCTCTTCCCTCCTGACATGAAGGCTAGTCTGAAGGGAAATTGCCAGCTATATTGGATCCCTTTGGAACGAAGAGCCGTAGTCAAGGGCTTGAGGGTTCTTCTTTTAAGTAGTGTCTGTGGAGACAGGTCTTGATATATATGTATCTGTGAATCTTCATAGGTGACTTGTGAAGCTGTTCTAGAAAGGCACAAAATGTCTTCTTTGACAGTGAAGTGCAGTAGTCGGCAGATTACATCTCGCGGGGGGTTTGTATCTCTAGGTTTGCGTCTCAGTGCCCTATGGACGTGTTCAATGATAATCTCTCCCAGGAATGTTTCTCCTAGGATGTTATGGAAAATGTCGGTTACAGTTAGTAACAGGGCAGAATTTTCAACCGATTCAGGGAGGCCTCTCAGATGAGGTTATTCCATCGGCCTCTGTTTTTCTGGTCTTCCAGTGCATCAAATGCCACATTGAGATAATTTTGACACGTAGTGAAACTGGAGGTCAGAGCAGTGGTGTAATTACAGAGGGAGGTTTGGGTTGTTTCAAGTTGCTCGACTCTAGCGCCCAAGTGCTTGATGTCGTGTTTTATATCATGAAGATCTTTAGAAAGAGGGTCTAGGGCTTTAGCTAGAGCACTTTCTAGGGATTGTTGCAAAAAGGAACGGGATACTGGTAGCGCATCTCATTGTGAGGATAACTCAATGTCACTGTCAGTTTCTTCCCTTGTGACTAAGAGGGCTGCTGGGAGAGTATCTTTAGAAGGAGTATTCATTTTGAGATGAGGGTTCTTTTTCTTCATATATTTATCCATCTCTCCCTTTGGTGCTGGTAATTTATGTTCAGGGTTGGAGTCTTTGGAGATGGTATTTCCAATTTTAACCATGTTTTCAGATTTCACCAGAGTATATTTAGCACATTAGTGTCTGTCAGTAAAACTGTAGACAGTGAAAAATTATGGCACAAAGTCCATTGATAAAGTGCAGAATAGTCTCAGAAGAATAGCAAGTGGAGTAATGGGCCTTGTCAGTCCAGAAAAAATTAGAGTGGTGCTCTCTGTTTTATGCTGGGGTGTGTGCGGAGGGGTGAGGGAGGCAGTGGCAATACCACTCAGAGGTGGTGCCCTGGACGGTAAGTAGACCTCCGAAAACAGCTATGTGTTACAGTGAGTGGGCCTAAGAGAGGATTTAGGCCTAACTGGAAGAGCGGTGCGAGGTATTACTCACTGCTGCGTAGGTCTGGATGCTTACTTGTGATACGACTATGTGGCGATGATCCGGCGACGATCTTGTGGCCTCCCTTCAGACTGAATAGCTAGGGCAGGAGGTCTTATGAGGGACAGCTCTGCGGTCGGGCCGTGGTTCCGCTCACTTGGGCTTGGAGTGAGGCGATTGAGGTAGGCCGCACTCGTTCGAGTCGTAAGTCTCGTGGGTCTTAAACCGAGCGTTGCGGTGTATAATAGTTCCTCCGGTACTCCTATTTTCTTCCCTCCGGATGGTGCGCCTTCTGTCTCTATTGCCCGCAGAGTGGTGTGCAGAGCAGTGTGTGATCTCTCACAGCCGGATGGTAGGCCGCGCTGCAGCCTAAGCTAAATCTTTTCCCACAAAACTATATATCGATCTGCTCAGCTCCTCCTGTTCTATAACTCACTGACTGCAAATAGGAATGTATTCAATATATATTTATTAATGATCTTGTAGATGGCTTGCACAGTAAAATATCAATTTTTGCAGACGACACCAAATTGTGCAAAGTAATTAACATGGAAGAGGACAGTATATTGCTACAGATGGATCTGAATAGATTGGAGGTTTGGGAAGAGATATGGCAGATGACAAATGTAAGGGCATGCATGGGAAAGAATAATGCAAGTCACCCGTACATAATAAATGGTAAAACACTGGGTAACGCTGACATGGAAAAGGACTTGGGGATTTTAGTGGACAGCAAACTAAGCTGTAGAACCAGTGTCGGACAGCTGCTGCCAAGGCCAATAACATAATGGGCTGCATCAAAATAGGCGTAGATGCCCATGATGAGAACATAGTGCTACCAATTTACAAATCACTAGTTTTGGGTCATTGTCCTGCTGGAAGATGAACCTCCGTCCTAGCCTCAAATTACGCACAGAGTGGTACAGGTTTTGCTCAATAAGATCCCCGTATTTAGCACCATCCATCTTTCCCTCAACTCTGACCAGTTTCCCAGTCCCGGCTGCTGAAAAACATCCCCACAGCATGATGCTGCCACCACCATGTTTCACTGTGGGGATGGTGTTTTTTGGGTGATGTGATGTGTTGGGTTTGCGCCAGACATAGCGTTTTCTTTGATGGCCAAAAAGTTCAATTTAAGGGCCCTTTCACACTGGCGTTTTTGTTTTCCGGCATAGAGATCCGTCGTCGGGTCTCTATGCCGGAAGAATCCTGATCAGGTTCATCCCCATGCATTCTGAATGGAGAGAAATCCGTTCAGGATGCATCAGGATGTCTTCAGTTTAGGACCGGAACATTTTTTGGACGCAGCAAATACCGCAGCATGCTGCGCTTTTTGTTCCGTCCAAAAATCCGGAACACTTGCCGCAAGGCCGGATTCGGAATTAATGCCCATTGAAAGGCATTAATCCGGATCCGTCTAGCTAACGTCGTTTCGGCGCATCGCCGAATCCGACGTTTAACTTTTTCTCAATTGTTACCATGGCAGCCAGGACGCTAAAGTCCTGGTTGCCATGGTAAAATGTAGCGGGGAGCGGGGAGCGGGGGAGCGGTATACTTACCATCCGTGCGGCTCCTGGGGCGCTCCAGAGTGACGTCAGGGCGCCCTACACGCATGGATCACGTGATCGCATGGATCACGTGATCCATGCGCATGGGGCGCTCTGACATCATTCTGGAGCGCCCCGGGAGCCGCACGGACTATAAGTATACCGCTCCCCCGCTCCCCGCTCCTACTATGGCAACCAGGACGCTAGTAGCGTCCTGGCTGCCATAGTAACCTGAAAGCAATTCGAAGACTGATCAGGATCCTGATCAGTCTTCTAATGCTTCAGGCGACTTGCGTTCTGACGGATCCGGCGGGACGGAAGTGCCTGCCGGATCCTCAGAACGCAAGTGTGAAAGGACCCTTAGTCTCGTCAGACCAGAGCACCTTCCTCCATACATCTTGGGAGTCTCCTACATGCCTTTTCGCAAACTTACAACATGACTTTTTGTTTTTTGCTGAAAGTAATGGCTTTCTTCTGGCCACTCTGCCATAAAGCCAAACTCTATGGAGCATACGGCTTATTGTTGTCCTATATACAGATATTCCAGTCTCTGCTGTGGAACTCTGCAGCTCCTCCAGGGTTACCTAAGGTCTCTGCGCTGCCTCTCTGATTAATTCCCTCCTTGCCCGATCCGTGAGTTTTGGTGGGCGGACGTCTCTTGGCAGGTTTGCTGTTGTGCCATGTTCTTTCCATTTGGTTATGATAGGTTTGATGGTGCTCCTGGGGATCAGCAAAGATTTGGATATTTTTTTATAACCTAACCCTGACTTTTATTTCTCAACAGCATTGTCCCTTACTTGTTTGGAGAGTTCCTTGGTCATCATGGCAGTGTTTGGTTAGTTTAGTAATGCCTCTTGCTTAAGTGTTGCAGCCTCTGGGGCCTTTCAAAAAAGGTGTGTATATGTAATGACAGATCATGTGAAACTTAGATTGCACACAGATGGACATCATTTCACTAATTATGTGACTTCTGAAGGTAATTGTTTGCACCAGAGCTTTTTATGGGCTTCCTAGCAAAGGTGGGGAATAAATACGCACATGCCAATTTTCAGTTTTTTTATTTCTAAACAATAGTTTTATTTTATATTTTTCTCATTTCACTTCACCAACTTAGACTATCGTGTTCTGATACATCACATACAATTCACATTAACAAAACATTGAACTTAAGGCTGTAATGTAACAAAACACAAAAAAGTCAAGGGGGTGAATACTTTTGCAAGGCACTGTATGTGCAACATGATTGTCATGACCATAGACAGGGAAACTGACTTACACGGTGAACTCAACCCGCTGTCCCTGCCTAGTTGCAGACCAAGCCCTAAGCAGCAAGTCCGCAACTGGTTGACTGTCCCTATCGTGGTAAGTGTAGAGAGACAAATCAAGCGCCCACTGTAAAAATTGGATAACAATTATAATAGGCCCAGGGACTCAGAGCAGGGACCAGAATACAAGCAGTCCTAAGATAGGCAGTCACTCAGCCTGCATCAGAAACATACAGGTGATACAAATAACTCACTAATCACCCCCAGCAAGTATGTGCATTCAACTAACCAGGGGGCATGGCTTAAGTGACACATCACCAGGGGGCATGGCCTAGGCGGCGCATCATGGGCTTTAGACCGTGGCGGTGGAGCTCGGACAGGTAAGTTGGTGACAATGATAGTGTGTAAATTTTTTGGTGACCTTGCCTCACAAAAAGTGCAATACCAAGAAATCAAAAAGTCATCTGGCTCTCAATAAATAGCAACACAAAAACAAGATATTTTTATTTTCAAAAATGCTTTTACTGTGTAAAACGTAACAAAAAAAATAAAAAATAAACATCGCAGTGTCCCTAACAAACTGCTCTATAACTAAATATCACATGATATGCCCCCTCAGGTGAATGCTGTAAAAAATATAAATAAAAACTGTGCCAAAACTGCCATTTTTTGTCACCTTGCTTCACAAAAAGTGTAATACCAAGTGATCAAAAAGTCGTATATACCCCAAAATGGTATCAATCTAGCAGTTATTTCATCCCCCAAAAAATGAGACCGAATTAAGACAATTGGCAGAAAAGTAAAAAAAGAATATGGTTGTCAGAACATGGCAACACAAAAACAATATTTTATTCTGTTCAAAAATGCTTTTACCATGTAAAACTTAACAGAATTAAAAATAATACGCTCATCAGGTATCGCCGCGTCTGGAACAACCTGCTCTATAAAAATATCACATGATATACTCTGTCAGGTGAATACTGTAAAAATAAAATAAAAAAACGATGCCAGAACAGTCATTTTTTGGCACCTCGCCTTACAAAATGCTCAAGTGATCAAAAAGTCATATATACCCCAATGAAAACACTACCTCATCCTGCAAAAAATGAACCTCCACATATGACAATCACTCAAAATATACAAACCACTGGTACCTGTTAGCCAATCGATTAAAATCTGCGGTGGAAAAGCCATATGGCGCTCCCTTCTTTCTGAGTCCTGCAATATGCCCCCACAGCAGTTTACCACCTCATATGAGGTGCTGACGTATTCAGGAGAAAATGAGTAACAAATTATGGGGTGCTTTTTCTCCTGTTACCCCTAGTGAAAATGAAAAAATTGGGACTAAAGCAACATTTTATTGGAAGAAATTAAACTTTTCATTTTCACAGCCAAGTGTTTCCAAATTCAGTACTGGATTCTGTAGCCCGAAACACTTTGATGTAATTTTCTGTGACTTTGGTGGATTTTATATGATGAGCCAATAAAGAACCTTTTTTATTCCATAAGAAGCTGGATTCCATTTTTCCATTATCTGACGGGGTATATTATGGGATATATTTATAGAACCGGTCATTATGGATGGGGCGATACCTCATATGTGTGTTTTTTCTTTTTTTATTATAAAATTATTGGAAAGGGGTCGTTTGTTGGTTTTTTACTTGAAACTTTATTTTTTATTATTAAAAACTTTTTTTTTATACTTTATTTCTGTCCCATTCTGGGACTTCAATGTATGGGGGTCTGATCCCCATTTGTATTGTAATGCATTGCCTGTCAGTGTATTACACTGAGTAATACACTAACAGGTTGCCTAGGAGACCCAGCCTGGGTCTGGATTTCGTAAGCTTCCGTAGAAGGCAGGTCACGATGCCTCTGCAAAGTATCTTGCTGCCTTCTCAACCATTAAGTCCCTGTCACCGCAGCGCTGGGACCCGATGGGACCCCTTACTGACTGCAAACACCATCTATGTCAAGGTCAGCGCTTACCACGGCATAGAAGGGGTTAATCCACCGACATCATCTTTTACAGCGATGCCAGCAGATACAGCACGAGCCCTGCTATCAGTAACTGCCGGACCCCCACTCTGATCGGGCAGGCACCTGAGTGGTACCCGCCCGATTACCATGATATAATAGTACATCAAATTGCAGCAAGTCACCTGCCGATATGACGTACTATTATGTCATATGTTATGAAGGAGTTAAAAACACACCACATCGGCACATGTCTCATTCTTTTTCATATTCCAAAGCTTCCAATAATTGTCCCTTATCAGGGAAAGATAGGGTTGCCACCTTTCCCAACAAAAACTACCGGCCAAGTTAAGCTGTGTGGTTGTGGGGCGTGGCTTAACACGAGGTGTTAAGTCGCTATCCTCCTGTGGCTCCCAATAATATTAATGCCCTATTAATGATGCCTAGAATTAAAAATGCCCCCATTAGTGCCCCCCAGAAAGAATAATGCCCCCCATTTTTGCCCCTAGAAATAATAATGCCCCTATTTGTGCTCCCAGGAAGAATAATACCCCCATTAGTGCCCCCTGCATGAATAATGCTTCCCATTTGTGCCCCCAGGAATGATAATGACCCCATTAGTGCTCCCAGTTAGAATAATGCCCCCAATTAGTGCCCCCAGTTAGAATAATGCCCCATTAGTACCCCCAGTTAGAGTAATGCCCCCATTAGTGCCCCCAGTTATAATAATGTCCCCATTAGTGCCCCCAGTTAGAATAATGCCCCCCATTAGTGCCCCCAGTTAGATTAATGGGGATGCGGGTAGGCTGCCACAAAGAGGACCAAGAAAATAAGGACAGACTTGTTCTGACTGGGAATGCTGGCCAATTGTATTTTCTCAAAGGATCTGGTGAGGTTGGCTCATGTGCTGCAATAGACCTCTGGTACCACATCTTATTTTAATCTTGTATATCGTGCACACCGCTGTGGTTTTGTGTGTCCACCTTGTGGAGAGAAAGTGTCATATGGGAGTTGGTCGCACAGCTACAGGTAGCTCTGGCACATTTTGGGCCTAACTCACCCCCAGTGTCAGCAGCTCCACCAGATATTGAAGCAGACGTGGCTCTGGCTGTTCTTTGAGAGCTACATGGCCTCTGTTCTTTATTGCTGCCACCACCGCCCTTCTCTGCCCTTCTCTACTGGTGTTACCTCCTCCTCAACACCCCGATCCTGCTCCCAGCTCCACTCCTCAACTTTCCTGCCAATATCATAATGGGCTCCTGGGCCCCCCACCCTGCATTTTCCCTACCTGCCACTGTCACTGTCCCCACCACCAATGCCGTGGCTACAGGTGAAACTATTACCACCACCTTCAACACAGGTATGCTTGGGGTCACCAGCCTCCTCTCGAACCACCTCCTTTGGGCAGCCAAAATGGTGAGGGCTCTTACACAAGTCATCAACAGGGAGCTGCAAGGAGGAGGAGTAACCTCCACATCATGCTGCTGCGACTGAGAGGTGGAGTGAGTCATCCAATCCACAATCTCATCCTCTTTCTTCTCAACTATAATGTTGTGCCTTTCCAAAGCCAGCAACCCAACTGCGGCCTACTACTACTACTACATCTGGCCGGATAGTTGTTGCTGCTACTACCCACCTTCTGGCTCTGAGTCTTTCTTTTGGTACCCTTCCGTAGACCTGACGTTTTTGGGCCTCTCAGATGTTGGGAACTTATCTGTGTGGAGAAATAAATGAACGTTAATGGATAATTAAGGACCAGGACTCACAATCAATTTCATGTTATTGTCATGCCCTGCTCTGGTGAGGTGCGGAGGTCTGTCAGGTTGGCAGCACGTGTGTAGTTTTCTGTTTACTTCAGGTGCACTGGGTGGGGTCGTTTGTGTAAGTTTAAATCAAGCACCTATCCAGTGTCCCTTGCGGGTTATAGCTTCTTTCTCACTCTGAGGAAAGTTAGATTACTGTTTCTGCTCTGCTTCAAAGATAAGTGTGTTTTTGGTTTCCATTTGTGAACTGTCTAGGCTGTTAGTTAGACACCTGCTTTCTCCAGGATTAGAGGAAACAGGCTGCTTTTTTCCCCCTTGTCCACTATCTCAGGGACTATAGGGTTTATACAGTCTTAGGCACAGGGGCACGTTTATTCCCATCTTTTGGGTCTAAACGTGTCACAGCAGTCTAGGGTCAGCTGATAGGACCTTGTCAGGAGGTGACCATTAACCCCAGCTTTTGCCTAGATGCTTGTTTGTTGTTTCTTGTGTTTCTATTGTATCTTGTACCCTTCCCGGCATGACAGTTATCACTCACAGTTGGATTGCTGCCCTACCTTGTGTCTTGTGTATTATTGCAGTGATCACGTATTTATGCTGCTTAATTAAATGGAACAAGAGGCTGGATGCAAAATTTTACCTTAATTCACACTGGTAAATTGCTGCTACCGCAGGGGTATTGCTGCAGCTTAATTAAATTGAAGCCCTCCTAAACATTTTTTTATTGCGACCGTGTGGAAACTGAACATATGTAAATAGACGATTGAGGGTGGACTCCAAGTTTCACCTCAATACACACTGGTAGAATACTGCCTCACCATTTGTATTGGGGCAGTAATCACGTATATATGCATATTAATTAAATTTAATTAAATTCAACTCAATTAAACCCCCAAAAAAGGATTTCTGTGAAAATGGGGAAACAAAATGAAAGTATTTGCTTGCAGGTAGCTGCTTTTGAGGTGCACATGCACTTCTGATAGCAGGCACAGCCAGCCATAGGTCCTGTCTTCTCTTTTCCTGGCTATTAGCTGCCCTACTTCTCTGCATTGTACACAACACACACACAATTCTTTTTTGGAATCCTAGCCTTCCCCTTCACTCTCCCTGGCAATAAGCTTGATTCATTTCTGACTGTCCCTGATTGTTTCTTTTCTTTCACTCTCTCTAACTCCCTAAGATCATTTTCCTGGCAGAGACTATAAGAACCAACCATCCTCATTCACAGCCCAGCACAGAATAGCATTCTGCTCGTTCTGCTAGGGCAATTCCCTACCTGCTGCAGCACTGATTGGCTCATCCAGGCTATCTGTCGGCCTGGGAGCCAATCAGGGCAGCTCTTCCCCCACTTCCCCTCAGGGTCATGTAAGAACCTTTCTTCTTCCTCCCTAATGCTTTTTTTACAGCCAACATGTGAACTAAAATGGTGCTATGCACCGTTTCAGTGGATTCATCCGAAACTAACCTGAAAAAAATTGGGTTCGTCTGTTGTCCAAAAAATAGCAAAGTTCGGACTGAATCTGGTATGGTCGGAACTGGTTTGCTCATCCTTACAGTATACTCCAAGAGACCTCAGCGGTATACAACACAGACCACTGAGGACAATGGTTTCCAGCAGGGTTAATGTGC
The DNA here is from genome assembly GCA_033119425.1 of Bufotes viridis. Lineage (NCBI taxonomy): Eukaryota > Metazoa > Chordata > Amphibia > Anura > Bufonidae > Bufotes > Bufotes viridis. Next base: position 163,649,441 of record CM065592.1, read on the forward strand.
GGTATACAGGCATGTCACCTTTGCAGTCAGGTCATCAAAGTCTGGCAGGGAAGATGGAGCAGCAGTGCAGAAATAAGGGAATTCGGGATGGTAAGTATAATTGAATTATTCTAAGACCAGACACAGACAAGCAACTTCAATGCAAGAAGCATACTGCGTGTGTAAACATGATTTCCCGTTCTGACCTCTGCTCCTCTGACAGGATTGCACAGCATTATAATGATTGATAATGCTGTATGTCCCTGTAAGACCTGGAATCTAATGATTTACACTAACAGCATTATGTCAGTGTAATTCAATAGATTCTAGCTCTGGCAGGGACACACAGCCTTATAAATCATTCATTGTCAGAGGAGCAGAGATCAGAACGGTATATCACACTTACATATGCAGCATGTTTCTCACATTGAACTCGCTCGTCTATGCCTGGCCTTACAGTCTTCCTGCTGTTTTAAATAATAAGTTGGACAAACCCTTTATTTCTGATTTCTCAACAATTCAAAATTAGCTGAATAGCTACGGTATAACAAGAATTGAATGATTATACTGTAACATAATCTGTTACATTTATGTAGATTCCTCAAAAATGAATACGCAAGGACCCCCAAACTGAATCAGACAGATCGCAAGGATGCATGTTTCATACCTTCTCTCCAGATAACATGCTGCAGTTAAGAAATGCCAATCTCTCTCGACACAGAGCATGCTTGGGTATTATTAAAGTAAATTAGATCTCTGAGCATGGCTGCTTTCCATTCAAATTCAGGCAGAGACTATAGCAACTATAAAACTCACACTGCCATCACGCACACACTTTGGCAAGGTTTACAAGAGGAAAATAAAGTAGATACTTATCTTGCTGCAGCTTGGATCAAAACGTTATTTAGAATAAAAAATAAGTATTAATTATTATTTTTTTTTTACATGGCCTATTTGCAAGATTTGGAAACATTTAATAATAGTAATATGTGATCACAATGCCCAGATCCTGTCTGCCATGTTAAACTCTTGTGGCAGGAAACACACAGTGCTATGATCTATTACACTGAATTATAAAACCAGCCTTACCATAATATAACATAAACTTATTCTTGCCAGTGACTGTAGGCAACATATAAATATAGTCAGAATGAATATTAATCATGGTTTGCCTCAGCAGAAATGAATCAGGGCACAAATAAAATAGCCTAAATGCAAAAAAATATATGAAAAGTAGATATAAAATATATAAGATGGAAAATAAAAGCATAAAAGAGTATTAATGCTGCATGTTCACCACTGTGCTATGGTAAATATCCCACATAGCCTTTTTTGTTGTTTGTTTTTATGTAGTCCCATTTTGAAAGTCCAAACTTTTTTTTTCTATCCATGTAGCTGTATAGGCATTTTTTTGTGGTACATAAAACTTATGGATTAACTTGTATTAACCTTTTCTTGGGGGAATTAAAACAACTGGCGTTGTATTTCAAATATTTTGCCATTTGTGCAGTATAATATCATGTTACCTTTAGGGCTCATGCACATGAACGTATTTTCTTTCCGTGTCCATTCCGTTTCTTATGAAGACCATATGCGGAACCATTCATTTCAATGGGTCCGCTAAAAAAAACGGAAGTTACTCAGTGTGCATTCCGTTTCCGTATGTCCGTATTTCCATTCCACAAAAAAATAAAACATTTCCTATAATTGTCCGCATTAGGGCTCATGCAAGCAAATGTATTTTCTTCCCGTGTCTTTTCTTCCATTGTTTTGCAGGCCGTATGCAGAACCATTCATTTCAATGGGTCCACAAAAAAAAACGGAAGGTACTTCTTGTGCATTTCGTTTCCATATGTCCGTATTTCCCTTCCGCCAAAAAATAGAATATGTAATATTATTGTCCGCATTACAGACAAGGATATTACTGTTCTAATAGCGGCCAGCTGTTCCGTTCCGCAAAATACGTAATGCACACGGACGTAATTCGTATTTTTTGCGGACCACTGGTTAGCAGGATTATAGTAATACCAAATCTTTAATTTTTTTTTTTTTTTTACTAATTTTGCAGAATAAAATCTTTTGGTTTTGGCTCACTATATGTTGAGAGCCTGAATGTCTTAATTAGTCTTCCAGCAGCCATGGTGGCATTGTGCTTAACCCTCACAGTTAACTGTAGCAGAATGTCATGGTGTACTGTTGCATGACTACCCTCAGATTGTATTGTTCTGTTAAAGGCTGTATAGCATAATAATGGATCCACTTAATAATGGCCCCACCTCTCCCTATCTCCCCACAGCAGCTATCAGAGACAGTAAGAAGGGTAAAGGGAGGCAGGAAGAGAAGGTGAAATGCTTTCCTCATCTCCTCCCCAATAAAGCACAGTGCTATGCGTCTGCTGTATTAAGCTATAATACTGCCTAGATCCACTATAAATAATTTACTATACAGAATATGTATCATATTTATCGGGTCACTAGCAGAATGACTCGGCTTCACACAGGTCTATTTAATGTGAGTGTGGTTAAAAGACATCCATGGTGTTGTCAAAACAGTTACATCTACAGTGCCCTCCTAACAGTGACATCTACAGCACCTCCATAACAGTGTTGTGCACAGTACTCCAGAACAGTAACATCCACAGTGCTCCGTTAAATAGTGTTGAGCAAATGAAAGTTCACAAAGTGGACTTCTATCCAAATTTCGATTCACTGCGAAGCCGAATTTCCTCCTGCTTCATGGTAACGTAACGAATCAATTTTCCCTAAAATAGTGGTTTAAAAAAATCATACTCACCTCACCCATAGTAACATAGTATATACGGCCGAAAAAAGACATTTGTCCATCCAGTTCAGCCTGTTATCCTGCAAGTTGATCTAGAGCAGGAGTGCACAACCTTTTCTGGCCGGGGGCCACATTGTCAGCCTGAACCGTTTCCAAGGGCCGAAAATAAAACTTAAAGGGGAATTGCCAACTGAAATACTGTATTTTTGGCATATTGAACATACAGTATATACTATAAATGTCTAGTTACACTTCCAGGACTCCTAGTTAATAGGAGAATACATGAAAGATACATGTAAGAAGCCATAAGACATAGACCTACATGTCTTTTACCAGATGTTTGGGGGCCGCACAGAATGGTATCGAGGGCCGCATGTGGCCCCCGGGACGCAGGTTGTGCACCCCTGATCTAGAGGAAGGCAAAAAGAAACCTGTGAGGTAGAGGCTAATTTTCCCCACTCCAAATTCCTTCCCGACTCCAATCAGGCAATCACAATAACTCCCTGAATAAACAACCCCTCTCTAGTAGCTATAGCCTGTAATATTATTACACTCCGGAAATACATCCAGGCCCCTCTTGAATTCCTTTATTGTACTCACCATCACCACCTCCTCAGGCAGAGAGTTCCATAGTCTCACTGCTCTTACCGTAAAGAATCCTCTTATATGTTTGTGTACAAACTTTCTTTCCTCACCCATTTGCGCGAAAAGTCCGCCGTGGCCATCTTGATTAAAGATCCCATGGGAAATCTTGTGCGCAGTGACATATGAGGTCACCACATAGGCCAGCATGATGATGTTATCACGCACCATGCAAGATTTTTTTTTTAGTAGATTAACCACTGACAGCCATCACTGGACATCTCAGATGCCATGATCATCAATGAATGCAGCATCTGAGGGGTTCAATGACGCAGGATGGCACCATTCCCCATCATTGTGCCCGCTACTCACAAAGAAATGTGCTTCATTATGATGCAAATTTCTTTGTGAAATTCGGCAAAGCAGCCAAATCAAAGTTTTGAGAACTTCGTTCATCTCTACCCATAAGTGACATCTACAGTGCCCACGTAGCGATGACACCCACAGTGTTCCCAATAGAGTGACATCTACAGTGCCCCCATAACAGTGACATGCACAGGCCCTGCAGAACAATCACCTCTACAGAGCATAAGAGTGACACAGTGCCCCCACAACAGTGACATCCATAGTGGCTCATAAGAGTGACATCCACAGTGCCAGCATAACAGTGGCATTTACAGTGGTCCAAAACAGTGATATCCACAGTGGCTATCACTGGCATCCACAGTGCCCCATAACAGTGAAGAAAAATTGCTGGGTTGTTATGGAAACCTGGTGCAAAAATGTTTGTATGGCAGTAAGGCTAATAATGAAGGACCTACGAGCTTCTGTTGGCTAATATGGCTCATGTGATGGTGCCATATTTGCTTTTTGTGAATATCTCAGGAACAATCGGAAGCACAGGATTTACATGCCAAAATTGGTGCATAATGGTCTAATGGTCCAGTCATTTGTTTTTTGGAAAAAGAACAGATGACAGACAGAAATATATATACATATACAGTACAGGTTCCTGTCCTATAGAGATTGCCTTGACGCCAACGGACAAGCACAAATTTTGTACAAAATGTATTTGCCAAAAATCTCAAATTTATAAAATAAGTGTAGTATTAGCACCAAAATATTTTCTATGATTATGGCATTATTGTAATTTATTTGTGTTTGCAGAGTGCTGTTGCATTTTTTATTTTTTTGTGCTTTAAGTCATGGCAACATGCACCTGTGCATTGGAATCAGGGGCGGATTGGCCATAGACCTTACAGGAAAATTTATCGGTGGGCCGTTGCCCAAGGAGCCGCTCAAGCCCTTTTTTCTGCAGCTGGCCAGGTATATAATGAGTGGTAATTAACAGTTAGAATCAGGAACTTATGTACCCCGCCAGTGACCACACATGCCCTCCTGAATTCAACTGCTGTGGCCCGCATCTCACCTAATAGGCCATATCTTAAACAGAGAACATGGAGGAGGACCAAAAATGGCATCTATTGATGGCCACCACAAAGAAACCGCTTTTGGGGCAATATGTTGGGCTTCAGTGTGATATATGGTTCTGATGGGATGGTATTTTGCACTATGGTACTGCTGACCCTGCATATTTGTGCTGATCATGCCTTCTGTCAATTTGGACCCACCTACAATATGTGGCCACTTTAGGTTCCCAGTCTGCCTCTGATTGGAATGTGCTGACTGACTCCCTTTTTCTTTGCAGTTTGCTTGGAGGTGTGGCTGACTCCATTGGTCTTGCACTCCTGACTAGCTTGATTGCTCTTAAGCTGATTTTAATTAGTGTAAGTATAAAGCTGTAGCCCGCTCTCCCTGCATTCATTGGAACCCTTCCGGCACCAGGAGAGTACTCAAACAAAATAATAGCTTATCTCAGACCAGCTACAGAAAACACCGCGGAGCCTCAGTTAAGAGTCTCAACACAGCAATCCGAAGTGCAAAGCTCCCTGGGAAACAGTAATATGCAAAATAAATGTGGAACCCCAGTATTGGGTCTACAACACAATGAAAGCCAGAAATCCCTCAAAGGAAAGAAAAGCGAGCAAAGGGGTGTCTCCATCACAGAGATCACCAAATCCACCATATTAAGTGGCCCCTATGTCAAGATCCTGCTTTTTTACAAGCTTTAAGGATATGACGGGGAAAACCTAAAGAGAGGTAAGGTATAGAGTGGGCTCAGCATGCATGTTTGACCTGCATTCCCTGGATTTAATGGAGGCCATTATGGCACCAAAAGCAGCAAAAGAAAGAGTGGTCCCAGCATGCATGTGGAACCTGCACAGGTGGCATTTAGTGTTAGGTTCCTGTCCTATAGGGATCGCCTTGACGCAGGCAGACAGGCACAAATAATTTTGTACAAAATGTATTTGCCAAGACTCTCTAATTTTGTAAAATGAGTGTAGCATTAGCACCAAAATATTTTCTATATTCACGGCATTATTGTACTTTATTTGTGTTTGCAGAGTGCTGTTGTTTTTTATTTCTCTCTCTCTCTCTCTCTCTCAAGCTTGATATATATATATATATAGATATATATATATATATATAGTATATACACTATATATATATTATATATATTTATTATATATATATATATATATATATATACAAATATATATACACGGTACATACGGATGTAGCATGATAAACACTCCTGTTTTATGAGATGTGTTAACTTCAGTTTAGTTAGCTAAACTAGTAAAACAATTGCTTTTCAATGGCTTTTGTTTCAAGATAATGCGCTGAGATAATGAAATTTGAGTTACGGGTTTTACTCTTACACCTGCTACATCTGTATGAAAAAGAAATAGTTTTTAGTATGAAATGTGTGGGGTCATTTACTATTACCCTTATGCTAGAAATTGGTTTAAAAAACTCTCAAACCACAGGTTTGGGACTTTTTCAATGGCACCGTGCCAAAATGTAAGTGCAAATGGAATTTCTATGCCAGACTGCAAGAGAATGCACTTAATTTATGATGCGACATGCACCTTGTCATCCATTAAGCATATCCTGCTTTGGCACAGAAGATATCAAGACAGGCATAGCACATGCTGGTCTTTAAATGACCCTTTGAGGAGCATTTATCAACCAGTTTACACCACGATTGTGGCCTTAAAAAGTCCCAAATTATGGCTTGCACTTTTTCAGCTTCTTACCACTTTTCTATAGCAGTTAGAAAAAGGGCAGAGCTTTGCAGAGGGCACAGACTATCGCAGCCTGCTGAAGTTGGCGTGTTGGAGTTTTAGCTCAGCTATATCTCAAGTCTACGTCAGCCCCTACCTGGTGTAGATTTGAGTTAATGGCAGACTGACTGCCAAAGATGCACCTTATTTATTAATAGGCAGAAGAGAGGCCACCCAGATAATTTCGCAACCAGAATGTATACCATGAAAAGAATGTCATGCTGACAAAGCCTCTTTAAATGTTTGAAATTGTGTCTTAAGATTTAAAAGTTATACGAGAATATACAATATTAAATTTATGAGTGAATAATATAAAGAAAAAATAATTGTTTTTGTCATAAAATAACCAGCATTTTTTGATTGGTTATGTATTTATGTTTAAACTGATTTTATTGATTTCAAAAATAACAAATAGAACAAGTCAAATGATATATATATCTTGGCAATAATGGCTTCTTGGAGAAGAATAATCACAGCATAGAAAACTGTAAAACACAATACAAAGATTGACTTGCTGTACAGAGATGGACGCTATCAGCATAGAATTCTGCCTAATATACAAGTGCTAGGTACATTTCAGTTACATAACAACATACCTAAAGAACGTCCAGAATAATAGGGCATTGTCCTATAATTTGAAAAAAGGACGAACGAAAGGAAAAAGGAAGGGTGAATTAGCGGTCTAAACATCCTCTGTTCTCAGAAAAGACTCCCAAGAACGCATAGCAGCATTAAGATGGGCTTAGTGAATCAAATCTGCAAATCAGAAGACTTAACAATAGTCTTCCAAGGATGCCACACATGAACATGCTCCTTTGTGCGATCATGATTCTTAGCTATTATCTCTTCCATCTTCATGATGCTGTGCAGTTCCGCCAACCACACGTGATAGGGAGGTCACTGTGGACTTTCAGTGACAGGAGATGACTAACCATCCTGCAGCCAGAAATTGTCTGAGTATGCCTTTCTTAACCAAGGTAAGGGAACCATGTATCAAAGAGAGAAGAACAATCTGGGGACTGTTTGATACGTGTTTCCCTGAAAAAGCAGCATAAATGCAGAAAACACAGTCTCAAAAAGTCTTGATACGGCAGCTCCATCATTTATGCAACATGGTTCCTCTATCCGCCCCACACCACCAACACTTATCAGAGGTGGATGGAAACATAAGGTGAAGTTTTATGGGGCAATAATACCAGCATAAAACGTTCTTGTAATTTTTCTCCTTAACTTGTGCTGACATGGACATGCTGTGTGAAAAGACACATTTTTAGAACCTCAACAGGTACCAAAGTGATATTAAAATCCTGTTCCCACTGTTGAAAAAAAAGGCTTTATCTCCATTGCAACTGCCTAGCAACAACCTATACAGAGAGGAGATGCATTGGGACACAGACAGGGTCGAGACATTAGGTTATCAAAGTCCATCAAGGTAGAATGGGTACTTATTATTGCATAACTATAAAATAAACCACATAGCTATAGATGTTCTATACTGGATATGTTTGGCAGCATTAGGGTGCAAGTACCTTTCACATAAGATTTCATTTTATCATCACATTATTGTACTGCTGCAATTTCATGGCTAACAATTACATTCCAGAAGTAATTCTAAGCAATAAATAGGTAAATGACTGTGATTCATTTGACAGGAATAATTCACAGAGTACCAGGCATAAAACTGTAAGATTATTTATCACTAGAGTTACAAGCACTGAAAAGAAAGGGCTGAAGTATACAAACACCATTTTCATACTGTAGAGCCATTTTAGGAGGGTCATTTATCATACATTCTGTAACAATAAATCACTATAGCATCATAAAGGAAACAGGTTTATTTATCCCTGTTTAAAAAAAGACAAAAAATAGTTTTAGAAAAGTTTGTCCTGCTTAGGGTTTATGGATTGTGGAATAACCTTGGAAGAAAACCAGAGATATTATGCTTAAAAAAATGACTTGGATATCTTCCAGGGTTTCCTCCGAGCTGCTTCTCTACTGGAAATGGTTCTTTATGTCATGAGACCCATTTCCTTTTCCATTCATATGGCAATTCCTCACAGGCAAGTTGTCCTTCATTGTCAAGAGTGCTTTCTTTCTTCCATTGTGCACCTAGTTACATTATAATTGAGCCATTCTTCCATTTTCCAGCTTGCCATACACATTGAGTAGCTGTTGGCCAAAAGCTTCTTCCCGACAGCTATTTCTGCCAAACCTCTTCCCCCTCCCCAAGCTTGCTAAGCTAAACACACATTCATTCTCAAAAGACAGAGGGAAATAAACCTTTGCAAAACATCTCTAGTGGAGGCTTGTCTCTCTTTAGAACAAAGGATCAGACATGTTGATAGCCAACAGTCTGACCCATCCTTTTTAGCTGTCAGCAGTTGGCATAGTGTAAAAATATTGCAGCACACCTTAGATGGTTGACCGGTCTAGTCTAAATTGGCAGGTTCCCCCAACTTTCATGTAATGTATCTAGCCACCTTTAGTTCAGCTGATGCATGTTGTGTTCTGTAATAGGAAACAAGTGTATATGAGTATATACTGTATATATTTGCAGAACCAAACTCTTTACATAAAAACTATTCATGTCTAGGACTCAATGTCAAAAATGAGTTACGGTAAAATTGAGACATCACCATGGCCTCCAATGGAAAAATTATAATTTCCCTTGCAGTAATTGAAAATGATCCAGCAGGGTTAAAAATGTTAAAATGGTCATAAGTTCATTTGCAACTTTTTTGCAACCAAACATCTACATGGAGCCGCAGACTCACACTAGCTTTTTTGCTGGATCCGGAAGAATTCAGCAAAAACGCTTCCGTTACTGATAATACAACCACCTGCATCTGTTATAAACGGATCTGGTTGTATTATCTATAACATAGCCAAAACAGATCCGTCATGAACACCACTGAAAGTCAATGGGGGACGGATCCATTTTCTATTGTATCAGATTGTGTCAGAGAAAATGGATCTGTCCCCATTGACTTGCATTGTGGGTCATAACGGATTCATCTTGTTCCGCATCCCAGGACGGAAAGCAAACTGCAACATGCTGCGGTTTGCTCTCCGGTATGAGAACAGAACGAAATGCATTTTGGAGCATTCTGTTCTGTTCAGTTACATTTTGTCCCCATTGACAATTAATGAGGACAAATTGAAAGTGTTTTTTTCCAGTATTGACACCCTATGTCGGATCTCAATACCGGAAAATATTAACGCTAGTGTGACAGTAGCTTTAGCTGAATATTGGATGTTTAAACCACCCAAATGCCACCCAGGTTTTAGTTTTTATACGCAGTTCTGATATTAGCCAACTTTGTGCATGCCTGATCTAATCTAGGATACCAAGATATAAAAACTGTCTTTAAGCCCTCTACTGAGTGAAGGGGGGATGTGGATGAATCCACTAAAGTACCCCCGAAGTGCTAATTGGAGTGCTGGAAAAAACTTATTACACTTACCCATCAACTCTTTGAGCCTTCTTAGCCTCACTTGAGAGCCAAGTAATGTCAGATAACACAACTATTGTCTTAATTATTTCAAGCCCTATGATTGGCACTTTAGGGGGTATATAATGATTGCAATTGTATCTCCTAGATTAGCTTTGATAGTGAATCACAACCATCCAAACAGATGGAAACCTTAGGTGTCACAGTATACTGTATGTTTATAATAAATGAAGTAATCTCCTGTAAATGTCTATCACTTTAATAAAATAGTACCAGCAGAGATTTAGAAGTCTAGCCTATTTGATTCACATTTGTAAATCATATTATGCCAAGTCAGCCTGCTGGAAATAGGATGGAAGAAACGTTGTTAATCCTATATATTAAGATTTCATTGACTTTAATAATTCATCGATGGTATGCCTTTTAATATAGCATATATTGCACTGTGTAAGTTTTCATTCTCATTTTACCAGTGAAGATGATTTCTATTTTATTATAGCTAAGAAATATAATTTGTTTCACAATGTTTCATAACCAGCTCAGTTCCTATTACTTTGACTAAAAGACGTAATAGCTAAAGAGAACCAGACATTTGATTATATACTGATCTCTAGTTGCGACAGAATCTTATTAGTTTTGCAAATGGTAACATTTTAAACTGGTGGACCATTCTTTCCATCTCCACCTGGTTCTCACGTTCCTTTATTTTGGTACTCTTTTGTCTGCAATGTTAAAGGGAACCTGTCACCTAAAAAACGCTTATTAAGCTGTTCATATTACCTTATAGTGCCCCATAGTAGTTTTCTAAAGCGCTTTTTCTTACTTTTCCAGAATTTAGGCTCATAGAGAAATCGATGTTTTATTCAGCCGCTGCCCCGTGCTTCAAGTCAGGCTTGAAGTCAAGGGGGCAGCGGCCTAGGCGTCTTCAGTCCTGCTCTCCCCGCCTCCTGCTGCCTTGATTGACATCCAGCATCTCAGTGCCGGGACTGCGCTCTCAGCCCGCATGTGCAGTAAAGTGCCGGGACCGGCGCGTACATTTAGCCGGCTTCATTCTTGCTACAGCGCATGCGCCCACCAGTCTGTCACAATCGCTGACTTGAAGCACGGGGCAGCGGCTGAATAAAACATAGATTTCTCTATGAGCCTAAATGCTGGAAAAGTAAGAAAAAGCGCTTTAGAAAACTACTATGGGGCACTATAAGGTAATATGAACAGCTTAATAAGTGTTTTTTTAGGTGACAGGTTCCCTTTAACACTTTGGGACCTCTGAATTCCCTCGACATTATGTGGTATGTAGCTCATTTCAACTTATCTCTGTGTACTTCAACACCTATGAATCACACGTGGAATTAGGGTTTTGGTGACTCTTTGAGTAATTTTGTATTTCAAAAACTTTTTAGCTACTGTTGAAAAATTCTATAAAAATGATTAATAAAATATGGTAAAACAAAGATTATATTTGTCTTTGGAAATATTACTTAAAATTTTACTTAAAAGGAGTCTGTCACTTGGAAACTCACTCTTAAACCAGAAGAGAGTTATGTTTATCAGAAGAGGGAAATAACAAAAAGTTTAATAAAATATGGTATACCTGGATTGAACATTTTAATCTTACTATTTAGGACAGAGGCCTGGGGAAGGTGAAGGAAGTGAGAGTCATATACTGTATGAAATGAAAATGGTCGTAATGTACGTTACAAAGTAATAAGTGTATGAGCTGGTGTGCGTGTGGTTTGAATGTGCATTGGATCACACTCTGTAATCTGCTGTGGACTTTTTCGGTGATGGACTGCACCTGGACTTTGGGGCTTGGGAGGGAGGGTGGGGAGGGTTTGGGATGGGTTTATGTGTGTTGTCACTTTTGTTCACCTACCAAAAATTTGATCTTGAATAAAAAGATTTGATCAAAAAACATGGAACGATGATCTGACAGTTCATAGGGAACAAGGCAGACACTCCCTATCACTGTCAGATCACGAGCCAAGATGAGCACTGCTTACAGGCAGCAATCACCTCCACTGTATGGGAACAAGTAATTGCTTGTCCCCATAGACAATCATTGTTCCAGTGCAGCAAATCGTTGTTTAAACACTACAATCTGCTGCGGAGAAACAATGATTTTCTGTGTCGGCAGAACTATACAATCACCCTATGAATGCATGTTTTCTCATTCATGGGGTAATTCCCAGAACCTTTCACACAAGCCAATTGTTAAGTGAAAGGTATCTTTACATTCTGCTGAACTAGTCCTAGAAGGCACTGTGTCTGGTTTACTATTTCCTGATAACTAAAGGGATTAAATGCTAAAAAAAATGAAAAAGACAAACAAACAAAAAACCCCAACAAAACAACAGAAACTGAAGATTTGAGTGCCTACTTTTTATCCACAAGTTATTACATTTCATTGACTAATCATATTCCTATATGCCTTTGATCTCTTCTGTAATTAAAGGAGTTATAAAACTATTAGCTATTGCAGCATACAGTCTAATCACATCTGGCATTTGGGGTTATATGCTCTATAATATTAACCATGAATAAATTATATAAAATAAATAATAAAATAATAGCCTAACACTAATCTCTTGGAACAAATGGCCACTGGGCTTTATTAAGGGTTAACAAATTATACATATAGTGATATTGGTGATATGTCGCACTAGAGCGGTGCAATACCCACGGGAGGTGCACTACCCACTGATAGATTCACCAAAACTATCAGAGGTTAAAAAAAATTTGAATAGGAAGTGGGGGCACACTCCAGAATATCAATAAGTGGACTTTTATTAAATGATGACTATAATAGAGACATTAAAAAGGTACATATATGGTGGACATATGAATCAAAGCGATAATAATGGTATGTTATAATATCTCCACAGAGCACTTAGACCATCCAGGTATTAAATCGTGTGGTCATGAGGATTTCTCCAGGTTTGGCCAGACCATATAGTAAAAAATCACAACAGTGCGATATCACAGCAATAAATACTCACAACAGATATCACAATAATAAAAAGGTAAAACAATTCAGCAGTCCAATTCATAAAATCTTATATTCCGAAATCCTCTACACAGTCCTTGAGAGGATATCCAGCCAGCAAACTATGTCCATGTACTGGAAAATGGCGTCCCACCTCCAGCATGAAATCAATGCGGCGTCCCGCTATATAAGTTAGTTATGATTGCGATCATGTACTGTAAGTCAGAACAGTCTTACCGGTGCGATAATATTGCCCTCTGCGTGGTCTCTTCTTGTTCAGTATATGGAAACACGGTTTCAAGGGCGGTCAATCACACAGGATCTCCTTATTGCACGTGTCTCGTTGGGGTATACGTCTCCGTGAGCAACGCCAGATTTTCGCGCGGAAGCCTGTGTTTCGCAATATTGTGCCGGATTTAGATTCTTACAGTACCAAATTCGGGGAAGGATCTCACCAAACGCGTTTCGGGGTAAAGGTAAATAAAGCCACTGATGAAGGGGTTATTTACCTTTACCCAAACGCGCTTGGTGAGATACTCGAATTTGGTACTGTAAGAATCTAAATCGGCACAATATTGTAAACACAGGCTTCCGCAAAATCTGGCGTTGCTCACGGAGGCGTATACCCCAACGAGACACGTGCATAAGGAGATCCTGTGTGATTGACCGCCCTGAAACCGTGTTTCCATATACTGAACAAGAAGAGACCACGCAGAGGGCAATATTATCGCACCGTAAGACTGTTCTGACTTACAGTACATGATCGCGATCATAACTAACTTATATAGCGGAGCGCATTGATTTCATGCTGGAGGTGGGACGCCATTTTCCAGTACATGGACATAGTTTGCTGGCTGGATATCCTCTCAAGGACTGTGTAGAGGATTTCGGAATATAAGATTTTATGAATTGACTGCTGAATTGTTTTACCTTTTATTATTGTGATATCTGTTGTGAGTATTTATTGCTGTGATATCGCACTGTTGTGATTTTTTACTATATGGTCTGGCCAAACCTGGAGAAATCCTCATGACCACACGATTTAATACCTGGATGGTCTAAGTGCTCTGTGGAGATATTATAACATACCATTATTATCGCTTTGATTCATATGTCCACCATATATGTACCTTTTTAATGTCTCTATTATAGTCATCATTTAATAAAAGTCCACTTACTGATATTCTGGAGTGTGCCCCCACTTCCTATTCAAAAATTATACATATAACCAGTTTGGAGCTCAGCCATAATATCATACGCTTCTATGGCCATAAATCATAACGATAACGACCAAATGCTCAAATTCACCCAACCATCAGGCCTGGGGATTAAAACATTTTATGGGAAGAGAGGGTGGGGCTCTTGGTTATCCTGAGGTAACTGGACACCTCTGAGGAGAATTAGATACTAGTTATAGCTTAGATTTCTGCCATAAAATCTATTAAATAAAAGAGGAAATCAGCGAAATATAAAAAAGTGGGGAAAAGAGAGAGAGGCACAATAATTCCATATGCCTCTATATTTGCCAAATGGTAACAAGAGGCTACTAATATGAAATTTATCATAAGGGAAATTTTCAAAGTCAGTTTTGCAGGAGTCTGCTTTGCTGTAATTTGCACCGAATTTATCAAATGACACATGGTGTTTGATAAATTTGGTGCATCTTTATGTCTTCTACCCCTCTTCTGCCTTGAAAAGTTACACAATTTACTAAGCCCTTGTAGTAAGATTGCAGCAATATTTGTGACTTTTTAAAAGTTTCAGTTGATAAATCTGGCTTAAAGGGAATGTGTCATTAGAAAATGATCTATTGTTTAAATCATATTCTAAAGATATTTTAGCGATGTTAATTTTAATTTTACATGTCAATATCGATATGAAAAAAATAGGTGATTGTCAAAGCTTATCTACTCCCACCTACCCTCTGCGCAGGTCACAAAGCATGCATAGAAAACTCTCCTAAAGAAATCAAAGAGGTCCCAAGGTTGCTCCTATAAGGCAGATCTCTAAATGCTGTTAAGAACAGCTCACGCAAAATGGCAGCCCCTATAATAGTGTTCAGGAAATAAAATAAAACATTTACAATCATAAAATAAACACAGATTAGAAAAAAGCATATGTGTCACTATCTGGTTTTAACTGTCATAAAAAAAATATTCATCGATAAATTCTCTTTAAATCAGCTTGACAGACTAACTAAGCCCACTTTACCACCCACTTTTCAAAACAGGAGTGCGTAGTGTAAAAATGCTAAATGTTGCAAAATTTCGGCACAAAGCCCTATGTGACTTTTTGAATTTACAACTCTGCAGATTAGGGCTTGATATATTCTCACAAAGAAAGATACCATAAAGAAAAACTTCAAACTTCATATGCACATTTGCATTAGTGGTTACTATAAGGCTGGGAACACACCTAGGCGTTTCTGAATCGCGCGTATGACGCGCGTTTTACGCACGTTTTTGGATGCGCGTTTTTGTAACTAAGAAACGAGCGTCATACGCGCGATTCAGTGATTCTCCCCTATGGCAACATTGTCCATAGGCGCGTTAAAACGCCCCAAAGAAGCTCATGTACTTGTTTGGGCGTTGGGCGTTTTACAGCGCGTTCAAAGGCGCTGTAAAACGCCCAAATGTGAACCATGCCCATAGGGAAGCATGGCTTTTCACATGTAGGGTGTTTTACAGCGCGTACGAACGTGCTGAAAAACGCCCAGGTGTGTTCCCAGGGTTAGAGTTGAGCGGACACCTGGAAGTTCGGGTTCGACGGGTTCGGCCAAATTTCACAAAAAAGTTCGGTTCGGGATCCTAACTTAACCCGAACTTGACCCCGAACCCCATTGAAGTCAATGGGGACCCGAACTTTTGGGCACTAAAATGGCTTTAAAAAAGTCCTGGAAATGGCTAGAGGGCTGCAAAAGGCAGCAAAATGCGCTTAAGAGCATGACAAGTTTACAGCGCGTACGAACGTGCTGAAAAACGCCCAGGTGTGTTCCCAGGGTTAGAGTTGAGCGAACACCTGAAAGTTCGGGTTCGACGGGTTCGGCCAAACTTCACAAAAAAGTTCGGTTCGGGATCCGAACTTAACCCGAACTTGACCCCGAACCCTATTGAAGTCAATGGGGACCCGAACTTTTGGGCACTAAAATGGCTTTAAAAAAGTCCTGGAAACGGCTAGAGGGCTGGAAAAGGCAGCAAAATGTGGGTAAGTGCCCTGCAAACAAATGTGGACAGGAAAATGACTTCAAATAAATAAAATTTAAAAATCTAAATCTTGATCTAGGAGGAGGAAATGGATGTAGAGTAGGAGGTCGAGGAGACGTCAGGTGGGAATGCCATCAGCAGAGTGTCTACCAGCGTTCGTCTACACAGCAGGGTCTACACAGCGTGCATCTACACAGCAGGGGACTAGCGCGTCTACACAGCAGGGGTTTTTCACCGGCAAAACGGGGTTCATATCACCCACCAATGGAACAGATGATTTTTAAAAATGTAGGCCCCTGGCACCCAGGCAGGAGGGGTTTATTCATGGCAAAACGGGATTCATGTCATCCACCAATAGAACAGGCGATTTTTAGAAAGGTAGGCCCCTGGCACCCAGGCAGAGGAGCGGTTAATTCACGGCAAAACAGGGTTCATGTCACCCACCAATGGAACAGAAGATTTTTAAACATGTAGGCCCCTGGCATCCAGGCAGAGCAGGGGTTATTCACTAGCAAAACTGGGTTGATGTCACCCACCAATGGAACAGACAATTTTTTAAAATGTAGGCCCCTGGCACCCAGGTAGAGGAGGGGTTTATTCATGGCAAAATGGGGTTCATGTCACCCACCAATAGAAAAGGCGATTTTTTTAAAATGTAGGCCCCTGGCACCTAGACAGAGGAGGGGTTCATTCACGGTAAAACGGGATTCATGTCACCCACCAATGGAACAGACCATTTTTAAAAATGTAGGCCCAGGGCACCCAGGCAGAGAAAGGGTTTCTTCACGGCAGAAATGGTAATATTGCACCCAACAAATTAAAAGAAGATTTTTAAAA
Source organism: Bufotes viridis (assembly GCA_033119425.1). Lineage (NCBI taxonomy): Eukaryota > Metazoa > Chordata > Amphibia > Anura > Bufonidae > Bufotes > Bufotes viridis. The sequence continues at coordinate 163,666,446 of CM065592.1, forward strand.
TTTTCAGTCACTGTCACCTATGCAGAGCAGAGGTTTGTACCCGGAAAAATTGGTAATTTTGCACTCAACAATTTAAAAGAAGATTTTTAAATTTTCGGTCCCTGTCACCTATGCAGAGAAAGGGTTTGTACCCGGCAAAAATGGTAATATTTCACCCAACAATTTAAAAGAAGATTTTTCAAATTTTCGGTCCCTATCACCTATGCAGAGCAGGGGTTTGTACCTGGCAAAAATGCTAATATTTCACCCAACAATTTAAAATAAGATTTTCCGCATTTTCGGTTACTGTCACTTATGCAGAGCAGGGGTTTGTACCCGGCAAAAATGGTAATTTTGCACCCAACAATTTAAAAGAAGATTTTTCAAATTTTCGGTTCCTGTCACCTATTCAGTGCAGAGTTACTTGACAACAAAAATTTGGAATATGTCAACCCCTGAACTCCCAGACGGATTAACTATATTATTGTCCCCGGCACATATGCAGCGCAGGCGGCAAAGGTAATTCCTGGCCTTAAAAAATAAGATTTTTTCACCAGCCATGAATAACATGGATCGAAGTGGTATATTTTGGGGTGTAGGACCTCATCGTTCTCAACATCATCTTCCACCCAGTCTTCACCCCTGCCCTCTTTGTCGGTCCGCACACCGCAGAAAGCCGCAGCAGTTTGCACCTGAGTTTCGTCATCATTAGAGACGTGCTGCGGTGGTCTTTCCATGTCCTCATGCTCAAACCTAAGTGGTTGGGCAACCATGCACTCAATCTCTTCGACTTTTGGGGCAGGGCTATGGTTATGGCCCTGGGAAACACTGCCAGCAGCGTCATCAAAAAGCATAAGAGACTTCTGCATGACTAGTGTAGTCTACCCTGCTGTGTAGACTACACTAGTCGTGATGTCACTGTGCCTGTGGTAAACAGCGAGAAGGCCAAGGTGATCCTGCTAGCGCCGCTGCCTTCTCAAACAGCTGATCGGCGGGGGTCCCAGGTGTCGGACCCCAGCCGATCAGATGCTGAAGATCTATCCAGAGGATGGATCATCAGTTTAAGGCCTCATGCACACGACCATATGTGTTTTGCGGTCCGCAAATTGCGGATCCGCAAAAAAAACGGATGACGTTCCGTATGGCATCCGTTTTTTTTTGCGGATCCGTTATTTTTGCGGATCCATTGTAATAATGCCTATCCTTGTCCGCAAACTAGAAAAAATAGGACATGCTCTATTTTTTTGCGGAACAGAAAAACGGACACGCGGAAACGGAATGCACACGGAGTACCATCCGTTTTTTTTTGCTGACCCATTGAAATGAATGGTTCTGCATATGGTCCGCAAAAAAAACGGAACGGACACGGAAAGAAAATACGTTCGTGTACATGAGGCCTAAATAAACTGCAGAACCCCTTTAACTAATGCCAGTTCTCTCTCTCCCCCTCTTGTCATTCTCTTCCCCCCATGTCATTCTCTTTCCCCCTCTTGTCATTCTCCCCCCCCACCTTGTCATTCTCTCCCCCCCCCCCCTTGTCATTCTCTCTCCCCTTCTTGTCATTCTCTCCCCCCTCTTGTCATTATCTTTGTCCCTCTTGTCATTCTCTCCCCCCTTGTCATTCTCTTTCCCAACCTCCCCCCCACCTCTAGTGTAGAGTGGCCGAGCTCTGTATGGTCCGCGGGTACAGGCGCTTTTGTTTCCTGTACCCGAGCGCGCACTTCATTTCAGTCCGGCCAGGTACAGGAGACAAATGCTCCCTGTACCCGCTGACCATACAGGGCTTGGCCACGCTACAATGAGGGAGTGACAAGAAGGAGCGCTGAGTACTCCCCTCCTGTCAGCCCCTCTCCTTTTGCTGCACCCGGGCGGTGCATAAACTTAGTATTTAATCTCTTAGGGCAAAGAAGTGAAACGCTTGTTGATTGGCTGCCTTGCAGCCTTTCAAAAAGCGGGAAAAAAACGGCGAACAAAGAACCCGAACCCGAACTTTTACGGAAATGTTTGGGTCCAGGTGCGAAAACCGTAATGTTTGGTACGAACCCAAACTTTACAGTTCGAGTTCGCTCAACCCTAGTTACTATATGTGACTTTTTAGCTGTTAAAAAACTACGAATTCCAGCATGTCATAAATCACTGACACTGGCACGACACGCTAAAGAACCAAGGGAATTTGGTCCCCTTTCATACACATCAATTAAGTGGGTAGCCTAAATGTGAACTAGTGCTTGTTCACAACAATGTGCCAGTGTAAGGGCTCATTCAGACAGCTGTATGCTGTCCACTGTCCGCAAAAATACGTTTCCATTTTTTTGCGGATTAGATGCGGTCCCATTCACTTCTATGGGGCCCTTTTCTTCCATTGCACGGCTTAGCAAAAAAAATGAAACATGTCCTATACTTGTCAGTGAAAATCAGGACATGGCCCTATTGAAGTCTATGGATCAGCAAAAAAAAAAAATGAATGCAATCCGTTTTTCTGCAGACATGCTGAACTGTTCTCAAAAAAACGGATCCGCATTTTTGCTGACAGCATACGGCTGTCTGAATGAGCCCTAAAGGTGCTCCCAATCACCCGAAGAACAAGCAAAAAGCTTGTTCATCAGGTGATCCTGATGTTCGTGTAGGCACCTAAATTACTAATGAAAGAATGTTTCTAAACAGTGATCTGCTGCCCAGAAACAAAGCAGATGTATGAGGATGAGCGATTTCATTATCTATCCCTCGTCTTCATACTGTGGAGGTGATTGTTGCATGTAAATAAAGTGCTTCACCCCCACTAAATAAGCAGCCGACACTTATTTCCCGACAATCAACTTATCCGTCAGCACGTATAAATGCACTTTTAGGCCCAGTTCACAGTGTTTGATTAGTGATTTCCATCAGTGATTCAGAGTCAAAAACATGTGCACATAAAAAGCACAGAACAGGTGCAGATCTTTCCCTTATACCTTATGTCTGCAGAGGCTCCAATCCTCATTTTGGCTCACAATCACTGATGGAAATCATTGACCAAATGCTGACATGTGAATAAGGCCTTAGCTACAACGTATTTCCATATTATCCTGATTCCTCTGAAGCGTGTGTTCCTTAACTAGCCTCACTTTTTGAAAACTCCAATAAACATGAGCTTGGAAAAAATCTTTTTCTTTAACACATGTACGCACTGCTTGTTTCATGATTCAGAGTGAAATGGTCGGAAATAAGAACAATAAATTATTAGTAATCTGTTGTTTTTTAATGACAGCATTGCGATAGAATCAAGTAGAGACAGCTGACAGGAGAGACAGGCTTATTGTATAGAAAGTCTTTGAAAAGTTCAATAACAAGTTGGGTTAATTCCTAGTAATAAATATATGAATGCAATTAGCTTCCTAAATGTGAATCCAAGAAAAGGTGGGAACTCCAGGAGCTTTTTTAATTACCTTTCTGTGTTTTGATCAAAGAGTAGCATTTCGACCACTATCTGTAGTTGCAGTTGAAGATGACAGCCAACGTCTGCATTTCTTAAGATGGGAAACCATTATCAAATATTAACGATGTAAACATTAAAGAGCTGTCATATTTGATCACAGAGAAAAACGTTGTGTAGTGGAAATGTTGTTGCACTAGCAGGATTTACAACGAACTGAAGTTGAAGAAAGATTCTTATTTCAAAGTTTGAGAGTAATCTGCCATTCTTTGCATTTCCAGCCAGCCAGTTGCAGTGGCATTTAGGACTAATCCAACCACGAGAATAAAACCCCATAGCATTGTACAATACAGCAAACTCAGAATTGTTAATGTATAATTGAATATATTATAGTTTTGTCTTATAAACTTAGCTATTAGTGCCCCACATTTACAACGCTTTCAGTTTCTAGGACAAGTAGTTTGACATCTACTTACTGCCAGCACTGGCGTAGCAATAGGGGTCGCAGCAGTTGCAACCGGGCCCCTAAGCCAGGGGGGCCCAGAGGTTTTATATGGGGGTCTGATCTGAAAGGTAAGAGGGTATTTTTTGTACTAGCGCACAATATAAAGGGGGTACCAGTATTTTCAGGGGGACTCTTTCTGCAGGATAGTATTGGGGGAAACAGTATTGGGGGTGGCAGGATGGAGAAGGTGGGGAGGAGGATGGAAAGGTGGGAAACTAAGTTGTCTGTTTGTTAAACTCTGCAGAGACGAGACACATCTGAAAGAAATCACATTGGCGGTCTGGTCTGAAAGGAGAAGACGAGGAAACAGAATATCTACATCAGAGAAGAGATATATACTGTATGTGGGGCTGTATTACTCTGTTTGTTCTGTAGCTCTGTATATAATGTTTTCCAAGTATATGTCTTTAGAGGGGTTGTCAATTTTTTTTTCCATACGAGCACTGCCTTCTTCGCTCTGTTTACCTGCTCGCCACTGCAATTGTAGCAAGAAGGTAAAACAGAGCACAGAAAGCTGCTCTTATATGAGTGCTGCCCTCTCTTCAAACCGCTGATCAGTGGGGGTGCCAGGTGTAAGATCCCCGCTGATCTCGTATTGATTACTTATCCAGAGGATAGGTCATTACTCAGTAATAAAAAGAGGACAACCCCTTTAACAGTAGGACTGGAGGGAAGGGGTTAGGTCGAGAATTTGGCATGGGTGGGAGACGTTTAAATTTTTGTCTCAGGCAGCAGAATCGCTAAGTGCCCCTTGCCACAGAGTGCTGAGGGAAGGGGGGTTAAGCTGAATTCTTGCACCAGGGACCATGAGCCTTTAGCTATGCCCCTGCCTGTCAGCCATATTACAGTAGCTCCTATATGGCTGTCCTTACTGTTAGGCCTCATGCACACAAATGTATTTTGTTCCCGTGTCCATCCCGTTTTTTTTGCTGCCCATTCACCTCAATGGGGATGCAAAAAAAACTGAAATGACATTTCCATATGTTCGTTCTGCAAAAGAATAGAACATGTCCTAATATTGTCCACATTATGGACAAGGATAGGACTGAACCCGAGACAAGCCAGATGGTCTTTGTTTTTCACCAGATTCAAATTCAACTTCATTTTCTTCGGCTTTTCATCCTCAGTTGAACGGACAGACGGAACGCACTAATCAAAGTCTGGAGACCTATTTGAGATGTTTTGTCTCTGAGAACCAGGAGCAGTGGTCTTCCTTCATTGTCTCCTATTGTCCTGGGGTTAAGAACATCAAGGCAGATGCCTTGTCACGTAGTTTTCCTGGAGGTGGTGATTTTGAAAATCCGAGTCCTATACTGTTGGAAGGGGTGGTGATATCCGCTCTTTACCCTGACCTAGAGGTGAAGGTGTTAGAGGCCCAGGAAGACGCACCGGATTCTTGTTCCTCTGGGAAACTGTTTGTGCCATCAGAATTGCGTCACAAGGTGTTTAAGGAAAATCACTGTACGGTTCTTTTGGGACACCCTGGGAGTAGATCCACTGCCGACCTCATCTCTCGTAGATTCTGGTGGCCGGGGTTAAGGACTATGTGTCAGCCTGTAGTACCTGTGCACGTGCCAAGGTGACACATACTCGGCCTTCCGGATCTCTACTTCCGTTGCCCATCCTGTCCAGACCATGGACTCACTTATCCATGGATTTTATCACTGATCTACTTAATTCTTCAGGAAAGACAGTTATTCTGGTGGTAGTTGATCACTTTAGTAAAATGGTGCACTTTATAGCGTTGCCGGGCCTACCTAATGCTAAAACACTTGCACGAGTGTTTGTTGACAACATTGTGAAACTCCATGGCATTCCCTCTGACATGGTCTCAGATTGTGGTACTCAGTTTGTTTCCAGACTCTGGAAGGTGTTCTGTACTCGACTGGGGGTACAACTGTCCTTTTCTTCAGCTTTTCATTCTCAGTAGAACGGACAGACAGAACACACTAATTCTGGAGACTTATTTGAGATATTTTATTTCTGAGAACCAGGAGGAGTGGTCTTCGTTTTTGTCTTTGGCAGAGTTTGCCATGAACAATCGTAGACAGGAGTCCACTGGTAAGTCTCCTTTTTTGGGACATATGGGTTTCACCCGCAGTTTGGCACATTTTCTGGTTCTGATACTACTGGTATCCCTGAGGAGGAACGGTTTTCATCATCATTGTCATCTATATGGCGGAAAATTCAAAGTAACTTGATGAATATGGGTAACAAGTATAAACGTGTGGCTGACAGTAAACGTATGAAAGGTCCAGACCTAAGAGTGGGTGATTCTGTGTGGCTGTCCACAAGAAACATTAAAGGGAGTCTTTCACCTAATCTGAGCATTTTAGACCGTTCAGATCAGGTTATAGACTCATTGCCCCTCATTACTACAGTACCTTTCTTTTTTGTGTCCCTCGTCCAGATGATGAAAAAGACACTTTTAAAATGTATGTAAATGAGCTTCTGAAGGTGCCCAGGGGAGGTGTTACTGGGCGATATGCCCAGAAAAACACACCTCTTTCAGCCCTCTGGCCCGCCCTCTGTCCTATTACCTCCTCCAGCGAAAGTCACAAGCGGCACCAGAAGACGGTGGACTGGACATCTTTAGTTGGCCAGCGCATGCGCAATATGAAAAACTGTTCCTCTGCCCATAATGGGCAGAGCAGTACATATGCGCCGGCCAACTAAAGACGTCCAGCTCGGCGTCTTCTGGTGCCGCTTGTGACTTTCGCTGGAGGAGGTAATAGGACAGAGAGCGGGCCAGGGGGCTGAAAGAGGTGTGTTTTTCTGGGCACATCGCCCAGTAACGCTGCCCCTGGGCACCTTCAGATGCTCATTTACATACGTTTTAAAAGTGTCGTTTTCATTATCTAGACAAGGAACACATAAAAGAAAGGTACTGTAGTAAAAAGGGGTAAAGAGTCTATAACCTGATCTGAGTGGTCTAAAACGCTCAGATTAGGTGAAAGATGCCTTTCCATTGGTGCCTTAAAAGACTGTTGCTATGTTTTTACTGTGTCCAACTTAATGTTAACAGAATACAGAGGGTGGTCCTTCACACTGCATGTCTGTATTAGGCTTCAGAGTAAGAAGGCATGTCTCTCATTAATCCAATCTGATTGACTTGCAGGAAGCTGATGGCTAAAGCAAGTGAGTGTGAAGTGAGGGAAGGTAGTTTTGGCCTTCAGAATTGACAGAGGAGCCATCTTGAGAAGATCTTCATATTGTAGGGCTCAAAACAATGAAAATGAAAACTTAATGAAAACCATAGTATGTGAATAAACTAAAGATTGCTTTATGTATAATGCTGCTGCAGCAATAACATATGCATTTTTTTTTAAAATAAAAACATGACAGCAACACTTTAAGAACTGTACACAGCATAATGAGATGCAGGTAATGGCTACATGAATCTCTTTCACAGTGCCCTGTACAAGTACAGTACATATGAAGACTAGTGGAAAGTAGCAGTGATACTTATAACTATAATACAATTTCACTTGGGGTTTATGTAAGGATAAGTAACAAAAGACATTATCTGACTGATGATTTTTTTGTGCAACAATTCCAATTTCTTTTGCCATTAGTTTCATATCAGCTACACAATCTTTTTCAATAAATCTGTTTGTACCCAAAACACTATTATGGAACATTTTAAAATATCACTGTTACTTGCGGTCTGTTGGTTTTATTTCACAATAATTCCCAAATTCATCTTATAACATTAATATCCACTAGGTAAATATTAGGAAAGCTAAGTCATTCATGCGTATTAACTAACACTTTATGTATATTCATATAATTTTAATTTATTGCCAAGAAACACACAATCTGGAAACACCAAAGGGAAAGTAAATCAAGTCAAATGTCTATTAACAATGCTGCACAGAAGATATGCTAATCTACATTACTTCAGGAAATGCCCTCCAAAGCATAAAGTCACCAGCAGAAAATGGTATAAAATTATTTTATCAAGCAGTTAATGACTAAAACCATGCTTACAAGGACATTTACATGCTTGTACTCATCAACTTGAAAACACACTCAGATCAGGAAAAGTGACACAATTATGCCAAAGCAATAGACATAAAAAATACAGTACATGTCAATCACAATAGAAAAGTACACAAAGCAATTAACCAAAACATTATTATCAATTCTGGGTCATATTAATTAAAGAGAAAGGAACCAAACTGCATTGTAAGAGAGTTTTTATAGAATTGTAATTACATGTAAGTATGCAGTCTTCTACATGAAACTTCTGGACCTGGGCCACCGATCACCACCTTATCATCTTATCTCTCATATACCAAAATTGAGTAATACAATTTATATGAACTATAGTTATAGAAATACTGTAATTAATTTTTTACTTTGAGCGGTAAAAATATTGTAAGAAAAATAAAAAACCTTTTAGTCAGAAAAGATTGTACTGATTGCAGCATAGATACACCCATATGGCTCTGTTCATCTATCTATCTATTTATGTTAGTGCTGTGCATATTTTTAGATCTCTCATTAGCCCATACTGACATTTGTCTTAGATATACACTGATGAGCAAAAGGGTAACAATGTTTTGAACTTTTGACTTTCTGGCTCCATCTCTCACCATCTACTAGAGCCTCGAACGTGAGACTATCATTATTTTATAGACAATCATCTTGGCTATCTGATACATAATTTTGCACTTGCAACTATTTAGTATGTGATTAGTTATGCATATTCTTGTAATGTAACTGCATTGTTACTGTTTTGCTCCTGGTGGTGGAACAATCTTTTTCTTCTTGTATACAACAAATTACAACCTGTTCTCACATTCCCTATTAGCTCAGTGTGTTCTTAGGTTGATTCTTAAGCAAAAGGTCACTAGTTCAAATCCAGGAGCAGCATGAAGATGATTTCCCAAGAAAAGAGAAACAGCATCATCTAGCTCATCGATAGCGGTATCTCAGCCAAGAAAATTGCCAAACTGCATCATGTGAATACCATGGCAGTTGTGGGAATATGAAATAAAGTCCATCCACTTCAAAGCCAAGAGGTGGACATCCAAGCAAAATATCGGAATCAACAAGTCGGCTCATCACAAGGTCTATCAGTTCTGGTGCGACAATCACAGCAATGAAGGTGGCTTGTATGCTTCATAAGGTTGGGCATCCCTGGTATAAGCGGTCCAACAACTGGATGTTCAGGTTCTCTAGGGGACTAAAAATATAAAAGTTAAACATTGGGGGACATTTATTGAACTGGTGAAAAGTAGAACTGGCACTCACTTATCTGGTTCCTGCATGGAATCGTAACACACATGCAAAATTCAAGGTACTTTAATCTATAAGGACCATATGTGCAAAACAGAATAAGTCCCACGAGTTTTTGGGATGCCGGCGTTTTCAACTTTCAGTTGCTGGTCAGTACGGGATCCGGAGTGCTCCTATTCCTTATAGGTAGGGATAATCGCATCAGATCCGGTATATTAAACGCTGTGATGGTACCATTCATACATGTACTGTCTCCTCTCAAGTCCAGACACGTTTCGGAGCTTTGTGCTCCTTCATCAGTGGTAGACAGTACTATGCTTAGTTAGATCCTTTTAGAGGTAGCTCGTCAATCAAAGAGGAGGTGCTTGTGCATGTCAAAAACAATCTATGGAGCAGAACAAATCAAAGTTGCAATAATCTCTCATATATTCCCAATTTCCACATATCTTTTACATATGTATAGCAACACTCCTAACTTAAAATGAGACATTAAAGCATATGCAGTGGTATTCATGGACTGTCAGTCCATATTTCAAAAAACACACCTGAGTTACTTGTGCGTTTTTGATGCGTTTTTACATCCCCAGCTGATTTTATATATATCAGCTTATGTTTAAAAGTGTCATGGGTGTATATAAAAATACGATCCCTCCTCCTAACAACAACTTCGGATAAAGTATCTCCAAATATAAAAAATAAATAAATAACACATTCTTATATGGTCATATTCCACATATAGAAGATTGTCCCCAAATATTTAATGTGTGTTATATAACATAGAAATTACACTTTTATCATTATACATATTTGTATTCCTATGTTGTATTTAACCCTTTTTATATTATATCTTCACACTGTTTGTATTGCCCTCTTTTCTTTATTTTTCTTCTTCCTCTGATTAGAGAAGATAAGAGAGATGTGTATAGGGATGGGGGCCATCCCTGAATACATGTCGTATCTTCTCTAATCAGAGGAAGAAGAAAAATAAAGAAAAGAGGGCAATACAAACAGGGTGAAGATAGAATATAAAAAGGGTTAAATACAACATACAAATACAAATATATATATAATGATAAAAGTGTAATTCCTATGTTATATGTGGGGACAATCTTAAATATGTGGAATATGACCATATGGAAATGTGTTATTTATTTTGCATGTGTGTTACGATTCCATGCAGGAACCAGATAAGTGAGTGCCCTCCAATTTCCATTTTTTCAGCCTCTATATAACTTAGGCACATCCACCAGCAGTCTAACTCTATGCCAGCTCCTTTGCTGGTGTAGATTTACATCATTTTCTACACCTAAAACAGGCATAGAACATTATAAATGAGATGGGCCCACTGGCCCGTCCACTTCCACATAACGGCCCCTTTTTATAACTGATGTACTTGGCATGGATGGGGAAGAAGTCGCAGATATGGCATCTGCAACAGATATACTCCAAAAATTGGCGTATGTTCATAAATGACCCCTATAATTCGTATATCCAAATCATTAAACTATAAAAGCATTTATCTTGCACGAGGAATACTATGGCACAGGGATGCCCAACCTGCGGCCATCCATCTGTTGCAAAACTACAACTCCCATTATGCCTGGACAGCCTACAGCTATCAGGGCATGCTGGTGGTTGTAGTTTTGCAACAGCTGAAGGGCCACAGGTTAAGCATCTCTGCTATAGCAGAAAAAAATGCACGTATCGCAATTTGTCACCTCATATGTACCCCTAAATGGAACCAATAAAAGCTTATTCCAGTAAATAAAAAAACAGACTCTTTGTAGAAGGAAATATGAAAAAGTTAGGGGTGTCAAAATATCGTGACATGGCACAATTGTTTTTCAACGTTTTAGCATTAGAAAATCTTTGTAAATTTGCTATTGCTGAAATTGTACTAACCCAGAGAATAAAGGTAACATGTCAGTTAGCACACAATAGAACAGTAATAGAAAAATTGAGGGGTTAATAACATTTAAATACTGTACAGTATATTTAATTTTCCAGTACACTAGAGATTTCCTTGGCAGTGTAATAGTAAAATATGACTGTATTCCTAGCAGTGCTCAACCAAGTTCAAACCATCTCCTAACCAGACAAAATTTTATGTCATATTCCGGGCACAAAATGCATTTAATGCTTTTTAAGGCTTGGAATTGAACTTGTTGACTTGTGAAGAAAGAAGACAGCTGAGAAGATACGTGCCAGGTAAGTAAAAAGCCCACAAAGATCTCATTCCATATTTTTCATCCGTGTGCTATCCGTGCTTACTAGTCTGCAGAAGGAGGCGGAGAGAAGTGCTGTGAGCGGTGTACAGTACTTACCCCTCCTCCTGCTCGCTCTTTATTAGCTGCTATGTCCTGGCTGCCTGCATCATCAGGACGTACAGAGTGCACTGACCTGACGCTGCAGGATATTAGGTGACTGTAGCGCGGGCCCTGAGAAGAGAAGACAGCCAGGACAGGGAGGGTGGCGACAGGAGAGGTAAGTTACTTTATTATTTTACAGTCTGATCTGAGGTCTGATATAGAGGTCTAATGGAGGTCTGGAGTGGTCTATGGGGTCTGGAGGTCTGACTGGGGGGTCAGGAGGTCTAACTGGGGGGTCTGGAGTTCTGACTGGGAGGGTCTGGAGGTCTGACTGGGGGGTTTGGAAGTCTGACTGGGGGTCTGACTGGGGTCTGGATCAGTCTAATGGGGGGTCTGGAGGTCTGACTGCGGGGGTCAGGAGGTCTGACTGGGAGGGTCTGGAGTTGTCTAATTAAGGGTCTGAAGGTCTGACTGGAGGGTCTAGAGGTCTGACTGGGGGATCTGAAGGTCTAATGGGGGTCTGGAAGTCTAACCGGGGTCTGATTGGGGGTTTGGAGGTCTAATGGGGGTCTGATTGGGGGTCTGGAGGTCTAATGGGGGTCTGATTGGGGGTCTGGAGGTCTAATGGGGGTCTGATTGGGGGAGTGGAGGTCTGACTGTGAGGTCTAGAGGTCTAATGGGGGTCTGATTGGGGGTCTGGAGTTCTGACTGAGGGGTCATCTGGAGGTCTGACTGGGGGGTCTGTAGGTCTAATGGGGGTCAGATATGGTGGTCTGTAGGTCTAATGGGCGTCTGGAGATCTAGTGGGAGTCTGGAGGTCTAATGGGGGTCCGGCTCTCTGATATGGGGGTCTGGTCTGAGGTCTGATATGTGGGTCTGGTGGTCTAATGGGGGTCTTATATGGGGGTCTTATCTGAGGTATGATATTGGGTCGGGGTCTTACATGGAGGTCTAATGGGGGCCTGATCTGAGGTTTAAAACTGGGGTCTTATATGGGGTCTGATATAGAGGTTAGTGTTGATCGAGCACCAAAGTTCTTGGGTGCTCGAGTAGAATACCTCAGGATGCTCGCGTGCTCTACCGAGCACCCAAGCAGAATGGAAGTCGAAGGGAGAACCAGAGCAATAAACCAGGCACTCCCTGCTCTGAAGAGGGGAGTTTGTCTGGTTCACACGAAAAGGTTAGAAATTGATAGAAACACCACTGAAATGGGGAGTATGGGGAGGATGTCTGGATGCATCTTGGACTCCCAGGTCGCTGCAGGGAACGATGTTGTCCGAGTAGTACGCCAATTTTACAGACTGACAATAATACGCACAAAACCGAAGATAAAATCAAATTTTAGAGGAAAAATTGTTAGGAAACACTCTTTCCTGTATATTTACTTGTATATAAAGTGCAAGTGCTGCCAAAAATTAGAAGGAAGAGGCACTCCAATGCAACCTGTATATCATATAATGGAGGGCCTCATTCACATTGTGGTACAATTGTTCAGGTAGTGGGACTCCTACACTAACTAATTGAAAGGGCTGCCAAAAATTACAAGGAATCGGCACTCCAATACACCCTTTATTACACATAAAGTAGGGCATTATACACACCCTAGAAAAAGTATAACTAATGGCCTGCTGGTTACCCTCAAAAACATTAGGAGCAAGGGCCTGCTGGTGACCCTCTAAAACATTAGGGGTGAGGGTCTGCTGCTGAGCTGACCATCTAAAACATTAGGGGTGAGGGTCTGCTGATGAGCTGACTCTAAAACATTAGGGGCGAGTGCCTGCTGCTGAGCTGACCATCTAAAACATTAGGGGGCGAGGGCCTGCTGCTGATCTGACCATGGAAAAAATTATAGACGAGGGCCTGCTGCTAAGCTGACCATCTAAAACATTATGGTTGAGGGCCTGCTGCTGAGCTGACCATCGAAAAAAAATATGGTTGAGGGTCTGCTGGTGAGCTGACTCTCTAAAATATTAGGGGTGAGTGCCTGCTGCTGATCTGACCATGGAAAAAATTATGGATGAGGGCCTGCTGCTGAGCTGACCATATAAAACATTGGGGGTGAGGGTCTGCTGCTGAGCTGACCATCTAAAATATTAGGGGTGAGGTTCTGCTGCTGACTCTCTAAAACATTAGAAGCGAGGGCCTGCTGCTGATCTGACCATCTAAAACATTATGGGCGAGGGCCTGTTGATGAGCTGACCATCTAAAACATTAGGGGCGAGGGCCTGCTGATGATCTGACCATGGAAAAAATTATGGGCGAGTGCCTGCTGCTAAGCTGACCATCGAAAAAATTATGGTTCAAGGTCTGCTACTGAGCTGACTCTATAAAACAATAGGGGTGAGTGCCTGCTGCTGATCTGACCATGGAAAAAAATTATGTGTGAGGGCCTGCTGCTGAGCTAACCATCAAAAAAATTATGGTTGAAGGCCTGCTGCTGAGCTGACCCTCTAAAACATTAGGAGCGAGGGCAGCCTAATAAGCATGTTGATATGATGAAGGAGGAGGACGAGAAAAGGAACATTAAGCCATATACCCTTTTTTGTGGTGGAAGGGGTGCATGGGAATACAATGAATTCAATACACCGTAAAAGCCACATTTAAAGTGCCTTTATGTTCAGCCGCTTTCCTCTGGTGGAGTAGAGAAGTCAGGGGCAATCCAGGCCTTGTTCATTTTAATAAGAGTAAACCGGTCAGCATTTTCAGTTGACAGACGGATGTGCTTATCAGTTATTATGCCCCTAGCAGAACTAAATACCCTATCTGACAAAACTCTGGCGGCAGGGCAGGTCAGTACCTCCAAGGCGTAGAGCGCCAGTTCGTGCCACGTTTCCAGATTGGACACCCAATAGTTGCATAGAGGGATCATTGAGGACGCAGACACGGTCTGCTACATACTCCTTCACCATCTTCCAAAATGTTTCCCTCCTTGTGACGGTAGGCCACGCATCAGGGTGAGGGTGCTGGCGTGGTGTCATGAAACTGTTCCAGGCCTTGTAGAGTGTTTCCCTGCCTTTGCTGGAACTGCTGTGTGTTCCCCTCATCTCCCCTCCTCGGTTGCCCAAGGAACTACGTACTCTGCCACCAGCGTTGTCAGCTGGAAATTTTTGGAGCAATTTTTCCACATGGACCTTCTAGTATTGCACCATTTTGCTAGTTCTCTCCACCACAGGAACGAGATATGAGAAGTTCTCTTTGTAGCGGGCGTCGAGAAGGGTGAACAACCAGTAATCAGTGTTGGCCAAAATGCGTAAAACACGTGGGTCACGGGAAAGGCAGCATAACATAAAGTCAGCCATGTGTGCCAAAGTCCCAACAGACAAGACTTTGCTGTCCTCATTAGGTGGATGACTCTTAATCTCCTCATCCTCTTCCTCTTCTTCTTCCCATCCATGCTGAACAGATGGAATAAACCTGCTATGGGTACTACCCTCTGTAGCGGAGTCAACCGTCTCCTGCTCCTCCTCCTCATCGTCATTATCTAACTCGCGCTGAGAAGACGAAATGAGGGTGGTCTGGCTATCACCCTGTGTACTGTCTTCCCCCATTTCTACCTCTTCCACATGCAAAGCGTCCGACTTCATTGTGAGCAGTGAGCGTTTCAGTAGACACAGAAGTGGGATGGATACGCTGATAATAGCAGCATCGCCACTCACCATATGTGTTGATTTTTCAAAGTTGCGTAAAACCTCACAGAGGTCAGACATCTATGCCTACATGTCGCTTGTGAAGAGCAGAAGCTGACTGGAAAGGCAACGACCATGTTGCAGCTGGTATTCTACTACTGCCCTCTACTGCTCACAAAGCCTGGCCAACATGTGGAACATGTAGTTCCAGCGCGTGCTCACATCGCACAACAGTTTGTGAGCTGGCTATTGCAAGCGTTGCTGCAGTGTTGCCAGACTGGCAGCAGCTGTAGATGACTTTCGGAAATGGGCACACACGTGGCTCACCTTCACCAGTAGTTAAGGCAAATTTGGGTAGGCTTTGAGAAACCACTGAACAACTAAGTTTAACACTTAGGCTAGGCATGGTTTGTGTGTGAGCTTGCTGAGCTAAAAAGCTGCCACCAAGTTAAGGCCATTATCAGATGCAATCATGCCTGATTGTAGGTTGAGTGGCGAGAGCCACAGCTCAGTCTGGTCCCTTTAACCCTGCCAAAGCTCTGTGGCTGTGTGCTGTTTCTCACCTAAGTAAATAAGTTTCAGCACGGCCTGTTGCCGCTTCTCCACTGCAGTGCTACACTGCTTCCAGCTACTGACTGATTGCTGACTGGTGCACCAAGATGAGAATTCAGAGGTGTAAGTGGTGGAAGAGCTGGAGGAGAAGAAGGGGGGTTGCAGCCACTAATGTAGGTGGTGGCAGATTTTCTGATGAAAGTAGGGCCCGCAATTCTTGGCATCGGTAGCACCTGTGCCATCCCAGGGTACGACTCGCTCCCGGCCTCCACAATGTTCACCCAGTGTGCCTTCAGGGAAATGTAGCGTCCCTGGCCACAAGCACTTGTTCATGTGTCAGTCATTAAGTGGACCTTCTCAATAGCTGTGTTGGTCAGGGCACGGCTGATGTTATTGGACACATGCTGGTGTAAAGCAGGGACTGCACACTGGGCAAAATAGTGGCAGCTGGGGACTGAGTAATGAGGGATAGCCACCGCCACCAGGCTACAGAAAGCCTCAATGTCCACAAGCCTAAATGGAAACATTTCCAGGGCCAGCAATTTGGAAAGGTGCGCTTTTAGTGCTATGGCCTGTGGGTGGGTGGCTGGGTATTTGCGCTTTCGTTCTAAGGCCTGTGGTATGGACATCTGTACACTGCGCTGGGACACAGAAGTGGATGTGCTAGCTGATGGTGCTTGCGAAAGTCCAGGTGCAGGGTGGGAGGTATCCGGGCCCACGTCTTGGACAGGTGATTGGCCAACATGTAACACAGGAGGAGGCAGAGGTGTAACCGGCAGACATTGATTGTGGACCCAGGACCACCTATTAGGGTACTTTGATGCCATGTGGCGGATCATGCTGGTGGTGGTGGGGTTGCTAGTGTTCACGCCCCTGCTCATTTTGGTATGACACAGGTTGCAAATGACATTTCCTTTATTGTCCGCACTTTCATCAAAAAAGCGCCAGACTGCGGAACACCTACCCCTTGGCAAGTGAGATTTCAACAAGGGGGTGCTCCAAGAACAGTTGCGGGCCTGTTTGGTGTGGCCCGTCTTCTCCCATTTGCCACCCCACTGCCTCTTCCAGCCTGTTGCGGTGCTGTGGATCCCTCCTCCTCTGTACTGCTGTCCTCGCTCGGCTTGCCACCTTCCCAGGTTGGGTCAGTGATTTCATCGTCCATTGCGGTTGACTTATTGGCAACTGTGTCTCATCATCATCATCATCCACCTCATGAAACACTAATTGCCATTCCCCACCGCCATCTTCTTCTGACTATGGATGCTCAAGAGTTTGGGAATCAGAGCACAAGATCTCCTCATGTCCCTCTTCAAGCGGGCTTGGCGAGAGGCCCAAATTAAGGAATAGCGATAAAAAGAGCTCCGCGGAATATCCGAGTGTGGGATCACTTGTTTACCAAGACTCTCCATGGTGGAAGGAAGGAGGATCAGGGTGAGGATTCTGTTTACTAGACTCTTGGCTACTGAGACTGGACTTTGTGGAAGACTGGAAGCATTATCTGCTGCAATCCAACCGACCACCTTCTCGCACAGGTCTGACTTCGCGAGTGATGTCCTGCGCCACCCTGCAAACTGGGACATAAAGCTAGGTATCGTGGATGAGTGTGTTTCTCGTGCTCTGCCAGCAAGCACAGTTTCACCGTGCCCACGGCCACAGCCTCTCCGTGCTCCATCAGCAGCATGGCCACTTCTCCATCCCTTACTGCTCGCCTTCATCATTTTAAATGATATATATGCTTGCAAGTATTTTACACGTAAAGTAGCGCAGTGTTTTGAAGTGTATGCGCAAATACATTACAGTCATTGTCACAGATATTTGGGATGCAGAAACGTTATACAGGAGATGCAGCGAAGGTAATGTCACTGTCTGCAGCATCTACGGAAAAAGTACACTGGATGTCACAGATATTTTTAGGATGTGCACACGTTAAACAGGAGATTTAGTGCAGATAATATCGCTGTCCGCAGCGTCTACGGAAAAATTACACTGGATGTCACAGATATTTTTAGGATGAGCAAACGTAATACAGGAGATGTAGCACAGGTAATGTCACTGTCCGCAGCGTCTACGGAAAAAGTACACTGGATCTCACAGATATTTTTAGGATGTGCAAACTTTATACAGGAGATGTAGTGCAGGCAATGTCACTGTCCGCAGCGGACACCGTTTACGGATAATGTACACTGGATGTGACAGATAATTTGAGGCTGTGCACACGTTACACAGGAGATGTAGCAGAGATAATGTCGCTGTCTGCAGCGGCCAAACAATTGCACGCTATTTAGCGCAGGTTGCGCTAAAAATATATATTGCTGCCAGATACAACAATAGTCCTTAAAAGGACTTTTGGGTCTCTAACAATTGCACACAATTTAGCGCAGGTTGCGTTAATAATGTATATTGCTGCTAGATACAACAATAGTCCTTAAAAGAACTTTTGGGTCTCTACAATTGCACGCAATTTAGTGCAGGTTGCGCTAAAAATATATATTGCTGCGAGACACAACAATAGTCCTTAAGAGTACTTTTGGGGCTCTAACACCAACCCTGCCTAACAAAAAAATTCAATTCAATTCCCTACAATATCTGTCCCTTCTACAGCACAGCTCTCTCTGACTAAGACCAGGTGTCATCGGGTGCTTTATAGCACCCGATGACGCGTTTTTGGCCAGCCAATCACTGTAATGCAAGTAACCAACATGGCTATGGAATTACAGTGAGTAACAGTACTTATCTGCATGCGTGCGGAGAGGAGACTCGAGCATCGTGCTCGAGCACACGCAGTATAGGGCCGAAACACCGCGATGGGCCGAGCATCGCTCAACACTAACGGAGGTCTAAAGGGGGTTTGGTCTGAGATTGGGGGATCTCATTTAGGGTTTTATATGGGGGTCTGATCTGAAAGAAAGGTGTTTCTTTTTATTTCTAGCGCACAATATAAAGGGGTGTTTTTGTACTGACGCGATCTGTGTGGTACCAGTATTTTCAGGGGGACTGTTTCTGCAGGGAAGGATTGGGGAGCACAGTGGACACAGTATTGGTGGTGGCAGGATGGGGTGTTGAGAAGGTGGGAGGATGATGGAAACATAGGAAAGTAAGATGTCTGTTTGTTAAACTCTGCAGAGACGAGGCGCAGCTGAAAGAAGTCACCATGTTGGTCTGGTCTAACAGGAGTAGAAGAGGAAAGAGAATATCTACATCAGAGAAGAGAAGTCACTAGATGTAAGAGGTATGTAGCGCTGTATGACCCTGTATGTTCTGCAGCGCTGTATGTAATGTTTTCCAAGTATGTCTTTAAAGGGGTTGTCCACTTTTTTTTGTATGAGTGCTGCCTTCTCTGCTCTGTTTACCTGCTCATCACTGCAAATGCTACGGTGAGCAGGTGAACAGAACAGAGAAAACAGCTCTCATATGAGCGCCACCCTCTCTTCAAACAGCTGGGGGCACAGAGGGCATTACTGCTATAGAGGAGGCACAGAGGGCATTACTAATGTGAAAGGGCACAATGGGCATTTCTACTATGGAGGGGGCACAGAGCCAGAGGGCAATACTACTAGGGATGAGCACAAAGACCCATATTCGAGTTTGCGATATATCACGAATATTTCGCATCCTATTCGTCATATATTCGCAACTTCGCAATATTCGATATTTCGCATTCAATCTCATGATTTGCGATTCATTTTTCAAGTTAAATTCGCATGCGCATAGAATCTATTCGTTATTATTAAGGTTTAAAGAGCTTTACATGTATTGAAAGCTTGAAATGGCAGGAGTCATTTGTGCGAATGGAAAGGTGCGAAAAAGACATATACGAATTTTCGCAATACATGCAGCGTACTGGAGTCTGACACAACCTGTTAACGCTTGGTAGGAAAGGGAATACAAACCGCGAATAGATTAATGCGAATATTCAAGTGACGAACATTCACAGGACAGTTTTTACCTATTAAGTCTTAACTCTGACAGGAATAGTGGAAATTGTTATAGAAAGCAATTGAGATTGGGGGAATTATGTCTGAATCTTTTGTTTTCAATACAGTTTCCCTATCACTATCCATCTTAAGAGCGAATATTCGTAATTGCGAATATGGGGTCATGAATTCGACATATTCGTGAAATCTCGAAATCACGATATTCGAGATTAACACTGGGTTCAGACCTGAGCGTTTCTAAGACGCGCGTTTTACCGCGTTTTTATGCGCGTTTTAGTCGCGCGTTTTTATGCGTGTTTTTGGCAATAGTAAACGCGCGTTTTACGCGCGTTCGTGACTCTGGAGACTTTTTTTAATTGGTCTGGAGACCAATTAAAAAAGGGCATCTCTACACTTAACGCGCGTTAAACGCGCGTTAAACTCGCGTTCCCATTGAAGTCTATGGGAGGAAAAGCACGACAAACGCCCAAAAAAACGCTCCTGAACGAGCTTATGCATCGGGCGTTTTACAGCGCGTTTTTACGCGCTGTAAAACGCGCAAGTGTGAACCACTCCCATAGGGATGCATTGGTTTTCATGTGTTGAGCGTTTTACAGCGCGTTTGAACGCGCTGTAAAACGCTCAGGTGTGAACCCAGGGTAAAATTTGCTTTGCAAATACTACAATGAAGGGAGCACAGTGGGCATTATTACTGTGAAGGGGGCACAGTAGGCATTATTACTGTGAAGGGGGCACAATGGACATTATTACTGTGAAGGGGGCACAATGGGGATGTCTAGTGAGTGCTGCTGCCAAGTAAACCAAGACAGAATCCTGCTCCAGGAAAACATAATTAATTCCTGTGAGTAAAAGCTGGCAGAAAAAGCAACTTTGCTAAAGATTAATCCTTGAGCATTGAATTATCACCATTTAATTGCTTATATGGCTCTATAGGTCTCCTGAAGTCCTTTCTAAACATACCTGTATGTGCAATATAAATGTCTTTGTGTCCCACAAAAACTATTTTATAAAAATGATAATAAGCTTAAAAGAGCCAAGGGGTGGTACTTAGCATTCTTGGAGCCCAGTCACGCCTATTTTCAGTGAGCCCCACTCTCCCCCTCATCTTGTATTCTCCTCCTTGATGTGCAGACGTCATCCTGCCATAACAGTGAAATCGTGTGCATGCACAGTATCATATAATATGAGCGCCTGTGCAATCTGAATTCATGTGCCGGCATCAGCTTCAGTAACTGAACTGCGTATACATCTCCTGCTGCTCGCTTAACATAAAGTGCAGTCCAGCCACCACCAGACAGGAGGCCCCAAAGGTCCAGCGTGTGCCTTGTGTCCGTCCCCCCCCCCCATTCCTTGCCTGCATAGCCTGGGAACGCTGGAGCCGAGATTAGCCACAGTGAGCACTACAACTAGAGATGTGCGAATTTTTAAAAAATTCGATTTGCCGGTTTGCTAAATTTTTCTGGAAACATTTGATTCGATCCGAATATATTCACACCGAATTAAGTTAAACGGCTATTTCCTGGCTGCTGAGAGCCTTCATAGTGGTGCCATATGACATGCAGTTTACAGGCGTTGCTCTTAGAATCACTGCATACTTTAACTTCACTTATTTGGGTAGTCACGAGGCCAAAACTTACCAAATAACTCAAGTATCAATTCAGCCTTACAGGTAGATGTTAGCGTCAAAAAGAAGTGCACTCCTTTCACACCCTCGTCAGCTTATTCCACATAGAAGTCTACAGAACCTGTTCTATAAACGCTTATACAAGTAGAGCTCCCCGACAAAGTGGAGAAGTTTGTGTTGACGTCACTGATTAATTTTGCCCATTCTCTTATACGTCAGAACAATTACCCCGAAAAAACGGATACTGTCTGTGGAGCATACGCCTTTACTGGGTTAGCATTTGCTCAAAAATCCATCAGTATTGCTAAAGGCAAAAAAAAATGGAGTGGATCTAACAGAGATGACATGTGAATGGAATATTTGCATGTCTTCTGTGTTTTCTATCCACTCCTGCTTTTGGCTACCAAATCATAAGCCAATTCTGATAAGACCATACAATCCTTAAAGCTGCTACACAGACAGGATCCGCTGTGCATCTCGTTTTTCATTCCTTCTGATTGATGAGAAGTGTCAAATAAATGATGATGTCAGCCAGGCCAAAAGCCAAAATAGTGGACCAGTCATGAAGTGGGGAGGGTGGGAACAGCATGAGAAGTCCACAGAGTGGCCCTATGACATAGTGGTGAGGTGGAAGCAGCATGAGGAGACCACAGAGTGGCCCAATGACAGGGTCTGGAGGTGGCAGCAGCATGAGTGAGGAGACCACAGAGCGGCACAATGACAGAGTCTGGAGGTGGCGGCAGTATGAGTAGGCCACAAAGTTGCACAATGACATAGTCTGGAGGTGGAGGCAGCATGAGTAGGCCACAGAGCGGCACAATGCTATAGTCTGGAGGTGGCGGCAGCATGATAAGGCCACAGAGCGGCACAATGACAGAGTCTGGAGGTGGCGGGAGCATGAGGAGACCACAAAGTGGCACAATGACACATTCTGGAGGTGGCGGCAACATGAGGAGACCACAGAGCGGCACAATGACAGAGTCTGGAGGTGGTGGCAGCATGAGGAGGCCAGAGAGCAGCACAATGACAGAGTCTGGAGGTGACAGCAGCATGAGGAGACCACAGAGCGACACAATGACATAGTCTGGAGGTGGCGGCAGCATGAGTAGGCCACAGAGCGTCACAATGACAGAGTCTGGAGGTGGTAGCAGCATCAGGAGGCCACAGAGTGGCAAGATGACATACTGTGGAGGTGAGTGGCAATACCAGTACCAGCTGAACACAGTGGGTGAAAGAAGAAGCACTTGGCATCAGATGTGTGGCATCAGGCAGGTAACAGCATCAGAATAGTAGCTGAGGCAGGTAGCCAGAAGAAACCGGTCTCTTTTGTCAAAATGTTGGTGTGGCACCATGGATGATCTAGCCTGATGCATCAGATATTGATGTGTGGAAATCCTGGCTGATCCACACCTGATTCATCTTGATGCAATTTCCCACTATGTGCTATAAGTGGGCACTTTAAACTCTGTAATCCCCTTTAACAGGCTGGCAGTGTCATTTACCTTTATTCGCTCCTAGGTGGTGCTGGCACCACTTATATATATAGCTGGGGGGGAGGGGGGGTGTAAAGTTAGTGTGTCCGATGATAATGAAGAGATGAGGAAGTTAAAGGGGTATTCGCATCACAATGATCATAGTTTAATTGATTAATTATATGACAAATATCATTTTTGCCAATATGAAGTAGTATTAAATTCCCACCTTTCTAGCTCAAATTACTTACATTGTACCCCAGTGTTTGGTTTTGGTCTCCCCTAGATACGGCCACCGCTTCTGGAGCGATTACCTCAGCTGCACTTGCGCACAAGCTCTTCTTCTTTCCCCTTGCCGGCCGCTCATTCATTACATGAGCGCGCTCCCCGCCGGGAAGCCGCGCATGTGCAGAGCGGTACTACGATGTGCCGCTTCAATAACAGAGCTGCACATACTCTGTTTTCAGTGGAGAGAGGGACGTGCCTGGAGAGTTATCGTAGGACCGGAACAAGTGCAAAATCGGTAAGTATAATTTTTTACTAAATAAATGCACCACCAAATCCACCAACGATTAGAATGTACAATAAAGGGGGTTCCTTTGGAATTCAGGAGTAACTCCTTTATGGAGTGGAGGGACACAGGTGACAACAATATGGAATGGAGTGACAAAGGGGACAACAATATAAAGTGGACGGACACAGTGGACAACTATATTGAATTGAGGGACAAAGGGGACAACAATATAAAGTTGAGGGACACATGGACAACTATATGGAATGGTGGGACACAATGGAACAACTATATAAAGTTTAGGAACAAAGGGGACTACAATATAAAGTATAGGGACAAAGAGGACAACTATATGGAATGTAGGAACATAGGTGACAACAATATGGAATGGAGTGACAAAGGGGACAACTATATGGAATGTAGGGACATAGGTGACCACAATATGGAATGGAGTGACAAAAGGAACAAAAATATAAAGTGGAGGGACACAGGTGCCAACAATATAAAGTAGAGGGACAAAGCTGACAACAATATACAGTGGAGGGACAAAGGAGATAACTATATCGAATAGAGTGACGCGAGGGGGGGGGGGACACTATGTAATGGAGGGACACTTACATTACTATGTAATGTAATGGCCAGATGTAATGAAAATGCGCCAAGATCCAGCAAAATGTGCCGAGCAATGCGGCCAATGATATATTAGGTAATACAGAAGACACCCGCTATTTGCATATACACAAGAACAGGGATGGCCCAGTATAATAGAAATATGCCAGGATCCACAAAAGTATGTCGAGCAATACAGCCACTAATATGTTAGGTGATAAGGGAACCACCCGATACTTGCGTGTCCCCACGTGTAAAGTTGTCTCTCCCAATAAGTGCTGATGTAAAAACGCAGTCCACGATGTAGGAGGCAAGGGCCTCCTACATCGTGGACTGCGTTACAGTGTAAGTTGTCTCTCCCAATAGTGCTGATGTAAAACGCAGTCCACGATGTAGGAGGCAAGGGCCTTCTACATCGAGGACTGCGTTTTTACATCAGCACTTATTGGGAGAGACAACTTTACACGTGGGGACACGCAAGTATCGGGTGGTTCCCTTATCACCTAACATATTAGTGGCTGTATTGCTCGGCATACTTTTGTGGATCCTGGCATATTTCTATTATACTGGGCCATCCCTGTTCTTGTGTATATGCAAATAGCGGGTGGCTTCTGTATTACCTAATATATCATTGGCCGCATTGCTCGGCACATTTTGCTGGATCTTGGCACATTTTCATTACATCTGGCCATATTTGTCCTCCCGGGTCATTTCATCTGAGGGGGCTATCAGTCCCTCATTATGGATTATTACTGATACCTGTATGCTTTTTGGTGCATTACCCTGTTGGGTCACTGTACCCTGTTTTTAGGTCCCCTGAAGATCTGCTGACCCATTGGTTATGCAGTGAAACGCGTTGGGACAGATTCATCTTCTGAATGGGATTCAATTTGATATCGATACCTTTCCAACTTATATTGATTTTTGTCTTTTTTTGCACCATTGTGGTAATTGTACACTATATTTAAGGTGTGGTTCTGAACTAGTTTTATATGGAGTATATCATACTGAGCGGCATCATTTATCAGAAATTGTGAGGTATACTTTAATGACTACAGTGACGAACTCCTGAAATGTAAAGTTGACACCTGCACTTTATTCATGGTGGTGGGTTCTATCCTGTACCAGGGACCGTTTTAGGGACACTAGGAGGTTCCTGATACGGGATCGCCCCTATCGGGGCGGCTATTCCGTTTTTAGGCAGGGTTTTCTAGCGGTTGAGGGCCAGGATTAGGGACAATATTTTTCTTTCCCTCCCGCTACATATATTCTATTTGGAGGCTTGCAATGATATTGATAAGTTTTAATCGCTATTAAATAAAAGTAATTTTTTAAGTGAATATTCCTCTCGGTGAAGGCATACCACAAAAAGGACTTTTCCACATATAACTGCAGTGCTGAACGCTGAATAGATCTTGATTTTTCTACAGAAATACGCCACTAAAGGCTTTTCCACATATAATTGTAACCGTGAACGCTGAATATATTTTTATTTTTCTACTTATATACGTCAATAAAGGTTTTTCAAGATATAAGTGCAGGAGCGAATGACGAATGTATATTTCCTTTTCTACTGATATACATTAATAAAGGTTTTTCTACATATAAGTGCACCAGCGAATGGCAAAGGAATATTTCCCTTTCTACTGCAATATGCCAGTAAAGGCTTTACCAAATATAACTGCAACAGTGAACTGAGAATATATTTTTCTTGTAGTACTGAAATAGGCCACTATACGCTTTCAACAGAAATAACTGCAGAAGTGACCAGAGAATATATTTTTTCTTGTTAGACTGAAATGCGCCCCTATACACTTTCAGCAATAACAAATGACAAAACAGGTGCACACTGCGGTCTTACTAAGCCCTCAAACTGGTGTTAAAATTGAGAGATTAGTCAACATATCCTGCAGTGGAGGACATGTCTTAAGCCCGAGCACCACGCCAAGGTTTCTCAAGTAGCTCGGGACCTAACACTCACCTACCTGTGCCATATGGGCAATACCAGGGACCAGTGGGCAAAATTACAGGAATGTATTAGGCCAACTCGCAGCAGACTCCTCAGTTACCTCCAGCATGTAACCATGCCTGCAATGGGAGGAGGGAGAAGGCTGTGAGCCCCACCCAAGACTGGCTGATATGGCCCAGGCCTCACAGGTGCACCTAAATATAGCCTGTGAATGGAAAACAGGCTACATTTACATGGGAGTTTATACACCTCCAAACAATTATATATACACAAACCAACTGAAAGGTGGCATGAAGCAGGATGTGCTCAACCCAAAAATGCAGTTGTGCATATATATACAGGGGAGCAGATCCTGCACTTGTGGCCCGTTGCTAATGGTGATCCCTAGCAAAAATGCATACGGTGGAGGATGCCCGCAGCGGACCACAAGTACCACAATAGACATCCTACACAAGATGGCAATTGTGTGGATGTAATAAGTAATATAACAATATAGCAATAACAAATGACAAAACAGGTGCACACTGCGGTCTTACTAAGCCCTCAAACTGATGTTAAAATTGAGAGATTAGTCAACATGCCCTGCAGTGGAGGACATGTCTTAAGCCCGAGCACCACGCCAAGGTTTCTCAAGTAGCTTGGGACCTAACACTCACCTACCTGTGCCATATGGGCAATACCAGGGGCCAGTGGGCAAAATTACAGAAATGTATTAGGCCGACTCGCAGCAGACTCCTCAGTTACCTCCAGCATGTAACCATGCCTGCAATGGGAGGAGGGAGAAAGCTGTGAGCCCCACCCAAGACTACAGTATACACTTTCACCAGAAATAACTGCAGAAGTGAACTGAGAATATATTTTTCTTGTTGGACTGAAATACGCCCCTATACGTTTTTAACAGAAATAACTGCAGAAGTGAACTGAAAATGTATTTTTCTTGTAGAACTGAATAAGATACTAAGATAAAAGCCACTAAAGGCTTTTCAACATAAGACTTGCAGCCCAATAACAAAAAGGTGGAATGACAGAGCTGTCTAATGACTATTTGGATCCCCAAAAAAATCTTTCCCTGCACTTGTAAATCACTTTCCTATCAATGTCCCTAGTGCCTTCATTCGTCTCTCCCTGCACTAAGATGCTGTGAAATGATTCCTCCCTATCCTTTCCCTGCACTTGTAAATCTCTTTATTAGCACTGTCACCAGCGCCTTCTGACATCTTTCCCTGCACTAAGATGCTGTCGTTTTTTCTGTCTAAATAGTTTTTCCTGTCTTTTTTTTTCCACAATCTCTCCCTAGCGCCTTCACACATTTGTCCCTGCACTCTCAAAGCTGAAAAATGTCTGACTGTAAGATGGCCACCGTATTTATAGGGCTGTGACATCACAGGGCTGGCTGGCTGCTGACTGGCTGCATGCAGGCATGTCAATCTGGGTGATCCCACCTTCCCAGAGTTCCTTGCCCCTAAAATGGCGGCTACACGCGTGAGGACTGAGGAAGTCCTCAAGCGTGTAGCCGCGATTTTAGGAAAATTGCGATTCGTTACCACTAAGCGTGAGGAAAATCTATTTTTTTCTGAAATTGTAAACGAATTCCACTTCGTCAGCTCCGATTCGCTAATCTCTAACTACAATTCTCCTACCTCTGTGCTGACTTTCTTGTTGGCATGAAAAGAGGTTGAAAGGAATCAAACATATTTTCAACACATTCCTTTACATTTTCCTCATACTATAGAAAGTAACCGAATGTAAAGCCGGGGTGCTAGTATTACTAGAAGCTAAAAATATTGTATGAAAGGTGCTCCGTTTATTTCACATATAAATGAAATAAACCTTGGGACTAAGCAAATTGCAAATTCCTGAATATAAATCTGTACTTATTTCTCTGGAACATGAATTTTTTTCACTGCAGGAAAACATTAGTGTCTGGTTGTTGAGGTGAGGAAATTCTTGCACCATATACTTTGTATTACTTTGATTTTTCTGCTTTGTGTTTGGTCTATATTCCTATAAAGGCTTGTTATCTCCTATTTGCTTTAGGATTAAAGCCTTTGCATTTTTCTGATGTCTCTGATGTCCCATGCAATTGGTTTTGGGTGTACAGTATAGATGTTTGTCAGAACAAAAGTTGACTAATTACCACGTAAGCATAAAACAAGGAAGAAACATTTTTACTGTGCTCAAAATGGCCATATATTGTCTCACTAAATAGATCTAAAAATAAGGCGTTTCATGGTCATATATTTTTTTTTTACCTCACTTACAGTATTTACAGGGGCCTCATGCAAAGGGGTGTACACAGAGCCCATACACCTGCACCTAGAGTTTCTTAGGTTCCGTATTACAGAGGCACAGGCACTCTATGTAAGACTGTATCATACATAAAACATACTGCACTGCGTCGAGGAGTGTCAAGATAGGCCCCTAGTCCTGGTTGACATCTTCCTGTACATCTTTAGGACTTTTTGTTAATAAAGGTGACAAAGCAATGCAGGATAAACACAAGACAGAGTAGATTTTCATGCCAATCTGCAGGAGCTTGGATCAACTCATATCTATTATTATCTATTTTCTATTATTTTTTATGTGGGACAACACCTGAATCAGTACCAGACTATGCATCAGATCCTACTGTTTTTAAACTTAGCATGCAAGTGTTATTATGCTTATAGTCATCTTTGGCATTACAAGTCTTTTCCCAAATCGCTGCTGCTTTTCTATGAGATTGGCTGGGAGTGGAAGGCCTTCTGGTATAATCCCACATACAGTATATATATATATATATATATATATATATTTATTTATTTATTTATTGGGTGGGTGTGGGGGTCAGGGTGCTATTGGATTAGCAAGAATTTCCCCTGCTGGTTTTTATATTCTCCCTACTTCAAAATCATCTAATCTCGGGTTACTTAGCAATGTAGGCCCTTTGGCCATGGATGAGTGAGACGGGGCACTTGAATCTCCTAATTTGGACTCTTCTGATCACAATGAGAGGATTATGTAGTTATTTATTCTTAATAGGGCATATAACTGTAGGACTAGACTTAATAAATTCCATCCGAATTATATGGTTAAATGTCCAAAGTGTCCTCTTGTTTCAGGTACCTTTTTCCACCAATTCTGGGAACAAGTGGTTAAGTTCCTCAACAATGAGATGGTATTCGCAATACCACCTTGCCCCAATGTCTGTTTCTTTCATCCTGAACTCAAATTAGAGTTGTACCCATATTTTTAAAAAAGAGGCACTATATTACTGTAAGTCAGGACATGGCTAGCAAAGTGCCCTACTTCCTTTCAAGAATGGCTATCACTAATAAATAATATGCTACCCCAGATATGGGGCTTTATCAACACAGGAAATGTACCAAGTTTGACAAGATTCGGAGCTACCTGTAAAACTCAGAGCAGCCAAGCAAGTGTGCATGATAGGAGATGTAGTTTCACAACATCTGGAGTGCCGGAGGTTGCTGACCCCTGCCCTAGCTCTTAATGCCTTTACAAATACTCTCACAACTCCTATTAGGCAGGCAGAGGTCCCATGGATTTGTCTCAGGTGTATGCTCATATTTTATCTATTGATGGACTTTTGCCCTTTTTGTCCTTTCTTGCATGTGGGACATGCATTCCTTTTTTATTACATATACCTGTATAATGGATTTGGTTAGAAAGACTGTATGTCAAGTACAATATATTGCTTGTTTATATTATGTTTGGTGTAATACTTGAGTTTCAATTCTCTGTTATTCTATTATCCTATGACAGCCTTGTCTGTATAATTTTTATACATAATTTTTGACTTTGCATGTATGTATACCTGCTTTGGTTACCATAAACTTATTATTTAAAGGGTTTTTCTGGGAGTAAAATTTTAATAACCTATCCTTAGGGATCCAACTACCGGGGGTTATGGCTCTTCTGCTGCCTCTTCCTAGGCCAGTGACAACATGCCCATCGGTCAAATGAGCTGTGTGCATTTTAGCCCCATTCAAGTGAAGGGGCCTGGGCTGAATCGCCAAGCACAGCCACTACACAATGTACGATGCTGTGCTTAGTATGTTATGAAGACAAAACAGCTCTAACTGGAGTGCTGCAGCCTCTTCAAACATCTGATTGGTGGGCAGCGTCAGACTGGTTTGCCTAGGGTCCACCAGTAAAATTTATTTTGGGGGCCCACCGTATGGATACATTCAAATATTACCTGTTTACACAGCAGCAAGATGCTACCAGATGATTGAATATGGGGGAAATACCGGGGGATTCACCTGTACCCCTGTTGGCCAGTCTGAGCCTATTGGTGGGAGTGCCAGAAGTCAAAACCCTACCAATCAGATATAGATTGCCTATCCTGAGGATAGGTAATCAATATCATACTCCCTTAACACCTCTTTAATAAAATAACATCCTCATAAAATTTGAAAGCAGGCATAACATTTCAATCAATGCAGAATTCCCTTATGTCATATTTTGTGTTTCAAAAAACCTAGTGAAGAAAGTTACAGTATTCTCTGTATTTCATTACAGACACATACTGTATATTTTCCGATGTCATGTTCCATGCAGCCCTTTAATTGATATCTCTAGTGTTCCTTACCTTTAGGTCTAAATGATGAATCACCTGTCAACCAATGATAGATAAAGTTACAGGAATACGTATGAATCAACTTCTACAAGTCAACAAACAGGTCATTCTCATACATGACATTTCTCTCCACCGTAACACAGGACAAAGATATACAGATGCCTCTGCTATAGCAATAATATGTCAGCATTGAATTGCCTGTTATAATTTTATGGTGTATGGGTGAAGAATTAATCATATAGACATTTTTAGGAAAGTAGAATTGTGAGGTGAAGGAATAGCCATGTTAAAATACATCACTGTTGATATTTATCACAAAATACCAACTTCTCAGCACCACACTTGACAATGACCCACTGTCACACAATGTATAACATTATAACAATGCACCCTTAGAACCTTACTTAAACAGTATTACATGCCCCAAAAAATCTAAAGGATCCTCTATCATCGTAGGGCGGGTAAAAAAGTTGTAACAAGTGGTCAGTTCTGCCTTTTCCTCTATGAAGACATTGTATAAATTTGTACTATTGGAATCAAGTGGAGCTAAAGTTGACTGGTAGATACACTTGCTTCAGTATGGAGTACTGTGTAACTTAATGGGGTCTCACTATTCAGACTCTTTGTGTCTGAATGAATCACTGCTCTTCAAGAGTTGCTCCTGCTCTGGTTGACCATGCAACTAGGGACAGCCAGTCATTTGAAGATGGCTGTGGCCATTTCCAGTGGAAATGCCAGATCTACCATAATCAACTGATTGCAGTATTGGCATAATTTTTTTAAGGGGCTGTCTTGGGCCATTAAACTATACACAAAGTTATGAACTCAAAAACAATCTAAACTGTTGGTTGAAAGAATAACAGAGCATGCTGGATGTCAAGGTCCCCAGTCATTTGTTTATGTGTCACCAACTTATCTGTCCAGGCTCCAGCGCTGTGGCCTGGGGCCGCAACACACCCAAGCTGCAGCGCTGGAGCCTGGACAGGGTGAGATGCGCTGCCAGGCCACGCCTCCTGTGACGCGCTGCCTAGGCACATCCCCTTGTGATGCAATGCATCCATAGCAACGGAGCGTTCGCCCTGTTTCTCCCCGCAGCAGACGCATGCTCGGAGGGGTTAATATGTTATTTGGTTCAGGTGCATCTGGTTTTGCTTTAGACTGGGTGACAGCTCAGTCAGCCTATTCTGGTGCAACTTGTATGTTGGTCCAATGAGGGCTGACCTATCAGGTCCTGATTCAGGGACTCGATACACTTTTAAATCCCATGCTGGCAATACACTATTGCCAGTTATAGGTTTTCACTCTCTAGCTGTGCTCCCGGTCTTGTTCTGTATGCATTTGGATTGCTTATTTTATTGACCTCGGCTTGCCTTTGACCACTTTCTGTCTCATGATTTGGTACTAGGTTTCCTGTCTGGTTCTGACTTCGGATTGGCTATTCTTTTCTGACTACCCTCTGTCGTCTCATTTGGTACTGCATTGTCCGCTCAGTTCTGACCCATTCCTGTACGACTTTGCCGTTGTGTAGTTTCTTCTCTGAGAGTGTGTCAGTCCTGCACTTAGCAGAATAAGGAAAGTCGACCAGTTGCGGACTTGCCTTCCAGGGCTTGAACTGCAAGTAGGCAGGAAAAGCAGGCTTGGTTCCAGTTAGGGCTCTGTGTTCCTGTCTACCGTGGTAAAACTAAGCTGCACAAATTGTCTGGTCAGCATACAAGACATGTAACAGGATACTACTAGTTGTTACTACAGATTTAGTTCACTGAGCATTGTTTGAAAATGAAACTCAATGAACTGTTAAGAGAACTGAATTGCTTCATAATTATCTCATAAATGCTGCAATTCTTAATTATGGTATGGAACTAGAGATGACCAAAACATAATTATGACTGTGACAATCTACATGAACAAACTACAACTGAGATACATAAACAATATAGGGAATAAGAGGGTGAAAGAGTCTGGACAAATACGTTTACATCAAATCCTGAACTTATCAGGCAAAGTTGATAGGGCAGATCACAAAACTACTCCATTCATGCTCTTAAGGTGTGATGCCATGGAAGGAAGAGGGAGGCAAAGCTCAGAGATCTTCACATTGCTGGACTCCAGGTAAATAAAATATGGAGCACTCAGAGATTGTCTGTTTCAAGTCCTGACATTCACATTGAGGGGTAAAAACAGATGAATGAATAAGTAAGATATAAAATAGGCAAGAATGAAAATTGCATTGCATAGAAATAATGTTTAACAATGGCATGTCATCTTGGTGTCTATGGGCCCTGATTATGCATGGTCCATACTTCACAAAAGAAAGCTTGTTGAGGAAGTCGCACTTATTGCTCTCAAACTTTATATAAATGTTTCTTTCTATATAAAATACTACACATTCATTTAAGATTACTGTAAAGCTTTTTGGAAATGTTGGCATGATGCACATGGGATGTCTTATACAAATGGCAAGAATAAGCTCTTGGTTAATTAACAAAATATGGCAGATTGTAAAAGAACATTCATTTTGATGTTCTTCTTTAGAAACAATTCTAATGAATATGAAAGTAATCCCAATGATGAAGACATAATCATCAAGAGAAGTTAATAAATACAAAAATGTACTGCTGATTTGCCAAAGTTATCTAAAATGATAGAATTAGATGTTTTGGTATCGTCTCCTGTAATGCATTAGAGCAGGCATGCTCAACCTGCGGCTCTCCAGCTGTTGTAAAACTACAACTCCCACAATTCCCTGCTGTAGACTGATAGCTGCCGGCTGTTTGGGCATGCTGGGAGTTGTAGTTTTGCAACACCTGGAAGGCCGCAGGTTGAGCATGCCTGCATTAGAGGAAAGCAGAACAACCCTCCCTGGTGATAAGAACTATAAGGGACATTTATGAAGACCGGCGATTTAGACATCCCTCCAGCTTTTCATCCACCTTCATTATGTAGATGCGCCGGCCTCTACATAACTTAGGCGGACATTACACTTGTCTAAAAAAACGTGGCCAGATGAAGCGTGGACAACGCGAAACGGCCGTCGCCATGCAACTTGTGATTGTATCGTGTTTGTTACCCTCCCTCTCCGCTGAAATAAAAGGACATTTTGGAACTTTAGGTGAGTGCCGCCATTCATCTTTATTCCCTGGATATCTGCATCTTTACCTTTATGGCTGAGCACCACTTGTTGCTGCTTTTCAGTGATTACCCAAACATACTTGTGTCTCAGATCCAGATTCAGGAACTTTGGGACTTGTAGTGCCACCACTATTCGGTCTGATTTTAATATGGTTGATTGCACTTGTCTAAATCTACACCAGCTCCCTTGCCAGCATAGGTTTAGACCAGGGGTGGGGAACTTACGGCCCGCGGGACCATTTCATGTGGCCCCCTGCCAGAAAATGCTAATGACTGATTCTATTATGGAAGCGGTCATTAGCATGTGGGATGCACAGGAAGGTGAGAACAGCACTGCACTGGCTGTACTCACCTTTCCTGGTCTGCTTCCGGCCCCACGCTGTGTCCTGACACGTACAGTGTCAGGACGTAGTGCACGTAGACGCACACTATGACCTGACGCTGTACACTGTCAGGTCACAGTACAGCACGGCAGGAAGAAGACCAAGGAGGGTAAGTGAATATGCCAAGTGGTAGCGCCGTCCGGAGCTTGAGAGGTAAGTTTATTTTTATTTTATTTTTTTAATTTCTGATCTGAGGTCTGATTGGGGCTGATCTGAGGATGGGCAGGGTCTGATGGGGGCTGATCTGAGACTGGGGGTTCTGATCTGAGGTTGGTGGGTCTGATGGGGGCTGATCTGAGGCTGGGTGGGGCTGATGTGGCTGATCTGAGGCTGGAGGGTCTGATGGGGGCTGATCTGAGGCTGGGGGGGTCTGATGGGGCTGATCTGAGGCTGGGGGGGTTCTTATCTGAGGTTTTGGTTCTGATATGGGTCTGATCTGAGGCTGGGGGTCTGATAGGGGCTGATCTTAGGCTGGTGGGTCTGATGGGGGTCTGATCTGAGGCTGGGGGGTCTGATGGGGGCTGATTTGAGGCTGGGGAGTCTAATGGGGGCTGATCTGAGGCTGGGGGGTTGTTATCTGAGGTTTGGGTTCTGATATGGGTCTAATCTGAGGCTGGGGGTCTGATAGGGGCTGATCTGAGGCTGGCGGGTCTGATGGGGGTTGATCTGAGGCTGGGGGTCTGATATGGGTCTGATCTAAGGCTGGGGGTCTGATAGGGGTCTGATCTGAGGCTAAGGGGCCTATTGGGGGTCTGATCTGAGGCTGGGGGTCTGATAGGGGCTGATATGAGGCTGGGGGGTCTGATAGGGCTGATCTGAGGCTGGGGGTCTGATAGGGGCTGATATGAGGCTGGGGGGTCTGATAGGGCTGATCTGAGGCTGGGGGTTCTGATGGGGGCTGATCTGAGTCTGGCGGGGTCTGATGGGGGCTGATCTGAGGCTAGGAAGGGTCTGATGGGGTCTGATCTGAGTTTGGGGCGTTTTATGGGGGCTGATCTGAGGCAAGGGAAGATCAGATGGGGGTCTGATCTGAGGTTGGGAGTCTGATCTAAGGCTGGGGAGGGTCTGATGAGGGTCTGATCTGACGCTGATGTAGGCTGAGAGGTCTGATAGGAGGCTGATGAGAGTGGGGGCAGATCTGAGGCTGAGAAAGGGACAAAGGTAGGGACAGTTGCGAGAAAGCTGGGTGAACGCCTCTCTGGACCCCTCTGGGATGAGCTTGGCTGCCATTAATGCCAAATAAAGGACTAAATATATAACATTCTCAACTTAAAATTAGACTGCTATGTGTGGTCAAAATGGCGCCTGTACTATTTATAATATATATATATATATATATATATATATATATAGTGCAGGTGCCATTTTGTGCTGCAAAAATACAGCTCTGTAGATTTTTTTAATGGAAACACAATTTCTGTTCCCTACGTTAGTTATATGTTTGACCAAACATAGCCGTCAAATTTTTAAGATGAGAATTTTGTATGGCCCCCGAACGATGTTACAAATATCCAAATGGTCCTCGGCAGCAAAAAGGTTTCCCACCCCTGGTTTAGACCATTTTCTGTGCCTAAAACAGGCGTACAAAATTATAAATGAAACGGGCCTGCCCTTTTTCCCGCCCATGCCACACACCCTTTTTTAGACGTGAGCAGAGGAAAAGGGCAAAAAGTCACAGACTGCGGCACAAATAACCTTCTGCGACAGATATACGCCAAAAAGTAGCCAGAGATATATATACATGGACTGTCATAGATTTGCCTAATTTATTGAGAGCCTTCTGCCTCTTTATAAATTAGGCTCAAATAAGGATCACAATAGGAGTATGGGAACACCAGTCTTGATAAATGTCTCTCTTCATACCTAGTGATTATATCACTTCACCAATACTTACTTGATTGATGATGATGATAGTGATTTTGAAAACATATTGGAGCTATTCAATGCATCGCCTATAGACAGCGATTTCAGAGAGAGTTAACAATGATTTTTTTTTGTAGTGTCATAAAAAGTCTAGGTGTCATCTCAGTCTTAAAGGGTTGTGCTATCCTGAGGATAGGTCATCAATATAAACAAGCTGCACAACCCCATTAAGTTCCTTTTATATGGGCTGATCAATTATCAGTTATCAAAAATGAACCATTCCTGATAATTGCCTTTTCGTCAGAGGAGGTGAGAGGTGCATTTACATGCAACAATAACCTCTGGGGTGGATTAAGGGTATGGCTACATGACGATCTTGGTCGTGTAACAGGTGTCACGCTCAAGTATTGCATGTAGCAGAGCTTCCATGGAAATTAATGAGGTGGCAGCACGACTTGCACGTTTGCTGTGACCCCAAGAATGGCAAAAAATACAGCATGGTTGGATTTTTTCTGATTCTGGGGTTGCAGTTGCTGCAAATGTGCGAGTCTCACTATGACCCCATTCATTTCTATGGGAGCACTGCTACACTGTGATACTTGGACACAAATCAGATGACCAAAATCACAGTGTAGCCATACCCCAAGAGTACACTGGGCACAAGATTTGTGGGCTCCCATTCAGCCTAGTAAAGCCATTACAAACATGGATGCTCCCATACACACTTTACCACATGCGGAGATGCTACCATACACACAATCACATATAATACCATAGATAACACATTGTTATAACTCTCTGAGTACAGATAATGTAGCAGATGTTACATGAAGTCCTATGTTATACTACAGATAACAGTAATATGTTGCTGAATATAGATACTGTGGAGCTGTTACCTGCAGTCCTATGTCTGTAACACCACAGATAATACAATGATAGCTCTCTGAGAGCAGATGATTTAGTAGATGTCACCTGCAGTCCTAGGTAACACAACAGAAAGCACATTGTTATAACTCTGAGTACAGATAATGTAGATGTAACACCACAGATAACACAGTGTAATGATGCAGGCACATGTGGTGAGTGCACAGGTCAGGAGGCAGGGCCAACAGTGGAAGAAGATGGGCGTTGCGTGCTGCCGCAGTGATACCGGAGGACCAGTGGTAAGATGAAAGTCATACCAAAATCATATCACCGCTTACTGCACCCCTCCCCCACCCCAGTGTAATTTAATTATGGCCTGTAGTGAGTGCCGCAAGCCTGGTCAAGGATGAAGTGTAATGAGGGCAAACTTTCTCGGGCCCCAGGCTGTAGTCCAGATTGCTCTCATTATAATCTGCCCTATATCACCTCCCCTACATGGGGACACGTTATACAGTCATAGAGATTCATTGTTTCTTTGCAACAGATCGCTGTTTACACAGGACAATCTAAGGCTCAGAACAATTATTTTGATGTCCACATTAATAACGCATTCACCGGGTGATTGGTGGCACCTTTTTACAGGATGACAATGATCAAGAATGAGTATGGAACATATCTTCCTGATAATTCTTCAGATTAACGGCCCATCCGAAGAGGCCTTCAGATGTCTCATGAAATCCCTTTTTCAGAATTTCTCTGCCCTTTTTTTAACAATAAGGATTAGCTAATGACAAAGATATTGTCATTCATGTGGAATCAAGTGGAGCTTTTATGGCCCATAAACATGTAAGATCTAGCTAACCTCTGACTGTGGAGAAGTATACCTATCGTACATGTTTTTTTTTTCTCTTGAAAACACAAATGATCAATACATTGCAGTGAAGGAAAGCTAGATAATCTTTAGTTTATGTGCCGCTTTCAGAACTCCGAGATCAGAGGATCAGGTTCAGAAGACATCAATGTATAATTCAACTACGAGAACCTAGATTAATGTAATTAGAATATATCTCCTAACCATTTGGCAATCTTCCCAAAGCCAATACATCATTGGAACAGACACACACTCAGCTCTTTTCAAACAGGCTTGCAAAATCTTTACCATCTCTAGTGTAGCAGAAATGTTTACATCATGCTACAATTTTCCTGTAGATAGAGCATAGATAAATTCTACTTTACTTCTCTTTTGATAGATAATTGGACAGTGAGAAGGAATTAGGACAGGTCCCTGGAAAGTACTGTACATAGAGGAAAAAGTTAAATAGTCAAGCATAGCTCCCCACATTCAATAAATTACCACCACATTTCTTCTACTATTGCCTTACCACTTTTGCAATTATTCAGGTCACCCAATTCAGTTGAGTCATATCGAAGCGTCTTGCATTACTACAATAGAAAACATTGTTGATTTAGTAGAACAATGCTGTATATGTTATCCAATTTGACGAACCGTACTAACAAGCTGAGATTTGTGGGAGTTAGAACCGATGTGCTCTCATTAAATTTCCCAAATTGCCTATTTAAAATGCAAGCTAAATTGATAGATGGGATGTGGTGCTTTTCCATGAAGAGATTCACTTTTCTGTACAATAGGCTAGATCTCATACTACTGCTTGCTATGCATTTTATGATGGTTTGGGGAAACTGTTGTAACAGCCTTGGATTGCTTTAAAGAAAAAGCATAAACATTTTTTTTTTGTGGTATTGTGAACAATTCATTATTGCAATTAATCACACATAAATTGATAAAAAGGCACTGGAACACCCAATGGTCCCTTTGTCTTTATGAGGAAGCAAGTATTTGAGGACCCCGTTACTTAGTTTGCATTCAGATCCAGGTGCTTGAAGTTACCCCTCTGCTTTAGTTTATACCTATGGTGCCCACATTGGAACCCTCGGGATAATACGTACTTTATTTACAAAAAGGTCATAGGACCCAAAAAATCCCTTTAGGGGTAACAACATTCAATTGTGTACAAAAACTTCACCTTTATTATATATATTGTTAAAATCTCATATTAGACAAACCTGATTCCTATTAAAATTATCAGTGTGGAGATTTTAATATGAGATTTTAACAATATATATAATAAAGATGAAGTTTTAGTACACAATTGAATGTTGTTACCCCTAAAGGGACCCTCTGCTTTAGAGCTCAATTTTCTTCATTCTGCCTTCCTGGGGCTACCTGGTATCCCTTCTCTGATTTGTTCTTCTATGGTTTGATTGTCCACTGAAAATTCACGGTATACCATTGGTTTACTGCAGGCAAATAAACATTGTTAAATTGATAATAATAAAGGGGTTGTCTCATCATGGACAATGGGGGCATATTACTAGGATATGCCCCCATTGTCTTATAGGTGCGGGTCCCACCAATGGGACCTGGACCTATATTGAGAATGGAGCCCCGCAAGTGAAGTAGGGTGCACTGCGCATGCCAGCTGCCTTCCATTCATTTTCTATGGAGCCGACGAAAATAGCCGAGCACTGGCTCGGCTATTACTGTCAGCCCTATAGAAATGAATGGGAGCGGGGGCTGTGCATGTGTGGTATGCTCCCATTCACTTCTATGGGAAGCCGGCTTGGTGGTGGCCGGACCGGAGTCCTCCAGCCACCACATTGCGGAGCTCAGTTTTCGTTATAGGTGCGGGTCCTTGCGGTGGGACCCGCACCTATAAGACAATGGGGGCATTTCCTAGCGCTATGCCCCCATTGTCCATGATGAGACAACCCCTTTAAGGAAATCATTTTTAAAATGTCATGTTTCAAGGACAGCATTTCTAAATGACTAGAGAGGCAGGTCGGGAATTCCAAAATCTATCCTGTGGATATCTGATAACTTTTTACAACCAGAATACCCCTTTATCAGTTACTTATGGTACCCCATTGGGGTGATCTTGGGATAAGGTTTACCTAATATTTTTTTTAACTTTATTATCTTCCTTAATTTTATTTCAATTACTTATATGCATCTATATAATTATATGTACAGGAAAATGTACCTAAATTATTAGAGGTAGCTTGACAGTGACTTCCTATCCTCCTGCCCCATCAAACCTTACATTAATGATATCATAATGACCAACAACTAAAAACATTCCATGTATGTGTCAATTTTATCCCACGTCGACTTAACACTAAACTAATTATTTACTGAAATATACTTTTTAGACAACATCATCAAGATTCAGAGCAATAAGAGACATTGCTCTACAAGAAGCCAACTGGCCTCACAACATAGTTCAGATGGGACAGTTTCCACCCCCAACACGTATAAAACTCCATCATCTACAGTCAAGCTAACAGATACAACCACATACAGTATGTTCGACTCTACAGATGCACCGTTGAAGCCTCAAAAAGACATTTTTGAATCAGGGATACCATTCAACTACAATGGAAAACCAAATTGCCGGAGACACATAACAAAAGAATAAAACCATTGGTTAACTCTTGTAGTCGCCTACACCTCTGAGAAGGGTTGCTCAGAGACTACATCTACAAAAGAGAGATTTGCTCGGAGACTACATACTACAAAAAGATGACCAAATCAACACTTCCAGAATCCCCACTCCTGTGCTATAAGCAGCCATCAGATCTCAGAAACATCATTGTCAGAAGCTCACTGTTCTCTCCAACTACAGAAACACTCCTGTGCAACCAAAGATTTGCCCATACATAATGACTACCGATAAGGTACAGATTCTCAATACACAACAGCACTACAAGATCCCAGATACCGTCACCTGCACCACACCAAATGTGGTCTACCTCATTATGTGTAGTGTTGAGCGTGAATATTCGAATCGTGAATTTTAATCGCGAATATCGCCACTTCGAGAATTCATGAATATTTAGAATATAGTGCTATATATTCCTATTCGCGAAGTGTTGATCGCGAATATTCTAATGGCGAATTTATCGTGAATATCGGCACTTAGCACTTAGCAACCAATAGGAAAGTTGCCTACCCCTTAGTGTTGATCACGAATATTCTAATCACGAATTTTTATCGCGAATATATTACATTGCCAATTTTCGCAATCAAGTAAATAATGACTGGAGAAATACTGCATTTTTATAGTTGGTTGCAAAAAAACACAGGTTTTGTGGTAGATTGCACATATGCAGCCTAGTCTGCATATCTGATATTCCAATTAACCAGTGAAATACTGCATTTTATAGTTATTTGCAAAAAACAGTGTTATAGTGCCACATAGCACATTAGTGTTCTACGCTGCATTTCAGATATTCCAATTAACCAGTGAAATACTGCATTTTTATAGTTGGCTGCAAAAAACACTGTTATAGTGCCACATAGCACATTAGCGGCCTAGTCTGCATTTCAGATATTCTATTTAACCAGTATAATACTGCATTTTTATAGTTGGTTGCAAAAAACACTGGTTTGGTGACACATAGCACATTTGCGGCCTAGTCTGCATTTCTGATATTGCAATTACCAGTGAAATACTGCATTTTTATAGTTGGCTGCAAAAAACACAGGTTTTGTGGTAGATTGCACATTTGCGGCCTAGTCTGCATTTCAGATATGCATTTTTATAGTTGGTTGCAAAAAACACTGTTTTTTTGACACATAGCACATTAGCGGCCTAGTCTGCATTTCTCATATTCCAATTAACCAGTGAAATACTGCATTTTTATAGTTGTTTGCAAAAAACTGTGTTATAGTGACACATAGCACATTAGTGTTCTACGCTGCATTTCAGATATTCCAATTAACCAGTGAAATACTGCATTTTTATAGTTGGCTGCAAAAAACACTGTTATAGTGCCACATAGCACATTAGCGGCCTAGTCTGCATTTCAGATATTCTATTTAACCAGTGAAATACTGCATTTTTATAGTTGGTTGCAAAAAACACTGGTTTGGTGACACAGCACATTTGCAGCTTAGTCTGCATTTCTGATATTGCAATTAACCAGTGAAATACTGCATTTTTATAGTTGGCTGCAAAAAACACAGGTTTTGTGGTAGATTGCACATTTGCGGCTTAGTCTGCATTTCAGATATTCACATATGCATTTTTATAGTTGGTTGCAAAAAACACTGGTTTTGTGACACATAGCACATTAGCAGCCTAGTCTGCATTTCTCATATTCCAATTACCAGTAAAATACTGCATTTTTATAGTTGGTTGCAAAAAACACTGGTTTTGTGACACATAGCACATTTACGGCCTAGTCTGCATTTCAAATATTCCAATTAACCAGTGAAATACTGCATTTTTATAGTTGGTTGCAAAAAACACTGGTTTTGGAGTAGACTGCACATTTGCGGCCTAGTCTGCATTTCAGATATTCCAATTAACCAGTGAAATACAGCATTTTTATAGTTGGTCGCAAAAAACACTGGTTTTGTAACACATAGCACATTAGTGTTCTACGCTGCATTTCTGATATTCCAATTAACCAGTGAAATACTGCATTTTTATTGTTGGTTGCAAAAAACACTGGTTTTGTGACACATAGCACATTTACGGCCTAGTCTGCATTTCTGATATTCCAATTAACCAGTGAAATACTGCATTTTTATAGTTGGTTGCAAAAAACGCTGGTTTTGTGCTAGATTGCACATTTACGGCCTAGTCGGCATTTCAGATATTCCAATTAACCAGGAAAATACTGCATTTTTATAGTTGGTTGCAAAAAACACTGGTTTTGGGGTAGATTGCATATTTGCGGCCTAGTCTGCATTAAAGATATTCCA
Source organism: Bufotes viridis (assembly GCA_033119425.1). Lineage (NCBI taxonomy): Eukaryota > Metazoa > Chordata > Amphibia > Anura > Bufonidae > Bufotes > Bufotes viridis. Next base: position 163,708,802 of record CM065592.1, read on the forward strand.
ATTAACCAGTGAAATACAGCATTTTTATAGTTAGTTGCAAAAAACACTGGTTTTGTGACACATAGCACATTTGCGGCCTAGTCTGCATTTCTGATATTTCAATAAAACCGCAAACTACTGCATTTACATAGCTGGTTGCAAAAAGCACAGTTTTTGTGATAGATTGCACATTTGCGGCCTACACTGCGTTTCTGACAGTCCAATTAAACCGTTAACTTCTGCTGTTACATTGTTGGTTGGAAAAATCAAATTTTTTGTGATAGTGAAGTAATTGTATTGAATTGCTTGCTATGTTACACTGTTGTGTGACCTTAAGAAATTTAGTCTATTTATGACACCGGCACTGCCTTACTGTTAGTGAACTTAATTGTTGTCTATTGTCAGTTAAATTGTCACCTGAGATAAACCATCTGTTAGTTTGGTGGGTGAACGCAAATAATGAGGAGTACGTCAAATAAGGGACTTGGCCCTGGTCGTGGTGCTGCTGGTGTTGGTGGAGCTCCTGTTGCAAGGAGAGGATGTGGTCGTTCTGTGCCAGCTATCCACCCAAGTAAAACACCTTCCTCAGGTGCAAGTAGGCGACAGAACCTTCAGCGTTATTTGGTAAGCCCGAATGCCACTCTACGAATGGTGAGGCCAGAACAATTACAGGCGCTAGTAGATTGGGTGGTTGACAAGTGCCTCCAGTTCCTTCATGTTGTCTCCCACCCAGTCCCCTGCTGAAAGCGCAGAGTTGGCAAATGCAGCCCATGGGCATCTAACTTGCACCTCACCCCCTTGCAAATCAGCCAAGCAGTCTGAGCCCCAAGTTATGCAGCAGTCTCTTATGATTTTTGATGACTCTGCTGACAGGGTTTCCCGGGGCCATCCACATAGCACTGCCACAGAAGTGAAATATATTGACTGCACTGTTGCCCAACCACTTATGTTTCAGAATAAGGACATGGGAAGACCACTGCAGCATGTCTCTGATGATGACGAAACACAGGTGCCAACTGCTGCGGCTTTCTGCGGTGTGCAGACCGACATAGAGGGCATGGGTGAAGACTGAGTGGAAGATGATGTGGAGAACGATGAGGTCCCACACCCCAAAATATACTCCTTAAATCCATGTTTTTCACTGGGGGTAAAAAAATATAATTTTTTTAGGCCAGGAATTACCTTTGCTGCCTGCGTTGCATATGTGCCGGGTACAATAATATAGTTAATCTATCTGGGAGTTCAGGGGTTAACATATTCCAATTATTTGCTGTCAAGTAACCCTGCACTGCAGGGTGACAGGGACTTAAATTTCTAAAATTCTTCTTTTCAATTGTTGGATGACATGTTAACATATTTGCCGGGTACAAACCCCTGCTCTGCATAGGTGGCAGTGACCAAAATTTCTAAAATTCTTCTTTTCAATTGTTGGGTGACATGTTAACATTTATGCCGGGCACAAACCTCTGCTCTGCATAGATGACAGGGACAGAAAGTTCTAATAATCGTTTGTTCCATTGGTGAGTGACATTAATCCAGTTTTGCCATGATTAAAGCCCTGCTCTGCCTGAGTGCCAGGGATCTAAATTTCTAACAATCGTATGTTCCACTGGTGGGTGACATAAACCCCGTTTTGCCGTGAATAAACCCCTGCTCTGCCTGGGTGATAGGGACCTAAATTTCTAAAAATCGTCTGTTCCATTGGTGGGTGACATGAATCCAGTTTTGCAGGTAAAAAAACCCTGCTCTGCATTGCTGACAGGGAACTAAATTTAGCAAAAAAACGTCTGTTACTGATCGAAAGATGCGTGACTACAAACGCACAATGGTAGAAGTGCTGCTGATGGCATTCCCACATGACAGTGGGGGCTCAGTGGAAGCACAAGGCCAAGGCAGAGGAGGAGGAAGAGGTCGCCAATGCAGGTGGGGCACCGCCAGCATCTCAGAAGGAAGGGTTAGCATGGCCGAAATGTGGAAAAGCTTTCTCAGCACGCCACTACAACCTGCACCACCAGCTGATATGGATCTTAGAGGAGGCAGCATTTCAGCAACATGGTGGAGCAGTATGTGTGCACACGCCTACACGTACTGACGTATGGGTCTGCCCCATTCAACTTCTGGGTCTCCAAATTAGGCACATGGCCTGAGCTTGCCCTTTATGCCTTGGAGGTGTTGGCCTGCCCTGCAGCCAGTGTATTGTCTGAATGTGTATTTAGCAAAGCAGGGGGCGTTATCACAGACAAGCGCAGCCGCCTGTCCACAGCCAACATGAACAAGCTTATGTTCATTAAAATGAACCAGGCATGGATCCCACAAGACTTGTCTGTACCTTGTGCAGAATAGACATTAATACCGGCCTCAACCATCCATTCTTGTACTCAAGTGCACTTATTCTTCATTTTAATTTTTATATGTCCCAATATTTTGGGGGCTACCCCCGCTTCCACCTACACCGCCACGGTCACCGCATCCTGAACCTCCTACTCCACATCCACCTCCTCCTCCTAGTTCAAGATTGTTATTTTTAATTTCTTTTATTTTATTTTAAGTTATTTCCCTATCCACATTTGTTTGCAAGGCACTTGTCATGCTCTTAAGCGCATTTTGCTGCCTTTTGCAGCCCTCTAGCCCTTTCCATGACATTTTTAGAGCCATTTTAGTGCCCAAAAGTTTGGGTCCCTAATAACTTCAATGGGGTTCGGGGTCAAGTCCGGGTCAAGTTCGGGTTCTGAACTCAAACTTTTTTGCGAAGTTCGGCCGAGCTTGTCAAACCTGAACATCCAGGTGTCCGCTCAACTCTAATGATGACCATTGGCACAGGTCATTAATGAATGTCACATGGATTTATATACCCTTTTGCATCTCTTAAGACATTTGACCCTTACACTTCCTGGGTTCATCACATTCATGTACTGGATATATTTCAGGTGATAATACAACTTTCAAATAAAAATCAAATAGCTGCTGGTAGACTGGCACACACACATATGTAATACACATGGAATGTTGTCTATTTCAATAGGAATTTATTCAAATAGTCCAATGACCAGGCTAACCTCCTCACTAAAAAATATAGAAAATAAAGTAAAAAATAATAAAAAATACCAATAAAAACAATGGATTAGCCAATTTCTTAAATGTTACCAGAGACCACATATATTAAAATACGATCCTAAAGTCTCTTCTGCTAGTTCACAGCATTAATAAATTGGCTAGATCACTGCAACAATGTTCACACATTTATCTGGTATACAATGTAGCAGCGTTCAATTAGGTAATCGACATATCAAAGGTAGAGTATCTTCCGGTAAATGTGGATAAGTCCGACTTACAATAAAATGTTCTATAGCCAATTATGAAGTCCACTTTCTATTACAGTATGGACTACTGCAATAAGAACCCCACAATCCTATTTGTATTTATTCATGTGCGCTGACATTCATTTTCTCACTCCTTATCTGTAACTGCTAGAACAATTTACTGCTGTAAATTTTTGTTTCCTCCTCCATTCATACTGATTAGTGTTGAGCGTGAATATTCGAATAGCGAATTGTTTTAGCAAATATGGGCACTTCGCAAATTCACGAATATTGCGAATATAGCGCTATATATTCGCTATTTCGAATATTCGTATATTTTTTTTTAAGTTGTTAATCCTTGTTGCTCTCTGGTTGACTTCCCACTTCCCAAAAGCTGTTCTTTCCTGTCCAGAGAGTTCTTGGCTCCCTGCCCGCTCCAGTCAATGCCCGTTGCCGCTTCTGCCGACTTCCTTCCCGTGTGCATGGGAATGCCTCCATGCTAAAATGTACTGTCGGATGTGAGAATCACAATCTCACAAATTTGACTAAGTTGTAATCGCAATGGGATTAATATAACCTGAATTACTCGCATTGCGAATTCAACTTAGAGCTGGGTTACTAATGGTTGTATTGCTAGAATATAACGAATATCACGAATTCACGAATATAGCACTATATTCTCAATCTTCGTTATTTTCTAGTAAGCCAACCATTAGGAACCCAGCTCTAAGTTGAATTCGTAATGCGAGTATATGTTCGCATTGCGAAATCAACTTACAGCTGAGTTCCTAATGGTTGTTGATAGAATATAACAAAGATTGAGAATATAGTACTATATTCGTGAATTCGTGATATTCGTCATCTTCGTTATATTCTAGCAATACAAACATTAGGAACTTAGCTCTAAGATCAATTGGCAATGCGATTATATGTTCGCTTCGTGAATGAAACTTAGAGCTGAGTCCCTAATGGTTGTTGCTAGAATATAACGAAGATTGAGAATATAGTGCTATATTCGTGAATTCGTGATATTCGTCATCTTCATTATATTCTAGCAATACAGCCCTTAGGAACCCAGCTTTAAGTTGAATTTGCAATGCGAGTATATGTTCGCATTGTGAATTAAACTTAGAGCTGAGTTCCTAATGGTTGTATTGCTAGAAGATTGAGAATATAGTGCTATATTTGTGATATTCGCTATCTTCGTCAATTCTAGCAATACAAGTTGCAACCATTAGGAACTCAGCTCTAAGTTTAATTCGCAATGCGAATATAAATTCGCGTAACACTCGCAATATATAGAATAATGACAAATATTCGATTTCGACGAATATATGACGAATATTTAATCGAATATTCGCGAAATATCGCAAAATCGAATATGGCACCTCCCGCTCATAACTACTGATCTGCTTTACATCAGATGTCTCTTCTACATCACTATTCGCATGTAATTTTGTGTATCATTATGTGAATCTTCAGATACTGTGTTATAACATGCCTAAGGAAAAGACCTGAGTAGTCTTGAAAGCTTGCACTCTTATCTTTTCAGTTAGCTATTAAAAGGTATCAACCACTATGGAACCTCATTTTTATATCTTCTATTTACTGGCTAACATGGTACAAAGATAATTTTGTATGGTAGAATTGAAAATTTACCTCAAACGAGTTCACATTGGACTTACAGCATAAGATAGTACTTTGCATATTAACATACATATGCAGAATATATACTGGTTACTAGTTACAAAGGGCTATCCATATGGGTTTATTTAACAGTAGCATTATCTATTTGAGCAGGGCTGGAGACCTCACCTTATGCCAGAAGACCCACCAAGTCTGGCTGTGCCACTTTCATCAGTTTTCTGCCATACTAGCTTGGTGTACAGTAGCCCAACTGTGTACAGTAGCTTAGAGAGATACACCGTAAAGCCACCACAGTATTTTGGATGTTAATGGTGCTGTAGGAATATTCAAGACAAACAGTGTCAAAACAAATTTGTTCAGGCTTTGTAATGCAAGGAAGGAATGGTGCAGTTTATTTCATTGCCCTTGATGCTTTCAGTGAATGACGTTTATTAGAAGTAAAAGACAGTGTAAACGCATTTTTTGAATTTCCAACATTTCTTGAGAAATGCTGTCCTTGTCACTAAATAAATTGTCTTGTTGCCTTGTCTTGCTACCTGTATGTAATTCATGTTTAACCTCTCGGAGATCAGCCTAAATGACTTCACTGCAAATGCCATATTTCCTGACAATGTCATTCACAGCAAAAGAAGGACATTTTTATCACACTCTCAATCGTTTTATCACATTATGTGCAGAGAGTAAATAATAAACCCTTCTGATTTTGCTGGCTCTGTCACCACATGATGCTAATATAATGCTAGTGTATCCCTAGTACAAGATGACATATAAAGAAATTCGAGTCCTTTCTATAATAAGTGAATGTGGAATACATTTACAAACATAAAAATACTACATTTAACCCCTTCCTGACAGATGACGTAATAGTACGTCATGGCAGCAAGTGACTTGCAGATTTTGACGTACTATTACGTCATGGTGATCGGGCGGTCACTGGAGTGGTGCGTGCCCGATTACTACAGGGGCCCGGCTTCCCTGATAGCCAGGCCCCTGCTGTATCTGCCGGCATCTCTTTAAAAGCAGATGCCAGCGGATTAACCCCTTCTATGCCGCGGTCAGTGCTGATCATGGCATAGGAGGTGCATGCGGCGGGTGAGGGAGCCCATCAGGTTCCGGCGCTGCTGTTGCGGGGACCTGATGGGTGACAAGGTAGCCCAATGCCATGCACAGGCTGCCCAATGCCTTGCACGGCATCGGGACCTGCCTTCTATGGGGGCCGAGGAGATCCAGCCCCAGGCTGGGTCTCAAAGGCAACCTGTTAGTGTATAACTCATATATATACAGATGTATTGTAATGCATTGCAGAGGGGATCACACCCTCAATAGTTGAAGTCCTAGAGTGGGAGAGAAATAAAGTTTAAAAGAAAAAGCAAAAAAACACCATAAAAAAAGGTCACAAAAAGTGCAACACCAAGTTATCACAAAGGTGTATGTCCCATAAAATGGTACCAACAAAACCATCACCTCATCCCGGAAAAAAATGAGCCCCTATAAAAGAAAATCGCTAAAAAAATTAAAAAACTATAACTCTCAGAACATGAAGACATTAAAACATAATTTTTTTGTTTCAAAAATGCTATTATTGTGTTAAAGTGAAATAAATTTAAAAAATATACATATTAGGTATTGTCACGTCCGTAACAACCAGCTTTATAAAAATATCACATGACCTATTTCCTAATTCCTGAAAAAAGTTAAAAAAAGTTATAAAAACAGTGCCAAAAAAGGCAATTTTTTGTCACTTTACATCACAAAAATTGCAACACCAAGCGGTCAAAAATGTGTATGCCCCCCGCAAATAGTACAAATCAAACCGTCACCTCATCCCGCAAAAAATGAGACCCTACCTAAGACAATCGGTCAAAAAGTAAAAAAAAATTATGACTATGAGACAATGGAGACACTAAAATATGATTTTTTTTTTTGCTTCAAAACTGCTATTATTGTGTTAATGTGACATATTAGGTATTGCCACGTCCGTAACAACCTGCTATTTTAAAATATTACATGAACTAACCCCACAGGGGTTAATCACAAAAATTGCAACACCAAGCGATCAAAAAGGCATATGCCCCCCAATAGTACCAATCAAACCATTACCTCATCCTGCAAAAAATGAGACCCTATCTAAGACAATCAGTCAAAAAATAAAAAAGCTATGGCTCTCAGACTATGGAGACACTAAAACGTTATTTTTTTTGTTTCAAAAATGCTATTATTGTGTAAAACTTAAATAAATAAGAAAAAGTATACATATTAGGTATTGCCACATCCGTAACGATCTGCTCTTTAAAAATGACCTAACCTCTCAGGTGAACGCTGTAAAAAAAAAAACTGTGCCAAAACAACCAATTTTTTGGTCACCTTGCCTTATAAAGTATAATAATGAATGTTTAAAAAATCATATGTACCCAAAAATGGTACTAATAAAATGTCAACTCTTCCTGCAAAAAATGAGCCCCTGCACAAGACGATCGGCAGAAAAACAAAAAAATATGGCATTCAGAAAATGGAGACACAAAAACATACTTTTTTTTCAAAAATGATTTATTATGTAAATCTGAAACAAACTAAGAAAGTAGACATATTTGATATCATTGCGTGTGTAACAACCTGCTCTAGAAAAATAGCACAAAATCTACCCTGTCAGATGAATTTTGTAAAAAATTTAAAAAAATACAAACGTTCCAAAACAGTCAATTTGTGGTTACCTTGCCCCACAAAAAACGTAATATAGAGCCATTAAAATCATATGCACCCCGAAATAGTACTAATAAAACTGGCACCTTATCCTGTAGTTTCCAAAATAAGGTAACTTTTTGGGAGTTCTACTGTAAGGGTGCATCAGGGGGGCTTCAAATGGGACATGGCATCTAAAAACCAGTTCAGCAAAATCTTCCTTCCAAAAACCATATGGCACTTATTTTCTTCTGCGCCCTGCCATGTGCCCTTACATCAGTTTACGACCACATGTGGTGTGTTTTTGTAAACTGCAGAATTAGGGTAATAAATATTGAGTTTTGTTTGGCTGTTAACCCTCAATATGTTAAAGAAAAAATGGATTAAAATGGAAAATCTGCCAAAAAAGTGAATTTCATCTCCATTTTCCTTTAATTCTTTTGGAACACCTAAAGGGTTAACAAATTTTGTAAAATCAGTTTTGAGTAACTTGAGGGGTGTAGTTTCTACAATGGGGACATTTATGGGGGGTTTCCACTATGTAAGCCCCACATAGTGACTTCAGAACTGAACTGGTCCTTAAAAAGTGGGTTTCGGAAATTTGCTTAAACATTTTAAGAATTGTTTCTAAATTTCTAAGCCTTCTAACTTCCTAAAACAATACAATTACATTTACAAAATTATGCCAACATAAAGTAGACATATGGGAATGTTAAGTAGTAACTATTTTATGAGGTATCACTTTCTGTTTTAAAGCAGAGAAATTAAAATTTTGAAAATTGCGAATTTTTCAAAATTTTGAGTAAATTTGTAATTTTTTTATAAATAAAAGTGAAATATATTGACTCAAATTTATGACTATCATGAAGTATTATGTGTCACGAGAAAACAATCTCAGAATAGCTTTGATAAGTAAAAGTGTTCCAAAGTTATTACCACATAAAGTGACACATATCAGATTTGCAAAAAATGGCCTGGGCAGAAGGGCAAAAACTGGCCCGGGGTAAAAGGAGTTAATTGGAAAATATCTGTTTACCAGATTCTCAGTATGTCATCCATCAATTTCTCACCATCTCCTGCTGCCTCTAGCTCAAAAACATTTCTCTTACCTGCTGTTTCCTCAACTCTAAGTCAAGTAAAAGGCTTGTACATATCCTTAACCTTCCTAAGTGTCTTGCACCGGCCCTATCTATCCTTAACTCCTTGCCTGGTTAGGCTACTTTCAGACTTGCAGCAGCAAGGTCCAGCAGGCTTTTCCAACGGGGGAATAGCCTGCCGGATTCGTGCTGACGTTAGCTCACCATGCCGCCGAAAGTCTGCTGCGGCCCCATTCACTATAGCGATCTGTAGTTTTTGTCCGGCCGCCTCTTGGCATGTTTGCCGTGTTGCGGCTGGACCTCCGGCCTACCCTCATTATAGTAAATGGGGCTGAAGGGGACTCCCGGCGGCATGGTGGGCTAGCGTTAGCATGGATCTGGAAGGCTGTTCTCCCGCTGGAACAGTCTGCCGAACCCTGCTGCCGCAAGTGTCAAATTAGCCTTAATCCTCCTCTATCCTTGTTTTTCTACTGTCCCTTAATCCTTTGCCAATGCCTAGAGATAAGCAAAGTTTTCAAAAATTCGATTCGGACGCTTCTCCAATTATTTCCCAAAAATTTGATTTGATCCGAATTAATTTGTCATCAAGTACGTTACAAATCAGCTGAGGGAGAGTATCACTGGATTTGATCCCGTGCTGAGCCACGCCCCCTGCACTGATCACATGACGGTGACGTCACCCCAGGTCCTTCGGCTGTTCAACAGTTCGGGTTGGTGGCAGCCGCCTCTTATGGATTCCATATGCCGCTATAGTGGAATCCATAACGGGATGCGCGACTTACCACAACCCGAACGCCGAACACCGGACTTTTTTTTAAAGTTCGCTCATCTCTAATCCTAAGCTGCTGTTCCCCTTTCTTAAAAATCGGCGCATGTGCATCATGAAGGACTGGGTTGCACAATTCCTGTTGGAATTCCTGTTTACATGTCTGTACATACAGAAATATTGAACATATCTGTAAGCTATATATGTTTAATGTCTATTTAGCGATTATATTGACTGTTTGGGAAGTTTTTATATCCATGGCTGTGGATTTTGTGACGTCATTACGTATACTGGGCATGTGTATATTATATATATGGCTGTAGACACTGTTATATCCAGGAGTGGACTGGGAACTTAAAGTGGCCCTGGAACAAAAATGCTAAAAGTGGCCCTGTTTTGTAGTTGGGTCCAAATTGATGGAAGGCAGGGGCAACAATACCAAATGGTGGCACATTATACCACCCCAACAGAGCCAAATACCATAGTCCATCACAAAATACTGCCAGCAGCACAAAATACATCCCCAAAAATTTCCACTGGCCGGCCGTGAGGAGGACTCAGGCGGCCCCCTGGGCATCGGCCCACCGGGAAATTTGCCTGTAAAGTCTATGGCCAATCCACCCCTGGTTATATCATGCTTGTATCGGTGCTGCTCTTTGGTGAATAAAGAGGAAGGGTTTGTTGAAGGAGTGCTGAGGTTTTTCCTTACATCTTATGTGACTAAGAATTTGGAGGCTGGAGGCTGTAATCAGCGGACATGAGTTAAGTTATTAACTATTTTTTAAATTTAATTTGGACTTTTTATGAGCTGTGCTTTGACTTTCATTGCCTGTGGTGAACAACTACAACATAATTGACATACAGAGGATTTGAAAAACTGTATTCAGCCTAAACCCCTTGGAAAGAATACGCCCAAGCACTGTGTACAACCCACTCTTCTCTGGTTGGCAATCTTCTGATACCTTATTTCCAGTACTTGTATTCTGTTGTGGCTAGAGCTGCTGTGGATTACTGTTAGTATCATACCTACTGAGGATTACTGCAGTTTACAATCCATTTAACATACCTGAGATGGATTGTGCCTAACTGGACCAAATCCCATAGTAATCTCTGCCCCTGCAAAGGACTATTCCAGAGACAATCAACATGGACAAGGAATGTGCCCTTTTATATAAAGGACTATCACCTGTGGAATATCTAGTTCTTTAAAAGGATTCATCGGTGCTGTAGCCAGATTTAAGACCCCTTTACATAGGCTGATGACTGAGCAAATTATTGAGAAGAAGCTTTTCTACCAACACTCCTGCCTGACAATTGCCCTGTGAAAATGTGCCATTGATCACCTGATGTACAAGCAAATGCTTATTTATCAAGCGAAAACATAATTTCTCACCAGCGCAAATAATGATCCGCTGCAAAGAGACAATGATTCTGTATGAAGACGAGCCATCACTGCAATGATCATTCGTCTCCATACATAGAAGATGATTCCTGCATGTAGATGTGGCTCTCACTTTCTATGACAAGCAGGCAATTATAGGGATCAAAGAGTTTGTTTCTGATAATTTCCTGCTGAGTGAACCCGTATAAAGGCTGTATTACACGATAATCGCTAAAGACCATTCGCATCATCTTGCAGTGAAATACTGCCGCCAATTGCCCGATAGACGAGCAAATAATCGCTCATCAGGCAATTCTGATTTTTAAACATGCTTAAAAATCATTGCTTGCTAACGGCGAATCATGCTGTCTAATAGTGATCTGCCGCCGGCAAACCACTATACAGCATAGGGATAAGCGATGACATAACGATCGCTGCTATCCTTGCTGTGGAGGAGATTGCTGCATGTAATCCGGTGAGATGCGGTGTCTTCTCCTGGTATCATGTACATTCTGTAAATGCAGTTAGGTAAATATCCTGTAATGTAGGAGATAAAATGTCTGCTACTCTAAGAAGGGAACCATAAGTATGTAGGTTTCTTATAAAAATTTGTTGGATCTGAAGCGATTCAAGCAGGTAACGGCGGGTTCACATCAGCATTGAATTCCGTCATGAAAGAAGGATCCGTTATGCTTGACCATTGATCGCTATTATGACAGATCAAAACGGAATGCCTCTAAAGGTTTCCGTTTTGTATTCAGTCTTACGAAATGTGTTATTTTCTGTTATAACCATTTATAACAGAAAACAATAAATGGAATTCATAACGCTGATGTGAACCCGCCCTAAGATGCAGCACAATTATATGTAGTGAAGCAGAAATATTTAAGGTACATTCACACGGTTAATGTGGATGCTGTCATCGCATACCTTAGCAGAAAACGCCACAATTTCTGCCAAACTTGTTCACTTTAGATGCTGCAGAACCACTCACGGCTTAGCTACATTGAATGGGGCTAAACCCAGAATGGACACCCAAAGTGGCTTCTGTCCACGTCAAAATTCTGACGGCAAATTGCCCCATGTATACAGGCTATTATTTTGGAAAAAAGTTCTTGTTTTTAGCTTTCCTAGTTATATTTGTTCTAAATAAATACAATTTTTTTTTTCAATTCTTTCCTCATCTCCACACGGTTTCTACATACTGTATCTACACCGATCTATATCTAAGGGCTCCTTTACACTTCTGTCTAAAAATCAGGATGAAGTACAGATGTGCCCTATGGATCTTATATTTTTACAATTTGTTTCAGTTTTGGCCCCACATTGTATCCAATTTTCTATAATTGTTCAGTTTTTTTGTTACAGAAACAGATTTTTTATACTGTTATAATATTGCTGAAATACGGACGAAAAAGAATGGAACAAACACACAAATCTGAACTATGCAAAAATGGAATACATGTCTTTAAATTGACTTCTATGGGCTACAAACAGTATCTATAAGGATCTGTTGGGCATGATGTGTTAAATAAATGTGATGTGAATGTGTGAATGAGGCCTAAAGATTTGTAAGGTTGCTTTTTTTTGCAGTATCCACACTGTTTTATTGCTATTTAGTAAAAGAAAACAGTACAAAGATGCAAAGCAGTATAACAAAAAGAATAGGATAGTAAAATACAGGTACTGACCGAATAGAGAGGCTTTGGCAAAAACAAGCGTGTACAAAATGTCCAGAGGAAATGCTGACTCTGGCACACTTGGTATATACCGTGTTCCAAGTCATTTTTCTATAGTGATATAGTTTGGATAATAAATGAAATGCGGGGAAAATTGGACATAAAAAGTGCATAGAAGATCAGTAAAATGAAGTAACATCTAGCATTGCTCCTTCTCTAATGGTTGCTTGGCAGTGATTTTTTTCCCTCGCATAGAGCATTAATTGTTTTGGATAAATTTATGGCTAGCGGTGACTGTAAACCATCGCAGCAAAACCTTCTTACTCGTTGTGCAGGCCAGTAACACCGACCAGTATTTCACAGCTTTAAATGGATCTTCTTTTCTTTTCTGATCCTGGGATGGTCTGATTGGTCTTCCCAGCAGCAGCCAGACCAGATTCTATAATTGTCTTGTACACTTGGCTAATTTGTCTAAAGTGACAGGAGCAGTCACTTTATCTTCTAATGTTATTTCTGGTGCAATTTTCTATAGCTAAAAAAACATGTGTACAGCAATTGACCTTGCAGGCAGTGTTCTACGTGTTCAGTATTAGCCTTCCTACATTACTGAGAGTTCACAATAATGTGTTTAAAGGGTAGAGTGCAATTTATGAACAAAGAAGACCTAAGCACCACCAATTGCCTCATACAGCTTACTATTATATTGATGCACATCTATGTTGATTGAGCTAAGGGTAGACACTGACAGTAGAGGCCAAGGTCCATGTGCAAAAGTAATATAGGGCCCCTAGCCGTTGAATAGCTCAGCTTAGAGCACCCACTTATGTCTAACAATCCACTCACGAGCCATGGAATTCATTAGCTAAGTCCAGATACAGAGAAAGCTGTAAGAGATACATAGATGCAGTAAGAAGCTGTTTTCTAGTAAGGGGCCCCCCCCCCCCCCCAGAAGCTGGACACACGGTTGTACTTTTTTAAATGGCACCGTTTTACATTACAAAGCAATGTATAGCTTTTACTAATGTTTTTGGCTGGAAGTGGTAAACAGCAACTCTGCCCTTTTAAAGTTTTTGTGTTATCATGTGGTATAAGTGATAATACAACTTTATTTATTATTCAGTACAATTATATGAAGATACTAAAATAATTTTTTTATGTTTTTCTACTTTTGCATCATAACACTTGGTCCTGATTTATCAAAAATTTGAAGTTTGTCTTCATATTTGTCTATTTGTGTACAGGTAATGCTCTGTAAGCCAAATTTATGAAAGTGGCACACAGTCAGTAGCGTAGCTATAGGGTTAACAGGGCCCACCCTTGCCAGTGGTGCACCACCAATTACTGTATTTTCCACCAATTACTGTATTTTTCACTTTATAAGATTCAGCATCTTTTAAAGTGAATACTAGTAAGCACTTCCATTACTAAAGTATATTATTGAAGCAAAGTTCTGCTAGCACTGCTAGCACTGTACTCACCCTCCCTGGTCTACTCCAGGTTTCTAGGTCCGTGCTGCACTGTAGTGATGTCGCGAACATAAAATTTTCAGTTCGCGAACAGCGAACGCGAACTTCCGCAAATGTTCGCGAACTGGCGAACCGGGCGAACCGCCATAGACTTCAATAGACAGGCGAATTTTAAAACCCACAGGGACTCTTTCTGGCCACAATAGTGATGAGAAAGTTGTTTCAAGGGGACTAACACCTGGACTGTGGCATGCCGGAGGGGGATCTATGGCAAAACTCCCATGGAAAATTACGTAGTGGACGCAGAGTCGGGTTTTAATCCATAAAGGGCATAAATCAACTAACATTCCTAAATTGTTTGGAATAACGTGCTTTAAAACATCCAGTGTGTGTATACGATCAGGTATGATGTTGTATCGATCAGGTAGTGTAAGGGTTACGCCCGCTTCACAGACATTGACAGACCAAACTCCCTTTTAATGCACCGCAAACAGTTCATTTGCACAACTGCAAACTCCCCATTTGCACAAGGTTGGATACCAAGCTAGCCACGTCCCGGTGATGTCATTGAAGGTTTCTTCCTCCACCCAGCCACGTACAACACCAAGGGTCCCCAAAAGATGAATTGAATTGATTTTTCGAACGGGGAGATGGTTAAAAACGCTGGCTCCCTCCCCTTTGTTTTTATCCACGGTGACTGCGTCTGCGCCGTGCAATTTACTGTCACACCCGATATGAGTGGTATTTTCTGTAGTACTATTCTCATCAGTTTAATCCATCTAACGTCCCCAATCTGGGGGCCATTTATTGAATAGATTTTTCGAACGGGGAGATGGTTAAAAACGCTGGCTCCCTCCACTCTGTTTTAAACCACGGTCACTGCGTCTGCGCCGTGCAATTTACTGTCACACCCGATATGAGTGGTATTTTCTGTAGTACTATTCTCATCAGTTTAATCCTCTAACGTCCCCGACTCCCCAATCTGGGGCCATTTATTAAATAGATTTTTCGAACGGGGAGATGGTTAAAAAATGCTGGCTCCCTCCACTCTGTTTTAAACCACGGTGACTGCGTCTGCGCCGTGCAATTTACTGTCACACCCGATATGAGTGGTATTTTCTGTAGTACTATTCTCATCAGTTTAATCCTCTAACGTCCCCAATCTGGGTGCCATTTATTGAATAGATTTTTCGAACGGGAGATGGTTAAAAAACCCTGGCTCCCTCCACTCTGTTTTAAACCACGGTGACTGCGTCTGCGCCGTGCAATTTACTGTCACACCCGATATGAGTGGTATTTTCTGTAGTACTATTCTCATCAGTTTAATCCCTCTAACGTCCCCAATCTGGGTGCCATTTATTGAATAGATTTTTCGAACGGGGAGATGGTTAAAAACCCTGGCTCCCTCCACTCTGTTTTAAACCACGGTGACTGCGTCTGCGCCGTGCAATTTACTGTCACACCCGATATGAGTGGTATTTTCTGTAGTACTATTCTCATCAGTTTAATCCTCTAACGTCCCCAATCTGGGTGCCATTTATTGAATAGATTTTTCGAACGGGAGATGGTTAAAAAACCCTGGCTCCCTCCACTCTGTTTTAAACCACGGTGACTGCGTCTGCGCCGTGCAATTTACTGTCACACCCGATATGAGTGGTATTTTCTGTAGTACTATTCTCATCAGTTTAATCCCTCTAACGTCCCCCAATCTGGGTGCCATTTATTGAATAGATTTTTCGAACGGGAGATGGTTAAAAACCCTGGCTCCCTCCACTCTGTTTTAAACCACGGTGACTGCGTCTGCGCCGTGCAATTTACTGTCACACCCGATATGAGTGGTATTTTCTGTAGTACTATTCTCATCAGTTTAATCCCTCTAACGTCCCCAATCTGGGTGCCATTTATTGAATAGATTTTTCGAACGGGAGATGGTTAAAAAACCCTGGCTCCCTCCACTCTGTTTTAAACCACGGTGACTGCGTCTGCGCCGTGCAATTTACTGTCACACCCGATATGAGTGGTATTTTCTGTAGTACTATTCTCATCAGTTTAATCCCTCTAACGTCCCCAATCTGGGTGCCATTTATTGAATAGATTTTTCGAACGGGGAGATGGTTAAAAACCCTGGCTCCCTCCACTCTGTTTTAAACCACGGTGACTGCGTCTGCGCCGTGCAATTTACTGTCACACCCGATATGAGTGGTATTTTCTGTAGTACTATTCTCATCAGTTTAATCCCTCTAACGTCCCCAATCTGGGGGCCATTTATTGAATAGATTTTTCGAACGGGGAGATGGTTAAAAACCCTGGCTCCCTCCACTCTGTTTTAAACCACGGTGACTGCGTCTGCGCCGTGCAATTTACTGTCACACCCGATATGAGTGGTATTTTCTGTAGTACTATTCTCATCAGTTTAATCCCTCTAACGTCCCCAATCTGGGTGCCATTTATTGAATAGATTTTTCGAACGGGGAGATGGTTAAAAAACCCTGGCTCCCTCCACTCTGTTTTAAACCACGGTGACTGCGTCTGCGCCGTGCAATTTACTGTCACACCCGATATGAGTGGTATTTTCTGTAGTACTATTCTCATCAGTTTAATCCTCTAACGTCCCCAATCTGGGTGCCATTTATTGAATAGATTTTTCGAACGGGGAGATGGTTAAAAAAACCTGGCTCCCTCCACTCTGTTTTAAACCACGGTGACTGCGTCTGCGCCGTGCAATTTACTGTCACACCCGATATGAGTGGTATTTTCTGTAGTATTATTCTCATCAGTTTAATCCCTCTAACGTCCCCGACTCCCCAATCTGGGGGCCATTTATTAAATAGATTTTTTGAACGGGGAGATGGTTAAAAAACGCTGGCTCCCTCCACCGATATGAGTGGTATTTTCTGTAGTATTATTCTCATCAGTTTAATCCCTGTTACGTCCCATATCAGGAATTGCCTTTTATGAAAAAAATTTAGGCCGGGTACCTTCGACTGCCTTCACAGTGACAGACCAAACTCTCATACACTAAACTGAATTGATTTCAGGAACCGGGAGATGGAAAAAGCAGCTTGGTCGGTCCTCTTACTCCCAAATTGGGGCACTGCGCGTGCACAGAGCAATGTGCTGTGACACCCTATATGAGTGGTGTCTTAACTAGTACTATTGCTATCAGTTTAATCACTGTTACGGACCCTATCCGGTCGAATTGATTAACCATTGTCGAATCCCCCATTGACATCCCCCTTATAAGCTGTGTAAAGCATATTTTTAGTTTGGTTTTGAACTGCTGCATCCTTTCCGACTTTTGGTAATTTGGTAACATTTCTGCCACTTTCTGCTTATACCGGGGTCTAGTAGCGTGGCCACCCGATCGCTTTTGGTCTGACCATAATGAAGCAACGGCCTTATCATCTGGGGTGTGGCAACATTGCCAACACACTTATAGAGGTGATGATGATTGCTTCATTGTGATACGCAAGCCCCTTCACCACAACAAGGTAACGATCACGAAGGGGAATTGACACTTGTATGTGCCTTTTTTTGGGTTTGTTTTTGCAGCCACAGTGCTGCACCATAGGACAGAAAAATTAGGCATGTACACATGCCTGAAAAATAATGGCACTGTTGCAGCCGCTATTGTAGCAGCGGCCGGAAAAATTGATGTTTTCCAGGCAGAAAAGTGACTAAAACATTGCGGCTTGAACCCTAGTTGGTGGTGAAGAATTCACGAAAGTCATCCGGTATGCAGACATTAAATACAGCAGCGTGGGGACCATTTTGAGGCCAAGGCTTGTAATCAGGCCTTTTGTTAGTCAAACGTATCCCCCACTGTCAGTCCCTTCGGGATCCATGCCTCATTCATCTTTATGAAGGTGAGGTAATCAACACTTTTTGACCGAGGCGACTTCTCTTGTCAGTGACAATGCCTCCTGCTGCACTGAAGGTCCTTTCTGACAGGACACTTGAAGCGGGACAGGCCAGAAGTTCTATCGCGAACTGGGATAGCTCAGGCCACAGGTCAAGCCTGCACACCCAGTAGTGAAGGGGTTCATTGCTCCTCAGAGTGTCGATATCTGCTGTTAAGGCGAGGTAGTCTGCTACCTGTCGGTCGAGTCGTTCTCTAAGGCTGGATCCCGAAGGGCTGTGGCGATGAGTAGGACTGAAAAAGCTCCGCATGTCCTCCATCAACAACACATCTGTAAATCGTCCAGTCCTTGCCGCCGTGGTAGGAGGAGGATTACACTCACCTCTTCCCCTGTTAGATTCCCGTTGTGCTGTGACATCCCCCTTATAAGCTGTGTAAAGCATATTTTTTAGTTTGGTTTTGAAATGCTGCATCCTTTCCGACTTTCGGTAATTTGGTAACATTTCTGCCACTTTCTGCTTATACCGGGGGTCTAGTAGCGTGGTCACCCAGTACAGATCGTTCTCCTTTATCCTTTTTATACGTGGGTCCCTCAACAGACATGACAGCATGAAAGACCCCATTTGAACAAGGTTGGATGCAGAGCTACTCATTTCCCGTTCCTCGTCCTCACTGATGTCATTGACGGTCTGTTCTTCCCCCAGCCACGTACAACACCATGGGTCCCAGATAGGTGACAACAACGAGCACCCTGGGGTGCCTGCTGTGGTTGGTCTTCCTCCTCCTCAAAGCCGCCACATTCCTCCTCTGACTCCTCTTCCTCATCCTCCTCTTCCAGCGTTGCTGCAGGTCCGGCAAGCGATGATGACAAGGCTGTTTCTGGTGGTGATGGTGACCACAACTCTTCCTCTTCCTCTTCACGCTCATCTACAGCCTGATCCAGAACTCTTCGCAGGGCACGCTCCAGGAAGAAAACAAATGGGATGAGGTCGCTGATGGTGCCTTCGGTGCGACTGACTAGGTTTGTCACCTCCTCAAAAGGACGCATAAGCCTACAGGCATTGCGCATGAGTGTCCAGTAACGTGGCAAAAGATTCCCAGCTCCGCAGAGGCTGTCCTAGCACCCCGTTCATACAAATACTCGTTGACGGCTTTTTCTTGTTGGAGCAGGCGGTCGAACATTAGGAGTGTTGAATTCCAACGTGTCGGGCTGTCGCATATCAAGCGCCTCACTGGCATGTTGTTTCGCCGCTGAATATCGGAAAAGTGCGCCATGGCCGTGTAGGAACGCCTGAAATGGCCACACACCTTCCTGGCCTGCTTGAGGACGTCCTGTAAGCCTGGGTACTTAGACACAAAACGTTGTACGATGAGATTCAACACATGTGCCATGCACGGCACATGTGACAACTTGCCCAAATTTAATGCCGCCAACAGATTGCTTCCATTGTCACACACCACTTTGCCGATCTCCAGTTGGTGCGGGGTCAGCCACTGATCCACCTGTGCGTTCAGGGCGGACAGGAGTGCTGGTCCTGTGTGGCTCTCTGCTTTCAGGCAAGTCAACCCCAAGATAGCGTGACACTGTCGTATCCGGGATGTGGAATAGCCCCTGGGGAGCTGGGGGAATCAGTTGATGTGCAGCCAGACGCCGCAGCAGAAGAGTACTCAGCCGAGGAGGATATTGAAGAGGATGGAGTAGGAGTAGAGGAGGTGGCAGTAGGTCTGCCTGCAAGTCGTGGTGGTGTCACCAACTCCGCTGCGGAGCCACGCATTCCATGCTTGTCAGCCGTCAGCAGGTTGACCCAATGCGCAGTATACGTGATATACCTGCCCTGACCGTGCTTTGCAGACCAGGTATCAGTGGTCAGATGGACCCTTGCCCCAACACTGTATGCCAGAGATGCCATGACTTCCTTTTCAATGACATGGTAGAGGTTTGGGATTGCCTTTTTGAAAAAAAATTTCGTCCGGGTACCTTCCACTGTGGTGTCCCAATAGCGACAAATTTTTTGAAGGCCTCAGACTCTACCAGCTGGTATGGTAAAAGCTGGCGGGCTAAGAGTTCCGTCAAGCCAGCTGTCAGTCGCCGGGCAAGGGGTGACTTTGTGACATTGGCTTCTTATGCTCAAACATGTCCTTGACAGACACCTGACTGTGGGCAGATGAGCAGGAACTGCTGAAGGTGAGAGATGGAGTGGCGGGTGGTTGAGAGGGGGCAGGGAGGACAGCAGTGGTTGATGTGGCTGAAGATGCTGGACCAGGAGGAGCATGGTGGCTTTGAGTTTGTGTGCTGCTTGTACTCATGTGTTGATCCCATAGGCGTTTGTGATGTGAGATCATGTGCCTTCGCAAAGCAGTTGTACCAAGGTGGGTGTTGGACTTCCCACGACTCAGTTTCTTTTGGCACAGGTTGCAAATGGCATTGCTTTTATCAGAGGCAGACACACAAAAAAATGCCACACTGCTGAGCTTTGCAATGACGGCATTCTAGTGGTGGCAACAGCATGCGTTGACTGGCGTGCTGTCTGGCTGACCCCAGGTGCCGATACATGCTGTCTGACTGTGCCACTAACTCCTTGCGACGACCTCCCCCTGCTTCCAACTCGTCTCCTCATTCTCTCTGTCTCCCTTCAGAACTTTCCCCTCTTCTTCTCTTCGAGCAGGCACCCACGTGGCATCCGTGGACACATCGTCATCATCAACCGCTTCACTTGTATCTGACACCTCAGCAAAGGAAGCAGCAGCGGGTACAACATCATCATCATCATCATCACACTGTACGTCCATGTGTGTAATCCTGCCTGACTGAGACATATCCCCGTAATCTACATCATCTGGCAATAATGGTTGCGCATCACTAATTGCATCCAACTGATGTGTAAATAACTCCTCTGACGGATCAAGTGAAGCGGCTGTGGTGGCTGTGGTGGTAGTGGTGGTGGTGGCGACGGGCGGGTGCGTGGTAACTTGAGAGCAGGTGACCGAAGCTGAGCTGGAGGAGGATGGTGCGTCAAGGTTCTTAGCGGAAGCTGTTGAAGATTGGGTGTCCTGTCTAAGCCAGTCAACTACGCCCTCTGAATTTTTCGGGTTCAGGGTACGTGGCCTCTGAAAACTGGGCATTATTCCAGGGACAGTGGAAATCACAGCACCACGACCACGACGGCCCCTGCGAGGTGGCCTGCCTCTGCCTGTCATTTTTTTAGATAAGTGGTACTACGCGTGCTAGGTACTGTGCCACCCGGTATGAGTGGTTGGCACTGGCAGTGGGCACACTACAGTCTATGGAAGTGGGCCTGAATCACACTGGCAGCAGGCAAGCAACTGAATTTAGACTACTGTCTAAAAATTAAATGCCTTATTTATCGGCAAGCTACTGTGCCACCCGGTATCAGTGGTTGGCACTGGCAGTGCGCACACTACAGTCAGTGGAAGAGGGCCTGACACACACTGGCAGCAGGCAAGCAACTGAATTTAGACTACTGTCTAAAAATTAAATGCCTTATTTATCGGCAAGCTACTGTGCCACCCGGTATCAGTGGTTGGCACTGGCA
The DNA here is from genome assembly GCA_033119425.1 of Bufotes viridis. Taxonomy (NCBI): domain Eukaryota; kingdom Metazoa; phylum Chordata; class Amphibia; order Anura; family Bufonidae; genus Bufotes; species Bufotes viridis. The sequence continues at coordinate 163,730,208 of CM065592.1, forward strand.
GTGGGCACACTACAGTCAGTGGAAGAGGGCCTGACACACACTGGCAGCAGGCAAGCAACTGAATTTAGACTACTGTCTAAAAATTAAATGCCTTATTTATCGGCAAGCTACTGTGCCACCCGGTATCAGTGGTTGGCACTGGCAGTGGGCACACTACAGTCAGTGGAAGCGGGCCTGACACACACTGGCAGCAGGCAAGCAACTGAATTTAGACTACTGTCTAAAAATTAAATGCCTTATTTATCGGCAAGCTACTGTGCCACCCGGTATCAGTGGTTGGCACTGGCAGTGGGCACACTACAGTCAGTGGAAGCGGGCCTGACACACACTGGCAGCAGGCAAGCAACTGAAATTACACTAAAGTGTAAAAATTAAATGCCTTATTTATCGGCAAGCTACTGTGCCACCCGGTATCAGTGGTTGGCACTGGCAGTGGGCACACTACAGTCAGTGGAAGCGGGCCTGACACACACTGGCAGCAGGCAAGCAACTGAAATTACACTAAAGTGTAAAAATTAAATGCCTTATTTATCGGCAAGCTACTGTGCCACCCGGTATCAGTGGTTGGCACTGGCAGTGGGCACACTACAGTCAGTGGAAGCGGGCCTGACACACACTGGCAGCAGGCAAGCAACTGAAATTACACTAAAGTGTAAAAATTAAATGCCTTATTTATCGGCAAGCTACTGTGCCACCCGGTATCAGTGGTTGGCACTGGCAGTGGGCACACTACAGTCAGTGGAAGCGGGCCTGACACACACTGGCAGCAGGCAAGCAACTGAAATTACACTAAAGTGTAAAAATTAAATGCCTTATTTATCGGCAAGCTACTGTGCCACCCGGTATCAGTGGTTGGCACTGGCAGTGGGCACACTACAGTCTATGGAAGTGGGCCTGAATCACACTGGCAGCAGGCAAGCAACTGAATTTAGACTACTGTCTAAAAATTAAATGCCTTATTTATCGGCAAGCTACTGTGCCACCCGGTATCAGTGGTTGGCACTGGCAGTGGGCACACTACAGTCTATGGAAGTGGGCCTGAATCACACTGGCAGCAGGCAAGCAACTGAATTTAGACTACTGTCTAAAAATTAAATGCCTTATTTATCGGCAAGCTACTGTGCCACCCGGTATCAGTGGTTGGCACTGGCAGTGCGCACACTACAGTCAGTGGAAGAGGGCCTGACACACACTGGCAGCAGGCAAGCAACTGAATTTAGACTACTGTCTAAAAATTAAATGCCTTATTTATCGGCAAGCTACTGTGCCACCCGGTATCAGTGGTTGGCACTGGCAGTGGGCACACTACAGTCAGTGGAAGCGGGCCTGACACACACTGGCAGCAGGCAAGCAACTGAATTTAGACTACTGTCTAAAAATTAAATGCCTTATTTATCGGCAAGCTACTGTGCCACCCGGTATCAGTGGTTGGCACTGGCAGTGGGCACACTACAGTCAGTGGAAGCGGGCCTGACACACACTGGCAGCAGGCAAGCAACTGAAATTACACTAAAGTGTAAAAATTAAATGCCTTATTTATCGGCAAGCTACTGTGCCACCCGGTATCAGTGGTTGGCACTGGCAGTGGGCACACTACAGTCAGTGGAAGCGGGCCTGACACACACTGGCAGCAGGCAAGCAACTGAAATTACACTAAAGTGTAAAAATTAAATGCCTTATTTATCGGCAAGCTACTGTGCCACCCGGTATCAGTGGTTGGCACTGGCAGTGGGCACACTACAGTCAGTGGAAGTCAGCCTGACACACACTGGCAGGCAACTAACCTTAGATTAAAGTGTAAAAATTAAGTGCCTTTTTTTAAGCAAAGTCCTGTGCCACACGGGATGACAGGGGTGGAGCACTGGCAGTGGGCACACTACAGTCAGTTGAAGTCGGCCTGACACACACTAGCAGCAGGCAAGCAGCTGAAATTACACTAAAGTGTCAAAATTAAATGCCTTTTTAAGCAAAGTCCTGTGCCAGCCGGTATGAGTGGTGGGCACTGGCAGTGGGCACACTACAGTCAGTGGAAGTCAGCCTGACACACACTGGCAGGCAACTAACCTTAGATTAAAGTGTAAAAATTAAGTGCCTTTTTTAAGCAAAGTCCTGTGCCACACGGGATGACAGGGGTGGGCACTGGCAGTGGGCACACTACAGTCAGTTGAAGTCGGCCTGACACACACTAGCAGCAGGCAAGCAGCTGAAATTACACTAAAGTGTCAAAATTAAATGCCTTTTTAAGCAAAGTCCTGTGCCAGCCGGTATGAGTGGTGGGCACTGGCAGTGGGCACACTACAGTCAGTGGAAGTCAGCCTGACACACACTGGCAGGCAACTAACCTTAGATTAAAGTGTAAAAATTAAGTGCCTTTTTTTAAGCAAAGTCCTGTGCCACACGGGATGACAGGGGTGGGCACTGGCAGTGGGCACACTACAGTCAGTTGAAGTCGGCCTGACACACACTAGCAGCAGGCAAGCAGCTGAAATTACACTAAAGTGTCAAAATTAAATGCCTTTTTAAGCAAAGTCCTGTGCCAGCCGGTATGAGTGGTGGGCACTGGCAGTGGGCACACTACAGTCAGTGGAAGTCAGCCTGACACACACTGGCAGGCAACTAACCTTAGATTAAAGTGTAAAAATTAAGTGCCTTTTTTTAAGCAAAGTCCTGTGCCACACGGGATGACAGGGGTGGGCACTGGCAGTGGGCACACTACAGTCAGTTGAAGTCGGCCTGACACACACTAGCAGCAGGCAAGCAGCTGAAATTACACTAAAGTGTCAAAATTAAATGCCTTTTTAAGCAAAGTCCTGTGCCAGCCGGTATGAGTGGTGGGCACTGGCAGTGGGCACACTACAGTCAGTGGAAGTCAGCCTGACACACACTGGCAGGCAACTAACCTTAGATTAAAGTGTAAAAATTAAGTGCCTTTTTTAAGCAAAGTCCTGTGCCACACGGGATGACAGGGGTGGGCACTGGCAGTGGGCACACTACAGTCAGTTGAAGTCGGCCTGACACACACTAGCAGCAGGCAAGCAGCTGAAATTACACTAAAGTGTCAAAATTAAATGCCTTTTTTAAGCAAAGTCCTGTGCCAGCCGGTATGAGTGGTGGGCACTGGCAGTGGGCACACTACAGTCAGTGGAAGTCAGCCTGACACACACTGGCAGGCAACTAACCTTAGATTAAAGTGTAAAAATTAAGTGCCTTTTTTTAAGCAAAGTCCTGTGCCACACGGGATGACAGGGGTGGGCACTGGCAGTGGGCACACTACAGTCAGTTGAAGTCGGCCTGACACACACTAGCAGCAGGCAAGCAGCTGAAATTACACTAAAGTGTAAAAATTAAATGCCTTTTTAAGCAAAGTCCTGTGCCAGCCGGTATGAGTGGTGGGCACTGGCAGTGGGCACACTACAGTCAGTGGAAGTCAGCCTGACACACACTGGCAGGCAACTAACCTTAGATTAAAGTGTAAAAATTAAGTGCCTTTTTTTAAGCAAAGTCCTGTGCCACACGGGATGACAGGGGTGGGCACTAGCAGTGGGCACACTACAGTCAGTTGAAGTCGGCCTGACACACACTAGCAGCAGGCAAGCAGCTGAAATTACACTAAAGTGTCAAAATTAAATGCCTTTTTTAAGCAAAGTCCTGTGCCAGCCGGTATGAGTGGTGGGCACTGGCAGTGGGCACACTACAGTCAGTGGAAGTCAGCCTGACACACACTGGCAGGCAACTAACCTTAGATTAAAGTGTAAAAATTAAGTGCCTTTTTTAAGCAAAGTCCTGTGCCACACGGAATGACAGGGGTGAGCACTGGCAGTGGGCACACTACAGTCTGTGGGCCTGCAGCTCCTCACACACAGGCAGGCCAGGCAACTGCAATATGTATATAAAGGAAAAAAAAACAGACTAATGTTGCAGCCCTAAAAGGGCTTTTTGGGGTGCTGTCAGGACGCTGTCCTTACAGCAGAGATCAGATGAGTCTTTCAGGACTGGAGTGGACACTGAATTCACTAGCCTAGCTATCGATTTCCCAATTAAATCAGCAGCAATTACACTCTCCCTCCTCTCACTAAGACTGCAGCTTCAGAATGAATCTAAAATGGATGCTGTGCAGGAGGTGGGAGGGTCTGGGAGGGAGGGTATGCTGCTGATTGGCTGGAATGTGTCTGCTGACTGTGAGGTACAGGGTCAAAGTTTGCTCAATGATGATGTATAGGGGGCGGACCGAACATCGCATATGTTCGCCCGGCAGAGGCGAACTCGAACAAGCTATGTTCGCCGGGAACTGTTCGCCGGCGGATAGTTCGGGCCATCTCTACTGCACTGTTCTGACTGTGTACAGTCTATGATCTGACATTGTACGCAGTCAGATCACAGTGCAGCATGGGCCCAAAGAAGATCTGGGCCCTAAGATGTCTGTTTGCCAAACTCTGAAGAGACAAGAGATGGCTGAAAGAAAATCATTGCAGCTAGTCCGAATGGAGAAGATGAAGAAAGGGAACATCTACATCTGAGAAGATGTCACTGGATGTAAGAGGTATGTACGCTGTATTCTCCTGTATGTTTTGAAGCACTGTATCTAATGTTTTCTAGGTATGCCTTTAACAGTAGGGCTGGAGGGAAGGGGTTAGGTTGAAAATTTGTCATGATGGGGTGCACCCCTGCCCCTTGCCACAAAGCACTGAGGGAATTCTTGCACCAAAGCCCATGAGCCTTTAGCTACACCCCTGCACACAGGACACTATCATACTCTGACTTATTTTTACCTCCCACACTTACAGCAGGTCAAGAGAGTTGAGACAATTTTTTGAGAGTTTCCCTATAATAAAAAAGTCCAAAATCTGACCTGCTCCACAGGAAGCCCACAAAACAAATGGATTTCTGAAACTGACTTACAGGAGCAAAAGATAACATTGGATTGCCGCAGGCTATTAATAAATGTGTCTTCCAATGAAAATAACAGAAAAGTCATAAATTTAATTTACTCAAAAAATATAGACAAAACCAGTTTAACAAATCAGGTCCTTTATTTTTGAAAATATTGATTTTCTTTTTTGCATTAAAAAACTATATTTTTAATTTTCCATCCACGGACCTATGTGGGCTTGGTTTTTGTAGGATGACTTGTAGGTTTCACTTGTACTATTCTGGGGGTTTACACAATTTTTGCTTACTTTATACTGCATTTTTAGAAGACAGAATGAAGAAAACCAACAAGTTTGTAATGTTTACTTTTTTTTTCTATGCAGAATAAATAATGTAAAAAGAAGAGAAAGAAAGTCTCAGATACGTAGCTATGTTAAGTGGCGCTGCAGTTCCAGGTGTGAAGTAGGTCCAATTCACATTCAAAAGTCGCTGTATCAGAAATGGACCGCGCTGCACTTTCCTTCAGCAGGAAAAACTCCTTCCATACAAGAGCCTTTAGTGTATTTGAGGCACAGGTTAACACTTCCAGTAGATCAGGTGTGGATACCTCTCATCCACCACAGTCCTACGGGATGTCAAGAGGCTGCCCCTGACGAAGCGCGAAAGCGAGTCCCGGGTCGGGCTTGGAGGATGCATTGTGTTCTATGTTGTACATGCTTTTACCAAGAAGTTGTCTGTGAGTATAATAAATCTTGCTGTATACTTCTGGGTCATCAGTGCTTCACTATCAGTGCACCCTCTTGACATCCTGTAGAACTGTGGTGGATGAGAGGTGTCCACACCTGATCTACTGGAAGCTTTAACCTGTGCCTCAAATACGCGAAAGTCTCTTGTATGGAAGGAGTTTTTCCTGCTGAAGGAAAGTGCAGCGCGGTCCATTTCTGATACAGAGAATATATAATGTGTTCATTTTATTGTCTCATTATGGATGCCAATTATGTCTAGTATTTTACTGCTTTTAAAGGGCATCTGCAGATTCGTACCAATGAAACTGGCTGACCTGTTGCATTTGTACTTGGCAGCTAAAGGCATCTGTGTTGGTCCCATGCTCATATTTGCCCGCATTACTGAGAAAAATTATGTTTAATATATGAAAATGAGCCTCTAGGAGCAATTGGTTCAGCTCTCTCTGGAATGGCAATACCCACATTGCTCCTAGACGGTTATTTGCATATATTAAAACATAATTTTTCTCAGCAGTGCGGGCACATATGAACATGGGACCAACACAGATGCCTTCAGGTACAACTCTGCTGACAGAAGCCCTTTAAGGAAAATATGGACTTCGTAAGCTAAAAAAATGGATTTACTTGAATTTTGGCCCCTGGCTGCCATGGTAATACCTAGACACCTTGCAATTACATTGTGGGGGACCAATGGGGTGATAGGAGTTCCCTCTCTCTAACCACTTTGAGGCTGCAGTCTGCATTGACCACAGCATTTAAAGGGGTTAACAAGCCATGACTGAATTTATCTGTGATCCGGACCATTAGAGCCAGGTGTCAGCTGTATAATACAGTTGGCACCCACAAGTAATGGCATGGGCACAACTCCAAACAACTCAAGGCAATTATGTAGTTCCTGCAGCAAACTATTATACAGTGAGGGTGAGTGAGTTAAATGTGACATCAGATTTGTCAAAATTTATGCAGATCTATCATAAATACAGAGCTGAGTTTTCACAATTAGATACGAATTCAGACTTTTTTTTTTACTCAGTACCGTACTTTGTTGGGGCAACTTTTGCAGTGATTATAGCCTCGAACCTTCTTAAATATGGTACTACAAGCTTGGCACACCTGTATATGAAATTTTCTCTAGCTGGGCCAGTAAAGTACATTCCCAGAACTGGCTCAAAGACATGCTTTTGTTGTCTTGGTTGTGTGCTTATGGTCAATGTTCTGTTGGAATATAAATGTTCACCCAAGTCACCCAAGATTCAGAGTGGTCTGAAGCAGGTTTTCATCAAGGATCTCACCAAACATTGCCCTTTTTATATTGAGGCTCCCAATTCCTGTAACTGAAAAATACCCCCACAGCATTATGCCACCATTATGTTTCACCATACTGTTGTTATTGGCCAAGTAATGAGTAGTACTTGGTCTCTAGACAAAATTGCCATTCAGCCAAGATAGTTCAAAATTAGTTTTACTGGGAATCTTATGTACCTTTTAGAAAATTTGAAGCAGGCTGTTATTTGCTATCGACTGGAGGTGGTTTATATCTGGTTACACAAAGGCCCATTTTGTGGAGTGCTGCAGTGATTGTTGTCCTCCTGAAAAAGCTATTGCATTTTCACAGCAGAACTAAAATAATGTATAATGATAGAGGCCCTTCACTGGTACGTGTGGGGTTGAGGCGTCCGCGCTGGTAAGGTGTGTGACTTGGAAATCAGACCGCTCATGTAGCAGGCTGTATCCAAGTTACAAGTTAGTGGTAAGGCATAGTCAGTAATTGACAGTTCGTTAGCAGCTAGTACTTAAAGTTCATGTATTGTTGTAAAAATCTGTTGCATTACTTAGAAGGCTGTATGAAATCCGTCCTGGATAGAGTTCTATCCTTGAATTTGTCTGGCAATGGCAATCCGAGGCTCTACCTTCTAGCGTGGCAGCACTCCGGCCGGCAGCGCGTGCACACGCGAGGGAGCCGAGGTGTTGCTTGGAAACTCTGAAAGCTCGTGACGTCACAGCTGTACGGAGGAATCAAGTCCCTTCCAGGCTTCCGTACAGCTGTGACGTCACGTCACGAGCTTTCAGAGTTTCCAAGCAACACCTCGGCTCCCTCGCGTGTGCACGCACTGCCGGCCGGAGTGCTGCCACGCTAGAAGGTAGAGCCTCGGATTGCCATTGCCAGACAAATTCAAGGATAGAACTCCATCCAGGACGGATTTCATACAGCCTTCTAGGTAATGCAACAGATTTTTACAACATGTGGGGAGTCGCTCTGGTAGATAGCGGTGCAGGTGCAGTACCGAGGCAAAACAAGGAGTCCAGAATGTGCAATAAACAGTGTTTTATTCACACTGACACAAAAAATAAACGACAAACAGTCTCTTGGTGGTAATTCATGCACATCAGAAATAAGGAGGCAAAACAAAACAGGAGCACAGGTTCAGTCACCTGGGAGGTTTAGGTGCAGGTTCGCACCAGGCTGTCGGCCCAGCCGCAGGAGAATCCACCTTCAGGGTGCCAGGAACAACAACACCTCCTTGCTGAGCTCTTTCCTCTAAGTCAGAGAACTCCACAGCCCTGTTTGCAGCTCCAGGACAATCACCACACAGCTGCTAAGGAGGCTGCCTTTTAAAGGCCCGGATAAAGTCCGGCCTGGACCGTGGGGAGTAGGCACCCACCCAGCTCTTTGCCTACTCCCAGTAAGAGCCGGCCCGGATTAGCTTTGCAGCCAAACTAGGTAACAAAGTCAAACAGCACTAGCTGCTGCAGACACATAAAACCCGGCTCTCACCTCACCGAGGCCAGGAACCTCGGTGACACGTACCTGCCATCGACTATGATACCTTGCACCCTCTTACACACCCCTTTGTTCAACCCTGAGGGGTGAACACACGTGAGGCAGTGGACGCGGGACAGGGCATCTGCGTTACCCTGCAAGCGGCCTGCCCTGTGTTCCACGGAGAATTTGAAATTTTGCAGGGATAGGAACCACCTGGTGACCCGAGCATTCCTCTCCTTGGCCTGACTCATCCACTTGAGAGGGGAATGGTCGGTCACCAGACGGAACCTCCTCCCTAACAGGTAGTAGCGGAGAGATTCGAGTGCCCACTTGATAGCCAGGCACTCCCTCTCCACTATACTATACCTGGACTCGGCGGGACTGAGCTTACGGCTCAGGAAGACAACGGGATGTTCTTCCCCGTTGACCTCCTGAGACAGTACAGCACCGAGGCCTACCTCCGAGGCGTCGGTCTGTACTGACGAACTCCTTGTTGAAGTCGGGTGTCACCAAAACCGGGGACCCACACAGGGCCGACTTCAACGCGGAGAAAGCCTCCTCCGCCTTCTCACTCCAGCTAACCCTCCCAGACTTTCGCCCCTTCAACAGATCTGTCAATGGCGCTGCTATTGTGGCAAAGTGGGGCACAAACCTCATGTAGTATCCTACAATCCCCAGGAACGACTTTACCTGCCTGGTGGTGACCGGTCGGGGCCAGTTACGAACGGCCTCTACCTTAGCTACCTGAGGTTTGATGACTCCCCGCCCGATTACATATCCCAGATATTTGGTCTCTTCCAACCCAATCGCACACTTTTTTGGATTGGCGGTTAGTCCAGCTTTCCTCAGGGCATCCACTACCGCCTGCACCTTGGGTAAATGGCTTTCCCAGTCGGTGCTGTGGATGACTACATCATCTAAGTAGGCCGAGGCGTACCGACGATGTGGTCGCAGCACTATGTCCATTAACCTTTGGAAGGTGGCGGGGGCGCCATGCAGGCCAAAGGGTAACACCTTGTAGTGATACAGGCCCTGCGGGGTAACAAACGCGTTTTTTTCCTTAGCCGACTCCGTTAAGGGTACCTGCCAGTACCCTTTAGTGAGGTCCAGCACAGAAAAATAACGGGCTTGTCCTAAATTTTCAACAAGCTTATCAGGAAGAATTACTTTATTGAGAGAGTAGTGGACGCATGGAATAGCCTTCCTGCAGAAGTGGTAGCTGCAAATACAGTGAAGGAGTTTAAGCATGCATGGGATAGGCATAAGGCCATCCTTCATATAAGATAGGGCCTGGGGCTATCCATAGTATTCAGCATATTGGGCAGACTAGATGGGCCAAATGGTTCTTATCTGCCGACACATTCTATGTTTCTATGTTTCTAAGCTCGTCTACTCGGGGCATGGGATACGCGTCAAACTTGGATACTTCATTTAACTTGCGAAAGTCGTTGCAGAACCGCAACGTCCCATCCGGCTTGGGTATTAGGACTATGGGGCTGGCCCACTCACTTTTCGACTCCTCAATGACATCGAGCTTCAACATTAACTGCACTTCCTCCGCGATGGCCTGCCGCCGAGCCTCGGGTACCCGGTATGGTTTTAACCGGACCTTGGCCTGAGGCTCAGTGACGATGTCATGTCGGATGAGAGGCGTGCGGCCAGGGAGGTCCGAGAACACATCCGTGTTCCGACTGATGAACTCCTGACTTCCTGAACTTGTTTGGAAGACAGGCTGTCTGCAATTTTACCGTGGTTACGGCTTCACAGGCCTCGAACTGTGGGGCTGGACCCTTTTCACCTAGAAGCCCTGGCCGGGGCTGTGGTCGTCGGCCGTGTCCCTATCTCTCCACGGCTTAAGTAAATTCACGTGGTACACCTGCTCCGGCTTGCGCCGCCTGGCTGGTGTACTTTGTAATTACTTCCCCTACCTTCTCGATCACCTCATAGGGGCCCTGCCACCTAGCTAGGAATTTGCTGTCAAGGGTGGGTACCAGAACCAAAACCCGATCTCCCGGATTGAAGTCCCGTACCCGAGCCTGACGATTATACACCCTACTCTGTGCTTGTTGTGCTGCCTCCATATGCTCCCGGACCAAGGGCAACACCCTTTCCATCCGTTCCTGCATCTGGGCGACATACTCAATGACACTTTTGTGGGGGACAGGCTGTTGTTCCCATGCTTCCTTGGCGATATCCAACAGGCCCCGAGGGTGTCTGCCATAAAGCAGTTCGAAGGGCGAGAACCCAGTAGAGGCCTGGGGCACCTCTCGCACTGCGAACATGAGATAGGGCAGAAGCAGATCCCAGTCCTTCCTATCTCTAGACACCACCCTCTTTAACATATTTTTTAGAGTTTGGTTAAACCTCTCCACAAGACCGTCTGTTTGCGGATGGTAAACGGACGTCTGTAACTGCTTTATACGCAACAATTTACACAGTTCCCTCATTACTTTGGACATAAAAGGGGTCCCTTGGTCTGTCAGAACCTCTTTTGGCAGGCCCACACGGGAAAACATTTCCAATAACTCCTTGGCAATGAGCTTAGCTGAGGTATGTCGCAGAGGCACCGCCTCCGGATACCGAGTGGCATAGTCGAGAACTACCAGAATGTGTTGGTGGCCCCTGGCAGAACTTTGGTACAGGCCCAATTAAATCCATAGCGATTCGCTCAAGCGGTACTTCAATAATTGGCAGAGGTACCAGAGGACTACGGAAATGAGGCTGGGGGCTAGTTATCTGACAGGTTGGACAGGACTTACAATAATTTTCTACCTCCTTGAACACACTGGGCCAATAAAACCGCTGCAGAATGCGGTCCTGGGTTTTCTGCCACCCCAGGTGTCCCCCAAGAACATGTTGGTGGGCAAGCTCCATGACAAGCTTGCGATACGCTGTGGGCACCACCAACTGTTCAACAGGTTCACCTCGGATTTGGTTCACCCGATACAACATATCCTGCAGAACAATAAATCGTGGGAACATTAATTCAGCCCCTGGTTTCTGGGGTTTACCATCAATTTCCAGCACATTCTCCCAGGCCCTGGTTAGGGTTTGGTCCCGGTGTTGTGCGGTCCCAAAATTTCCCGGAGACATTGAGGTCTGCCAACTCAGGTCCCGGTGGCAAGTCCTCCGTGTCTCCCACCATTACACTCAGTGGGGTTGTCTCCCCCACTACCGCTGCAGCAGTGGTCACCCCTACCGCTGGCCCTTCAGACTCGGGCTCCCAGGGTTCTGGCCTTCCAGTGGTATCAGGCCACTCTGCTAGGGTTACCCCTGTCTCAGGGCTATTAGACACTTTCACCTCAGGCCACAGTGACGGAAAACCAGGGAAGTCTCTCCCAATTATCAGTTCATAGGGTAGCTTTGTGGAGATCGCCACTTCACAAGTCCAGGTGCCGGCCGCCGTGGACAGAGACATTACAGCAGTGGGATAGTCCTTTAAGTCTCCGTGAATGCACACCACACCCACTTTCCGGCCCGTATACTGGGTGGGCTGTACCAGGGCAGCACTTATCAGGGTTACCAGGCTCCCTGAGTCCAACAGCGCCACTGCCAGGTTATCCCCGACTTGCACCTGGCACAGATGACGGTTGTCTATTGTCTCGGGGGTGCCGGTCGCACACAGTCTCCGGGCGTACAAGGAGTGGCGACCCCCGTGGTTCACCTCCATCGGCTCATCCCGATGCGGACAGTCGGCCCTGATGTGGCCTGGCTCCTGACACCTCCAGCATACCACGGGAGGCGGACTCGCAGGGGTATATTCCGTGCAGGCCGCTCTGTCGCCGGACGTCGGAACTGGGGCAGAGGCCTCCGGGGTTTGACTGACCCCTTCCCAGCAAGACTCCCCTGCAGGTTTCTGGTGGCCTCGTAACGCTCCACCAGGTCGACCATCTCCAGGGCATTGGTGGGCGATACCTGGCCGATCCAGTGCTGGAGGGGATAAGGCAGGGCCCTCCAAAAGATGTCCGCCAACAGTCGATCCAGCATGGCAGTGGGACTTAGTAGCTCGGGCTGCAGCCACTTTTGCAGCCTGTGCAGCAGGTCGTAGTACTGCGGCCTAGCGGGATCAGTCGTTTTAAAGTCCCACTGGTGGACTCTTTGGGCGCGGACCAGCACGTTCACCCCCAGTCTGGCTAGGATCTCTCCTTTCACGGTAGGATAGTCAGCAGCCTGGTCATCTGCTAAATCAAAAAAAACTTGCTGGGGTCCGGATGCCAGGAGCGGAGCAACCACCTCGGCCCACTGGTCACGGGGTAACTTTTCCCTCACGGCGACCTTCTCAAAGACCGCCAGGTATGTCTCAACGTCGTCTGCGGGGGTCATTTTGGGATCGCCGCACGGACCGCTTTCCGGGCATCATGGACGTGGTGGGACGCTCCTGCCGCCTGTAACGCCATCACATGTTGTAGCAGTAGCTGGTTGGTCTCCCGCTGCTGCACGTTAGCCTCTATGAGAGCCTTCACAGCAGCCTCCATGTTGCCAGAAATTCCTGCTTGCAACTTTGCTGGCTTAATAAATTCCATGCACTTTAGCAAAAAAACTTCGGCGTTCACGCCAGCCTCACTGCGCATGCCCGCATCCGACACCAAATGTGGGAGTCGCTCTGGTAGATAGCGGTGCAGGTGCAGTACCGAGGCAAAACAAGGAGTCCAGAATGTGCAATAAACAGTGTTTTATTCACACTGACACAAAAATAAACGACAAACAGTCTCTTGGTGGTAATTCATGCACATCAGAAATAAGGAGGCAAAACAAAACAGGAGCACAGGTTCAGTCACCTGGGAGGTTTAGGTGCAGGTTCGCACCAGGCTGTCGGCCCAGCCGCAGGAGAATCCACCTTCAGGGTGCCAGGAACAACAACACCTCCTTGCTGAGCTCTTTCCTCTAAGTCAGAGAACTCCACAGCCCTGTTTGCAGCTCCAGGACAATCACCACACAGCTGCTAAGGAGGCTGCCTTTTTAAAGGCCCGGATAAAGTCCGGCCTGGACCGTGGGGAGTAGGCACCCACCCAGCTCTTTGCCTACTCCCAGTAAGAGCCGGCCCGGATTAGCTTTGCAGCCAAACTAGGTAACAAAGTCAAACAGCACTAGCTGCTGCAGACACATAAAACCCGGCTCTCACCTCACCGAGGCCAGGAACGTCGGTGACACGTACCTGCCATCGACTATGATACCTTGCACCCTCTTACAAACAATACATGAACTTTAAGTACTAGCTGCTAACGAACTGTCAATTACTGACTATGCCTTACCACTAACTTGTAACTTGGATACAGCCCGCTACGTGAGCGGTCTGATTTCCAAGTCACAACCTTACCAGCGCGGACGCCTCAACCCCACACGTACCAGTGAAGGGCCTCTATCATTATACATCATTTGAGTACACCGGCCAGGACAGCAGGCCGGACAGGCAACCAGCAACGGGCATTGACCTAGCTGACAAACGCTAGCATCAGTGCAAACACACATACGGGAGCGCATGTGTACATCCTGACTAAGAACTAAAATAATGTCAGAGTGGCCATGGCATTTGTTCTCTTCCATGACCAAGGCCCTGCTATAAGAGCTATAATGACCAAGATTTCTCATTCAGATCAGTATTAAGTAAAACTAAAGGGGCAAGTCAAGGACTTATATTGTTCATAGGTAGGAAGTTTTTCATTTTAGAAACTTTCTTCATAGCTATTTATTTGAAGTTAACTAAAACGTACATCTTAAATGATCTGCATCTAGGGCATAGAAATGTTTTATATTAATAGAATTATGCATCATAAAAACCACATTCAAGCTTTAATGAACGTTTAAATCGGAACTGACAGCAGAGTTGACATACAATGATGTATCCCTTCTAGCACTGAGAAATTTTTACATTTGTCACACAAGCCGTATGTATGACATTTCATTGCTTTGCATGCCATTAAAGCTATCCTGAAAATATAGAGGTAACAAAGCAGATATTACTTTCAGACAAACAAATGACCAAGAAGAAAGTAACCATAGCCTTTAAAATTAGTTAAAATTCTTTTCATTGCGCATTACTAGGAAGGATTATTGGATCCATCGGATAACTGTATAAAATATACTTGTAAGGGTATAGAGCCCCATAAAAGGCAGCCCAAACGGTATGCAATTATTACTTTCTTTTCTTTAACCAGAGGATTCTTGTAATTGGTTCTCTGTGCTCTGCTCTCTGGTTCTTATATCTCCCATTATAGAACTCCAAATCAAAGTACAGAATAGAAACTCCATGCACATTAGGATTCACAGTCTAAGGCTACATTCACACGACCATATGTGTTTTGTTGTCCGCAAAAAAACGGATTAAGTCAGTATGGCATTTTTTTTTTTTTTTTTTGTGGATCCATTGTAACAATGCCTATTCTTGTCTGCAAAATGGACAAGAATAGGACACGTTCTTTTGTTTGCGGGGCTACGGAATGGACATATGGATGCGGCTAGCACGCAGTGTGCTGTCCACATTTTTTGCGGATCCTTTGAAAGGAATGGGTCTGCATCCTGTCGGCAAAAAAAAACGGATCGGACACGGAAACAAAATACGTTCATGTGAATGTAGCCTTATTATTATTTGGTCCTTTTATAGCTAGAGTGCTGACATTTTTATAATGCAGGTGCATGAAACCATATTAACAATTATCATAAGAAAATAACTTGTTTGGAGATGTGCATAAACCAATGGTGGATTATAATAAGGGCATTTTGGGGAGCTGCCTGAGGGTCCTAGGTGGGCCCATAGTGGACCAAATTGCCCAGCAATGTCAGACTGTAACATCTTATGGGAGCAGGCTACTGAGAAGAGCAGCAGCTGGTTCATATCTGCAGGATGAGAGGTCCCAGCCTTTCTAGCTATACAGAAGTCGTCACTGAGTAGCTACGGTACATTACGCTCATCCCCTACATGCACAGATCCCTACTCTCTACATGCTGAGCTCATTGCTCTGCCCCAACTCCTCATTACACAAGAGTTCGTGCTTACAAAGTAAGTGAAAAGGTATATGTATATATACTAAGCACATGAATGTATATGGTGTCTATATGGACATATACATGCTTTGTGAATACACCCGTAACATGCCGATTTACAGTACCAAGTGAGATGTCTGGCCCTGTCAATCAACGTGGAGAGGGGAGTCTTGAGCAGTGGTGCTCAAGCACGCTAAGTAAGGAACGTATTTGATTCAAACAAATCAATTTGCTCATCTCTAACAAAGGACAAGGGCAGATTAAGGGTCCATTCACATGTCCGCAATTCTGTTCCACATTTTGCGGAACGGAATTGCGGACCCATTAGTTTTAATGGGGACAGACGATGTCCCGGCCGGGTCCGCAATTGCGGATCCACACTTCCGGGTCCACAATCACTTTCCCGAAAATAATAGAACATGTCCTATTCTTGTCCCCGGACAAGAAAAGGCATTTTCTATGTAGTGCCGGCGATGTGCAGTCCGCAAATTGCTGAACGCACATGGCCGATGTCCGTGTTTTGTGGATCCGCGGATTCGTGGATTCGCAAAACACACACGGACGTGTGAAGGGACCCTAAGGCCTCATGCACATGGTCGTTGTGCATCCATTCCTTGCATTGGGGACTGTAATTTGCGGTCCCCAGTGCACGGGCAATGCAAGGGAGCCTGCTTTCTGTCCCTGCACTACTCAGAGCTGATGGGCGGTTCTACACATAATCCAGCTTGTATAGAAGCTGGGTCACATGATGCACCGGCCAATCACAGCCATGCCATTACTAGGCATGGCTATGATGGCTTCTAATTGCCCACAGCTTAAAAACTTGTTGATTGGCTGCCCTGCAGCCATTCAAAAGCTTTATTAAATGCCCGAACACCGAATTCAAACCCAAACTTTTCTGGCAAAGTTCGGGTCCGGGTACCCGAACTCGCAAAGTTCGGTAAGGATTTCATTCAACACTAGTCATATCTTCATTGGTTAATATTAAGTGCTATCTAAGGGGTTATCCGAGACTAAATCAGACCTCTAGACGTGGTGGACCCGTAGTGGTGATGATACTTACCTGGTGCCCACCAATGGATTCATATAATGCAAGGGGACCAGGTCACCCTGTCTACGGATGTTGATATTGGCACGGAAGGGAGCGGAAGCTAATGACGACCGTAAACCAATCTCTCAAAATCTGCGTTGCAAAAGCCATGTGGCGCTCCTTCCGTTCTGAGTCCTGCCATGTGCCCCCACAGCAGTTTACCACCAAATATGGGGTGTTGCCATATTCAGGAGAAAATACATAACAAATTATGGGGTGCTTTTTCTCCTGTTACTCCTTGTGAAAATGAAAAATTTGGGGCTAAAGCAACATTGTATTGAAAACTTTTTATTTTCACAGCCAAGTGTTTCCAAATTCCATAAAATGCTTATGGGGTCAAAGTGCTCAGTACACCCCTTAATACATTCTTTGAAGTGTGTAGTTTCCAAAATGGGGTCACTTTTTGAGGGTTTCCACTGTAGGGGTAGGTCAGGGTATCTTCAAATACAAAATGGTGCCCCAAAAGCATTCTAGCAAAATTTACCTTTAAAATCCATATGGCGCTCCTTTCCTTCTGACCACTGCCACATGCCCATAGAGCAGTTCCCTACCACATATAGGGCATTTCTTAAACTGCAAAATCAAAGTAATGCATAGTGAGGTTTATTTTGCTGTTAACCCTTGTTGTTTTCCAAGAAAAAATTGATTAACATGAATAATCTGCAAAAAATTTATATTGTGAAATTTCTCCTCCATTTTGCTTTAACCCCTTAAGGACCCATGACGTATGGGTACGTCATGGGTACATTCCCTAAGGATGGCGCCCGCTCCTGCCCGCAGCAGGCGCCATCGCTGCAGGGGTCTGATTGCCGATCGCAATCATTTAACCCCGCAGATGCCGTGGTCAATCCTGACCACGGCATCTGCGCGCGCTAAAACCGAAAGTAAAACTTTCGACAGCCCTCCGGCTCCCCCTAGTGGTGATCGGGGGAATTGCAGCGCTGGATGTAATAGCCTCGAACTCAATGAATGATTCAAGGCTACTACTTACTATTTCCTATGCAGCCCATGTTAGCAATAGGGCTTCATAGGAAAGTAATAAAATCCTCATAAACTCCAATACAAGTGTATTGGAGTTTATGATAGGACCAATCAGATGACTGATTTATATAGGTCCCTATGGGACCTATATAAAAGTGTAAAAAGAAAAAAATTTAAAAATAAAAAATATATAAAAAAAAAAAAAATTCAAATCACCCTCCTTTCCCCAAAATAAAATAAAATAATAAAAAATAAATAAAAAAATACACATCATGGGTGTCGCAATGTGCGAAAACGCCCGTAGTATAAAAATATAAAAATATATTCCCCATACGGTAAACAGAAAAACGGAAAAAAGTGCCCAAATAGCCGATTTGCCGTTTTTGGATGCTTCATTACCTCAAAAAAAATTAAAATATATATACATATTGGGTATCGCCGGATTCATACTGACCTGTAGAATAAAACTAAATAGTCAGTTTTATCTCACCTCAAACGTCGTAATTTAAAAACCCATAAAACTGTGGCGGAATTGCTTTTTTTTTGTAATTTCACCCCATTTGGAATTTTTTTCCTGCTTCCCACTATATCGTATGCAATATTAAATGGTAGTGTTGGAAAGTACAACTTGTCCTCAAAATAAATGCCCTCATATGGCCATGTGAACAAAAAAATGAAAAATAAAAAAGTTATGGCTCTCGGAAGGCAGGGAGCGCAAAACGAAAATGCAAAAATGAAAAAACCCTGAGTCCTTAAGGGGTTAATTCTTGTGAAACACTTAAAGGGTTAAAAAGTTTGTAACATCAGTTTTAAATAATTTGAGGGGTATAGTTTCTAAAATGGGGTCATTTATGGGTGGTTTCCATTATGTAAGTCCCTCAAAATTACATATCTGAATTGTTGTTTAAAAAAATGGTTTTGGATTTTTTTTTTTGAAAATGTGAAAAATGGCTTCTAAACTTCTAAGACTTCTAATGTCCTCAAAAAATAAAATGACATTAACAAAATGATACCAACATAAAGTAGACATAATGCACAAAAAAGGGGGTCAGTCAGCACGTCCCTGAAAGCAGGTGCACGTAGCGAAATATACATACTTAGCGTGCATGTTGGTACCTGCATCCCTGGATCTAATCGAGGCTGTTATGGCACCAAACAGGGTTACTAAGCAAGGTGGATACAGCATGCATGCTGGGCCTGCACTCTCTGGATTTTATGTGGCTGTCATGGCCCATAACAGGTAGGATTTAGCATTAGGACCACTCATTGAGGCGGCCTTGACGCGGCGAGTGGCTTATTACCTTTTGATCAAAATGTACACTGACGCCTCACTTTTCTAGCATATATGCAGGGCAGATTGCTGGTTGCAGAGTGCTGTTGCATTTTTTTCTGTGTTTGTATAAAGTAGACATATGGGGAATTATGACTGATAACTATTTTATCACTTTACCACTGTCATGAAGTGTCATGAGAAAACAATCTCAGAATGGCTTGGATAAGTAAAAGTGTTCCAAAGTTATGACCATATAAAGTGCCACATGTCAGATTTGCAAAAAATGGCCTGGGCAGTAAGGTCAAAACTAGCCCGGGGTAGAAAGGATTAAAGGGGTTGGCCCATCTGGCACATTGATGGCATATCCTAGCGATATTCCATCAATGTCAGATAGGTGTCCCACTTTTAAGACCTGCTCCTATCTAGAGAATGGGGTATTCTCTCCATTCATCCTATGGTAATTCGCTTAGCTATTTTCAGAAGTCCCATAGTCGTAAAAGGAGAGCATACCAAGCAAGCCCCACCACATCTCCATTCACCGCTAACCGCACTTGGCTTTTTTCAGAACAGCCATAGCAGTGAACAGAGGATAGCCACACATGCGCAGCTGCTCTCTGTTCACTTGGGGGGTCCCATTCTGGAGATAGGAGTGGATCCCAGGTGCCAGATCCGCACTTATCTGACACTGATGGCATATTCTAGCGATATCTCCTCAATGTCCCAGATGAGAATACCCCTTTAAATTTGCAACTAATTTCTTCACTGTACTGAGACAATGACATACCTGGTTGAACATCCCACACCTTTCAATTTGTAGTTCAAGGTAAAATTTAATGTTTTGTAACAAAATGTCTTTTAAAAATAGGACATATAAAAATTGCCACTTTGATCTTTGAGGTTTGTAATAAATGTTTACTAGGCAATATTTCCATCCACTTCACTTAAAATACCTTTAGAAAAATTGGTCAAATGAGCAGATTCTCTAGGTCATAGGATAAGTGATTGAATAAGATGTAATCATACATATTAATGAATTCTTCATTGAACAGGCAATTAATTATTAACAAGAACAAACTAATGTATCATTGCTCGTCTCTGCAGTCTGAGAGCAGGATTTCTGTGTGTATAATGCCCCCTAGTGGAATTACTGAGTGATGCACTGAACAAGACTAAAGAATGCAAGGCTTACATAAGACTACCTCAAATAACTACATGGACATTTCTTCTCTTTTAAAATCGTTTTTTTTTTTTTTTTTTTTGCATAAAGATTATATGATACAATTAACAGAGAAAACACAATTGGCAAAGGGGATAACATTTTAAGGTTGTCCTTATAAGCAACAGACAGATTTCCAGTGATGTTAAAGTTAAAACGTGTAACAAAAGCTTCAAAAACATGTAAAAGAAGATATTATATATGATTAATTAGAATCCAGATAGCTCCGGATGAAAATCAGCATAAAAGCTAAGAAAAGATCACTGCTGACCAGTATATTGGACACCAATTAAACAAACTGTGGACAATGAGGGTTGGGGGAACAGAGATGATAAACATAATATTAAAATGGCTTGTCAAAGTAGGTTGTCATTGTCTAAATTTGAGACTAGATTTTAATAAGTAGTAGCAGCATTCAGAAGGAACCTGATTAAAAGTTTGAGTAAAGGTGTAATACTTTCAAGAATAAGATGTAACAGAAAAATAATGGTCTGCAACGTCCCATCAGAAGATCTGGACCATAGAATGTACCACCACATGTGGAAGTAGGTGCCTATGTTGTTCTTGCTATTGCCAGCAGAGATCCGGATATGTACTGCCCATTCTAAGCAATTTAGATGGTGTGATATACCGGTGTATATATCTAGATTTGAGAAAGAGGAATCAATTCTAAACAAATTGGATTTGTTACAGATTTCACAAAAAAGTAGTTTCCAAATGAAAAAAACTTTTGTCGATTTGTTTCTGACGAATCGTGTAAAAAGGGCACCCAGCACCATTTTACTGTAAATATTGGAAGGGAAAATCATGAGGGAGAAAGAAGATGGAGAAATACATGTCACCGGGAGGAAAAGAGGGTGGCTTGCCCTGATTGCCTCAGAGTCTTTTGTTGTTACTAACTATCCGTTATCTTGCAGTAATATGCAACGTGTTTAATAACCCAGGTATAATGCGCTGAAATGGTTTTTAGAAGAAAAAAAAAGTGCACGTGCTCAGCATTTTCAGCAGAGTGCTGTTGGGTTCCTGGCAAAAAGCCTATAAACTGTAGAAACAAACGGACTGGCTGTTCATATACAGAAAATATAAGTTTCTTTTTTTGCAGATTTACAGCCACCAAAATTAGTACCGAGTCAGCAAGATTGACATGCATAACAAGGAAAGGTCCAAAGGACAGAGGATTGTGTATAACTACTTCACAAAGAATTTGGACAAAGACCTTAACAATTAAAATTTTAAAATTACTTTATTAAATATATCAACATTCACATACATGTATAAGAGAAACAGCACAAGCAAGGAGAACATCGATAAAGACAAGTGCCTAATAGGGGGCTGGGGGATCGGCATGCATAGGGGCATAAGGAAATAAGCAAGGAACTACACCAAGCTTAAGGAAACAAAGTAACAGCAAAAGGGCAGAAAATAACAAGCCAAGTGTGGAAATAGTCAGTAAATATACCCACAAGTAGCACGCAGATCTCTCAGCCGCCTCCTCCCAACGCCGTTTCGCCAGATAACTGGCTTCTTCCGGGTACCTGGTATTTCTTCAGGTCATTCTTGAAGTCCCTAATCTGCCGACCATCCATGTCTTCACCGATGCCTCCGTTGCTGCTGAAAAGGTCATCTGCTTGTGTTTGCCACAACGCAGTACGAGCCCGGAATTCCATCTAAAAAAATATTGAGGAAAAATAAGCCCTATAACAAAGAGCATACAACAGCCACCATAAAAAGTACCGAGTCAGCAAGATTGACATGCATAACATGGAAAGGTCCAAAGGACACAGGATTGTGTATAACTACTTCACAAAGAATCTGGACAAAGACCTTAGCAAATAAAAGACCTTAGCAAGTAAAAGGAATGAGAATACACAGACAGATGAATCACAGATAAGTCGGAAGTTAGCAATAGAGACCGATGAGAATAATTTGGAAAAAATTAACAAAATACCAACAATTGATAGGGAAGCTGTGGCCAATACGGAAAATTTTCCCCATGGATGCATCAAGGGAATAACTATGACAACAAATCACCAGAAAGAGCTGAAAGCTCCCAGCACCCCAAAAAGGAAGAAAAAAGATACAGGTGAAAAAGGAGGAAAAAGAAAAATCAAGTCCTCAAGCCAAAAAAGGAAGGGAGATGATGTAGGCATTTATAACCTTAGCTCACATATATTAACAGAAAGTGAGAAGAATGTACTAAACAAAGGACTGAAATTTGCCCCCACACATAAAGGCAACAAATTTGAAATGTATCTGGATGTTCATAGATATGTGAGAAAACTCAATGTGTGTAAATATTTAATGAAAAATCCAATCTTCAAAACACAATCAGGAGAAAAATTTACACACACTAACGTTAGGAATAAATCTAATATTTTCCCAGTTAATAAAGATAATGATTGTCTTGATGCATTCAAGAGGGGCGTCTTGAAAGGCCTGCAAGGTCTGGAAATGAATAAGACTAATTCTAATCTTACAAAAAAGGAATATGAAGCCCTTAAGGATCTCCAGGATAACCATAATTTGGTAGTCAAACCAGCCGATAAAGGGGGGGGATAGTAGTCTTGGATAAAAAAGGAGATGGAAAGAATTTTGAGTGATCAAAATACTTACAGAAAATTGAAGGGTGATCAAACTAATGAGTATAAAAGTCAGTTAGGCATTTTACTTGACAAGGGACGGAAATTAGGCATTTTAAATAAGAAGGAGTATGAATACCTGAACAATACATTTCCAAAAATCCCTGTCATTTATTATTTACCTAAGATCCATAAGAACCCGGTAAACCCCCCGGCAGACCGATAGTTTCTGGTCTTGACTCCATTACAAGTAGAATTTCAGAGTATGTGGATACCTTCTTACAAAAATATGTTTCCACTACTAAATCCTTTCTCAAAGATACTGGGCAGGTGCTCGACCTCTTGCGCAAATTTGATCATGTCACAGACAATACATACTTAATGACAGTGGACGTCACATCCCTTTATACAATTATACCTATGGATGTTGGTCTCCGCAGTGTGAAATTCTTTTTTGATCAGGATAATGAGATGGATGAAGAGCAAAAAATCTTTATCCTGGATTGTATCAGGTACTGCTTAAACCATAATTATTTCTTGTATGGGGGTGACTTTTATGTCCAGACATCAGGCGTAGCTATGGGCGCGAAATTCGCACCTAGCTTTGACAATTTATTTATGGCATATTGCGAACATATATATATAGACTCCTCGCCTTTTTCAGCTGTGACAAATGGAAAGTTACGGCTGTGGAAGAGATATATAGACGACTGTGCATTTGGGAGGGGGACGAGCCCTCCTTAAGGGAATTTGTTGCCTACATAAATAATAATGATTGGAACATCATTTTTACAGAAAATATGAGTAGGGAGAAGGTACAATTTTTAGATCTGGAGATCTCAATATCTAAAGGTAAGATAGAAACTATTACTTATTTCAAGCCTACAGATAGAAACAGTTTTATTGAGGTGACCAGTTGTCATTACAGTCCATGGATCGACAACATACCAAAAGGCCAGTTTCAAAGAATAAAGAGGAACTGTACCAATGTGAAAGATTATGATACACAGAGTACAGTTATATTGAATAGGTTTAAAGAGAAAGGGTATGACGGGGATATTTCAAAGGCACAACGCAGAAAAGTTAAGGAAAGTAAGACAGACAGAGTGGGTGAGGAAAAAGAAATTGAGGTGACAAAGGAAACTGGGGATGATCGTTTTAAATTCGCTTTTTTAACGACTTTCTCTACAGCTTGTCCAGCTATCAAAAGAATAATAAATCGTAATTGGCCGGTACTTAAAAATGATCCAGTCATTGGGGATTCGTTGCCTGATAAACCTCCTTTTATTTTCAAAAAGGCTCCCAATATTAGTAATAAAATAGTACATAGTTATATTGATAAATGGGCTGGACAAGAAAACTGGACACATAAATTCACATGGTGCGGTTTTTGTATTGCGTGTAAAAACCGCAACAAAAACGATAAAAAAGTTATGCACACTAAAGAGGTGATTTGTAATACAAGCAAGAAGGTATTTAAAATCAAGGGCAATATGTCGTGTGAAACCGCAGGGGTTATCTATATGTTAGAGTGCCCCTGTGGTTTACAATATATAGGCAGAACTCTACGTAAATTAAGAACACGTATCAGTGAGCACATTAGAAATATTAAGAAAGGTGTCCTTACACACAGTGTTTCAGCCCACTTTAAGAATGTTCATCAAAAAAATCCGTCCGGTCTAAAATTTACAGCAGTGGAGCGTGTTACTACTCATTGGAGAGGGGGAAACCCTGTACAGCATATTAACAAAAAGGAAGTACAGTGGATTTTTGACATGGAAACTCTCCAGCCTACTGGTCTGAATATCGAATGGGACGTTAGAGCTGCAATGTGACCTTCATTTGACTATATTTGACTATATTATAATTAGCTCCACCTAGGTAGCGCTGCACTAGGGGTTAGAGCTGCATTAGGAAGTTCATCTCCCTTAGTTTTCTAAGTACCCTTAAGAAGGTAGCGTTGTGTCCGTGTTAGTTTTCAGGTATGGATACGTCCTCTCGCTGTGATTTATGAGCGGTATCCACTGATTGGAGTTTAGATTTCAACATATTTTTGTAAGTATGCATTTATTGTCTGTCATTTGATTTTATACGGTTTTATTTATTTACTATGTATTGCTAACCAGCTGCATTTTATTTTATTAATTGATACAGAAGCAGAACCTGATGTAGATAAATAGCTACCGGGTTATTGTTTCGCCAAGCCCCTGACAAAGCCAACGTGGCGAAACCCGGGTAGGGCAGAGCAGTTGTGGATGACATTTATGCTGTTTTTATTCTTACCGCTGTGAGTATAATAAAGCCTCAAAGGTTTCAAGCACTGTGGGTTTTGCACTATGTGTTTGTCTTCTTAAGGTGTGCCATATTTGGAAATTTGTTTGGTCGGCTTCGTGGCGTTAAAGTGGCTTTCCAGGGTTGAAGACCTCGCTACAGTTTGTGCTATTCTACGTGGTTTCCGGATTGAAGCGCGGTTCCTGGCTTTCCTATTTTCAGTGTACTCAAAAGGAGGAAAGACCTACTCCAGTTATTTCCAGGACTGCTGCTATAAACTGCAAGCTGCTTACAGACATAAAAAGCTTTTTCTGTGTGATCATTAATAAACATATTGAAGAGGATAGGGCCCAGTACTGACCCCTGAGGTACACCACTAGTGAGAGTGCCCCAATCTGATTGTGTACCATTAATAACCACCCTCTGTTTTCTACTACTAAGCCAGTTACTTACCCACATACACACATTTTCTCCCAGTCCGAGCAGTCTCATTTTATATACTAACCTTTTATGCTGTACAGTGTCAAATTCTTTGGAGAAGACCAGATATACGACATCCATTGATTCACCACTGTCAAGTCTAGAACTTACCTACTGAGAGAAACTGATTAAATTAGCATGACATGACCGATTCCTCATGAAGCCTTGCTGATATGGCGTTATTTGCTTATTTTCATCAAGGTGCTCCAAGATAGCATCTCTTAGAAAACCTTCAAACGGTTCACCCACAACGGATGTTAAACTTACCGGCCTATAGTTTCCGGGCTCTGTTTTTGGACCCTTTTTGAATATTGGCACCACATTTGCTATGCGCCAATCCTGTGGAACACTCCCTGTCAGAATAGAGTCCTTAAATATCAGAAATAAGGGTCTGGCTATGGCATTACTTAATTCTTTTAGGATACGTGGGTGTATGCCACCTGGTCCTGGCGATTTGTCTATTTTAATCCTTTTAAGACACCGCTGTACTTCTTCCTAGGTCAGACAGGGCACTTTTAATGGGGAATTTACTTTTATATTTTGCATTTGATCTGACATATTTAATAGCAACACATTCTCACAAATATATTGATAAATTGTTGAAGCTCTTGCTCCCTGTCTCCCTTCCCACAGTGAACAGAATCTACATTATACACCTTACTACACAAAGACAACAAGCATTCTTATTCTCTATGACACAACTGCCACAGCTGAGAACAGCCATAGCAGTGAACAGAGGATAGCCACACATGCGCAGCTGCTCTCTGTTCACTTGGGGGTCCCATTCTGGAGATAGGAGTGGATCCCAGGTGCCAGATCCGCACTTATCTGACACTGATGGCATATTCTAGCGATATCTCCTCAATGTCCCAGATGAGAATATTCTTTACATCCAGCAACTACTTTTCACTGTGCTGGAGACCGACGCATTATATTTCTGTTGAACACCTCACCTTTCAGTTCGTAGGTCGAGGTACCGACAGCCGAAACATAAAATGCCTTAAAAATAGGACATATAGAAATTGCCACTTTTGATCTTTGAGGCCTGTAATAAATTGTGCTGATGTCTAGGTACAGCAGTTTCCATCCACTTCACTTAAAATACCTTAGAAACGCCAAATGAGCAGATTCTCTAGGTCATAGATCAAGTGACTGAATAAGATGTAATCATACATACACGAATTCTTCATTGAACAGGCAATTACCACTACCGCTGAACAGACTCATGTATTGCTCGCCTCTCGCAGTGCTGCGAGCATGCGATTTCGTGTGTATAATGCCCTCAAAGTGCGAATTAGCCGCGTGATGCACCGAACAACAAGACTCAAAGACGCAAGCGCTTACATGGTAGACCACCTCAAATAACCACACGAGTCATTTCTTCTCTCTTTAAAATCGTGCATAAAGATTATATGACAGCTATTAACAGAGAAACACAATTGGCTAAAGGGATAACATTCTTTAAGGTTGTCCTTTATAAGCAACAGACAGATTTCCAGTGATGTTAAAGTTAAAACGTGTAACAAAAGCTTCAAAAACATGTAAAGAAGATATTATATATGATTAATTAGAATCCAGATAGCTCCGGATGAAAATCAGCATAAAAGCTAAGAAAAGATCACTGCTGACCAGTATATTGGACACCAATTAAACAAACTGTGGACAATGAGGGTTGGGGGAACAGAGATGATAAACATAATATTAAAATGGCTTGTGGGCAATGAGAAGGCTTCAAGTTGTCAGCTTAGTCCTAGCAATCATAGAAGTTGCCTACCCATTTAGTATATAAGCCATTTTGTGTAGTTTTTTTGCAGTTCTGAGAGAGACGGCAGTGTCATTGCTGTGCTCTGTGTTTTTTACATTTCGTTAGTTAGTTAGTTAGTTAGTTAGTTAGCTTATATATATATATATATATATATATATATATAATACAGATAGTTAGTGGGAGATGGTCAGTGTAGATTACATAGTGATAAAGTGTAGCTGGTTCCAGTGCAGGGTGTTAGGTAGTCTGCTCTCCATACATACATACATACATACATACGTACATAGTGCTGTGATGTCCCAAGTTCACAACAATACTTAGTGCAGCAATCACTAATATGTAGTCAGACCTGCTAAAATGTGAATTTTCATGTATTGCTACAAAATATTCGCATCATTAGTGCCGATTTGCGCAACTGTGAATATATTGGAGCATTCTATCTGCATATAAAGCTATTGTAATGTTCTACTGTGTCAACCGTTTTCTCCAATTTCAGGAAACTTCTACCAGCTTGAAAAAAGTAGCAAAAGTGACCCACGCGTGCGCATATTACATTGCTGATTTTCGCAATCAAGAAAATATTCTCGAATTCTCGAATGCACGAATATATGACGAATATTCTACCAAATATTCGTGAAATATCGCAAATTCGAATATTGCCCCTGCCGCTCATCGCTATTGTTGATGTTGCAGATTTGAAATAGTGGAAAGTCTGATATAGAAAATATGATGTAGTGGAAAGGCCAATGTAGCAAAGTTGAGTGTAGAACACACTAATGAATAAATCTACAGCAGGGATGCCAGTTCCTGAATAAACCGGTGATTGCTTTCTGTCAGAGAAAGGTTTAAATAACCCGCTGGCATGACATTGCTGCTGTGTGTGTAGGTGTGCCAAGGAAACGCAACAAACAGAGGCTCCAAATTGAGGAGGGAACAGGGCAGTGGTGAATCCAGGATGAGTAAACTAATAAACGTATTTTGATTATATTAAGTGCCATCTAGTGGTGTCTACAGACAGACAGAATTTTTTATTTAACGTTATAACAATAATAATCTTTGTATAGTGCCAACATATTCCATTGCACTTTACAATCCAGAGGGTTCATGATCAGACATCAAACATTAAAGAGCAACAAAAAATTTCATTATGCAAATAAGAAGTGCGAGAATCTCTCACAAGAGCATACAATCTATGACTATACAGTGGAGTTGAAGCTCTGTGTCAGAACAAAATGGAGCTCTGAATACTTTAAAGAAGGTTACGTTAATCTGCGCAGAATGTTGCACCTATGGCAAGTGGCTAAAAGGTTAAAATTCAGAATTCAATCTGGTTCTTCAACTTTTGATGTTGATGGAACTATGCTAAGAAGCTTGCATCTGTGTTGATAAGCTTTTTTTCCTTTCAGCTATACTTTTATTAAAACTTTTTTGGCTTTACTAAGTAATAGGACAGTAAAAAATTTGTTAAAGGGTAATTCCCATCCAAGGCTTTTTTGGCCAAGATAAGAATAAACCAGCAGAAATCAGCATAATGATGAGGTTGTGCTAGGTTGTTTCTGTACCTGCCATACAAAAAAAGAACACAGTCAGGAAAGCGGGTAAATCACACAACCACCACCATCTTGAGTGCTATGGATTTGGCTGCTGCTGTCCAGTATATGACCTTTAACTGAGATTCTACAGCGAAAAATTAGTGGATTTAGAGTTTTTCTATAATATTACACAACTGTTTATGGTATTTTAGAAACCCCTTGAATCCCTTTCCATAGTCTAAAGGGAATTTATGGAGCAGTTGAAAGCGATTCATACCTGGCGGATGTGTGATAAAGATGAAACCCACCTACAGCACCAGATTAACTTTGATCCCATCGATTCACCCCCTCAGTTACCACAGTCGGAAAAGGACCAAGCAGTAGCAATTGCAGCCAGGTGCACCCCCATGCCTATTTTCTTAGTAACCGGATTACACCATGCCAGAGGCAGGGTGTCATAGGTTAATAGAAAAACACAATACACTGCAATAAAGAATTGTAACAGATTGTACAAGTGATCAAGCAATTGTATGTTCAAGATTCCTGGAGATACTAATAAAGATGTAAAAAATGTAGTAAAGTGCTTAAAAATATAAAGACCACATACATTAAATGGATAAATAAATAAAAATCTTCCCATTTACTATATAAAAATATACGATATAGGCAATAAAAAATAAACAATTTGTATTAATACTTCCAAAAATGTGTACAATTTGTATTAATACTTCCAAAAATGTGTAAAACAGAACATTATCACTTCATTTATCCAACATGGTTAACAAATTGTGTGCAAAGCCAAGATTGCTGTCTTTAGTTCACCTCATCTCCTACAAAAAATATGAAAAAAAATAATCAAAAATCTGCTGGATGGAGAAGCAGAGGCCCAACAAGATCTATATCTAGAGATGCACAGGAGTACTTCAAACACCCTGAATACAACATGTTCCTGCATATCATCACTAGCAGTGCTGGTAGAACCAAAGCTCTCAGCCAGTCTAACCATTTAAACTGTGCATGCTCCATGCAGCCCAAAGACAGCAAACACTCATAAGGGCCCATTCATAAGTCCGCAAAATGAGTCCGCATCCGTTCCGGAATTTTGCGGAACGGTGCGGACCCATTCATTTTCAATGGGGCTGCAAAAGATGCGGACACATCCGCACTTCCGTTCCGCTGCCTTGCAAAAAAATTTAAGATGTCCTATTCTTGTCCGCAGCCACAGACAAGAAAAGGCATTTCTATTACAGTGCCTGCCGTGTGTGGTCTGCAAAATGCGGAACCCACATGGCCGGTGGGCCAACCGCAAAACAGTTGCGGTCGTGTGAATGGATCCTTAACAGCACAGACAGCTGATACAACAACCAACGTTCTTGGCCATAAATCACGCTATTCGAAAGTGTTACCTACTGAATCCAGCTCCAGCGCTGATTATACAGTAATTGACACAAACTATATATGACTTTTAAATATTATTTTATGCGGATGGTCAATGAGGTGGATTTGCCAATGCATGTTTTATTTGAGTCATCAAAGCTTCATAGATTTGGCTGACCGCAGCATATGGGAGGTTCGCACTCCCTCTCATGATCCATCGGGTCTCCGCGCTGTGGTGGACTGATGGTTGCTATGGCAGCCCCAAGCCTTTCAAAGGCCTTGGGGCCTGGCACCTACGGAGGTCTATGAGACCCAGCCTAGAGGCTGGGTCTCATGGGCAAACTCTCAGTGTATTAAAAGGTGTAATACACTGACAGTCAATGCAGTACAATACAGATGTATTGTACTGCATTAAAACAGGGATCAGACCCTAAAATGTTGAAGTCCCAGAATGGGACAAAAATAAAAAATAAAAAAGTGAAATAAAAGTGTTTTTGACAATAAAAAAATTAAAGTTTCAAGTAAAAAAAAAACTAAAAATGCCCCTTTCACATAAAAAGAGACATATAAAATTGTAAAAAATAGAAAAAACCAAACATATTGGGTATTGCCGCATTCGTAACAACCTGCTCTATAAAAATATCACATGATTCAATCCGCCTGGTGAGCGCCGTAAAAAAAAAAAAAAACTGGGCCAAAAAGCTATTTTTTATCACCTTAATTAACAAAAAGTGTAATACCTATGATGAAAAAGTCATATGTACCCAAAATGGTACCAGTGCCAGTGACGTCACCCGGCTTTCTGGCAGCCCTATGGAGAGCCCGGTTTGCGATTTAGCGCAGGGAAAAGGAGAGCATCGGAGCATGAACTGCTCCAATGCTCCTGTCAGGGGGGCTGCCTGGGTCAAAATAGAGGTATGTCCGGGTTCAGCTCTGAACCCGGACAACCCCTTTAAGTGAGGAGCTCCACACTAAGCTACACAGCTGCTCAAATATATCATAGCAGGCAAGCATTTTCACTGCAAAAGGCGACCTAGTCTAATCCTGACAATACCAGATCAGTCTAGCACCATGACCAGAGGGAGGAAAAAAGGCGCAAGTCCGTCCAAACTCACCGCTTTCTTCCAACCTGTGAAAGTGAATTCACAAGATGGTGCCAATTCCCGCCAAACAGAGAGCGCTTCACCATCTACGAACATCCTGAGCGGCCCTCCTTCAAAGATATCACCAAAGGCAGCTGTGAACTCTCCACAACAGCGCTTTCCACATCTACATGAATCGACTCATGTAATTGTGAGTAACTCCATTTCTTCTGCTCACACTGCACAAAGGTCTAGCCAGGGAACTCTACCAAACTCACAAGTCCCCCTGCAAGAAGTGAGATCCATGTTTCAAGTGCTGAAAAGCTCTATCCACCATGATATAACAGAAACCATGTCCGCTATACATGTAGACCTGGTTGCAATTGGGGAGCGCACTGTGCATTTAGAAGACAAAATGGAGGAGTTTGTCGTAGCCCATAACAACCTAATTGATTCTAATAACGCAATGGAAGATGATATTGCTACCATTAAACAAGAACTGGCTGATCTGGAGGACCACTGAAGGCGGAATAATATTCACTTCAGGAATATACCAGAGTCAGTGCTCGACTCACAGCTACAAGATTATGTAAAAGGCCTAATAGTGGCTCTTCTACCTGAATCAGGAGACAAAGAACTTGGGCACACAGAGTGCCCAAGCCTAAGACTCTACCATCGTATATATACCCCGTGATGTCCTTGCGAGAATACATTACTACCATATAAAAGAAGTTCTCTTAAAAGCTGCAAGTCAGAAAAAATATACACCAGAACGATTTCAACAAATCTCCTTGTTCTCAGATTTATCTCCTGCTACTCTATCAAGACGCACAGAATTTGCAAACAGCACCAGAATTCTTAGACACCATAATAATACCTATAAATGGGGTTTCCAGTGAAGTTGATCGTACGCAGAAACTGATCCACGCATACATTTTCTTCTCCGAAAGAAGCAAACTAGTGTTGAGCGTGCATATTCGAATAGAGAATTTTTTTACGATTATCGGCACTTCGTTAATTCGCAAATATTTAGTGCGAATATATTCATAAAAAACAAATGTTATTTTTTATTTTTATCTGAACCCAAGATACCGTTAATGAAGATAGAGATTATAGAGCTATATTCAGAATGTTTGGCTAAATTCCGGTTACTGTCTTCTGCCAGATAAATTGTTTTAATTTTCTTTGGTTGTATTTTCTTTTCTTTCTGCTTCTAACAACATTGTATGATATCGAGCACTTTCTAAGATACCCTGAGGTCAAAGTCCAAATATCCTCTATATTCATATGGTCACTGTTGTATCTAATTGTTCATTATTAGTGATGAGCGGCAGGAGCAATATTCGCATTTGCGATATTTCGCAAATATTTGGTAGAATAGTCGTCATATATTCGCAAATTCGAGAATTTGCGAATATGGTCTTGATTGCGAAAATCGGCAATATAATATGCGCATAATACGAGCACAATACAGGCGTAGGTCACTATAGCTATATTTTTTAACCTGCTAGAAGTTTCCTGAGACTAGAGAAAATGGTTGGCACGGCATAACATTACAATAGCTTAACATGTAGATAGAGTGCTCCAATATAGTCGTGATTGCAAAATCGGCGCTATATTCATTATCTTCATTAAGAACGAAGATAGTGAAATGTTCTCTATCTTCGCTATTAACAAAGATAAAGACTATAGCGCTATATTCATATTCGTTATCTTTGTTAATTCTAGCAAGCCAAGTAAACTTGCTTATACACAGCTCTAAGTTGGATGCGCAATGCGAGAATATTAAAAGGATTATGTCATCAGATTTTACCCCCCAGTAAATCATATGTACATGTCCGTCCTGATGAGTAGATTCTTTAGATGCCATTATTCCCAAGGGGCGGTCCTTTAATACAGGGTGTACAGGGTGTATTAAAGGACCACCCCTTGGGCAACTTATGTGATTCATTTAGATGAAAAAAAATCTAGTCCAGAGGGCATGGGCAGGTGATATAGATTTCTGCCACAGATCTAGGCATCCAGTCATTTGTCAACCATTAGATACAACAATTGGTCACTGTTGTATCTAATTGTTCATTATTAGTGATGAGCGGCAGGAGCAATATTCGCATTTGCGATATTTCGCAAATATTTGGTAGAATAGTCGTCATATATTCGCAAATTCGAGAATTTGCGAATATGGTCTTGATTGCGAAAATCGGCAATATAATATGCGCATAATACGAGCACAATACAGGCGTAGGTCACTATAGCTATATTTTTTAACCTGCTAGAAGTTTCCTGAGACTAGAGAAAATGGTTGGCACGGCATAACATTACAATAGCTTAACATGTAGATAGAGTGCTCCAATATAGTCGTGATTGCAAAATCGGCGCTATATTCATTATCTTCATTAAGAACGAAGATAGTGAAATGTTCTCTATCTTCGCTATTAACAAAGATAAAGACTATAGCGCTATATTCATATTCGTTATCTTTGTTAATTCTAGCAAGCCAAGTAAACTTGCTTATACACAGCTCTAAGTTGGATGCGCAATGCGAGAATATTAAAAGGATTATGTCATCAGATTTTACCCCCCCCCCCCCCAGTAAATCATATGTACATGTCCGTCCTGATGAGTAGATTCTTTAGATGCCATTATTCCCAAGGGGCGGTCCTTTAATACAGGGTGTACAGGGTGTATTAAAGGACCACCCCTTGGGCAACTTATGTGATTCATTTAGATGAAAAAAAATCTAGTCCAGAGGGCATGGGCAGGTGATATAGATTTCTGCCACAGATCTAGGCATCCAGTCATTTGTCAACCATAAATTGCTAGGTTAAAAGGAATCTGGTCTTATGCTGTCTTGAGGGCAACATAAACTGCTGACAGAGGCCCTGATGAAAAATCTGGGTAAGGAGGGCGGAACCAGGAGCTCATGATTGTGAGGATTCCTGAGCGTGTGCACTACCACTTGGCTTGTGCTAGAGATGTTTAATACTCATATTAGTGTTGGGAAGAGGAGGGGGGTGGGTAGATGTCTGTATATAAAAAAAACGCAGACAGTTAAACAAATATATACACTAACAAATAATAGCCTAAAGGATGCCAAAATATCATACATTGCAGTGATCATACACTGTAAGGCTAGATTCATACACAAGCCTTCTCTGTTAGCAGCACAATGCAGATAGGCATGGTAACATAGTAACATAGTAACATAGTATATAAGACCGAAAAAAGACATTTGTCCATCTAGTTCGGCCTGTTTCCTACAAGTTGATCCAGAGGAAGGCAAAAAACCCCTGTGAGGCAGAAGCCAATTTTCCTCACTTATGGGGAAAAAAATTCCTTCCCGACTCCAATCAGGCAATCAGAATAACTCCCTGGATCAACGTCCCCTCTCTAGTAGCTGTAGCCTGTAATATTATTACACTCAAGAAATAAATCCAGTCCCCTCTTGAATTCCTTTATTGTACTTACCATCACCACCTCCTCAGGCAGAGAGTTCCATAGTCTCACTGCTCTTACAGTGAAGAATCCTTTTCTATGTTTGTGTACAAACCTTCTTTCCTCCAGACGCAGAGGATGTCCCCTTGTCACAGTCACATTCCTGGGGATAAATAGATGATGGGACAGATCTCTGTACTGACCCCTGATATATTTATACATAGTTATTAGATCTCCCCTCAGTCGTCTTTTTTCTAAAGTGAATAACCCTAATTTTGATAACCTTTCAGGGTACTGTAGATCCCTCATTCCAGTTATTACTTTAGTTGCCCTCCTCTGAACCCTCTCCAGCTCTGCTATGTCTGCCTTGTTCACAGGAGCCCAGAACTGTACACTGTACTCCATGTGTGGTCTGACTAGTGATTTGTACCTGACTATATCCAGTTTCAGGGTCTCATAGGCCTCAGGCATGATATATAGTGGGGCATATATATGATAGCTCCCTGTTCTGCCATAGTAATGAACTGTATTTGTATTCTAAAGGACTTGCATTCAGTTATAAAGGGGCTTAGGGCACAAGGAAGCAATTTTATCCATGTAACTGCCACTGGTATTTCCAAATTATTTTAGTTTATTACACAGTTGAGTCACATTATTACAACTAGGGATTGAGGGAATCAAAGTATCCGAAGTGGACTTCAATCCGAATTTCAGGGAAAATGAGACAGTTGTAGCCCATGTCCTGGATAGGTGAATGTGTGATGGCTCTTGAAGCACTGAATCCAGACGCAGTCCCCTCCTTGTCTCCCCCCAAACCCTTGTATGGCTTTTTCTTGACAATCCTTTCAAGGCTTAGGATATTCCTGTTTCTTGTGCACCTTTTCTACCACATTTTCTCCTTCCACTCAACTTTCCAGTACTATGATTGGATACAGCACTCTATGAACAGCCAGCTTGTTTTGCGGTTACCTTTTGTGGCTTACCCTTCATGTGGAGAGTGTCAATGACAGTCTTTTGGATAACTATTAAGTCAGCAGTCTTCCCCATGATTGTGTAGCTTACTGAACCAGACCATTTAAAGGCTTAGGAAACCTTTCCAGGTGTGTAGTGTTTTCAGCTGATTAGAGTGACACCATGAGTCTACAATATTGAACTTTTCACAATACTTTAATTTTTTGAGTTAATGAATTTTGGGTTCTGGCCCGCTCAGCAGTTTCTGTAAGCCTGGACACCTAGGCTCCAGCGATATGGGATAAACCTTAGAAGAGATGGATTTCTCCAGAATAGAGGCAAGGTTGTAAATTTAATAAGGAGATTTACCCTGGTGGTTATTTGGGGGGGCTGTAAAAACACCAAAATAACAGTATGAATTTTTTAGGGCACCTGTCTTTTTTTTCTGCAGTTTTGTGGTGATATTTCAGATTTTTTTTCAAACAGTTTATTTTCCCCTTACAAAGAAGGTGATGTGCAAAAAAGAGCAAGAGCTACATCGTCCTGCGTTTTTAAAAAGAAGCCAGAGACAAAAAAAAGAACGGCATGGAATGAACAAAAGTTACAGTACCTAAAAGGCACTTGTGTGTTTTACATCTCATATTTCCATCTCATCACCATGACGACTTAACAAAGAGATTAACCTCTGACCTCTGTAAGGGCAAGAATAGAGAAAGGTTAAAACACCCCCTCCTTCCACTATACACCAGTGTTTTTCCATCCCTACAGAGGCCAGGGCAGAGAAACTTCTCCCTGTCCGTCAGGGAGATGAAGGAGGAAGATTTTATTATTTTTGATGGCTCTTGTGAGTTCCCTGGGGGGAGGTGTCATGGAGTGGTGGCACTTATCTTTCATGTTAGGCGGTCTCGTACTAATGCTGAGCAGGGGAGAGTCACGAGGGCTCGCGCTGGTTGATCAGGGGCCTGCTCCCGGGACAGCGTCCTCCTCCTTGCCCCTCAGGATCACCTCTGCGGATCCTTTTAGGCAAAACAGTTGCTTACCTCTCACATCAAGGAGGAACGAAATCAAAGAAGTTTCTAGCTCTATCAAACAAAATTTTCTACTGGGCAGAGAAAAATGTGAAATCTATTTCGGCGACCCATCTCAAGGGATCTCTGAATCAGGAGGCGGACTATCTAAGCCGACGCAAAATAGACCAAACAGAATGGTCTGACAAATGATAATCGACGGGGTGGGGGACTCCGGACATGGACTTGTTTGCTTCAAAAGACCTTCAAAAGGAAGGTGTAAAGATTCTGTTCCCTGGATCCCAGGCGCAATCCTTGGGCGATAGACGTGTTTGCCTTGAAATGGGATTGGAATCTGTGTTATGCTTTTCAACCCATACCGATAAATCCGAGGGCGATTCAGAAAATCTAACAAGAGAGCTTAACAGTCATTCTGATAACCCCTTTTTGGCTAAAAAGAAGTTGGTTCTCCTCCTTCAAAAGACTTTCTATCTCCAGCCCTTCGACATCAAGGTCCCATCCTACATCCTCACCCAGAATTCCTAAGACTGACAGCTTGGATCCTGAGGTCAAAATTCTGAGGCACCAGGGCCTTTCAGACAAGGGTATAGCCACTCTCAAGTCCAGTAGGAAAATTTGGAAGTTCTGTTCCTGGTCGGGGGAACCATCTCCGAACCTTGAGAGGCCAAAAATACAAATAATCTTAGATTTACTTCAGCAAGAACTAGAGCTAGGCCTCAGACCCTCTACATTAAAAGTACAAGTATCGGCACTCAGCTGTTTCTTCGATTCAGACTTAGCCAATCATAGATGGATCAAGACGAGGTTCATGAGAGCAACATCTAGACTGAGACCCACATGGAAAACACGAGTCCCTTCCTGGAACCTTAACACCGTTCTAAATGGTCTAACAAGGAGTCCGTTCAAACCTCTGGAAGACTGTCCACTCAAATTCCTATCTTTCAAGACAGCATTTCTAATTGCGATCATGTCCGCAAGGAGGCTGGGTGAAATCCAGGCTATTTCCATTAGGGAACTTTATCTTAAAATCTTGGAAGATAGAATAGTGCTTAGACTGGACCCGGGGTCCCTTCCTAAGGTGGTGTCAAATTTTCACAGGGATCAAGAGAATATCCTCCCTTCCTTCTGTAATAACCCAAAAAATAGTAGGGAATCTACCTTTCACATACTAGATGTTAGACATACGGTTTTGGAATACCTAGAATCTACTAAGAGTTTCTGTAAGTCCGATAGCCTTTTTATTGAGTTCTCTGGGAAGAATGGAGGTGAAAAAGTGTCCAGATTCTCCATTGCCAGGTGGATAAAAAACACCATTATATTGCTATAGTATTCAGGGGTTTTCTTGTCCCATTGTTCCTCCAGGCAGTAGCCCCCCTTAATGTTATAATTGTGTATATCTCCTTGTTAAGCCGTCATGGTGATGAGATGGAAAATCTGAATTAGACTTACCGGTAATTCGGTTTCCATGAGATCACCATGACTGGACATTAATCCCTCCTAATTTTGTATTTTACGAAGATTCATTGATGGTATGAAGTAATACCTTCTGATTATATATTATTATGTCACTATAATCTAATAACCACCTATTTGCTCTTTAGTAATTTTTGGAGCACTGGTTTATGGTGGAGGGAGGGGGTGTTTTAACCTCTCTCTATTCTTGCCCCTACCGAGGTCAGGGGTCAAACTCCTTGTTAGGCTGTCATGGTGATCTCATGGAAACTGAATTATCGGTAAGTCTAATTCAGTTTTCCCAAAGACTTTCAGCTAACATCTGGAGATAGCATTTCTCCTTAAAAAAAAAAATTGCTCCTAAAACACTAAAGGGGAGAAAAAAATCTATTAAAAATGTGTGTGTGTGTGCGTAAATGCAGCCTTAAAAGGAGTGGTCAGAATTTAGGATGACAACCTTTCAGATCGAACAGCAATGAAGAAAGAGGAAGTACTTACCTGACAGATTTCACGCTTCTGCTCTCGTTCCCCAGTTGGGCTCGGTTTACTTGTCTGCAGCAGTGATATCACGTCGACAACACATGACTGCTGCAGCCAATCACTGGTCTCAGCCTTTAAGAGAGTGGATGAGTAGAACAGGGCAGATTTCCCATGTTATGGATCTGTACTTTCCCCAAACTGGGGGTGCAGATGGTGAGGTCCACTGAGCAGTGACAATACCTGCAAAGCGTGGGAGACAGACACTGTACAGCAGCAGCAAACAAACTAAATCCTGGAGATATGTTTAGTGAAAGCCATAGATATAGGGTAGAAGGAACCACAACCACACTGCTGAAATTGTTTGGGTGCACAAGATGTGTATCTCTACGCTTATGTACCTTAGTGCCAATCCTAAAGAAAGCCACTGCACACCCCATCATCATATCAAGGATAATACTGTTATATCACCCTAATAAGCTTAAATTTCATATGAATTCACACCTCAGTGTAAAGGCCTAGTTCACACTTCAGTGTTTTGGTCAGTGTTTGAGCTGTAATTTCCATCAGTTATTGAGACAAAACCAGGAGCAGATCCTACACCGAGAAAAGGTATAATGGAAAGAATTGCACCTGTTCTGTGTTTTTGACCCATGCCTGGTTTTGGCTAAGGCTGAACCAGGCCTAAGGATGTGATCCACACCAGTTTTAAAATGCAGAATCTTTGAGGCTCAATGATTTTGCTTGAAGTAAGATACTTTATCAATACTTTCAAGACATTCCAATATGACATTTTGCCAAAAGCACAGCAAATCCCGGCCGGGGCGTCGCTAGGGCTTTTTGTCCGTGGCCAGGGACCCGAATCAAACTACCACTACCCAGAACCTCACCAGGGCCGACTTTAACGCAGGGAAAAAGGGGCAGCTGCCCCTGGCCCAGTTGCTCCTGGGGGGCCCAAGGCATGTGCCTCTTGAGCCCCGCTGGCCACTGCCCACAAACTCAATGCGGCCGGGAAGGGGTGAAAGCTCTATACTCACCGCTTCCTGGTCCTCGGCTCTCCGCTGTGAAGGCTGCACACATGTGAGGTTGCGATATGACCTCACGCTGTGGGTGCCAGTTCACAGCATAGACTGAAGAGGAGGAATACTGAGCATGTGCGGTGAGAAGTGGCGGTATCCGGAGCAGGAAAGGTAAGTGTTTTTTTTTATTTTACTTATGAGGCTGATGGAGGCACTGGGGGCTGATGGAGGCACTGGGGGCTGAAGAGAGGCATATGTTGGCTGTTAGAGGCACTAGTGGCTGACGAGAGGCATATGGGGGCTGATGGAAGCATATGGGGCTGATGGAGGCACTGGGGGCTAAAGAGAGGCATATGGGGGCTGATGGAGGCATAGGGGGCTAATGGATACACTGGGGCTGATGGAGGCATATGGGGGCTGAAGAGAGGCATATGGGGGCTGAAGAGAGGCATATGGGGGCTGAAGAGAGGCACTGGGGGGCTGATGGAGGCACCGGGGGCTGATGTTAAATCTTATTATGCAAATTTCAACACAGTGGCTTGTGCCCCGGATGTTTTCAGACCCTAGCAACGCCCCTGCATCCTGGCAAGGGAATGAAAACTGCAGTAAAATAATGAAGTCTCCCTTCGGCGCAAAAGAACCCGGTCGGTCCTGCAGGAATGTGGTGGATCAAGGTTTATTTAAGTCATAAATACAACGCGTTTCGGGGATAATAGACCCCCTTCATCAGGTAAAATGACAGTACATGGTAATAAAACAAGCAGGGGTATAAATACAAAGAAAAAACCACCAAAATAGGGGTCACAGGTAAAGGGGAATGAAAACTGTCTACATGCACCATAAATGAAAACACAGACAGCGGGGATATCATTGGGAGTGAATCCAGGGCCTATTGATAGCTTGTACATTAGATACATGGTTGTAATTTTACAAAAAAAAACTTCATTTTAGCAATGTTTAGGCAGTAAAATTAAGAGAATGCTGCATTACCTGGCTCCATCCAAATGCATTTTGTAGTTGGAAAAGCCCATACCACCATCTACAGGCTAAAAACAGTAATGCAATCAAGAGATAGTAGAGATTCTAGAACTTTTCTAATACTACTACCTAGTGCTGAGAGAGCATGCTCAGCCGAACACTAGTTCGGCTCGAGCATCGCTATGCTTGGCACATGGCGGTATCCAGCTGAATACCGCATGTGCTCGAGCGCAATGCTCAAGTCTCCTCCCCGCACGTTTTTTGGCTGCTACGCAGGCAATAATCATGCAGGTAGCTACTGCCCTCACTGCAATGCCGTAGCCATGTTGGTTACTGGCATTACAGTGATTGGCTGGCCGGAATGCGTCACATAGCACCCGATGGTGCATGTCCGGCTAAGTTTTAGTCAGGGAGAGCTGTGCATAGGAAGAGACAGACAGTGTAGGGAGTGATATTGGACTATTTTTATTAGAAAAACTTTTCAGAGACCCAAAAGTCCTATTAAGGACTATTGTGTGTGACAGCAGCAATATATATTGGTAGCGCACCCTGCGCTAAATTGCTAGAACTTTACAGACCCAAAAGTCCTTTTAAGGACTATTGTAAATAGCGTCTAATAGGCTGCTGCAGACAGTTAAATTATCTGCGCCACATCTCCTGTGTAAAGTGTGCGCATCCCAAAAACATCTGTGAACTTTTTCCGTAGACGATGTCCGCTGCGGACAGTGACAATAGAAGCACAACATCTGCAGTGTAACGTATGTGCTGAAAAAATTTATCAGTGACATACAGTGTACTTTGTCAATAGACGGTGTCCGCTTCTGACAGTGACATTACCAGTGGAATATCTCCAGTGTACCGTGTGCGGTTAAAAAATTTATCTGTGACATACAGTGTACTTTGTCAATAGACGGTGTCCGCTTCTGACAGTGACATTACCAGTGCCACATCTGCAGTGTAACGTGTGTGCTGAAAAAATGTATCTGTGACATACAGTGTACTTTTTAAATAGACGGTGTCCGCTTCTGACAGTGACATTACCAGTGTAACATCTGCAGTGTAACGTGTGCGCATAAAATTTTTATCTGTGACAAACATTGTACTTTTTCCGTAGACGCTGTGGACAGTGACATTACCTTTGGTACCTCTCCTGTATAACATTTCCTCATCCCAAATACTTGTGACATTCCCTGTAACTAGAGCTGGGTACAGTCAACTTTCCTATTGGTTGGCTTGCTAGAATTAACGAATATAGAGAATATAGCGCTTATTCATTATCTTTGTTAATTCTAGATAGCCAACAAATAGGAAAGTTGCCTTTATACCCCATTCAAAGTTCAACTCTCAATACGCAAATAATTAAATTGCATATTATTCGCAATAAATAGAATAATGACGAATATTCAATTTTGACGAATATATTACGAATATACAATTGAATATTAGCGAAATATTGCGAAATCGAAGATGACACCTCCCGCTCATCACTAGCCACCACTATTTTTCAAGGTGTGCCGTGCCTGACTTACACCAACATGTGTCCCGTTACATCACATGTGCCCTGACTAACGCAGTTACTGGGAAGGTCAACTTAACCACGGACACATGGACAAGTGCATTTGCTACATTTCCCTGACGGCACACTGGGTGAACATTGTGGAGGTCGGGAGCGAGTCGTACGCTGGGATGGCACAGGTGCTACCGACGCCAAGGATTGCGGGCCCTACTTCCATCAGGATTTCAGCCACCACCTACATTAGTGACTGCGACCCCCCCCCCCCCTCTCCCCCCCCCTTCTCCTCCTCCACCTCTTCCTCCACTTCCACCTCTGATTTCTCATCTTTAAGCACCAGTCAGCCATCAGTCAGTAGCTGGAAGCAGTGTAGCACTGCAGTGGGGAAGCGGCAGCAGGCCATGCTGAAACTAATTTGCTTAGGTGACAAACAGCACACCGCCACAGAGCTATGGCAGGGTATAAGAAACCAGACTGAGCTGTGGCTCTCGCCACTCAACCTACAACCAGGCATGGTTGTGTCTGATAATGGCCGTAACTTGGTGGTGGCTTTGGAGCTCGGCAAGCTCACACACATCCTATGCGTAGCACACGTCTTAAACTTAGTGCTTCCGGGGTTTCTCAAAAACTACCCCAATTTGCCTGAGCTACTGGTGAAGGTGCGCGGCGTGTGTGCACATTTCAGCAAGTCATCGACAGCTTCAGCCAGTCTGTCAATGCTGCAGCAGCACTTGAAATTGCCAGATCACCGGCTATTCTGCGACGTAAGCACGCGCTGGAACTCGACGTTCCACATGTTGGCTAGACTTTGTGAGCAGCAGAGGGCAGTAGTGGAACAACAGCTGCAACATGGTCGTCGCCTTTCCAGTCAGCTTCCGCTATTCACAAGCGAGGAGTGAGCATGGATGTCTGACCTTTGTGAGGTTTTAAGAAACTTTGAGGAATCAACACAGATGGTGAGCGGTGATAATGCTATTATCACTGTAACCATCCCACTTCTGTGTCTACCCAAACACTCACTGCTCACAATTAAGGACGACGCTTTGCATGTGGAAGAGGTGGAAATGGGGGAAGACATTACACAGGGTGATAGCCAGACTACCCTCAGTTCATCTTCTCACTGCGAATTGGACAATGAAGAGGAGGAGCAGGAGCAGGAGATGGTTGCCTCTGCTACAGCGGGTAGTACCCATGGAAGTTTAATTCCCTCTGTTCAGCGTGGGTGGGCAGGAAAGGATGAGGAGATTGAGAGTCATCCTTCTGATGATGACAGCCAACTCTTGCCTGTTGGTACTCTGGCACACATGGCTGACTTTATGTTAGGCTGCCTTTCCCGCGCATTATACGCATTTTAGACAACACGGATTACTGGTTGTTCACCCTTCTCGAACCCCGCTACAAAGAGAAATTCTCATCTCTTATTCCTCTGATGGAGAGGACGAGCAAAACGGTGCAATACCAGAAGGTCCTTGTTGAAAAATTGCTCCAGAAATTTCCATCTGGCGACATAGCTGGCGGCAGAGTCCGTAGTTCCTTGGGCAACGGAGGAGGGGAGACAAGGGGAACACACAGCAGTTCCAACAGAGGCAGGGCAACACTCTCCAAAGCCTGGGACAGCTTCATGACACCCCGCCAGCACACTGACCCTGATGCGCGGCCTACTGTCACAAGGAGGGAAAACATTTTGGAACACGGTGAAGGAGCCCATAGCAGACCGTGTCAGTATGCTCAATGATCCCTCAGTGACAACTACTGGGTGTCCAAGCTGGACACGTGGCATGAACTGGCGCTCTACGCCTTGGAGGTTCTGGCCTGCCCTGCCGCCAGCATTTTGTCTGAGCTGGTATTTAGTACTGCTGGTGGCATTATAACAGATAAGCGTATCCGCCTGTCAACTGAAAATGCTGACAGGTTGACTCTTATAAAAATGAACAAGGCTTGACTTGAACATTGCCCTGACTTCTCGATTCCACCAGAGGAAAGCTGATGAACATAAAGGCACTTTAAATGTGTTGTTTAAAATGTACTGAATACACTGTATTCCCAAGTACCTCTTCCACCACAAAAAAGGGTATATGGTTGAATATTCCTTTTCTCCTTCTCCTCCTCCTCTTCCATAATATCAAGATGCTTATTCGTCGCATATAATGTTTTACAGGGTCAGCTCACCTGCAGGCCCTCGCATATAATTTTTTAGAGGGTCAGCTCACTCGCAGGCCCTCACCTACAATCCTTTACAGGATCAGCTCACCTGCAGGCCCTCGCATATAATGTTTTACAGGGTCAGCTCACCTGCAGGCCCTCACCTACAACCTTTTAGAGGGTCAGCTCACCAGCAGGCCCTAACCTACAATCTTTTACAGGGTAAGTTCACCTGCAGACCCTCGTATATAATGTTTTACAGGGTCAGCTCACCTGCAGGCCCTCACCTACAACCTTTTAGAGGGTCAGCTCACCAGTAGGCCCTCACCTCAATCTTTTACAGGGTCAGCTCACCTGCAGGCCCTCGCATATAATCTTTTACAGGGTCAGCTCACCTGCAGGCCCTCACCTACAACCTTTTAGAGGGTCAGCACACCAGCAGGCCCTCACCTACAATCTTTTACAGGGTCAGCTCACCTGTAGGCCCTCGCATAAATCATGTTTTACAGGGTCAGCTCACCAGCAGGCCCTCACCTACAACCTTTTAGAGGGTCATCTCACCAGTAGGCCCTTGCATATAATTTTTTAGAGGGTCAGCTCACCAGCAGGCCCTCACCTACAATCTTTTACAGGGACAGCTCACCTGCAGGCCCTCAGCTATGAGTCCAGTCTCACTATCCAAGAGTCTGGTCAACACAATACTCACACTCACGGCACACTGGGCAAACGTTGTGGAGGCCGGGAGCGATTTGGCTGTTGTCACCAGACTTGCCCTCCAATAGATCCTTGTTAAAGTATTTAAAGTTTACTCATTCAGGGCCTAGAAACAGTCCTGTGTTGTTATTTTTCGTTGCTACCTCCCCGAGTCGGAGTGGGTAATTTGCGCGCCTTCCTTTGATGTGGTAGCAGTTTATCAGGCTCTGTCTCCTGAATTGAACCCTGATTCCCCGTTACCCGTGGTTACCATGGTAGGCGCAGAAAAT
Organism: Bufotes viridis; assembly: GCA_033119425.1. Lineage (NCBI taxonomy): Eukaryota > Metazoa > Chordata > Amphibia > Anura > Bufonidae > Bufotes > Bufotes viridis. Next base: position 163,775,192 of record CM065592.1, read on the forward strand.
AAAATTGAAAGTCGCCTTCACGGGGACGTGCAATCGGCCTGAGGTTATCTAGAGTCACCAAAGCGGCAGCAGGCCCATCGACCATAATGTTTTCGATGGTCAGATCACCAGCAGACCCTCACCCCTAATGTTTTAGATGGTCAGACCAGCAGCAGGCCCTCGCCCATAATTTTTTCGGTGGTCAGCTCAACAGCAGGCCCTCAACCATAATTGTTTTGATGGTCAGCTCAGCAGCAGGCCCTCAACCATAATGTTTTAGAGGGTCAGCTCAGCAGCATGCCCTCAACCATAATGTTTTTGATAGTCGATAAGCAGCAGGCACTCTCCCATAATTTTTTAAATGGTCAGCTCAACAGGCCCTTCTCCAAATGTTTTTGAGGGTTACCAGCAGGCCATCAATCATATTTTTTCAAGGGTGTGTATGATGCCCTCCTTTATGTGTAACAAAGGGTTTATTGGAGAGCCGGTTCCTTGTAATTTTTGGCAGCCCTTTCACTTAGTGCATAGGCTTTATTAGTGTAGGAGTCCCACTACATGAACAATTGTACCACAATGTGAATGAGGCCCACCTTTATGTGAAGGTTGTATCGGAGTCCCTCTTGCTTGTAATTTTTGGCAGCACTTGCACTTTATATACAAGTAAATATACAGGAAAGAATGTTTCCTAACAATTGTTCCTCTAAAATCAATTTTATCTTTGGTTTTGTGCGTATTATTGTCAGTCTGTAAAAGTGGCGTACTACTCGGACAACATCGTTCCCAGCAGCGACCTGGGAGTCCAAGATGCATCCGGACATCCTCCCCATGCTGTTCTCTAACCATTTAGGTGGTGTTTCAATCAACTTCTGACCTGTTCAGTCACACTCCCCTCTTCAGAGCAGGGGGTACCTGGTTTAATGCTCGGGTTCTCCTATTGACTTCCTTTATACTAGGGTGCTCTGTAGAGCACCCAGATGTATTCGGCCCGAGCACTGGGGTGCTCGATCAACACTACTACTACTACTACTACTACCACCTTCTTTTAGAGTAACTTTAAATTCTATACTCATAATCATCAAACTGAAGAGTAGTTTAGGTCTAGGACCTGTTAATGTAGGGTTTTGTCATATTGGAAGTTGTAGCTAAATACAGTCACAGTCCTAGCAAACTGTAATGGTAAAAAGTAAGAAAGAAATAGAGTGTAGTGTCCCGTATATACAGACAAAAAGTTACATGTCTTTATGTAACGTTTTCACAAGTAGCACATCAGCACTAGCAAAAGCTACTGACATTGTCTTTGTACATAAATCACTATATGGAGGTGTTATTTGGTCACTGATTAGTGTCTGTGATGGGGTAGATCAGGGATGCTCACCCTACGGTCGTCCAGCTGTTGCAAAACTACAACTTCCAACATGGCCTAATAACTATAGGCTGTCCAGGTGTGCTGGAAGTTGTAGTTTTGCAACAGTTCAGGCCCGCAGGTTGGGCATCCCTGGGGTAGATTATTTAGAGGTGGGATACTCATGAGCACAGAATATTTTTTCGCGCTGTACCGGTCCCCTGTGCCCTAGGTCTTGTCAGAGTCTAGCAACGCCCCTGTTTTCCAGAAAAAAGGTTAGTGACAAAGGAATGCCTATACCTTGTAGCAAATTATGTACTTTCACCATGCAAAAAATGTGCAAAAAACCCAGATATGACAATTCATTCCTCAAACTGGTTTTTCCTGAAAGCTTCGTATCTTTTGATCAGTGAAGCCAAACAAGGAAAGAGGCTGTTAAATGTGTTTTGTATCCTCCTGTGGCAGCTGTAATGTGCATTTACTAGGAAAGATCATTGGGTCGTCTCTAATATCTAAAGGTATGTGATATCATCAGCGCACGCAGGTCACCCCATAATCTGATCGCTACATGCTGTTCTACATATGGCGGTGATTGAGTATATTAAATATTTGGGTTGATTTCAGTGTAGAATTGCTAGAATATGTTCAGGAAAAGTAATGTGATGAAAGATTAAGCCAGCCGGTGTAAAGGGGTTGGAGTATCTGTAAAGATGAGATGATAGAGAGTCTGGGGGCTGAAATGCTGCATTCAGCATGGGTGCATAGATGTATCTTTGCATCTACTCGAGTGCTGCAACAGTATTTTTTGACTGAATGGAGCCTTAGATTGTGTCAATGTTTGCATTCACCTACCTTTGTGTGCTGAGGCTAAGATAGATTTGAAATGGATAGAAACTTCTCAAAAGATGACATTATACAGGTTCCATACTAGCAGCTTTTGCTAGAACTATTAGATCTTGGAGATGTATATTACCATGTTTGTGGGCTCTTTATAGAAGCTCATAGAAGCGGACTATGTTGATGAGGTATATACCTGTAGCTTTCTCCAGCACAGCTTAAGACAATCAAATGAATGCATTAACTGTAGTACAGAGTTTTCTAGAACAAGGACTAATTGTGAACTACACCTAGAAAATTAACTTACTGAATGTATTACTAGTTTTCCGATTTTAGCCTTACCTAAATGTGGTCTCCTCTGTAGAGGATTCCTTCTTCCCCTCTACTCTAAGGCCCCTTTCACACAAGCGAGAATTCCGCACGGGTTTAATGCATGATGCGAACACATTGCGCCCGCACGGAATCCGGACCCATTTATTTAAATGAGTCTCTGTACATGAGCAGTGGTTTTCACGCATCACTTTTGCGTCACGTGAAAATCGCAGTATGTTCTATATTCTGTGACTTTCACGCGAACGCTGGCCCCATAGAAGTGAGTGGGGCTGTGTGAAAATCGCATCACATCCGCAAGCAAGTGCGGATGCGATGCGACTTTCACAGATGGTTGCGAAGAGATTGAGTTGTTTGTAAACCTTCAGTTTTTTATCACGCGCGTGCCAAACGCAGTAAATCGCATTGCACCCACGCAATAAAAACTAAAAAACTGAAAGCGATCGCTAACAAAACTGAATGACTTTGTTTGCGAAATCGCGCAGTTTTCACTGAACGCTTCCGCAACGCATCCGGACACGCTTGTCTGCAAGGGGCCTAAAGGTGGATTTAGACAGGTCCATTCTGAAGTGGACTGTCGGGAATGAAGTGTTCCTTCCTGACAGTTGGCTGCTCTTTCAGTGCAGACGGCACATTTACATGGCTTCTGGGCAGCAGATTGCTGTTTAGACCACACGATCTGCTGCCCAGAAACTATGATCAGTGTTGCCTGCACGAATGACAGAATCACCCGATGAACGAGTGTCTCGCTCGTTTATCGGGTGATCGGAGGCACATTTACACAGGCAGATTGTCAGGAACAACCATTCCACAGGAAAGGTCGTTCCCGATAATGTGCTTGTGTAAATCCAGCCTAACCCACACTGCTGGGCAGGGTTCACATGTGACTGATTAGCTGCAGATTTTCCACAGCAGTATATCTGCAGCATTTCTGCTTCTAATTTGCCATCGAAAAAAAATTCTAAAATTCTCATCCACTTTGCTGGTACTGTACAACGCTAACAATTTTCAGCACAAAAATTTGCAACTGCAAATCCGTATCTAATCAGTTATGTGTGAAGCCAGCCTTATGCTTGTACTCCAGTACTGGGTACAAACATCAGTATTCCCTTTCTAAGAACAGGAGGAAGGAGTGCAGGCGGCATCTAAGAAACAAAGATTAGCACCATGTCAGGAGAATAGAAGGGAAAAACTACCTTCTAGGTGGTTACTAACACTAAAATATTATTACTGTAGGTGCTGCATCTAGCCTGAGCCACTGTGATAAATCTCTATAGATTTAAAGACAGCTATAGGATTAGTAAATCTGGGCCAGTATCTGTATTTGGTATTAGCTGACAATATTTTAATAATCTGATTCTAGGTGTGTATGGCCATGAAGGACATGGAGAGGATTCTACGTTCCACTCGAAACTTTGCCTGTGATGACACAACAACAACATTTCAGTCATAGTTTCTGGTGGAATGTGGTTTTCATATCTACAGGAATGTGCATTCTACCTGAACCCCGGTCGATAGCTGCGCCCTGCTCAGTATTGTGAAAAGCAGTGTGACGCACAGGTAAGGGCCGGCTCACTGTGCATTACAGCGCTTTTCACGATATTGGTGGGGGTCATACATCCTGTTCTGGAAATTAAATTCTTCTTATAACTCCAAGAATACTGCATATTTTTCTGTTATTATTTATGCAATGAACCTACAGGATATAGGAAAAAGTACCAGACACGCTCAGGGCAGTCCTCTTCCTTGCTGCTGCAGGTTCCTGTATGTGTTGTGGGAAGCAGTTAACACTTTTACAGTCTGAGTCAAAAAGTTTGGAACCGCGCTGCTTTCAATGGGGGAGTTCCAAGGATTCACAGGGCCACAGCTTCCGGAATGAAGGGAAAAAACAGCACCCACACCGAACGGATCAAATCCACAGTGTTGAAGTAGCTGCAATAATTAAACACACATAGTGCAATACGATTTTTAAAAGAAGCTAGTCGCTATTTATTGCACTTACAAGATGGATGGTCGAAACAAATTCATAACAAATCCTTGTGCATCCCTGCACAAGGATTTGTTATGAATTTGTTTCGACCATCCATCTTGTAAGTGCAATAAATAGCGACTAGCTTCTTTTAAAAATCGTATTGCACTATGTGTGTTTAATTATTGCAGCTACTTCAACACTGTGGATTTGATCCGTTCGGTGTGGGTGCTGTTTTTTCCCTTCATTCCGGAAGCTGTGGCCCTGTGAATCCTACAGGATATAGGGTTTGCTGTCTGTTATCTAATAGGACCTAATACCGCTATATGCTTTTCTCTCGTTTCTTGCAAGCACAAATGTTTGAGGCGGGAGGCCACAAATCCTGGAAAAATGACATGACTAGAGATTAGGTAAAGCTACAGGTAGGAGGCTGTAAATACCTATTACAGCTAGGCTCCTTAGACCTAAGAAACGCGTGTAATCCGCTACTGGCTGTTATGAAAGTTAAACAGCTGGAGATGGATAGAAAGATTTAAAGGATAATTAACTAAAAAAAAAGCTCTAAAGAAACGAAAAAAGAAGGAAGAACGTTATTGCAAAAAAAGAAAAATTAAGTTCTGCATATTGACTACATTCAATCTTGAATTTATTTAAGGAAGGAAATTTGCAACAATGGTGTGGATAATGTAACAATGGAATCAATGTTAACTATGTGAAAAGAGTCCAACACAATTATTAACCTGGCTTATTGACACTAACTGTAAGGCGCCATTCACACGTCCGCAATTGCGAACAAGAAAAGGCATTTTCTATATAGTGCCGGCGATGTGCGGTCCGCAAATTGCGGACGTGTGAATGGAGCCTAAAAGGGTTGTGTCACTTCAGTAAATGGCATTTATCATGTAGAGAAAGTTAATACAAGGCGCTTACTAATATATTGTGATTGTCCATATTGCCTCCTTTGCTGGCTGCATTCATTTTCCCATCACATTGTACACTGCTCGTTTCCAGGGATTACGGCCACAGCTGCAGCACACATAAGAGGTATCCGGTAGCTGCTGCGCATGCATGCCTTTGCAGTCCCGACCACCAGAAAGGCTGGCACTTTTTCCTTTATTGTGTGCAAGCATGGCCACCGCTGCTGGATTACAGGGTGGTCGTAACCCCTGGATACGAGCAGTGCATAATGTGATAGAAAAATGAATCCAGCCGGCAAAGATAGCAATATGAACAATCAGAATACATTAGTAAGTGCCTTGTATTAACTTTCTCTACATGATAAGAGACATTTACTGAGGTGAGACAACACCTTGAAGTGAAAAATACGGAACGCCATCCGTTTTTATTTGCGGACCGCAAAACACATACGGTCGTGTGCATGAGGCCTTATACAGCAGCATTGCTGCAGGAGGCACAGCAGGGCTTTGGCTGCTTTTCACCTTTGTACTGCAAAGGTTGAAAGTCATGGCTAAAACACATAGCTTAAATTGACATTCATCAGATTAAAAACCTGCAGTGCAAGCCAGTTTAGGCTGCAGGGTTTTTTGTTTTTTTTGGTAGAGTGTGGCCTCGATTTTTGAAATTTCAACTATTTTACACGTACTGTGAATGCTGTGAATCTTCTGCATGGAACTCGGCTGCAAACAATGCACAGCCTTTACACCATGTGTGGCTGCACCCTTACAATGGTAAGTGCCCCAGTATGCTACACAAGCACACATACTGAAACCAATATAATCTCAGATCCACAGTGCCATAAGTCTTGCAGCCCCTCTACGACATCTCAATGTGTGGTAAGAAGCATAGCAGATGCCGGTTTACTTTCCCACAAACAACGCCTGCAGCACAATTAGCTTAGGTTTTGATCTCAAGTAAACTCCCAGGATCCCTAGCAATTCAGTTGATGAACAGTTCATACAGTATTTAGTCGGTAAACTATAGCGAGGCAGGTTAAACAGATTACGCATGCCATGCTGTATATAGAATCGGAACAAAGCCTATACTTTATGGCTTTTCTAAAAACGTGTTTGCATAGTTAGCAGAGCGCTGACTATTTATGATACAAGATTGACAAGTTTACGCTGGTCTCGTTGGTTCCCAACATTTTTGTAGCGCTGTGTAATTGCATCATGCGACAAACTTCAATCTTTAGATTTTGCTTATACTAGATAATGAACCGCAGCATAACAACCTCAGCCCGGTAATTGAGATAAACGTGCTGAACGCCAGCTCTGCTACTCCTTGAATGCAACATAATTCATTTATCGGCTCCTCGGTAAACACATTACATCACATTTGTTTAGCAGTTCTGTGCTGCAGGATAATGTAAATCAGGTGTTTTGTAAATGCAAAGCGCTTCCGCGGCAGACTTCAATGACGTGGTAAAGGCTACGATGTACAGAGCAGACACAACAAGCAGTGCGTACAGTATTACATGGAAAAGAATCCAGAAATCAGGACCCTCATTCTGACGCTCAAGTCATAGGACTCCTACACCTGCATAAAAATGGAAACGCAAGCTTCACTTCATACAATAAATGATGTCAAACTTAGCATAGAGCATTCAGTGAAATCAGGGTATTTGTCACCAGACCTCTTTATTTAGGGATGAGCATCAAAAACTGTGGAATACTCATTATGTTCTTTTTGAAACATCCAAAAAGCAATATCAGTGGTTATACATGTAACCACTCTGCTTACGCATTTCAGACCCTAGGATGTAGAACTCCAAAGTGTCTGAGATGCATAGATAACATTTTAAATAAGGTATGGAGCGCTGCCAATAAACTATTAAAATAGTTTTTATTCAAACCTACGTATAGGGTAAGTATAAGGCGTTTTGGAGACACTGTCTCCTTCCCCTGACACATCAGATGTGTCTGAGGAAGGACAGAACATTTCTGAAGCACGTTTTATATGACCTTTATATTTTATTTTAGCAAATAATATTTAACAGTTTATTGGAAGAACCTCATACCCTTTTTTTTAAAAAAAATGTACCTCCTCATTTCATTGGGACCTGGAGCAACCAGCAGGAAGGAATGGAATCACCAGAGGAACTGGCAAGCCCTTATGGCAGCCTGAGAAGCACACTCACCTCTGCTGAGCAGATATACTGGCACACCGGTCATGTCTCCCAAGTGGTTTTATAACACTCTGGAGTGCATTTTTGTGCTTTCTTCATGCTCTGAAAAGTGTAAGCAGAGCGGTTAGAGCTTTGCCCACTCATATTCAATTTTGCTGAATATTATGCTGAACATAGCAGTGACTAGTCCTGCATACCTGACATAAGATGTTGCAAAAAATAAGATTTACATATTGGATTTCAACTACCTGAACGTTTTGTTCTCAGGAACTCTTCTTTACAGCACAGTACTACATGTAAGGTACTGCCCTCTGTCCTCTGCCAGGACGAGCTGCTTCTTTGGACACCAGGTGAGGGTGACTCCATTTTTCTGGTGCACTGTGTGCTATACAGGACCCTGAAGAAGCTCATGTCCTCATCATAGAAATTGATTTACAGCTTCCACGGTCTATTCCAGATTGTTCTATGTAAGGACAGATTTATCCATCTTAGGTTTCTGCTTATTTTTAAATCTTAATTTTCTCTTATTTTGGGATGACATTTTGGGGATTTGGAAGCAATTACTAGTTTTTCAATAGAGTCATACACTCAAGTTACAATAGTTTAAATTACAATGGTCGCCTCAGAACCAATTAATATTGTAACTTTGGGGACCACTGTACAATTTTAGCAGAACAGGTCTGAAGTTAAAGGCATGGAGCTTCAGTCACTTGGAGAATACCATCTGGCCTTGGTTTATATAGTCAGTGTATGATCACATATCAGCAATAAATACTATATATCTGTGCTTTACATTTCTATGCCTACAGAGTATAGAAGGGACAGCTAGCATTAACATGTAATAGCCCCGTGCTCTCCCCACGCCCCCAGTTTGTGCTCTCCCAACCCATTTTTACCGTGTAAATAAATCACTCTTGTCGTTTGCATCCTCTATGTAACACTTCCTGTACTTACTGCATTCAGGGGCGGTGAAGCTCCTCAATGCAGAGTACAGTAAAGCTCTTGGGAACTTGCAAGAACAAAATCTGGCAAAACAAAACTTCATATTGACACTACTCCTGATAAAAAAAAATCCACAAAAGGTATGTTTGTCTTGCACTCCCCAGCCTCTACTTAGTGCTGCCAGCAGTTTAGAATGGTCAAAACTGCTGACAGACTCCTTTTAAGTTTGGAATCCTGTGCTACCATTATTCCTACACAGGGTATGCAGCAGTATGAGTTGTAGTTTGCAAAACTCCTTCCACTGTAATGTAACATACAGGCCCTGTAGTATATTACTAGCTATGCGAACAAGATATTTTTGGCTAAATGCCACTTACATGCTTTTCTTCTTGTACCAAAATAATGTTAAAACTTCCTGAAAAATTCTCTCCAAGATCATTTCGTTTAAACCCTACATGACTGCTAATACGTCTTTTTAAAGGCTTTTTTTTTTTATGGGAATTATTCTACATTGCTGTGTTTTAACGATTTGTAACATGAGCTCATGTGTTTCTTTTGTTACCCTGGAATCTCGCCCATTTATTCCTTGACCACCGCAAACAAGAGTGACTGAGCCAGGAGGGGCTCTTCACTTCTAGATGGCGTGACTGTTTCATTCTCATAATATTCCCCATACATCCGTAAACATTAAGGGAGCCATTTATTGACGCTGGTCTTAATATCCCGGCCTCTACATAACTTCAGCGCATCCACCACCACTTCTAAATGTAAGACAGCTTCCTCGCCCATGCAACACCCACATTTCTAGACCTAGCGTGAGTGGCACCGGCCTCTACATAACTTCAGCGCATCCACCACCACTTCTAAATGTAAGACAGCATCCTCGCCCATGCCACACCCACATTTCTAGACCTAGCGTGAGTGGGGAGAAGTTACGCCTAATATAGGTGTATTTCTGGTTAGAAAATAACCCCCCTAAGTACGTTTAGCATATATGTTAAGGGAAACCACACAGAATGATGAACACATTGTATCAATAAGATTTATTGAACAAGACAAGCTACAGATGACATTCAAGAGTTCAGCATAAGTATGAATACATTCAATATATGCTTTGGTCAAAAAAATATGTGACATATCAAAACCTGTTACATTCAGCATTGAACAGTTGAAACAGGAATTGCATAGATGATAGGAAGTGTGCATTCAAAAGAACCGATAGGCATTTTAAGGGGTTGTCTAGGATCTTGATGGTCTATCCTGAAGATAGGCCATCAATATCATATCAGAGGGGGACCAGCAGCCTACACTTCTGCTAAATAGCTGTTAGCTTGTTGCTCCAGAACTACACAGCTCCATCCATTGTGCAGAAAAACAGTGCTGATAACTGCAGTACTGCTCCCATTGCAGTTAACAGAAGTAGCGGTGCAGTTACCAGATCGTCCACTACACGATGGAGGAAGCTACGTAGTTCAAGCACTGGAGGTTGCAACAGGTTACAAGATTAGAGGTTAAATAGCTGATTGGCAGGAAGGGTGCCAGACCCCTACTGATCACATATCGATGGCCTATTCTGAGGATAGGCCATCAAGAGCAAAATCCCAGAGAATCCCTTTACCTGAATTTGTCCACTGTGCATTAACCTTTATTAGAGCTATATGGAACAGTATCACACAATATACCATTAGAACAAATGGCCGATTTCAGTCTTCCACCGTACCTGTTAATAAGGACTTACTCATAATGGATATTGATGGACCTTTCCAGCACTCAACGGCTAGAGCACAAATCAAGATTTCCCCAAACTTTAGATTGAGAAAACGGCACGAAAGACATTCAAACCCAGCAAATAACAAAACAGGAACAAGAATGTAGTATAAGAATGAGCTTAAAATCCAAGTAAATGATTTGCTCATGTAGCTATCCAATAATGTTTATTGCCAAGTAGATATTTCTAAGCAGATTATAACATAGGCAAACATAAATGAACTAAGTACAAATGGTTATTCTGTAGCTTATCGATAACAAAATTGCCCTCGCTAAAATTATGCAAAAAGTACAAAAACATTTTAGTCAGTCTGGGGATAACAGTCTACTGAGATATGATATCCTCTTTTACCAGTGGTCTGAAATCTATGGCTCTCCAACTGCAATGTAGCTAAGAAATCACAGCACAGAATGGTCATCATTTTACAATAGCTGCAGATACTTTTTCTGTAAGATATTGGAATTTAAGATGTCAGTGGGGTGTTATAATTCACATTTTCTGATGATATAAATATCTTTATCATACGATCCACTGAACCAAACTTTTATTTCTATAGAACCCTGTGATGGGATCCAAGTGTTGGAGCCATGGTACAAATGCTAGATTATGGTCTATTGAAACAAACCTAAAGAGCCAAGAACATAGTTTATCTTTGAAGTACTAGATAAAGCAAATTATGTTTTCACTGATTGTCATTCTTTGAAAATCAGCGTTAAGAAATAAAAACCTATTTTACTAACCAAGTACAATGTAAAAAGACTGAAAAGTATGAAAACAAACGAACACAAAAAATGCCAGAGAATGTCCAAAGAACAGAAAGTCTAAGGTTGGAGATAAAATTTTGAAAAATCCCAATATCTGCATGTAAAGCATATTGTGCTTTTACTCTACCTGGACACATTGCTGCATTACGATACCCCTCAAATGGTAACTTCTACAATTACCTTCTGAAGGGTGTGGTGATATGGAAAATTCCTGCTCATTTTATACTTTTGTTGATTCCATTTGGACGCAAGTCATAAGTTATATCTTGTTTTTATTTAAAGGGGTTATCCGATGAAAAGTATTATGCAATGAATAGGGCATTTCAAATGAAGTATTATTGAAATATTAATGCAATAAAAATCTTAAGTTGATGTACATTACATTTCCCTTTTCTCTCCCTTTTTCAATAGTTGACTACATGTTCAGTAGCTTCCCTGCTCCCTTCCTCCTCTCAGTGATCACATGGTGAAGCGGCCCAAAAGCCTTTCATTCATTTCTTCCCTACTTCTAATTTCATAACTATATCTTTTATTACACAGTGGAGAAGAAAATTGTGGAGGAGACACTGCGTACCATAGTGCTATACATTAGTGGAATCGATGGCGTGTGTTGGAGGTTATTTTCTATGCAGGTTAAAAGATGAGAAAAAGGGTGATGCAGCTGCTTAAGGATCACGTGATGAACCACTGCCTTCCGACAGACACTGAAAATACCAGAGCTGCAGAGAGGTGTGTGAAGAAGCTAAAAAGGGGCAAAATACACTGGAGACCAGTGTTTCGGAGGTTCTCCCCCCCCCTATTGATTTAGTTAAAGTTATTGTGTGCACAACTTGTCTTCAGATATTTAATTTTTTTCTTAATTAGTGGCGGAGCCCCTTATGGTGAGTTATAGTGTTACATTTTTCTCATTCCACTATTCTTAACCATTGCTGTTTTTCACAGTTTTCAGTATCTAAAGCCTCTTTTGCTTTCCTTCAGAGTAGGTTAAATTGGTTTTCTAAGCAAACTCTCCAAAAATAAAGTACAGTAGTTATGCGTGTCCATTATGTCTTGATGTTCCGCTTGGTACAGCTAGTCCTGACTTCAGACTGCCAAACGGACACAATCAAGACAAATAGACATGTTAACAGACTGGACACGGTGACTATTTACCACACCAGTTTGGCATCTGTGTGTGCTGTTTTATAGCTGAAATACTGTGGTCATCTTTCACGAAAAATCACAGCAAGAAGTGAAGATGTTAGAAGTAGAGATGAGTGAACTTTAAAAAAAAGTTCGGCGTTCGGGTTGTGGTAATTGCTGCATCCCGTTATGGATTCTACTACCGCGGACTATCCCGGCATATGTAATCCATAAGGGGCGGCTTCCACAAACCCGAACTGTTGAACAGCCGAAGGACCTGGGGTGGCGTCACCGTCATGTGATCAGTGCAGGGCGTGGCTCAGCACGGGATCAAATCCAGTGCTGAGCCACGCCCCTGCACTGATCACATGACAGTGACGTCACCCAGGTCACTCGGCTGTTCAACAGTTCGGATTCGTGGAAGCCGCCCCTTATGGATTCCATATGCCGGGATAGTCCGCGGTAGTGGAATCCATAACCGGATGCAGCGATTACCACAACCCGAACGCCGAACTTTTTTTTAAAGTTCGCTCATCTCAAGTTAGAAGCTACCAACCAGGCAGATTCCAGTTGTAAAGTTTAGCACAGGTCTTATCATGAAATAAGTGACCAGATGGCTATGGACCACTCTCTTGCTTTTTGTCTGCACAAGTTTTTCAGAAATGTTTTTTTCAGAATCTACTCATAAAATGATGGAATTGTACATAGGACACCATATATAGACTACAGGAAAATGAAATTGTTGTTTCAAACACTTTAAAATATGTTACCACAGAATAATGTGAAATATTAGAAAATGTACAGATGGAAAAGTTAATGAAATAAAGGGGCACAACCTTGCAAAGCCCAGTCTAGGTTTCCTTGGTTGTTCTTAACCTGTACTTTGTTTAGATGATACGCTGTGTAGGATACAAACATTTCCATCTGGTTCTAAGTTTCTGCTATAGATCCAAGTGCTGTTTTCATCAGTGTAGTGCAAATACGTGTTTGGCACAACCCAAAATGACTTTGGGCAGATACGAACAAAAAAAAAAACAAAACATACTAGTAGGTTTGTACATTTGTTCTAGAATTAACGCCAGTGCAATTTTTAATACAGATGGAGGACAAATAAAAAATGTAGCATAATATAGAAGCTATGCGCAAAACATTCTTGGTCTTAGATCATTTTAGGTGACATCTGATGCCCTGAGATTATAGTCCATGGTTTAGTGATCATATTTATGTGTCTGTCAAGATCATAAACTTCCTTAATGGGCGTGTTCACATTTCAACACCATCTTAGGCCTCTTGCACACGGGCGTTTGACGCCCGGATAAGATGCGGGTGCGTTGCGGGAATCGCCGCGATTTTTCCGCGCGTGTGCTAACGTTTGTAGTGCGTTGAGCACGCGCGTGAAAAAATCTGCATGCTTGGTACCCAGACCCGAAGTCAGACTTCATCACTGAAGTCTGGTTTCGGGATGAGTATTCTGTATGTGTAATTATTTTCCTTTATAACATAGTTATAAGGGAAAATAATCGCATTCTAATTACAGAATGCAATGTTCCCAACATTGGATGAAGGACCTGCCGTGATGTCACAGGATCACATGGGTCACATGGTCCACTCAAATGCTTCTATGATTGGACCATGTGACCCTGTGACGTCACCACAGGTCCTCAAGCATCCAAACTATCAAGAGAGAAGACGTTCTGGGGCTCTGCGCGTACAATGGGAGAAGGTAAGTTAACTCTTTATTATTTTTAACCCTTTAAAGCCCGGGGAACATTGCATTCTGTAATTAGAATGCGATTATTTTCCCTTATAAGTTATAACTATGTTATAAAGGAAAATAATAACGATCGGGTCCCCATCCCGATCGTATCCTAGCAACCATGCGGGAAAATCGCAACGCATCCGCACATGATTGCGGATGCTTGCGATTTTCCCGCATCCCCATTCACTTCTATGGGGCCTGCGTTGCGTGAAAATCGCAGAATATAGAACATGCTGCGATTTTCACGCAACGCAAAAGTGATGCGTGAAAATCACCGCTCATGTGCACAGCCCCATAGAACTGAATGGGTCAGGATTCAGTGTGGGTGCAATGCGTCCTCCTCACGCATTGCACCCGCGCGGAAAACTCGCCCGTGTGAAAGGGACCTTATAGTTTTCATGTGTAAAACAAATTCCTTAACTTTTCTTGCATTGGTCCGGAGTTACACCCTGAACTGGGGCACTTTCACGTGGAACAAAAATTCAGCGGAACAAAGCAGTCACAAATTGAGCTATGGATTCACAGCAAAATCAATGAGAGTGCCAGAGATGTGCGGTCCGCAAAATGCGGAACGCACATTGCCGGTGTCAGTGTTTTGCGGATCCGCAAAACACACACGGACGTGTGAATGTAGCCTCACGTGTAGTAAAATCTGCATAAAATGACACATTGTGGATTTAAAGTCCACACTACAGGCAGATTTCTGTATATGCATTTGATACAATCTCGTTCACTTGGTTGCTACTAAGATACACTCTAGAATTTCCACCCACAAAATCTGGATGAAAAACCTGCAGCAGCTTTTGGCATCTTTTATCTAATGGAAAAGGGTAGCTTTCAGGTCCCCACACACGAATTAGGCTACATGCACACGGCAGTTATTTTTTTGCTATCCGCAAAAAAAACTGATGGTCCATCACTATTTTTTGTTTTCACAGATCCTTTGTTTTCACAGATCCCTTGTAATAAATGCCTATCCTCATCCGGAAATGAGAAAAAAGTAGGACATGCACAACATTTTTTGCTGAAGTGAAACACGGACAATGGACGTGGAACACAAATGGATGAACTGTCAGCATTTTTTTGCTGACCCATTCAAATGAATGGGTTCCTATCCTATCCGCAAAAAAAAACTGAAACGGAAGCCGAGAGAAACAACTGTCGTGTGCATGTAGCCTTAGGCTGCGGCTTTTTTTTTTTTACCAGTAAAAAAGGCAGAATACAAGCAATTTTTTTTTTTTGTCACCGTTGATTTTTTTTCTGAGATTTTGTGGCATTTTTTTCCTAGTATTTTTTCCACACTATGCCTTACCACTCACATTTTCTGCATAGCGCTTTTCCCTATAGAGAAGGTGATGTGAAAATGCTACCGCATGTTGCATTTTTGAAAAGAAACTAAAAACTCAACCTAATTTAGAAATCCGCTAGGAGCAAAAAGGATTTATTGTGTGTCCTGCATTTCTTTTGCCATAAGCCTTCAGTTTGTTTTTGTTTTGTTTTTTAAAAAGCAGCGAAAAACGAAAAAGTATAGAAAAATGGCACTAAAAAACCTACATGTGAAACCACCCATACTTGAATTATGGCTCCATGTATACCTCTGCATTACATGAGCTCACCTTAGCGGTTGGGATGGCGTCTGTAAAGAAGCTTTTCCCCTTTAGCAAACAGAAGGATTGTGAATGAAGCTCTGGAGTATAATTGACGATTTAACTCAGGACCAGTACAAGACACGCACTGCAATATTACTACAACTTTTTGGGGATCAGCCAGTACTGGTCGGACAACCCATGGGCGTAGCTATAGGGGGTGCAGAGGTAGCAGTCGCTACCGGGCCCAGGAGCCTGAGGGGGCCCAAAGACCCTTGTGCCACATAAGAAGACACACAAAGCACTGAGGGAAGGGGGCCCAAGCTGAACTCTTGCACCAGGGCCCATGAGCCGTTAGCTACGATCCTGGGACAAACCCTTCAACCATCACCAACTGCACACTCCTAATCATATATTTCACATGCATCACACACTCACTGCAGACATCTGCCGTATGTATGGTAAACCCAGCAAAAAAAACATGAGTTGTTGCTCTTAGCAATAGTCAGAATTCAGTCATTTTACAAGGTAAAGCTAAAGATCAGTTATGAGCAACTGCCTCACGCTAGCTTTACATCACTTTTGGTAAGATGGACTGTGAATCTGTTAAATAATAACCTGGTACACCTTGAACATATGAATGATGATGAATAGTGGTCTAGCTTTCAATCTCTAAACAAAAAGAGGCCTAAAAGAACTACTCAGCCAATGGATGTCACTTACCCTTAAGAGAGAAAACGTTGCAGCCTCTATTGAGTCTCTTCAAAAGTCCTAAAGTGGTCACGCTGGTTAAAAACACCCAACAACCCCGACAACTGACTGGCTCACATTATAACAATAAATATGAATAAAAATATAAAATACATGGTATTCTGCAGCAAAATCTGGCTGCCCAGAGGATACACAAACTTAAAAGCGTACAAAATTAACAATCGAAAATGGCACTTTGATTTTTTTTTTCTCCCTGTACATACATTGTGCAGTTTTAATCATAACACTGGATATTGGTTGACGAGGATGACAAACATAATACAGCATCGACTAGGTGTAACAAGCAGCTTTTCCTGAGGATTTGCAATCGGGATTACTTTAGGAAGTTATAAAGATACCACTAGCTCCATTGTGAAACTGAGAGAAGTGATGAATCAGTGACAATTTGACGCACCACATGAATCATCCTCCTACCTCTACGTGATGTTACTTAAAGTGCTTACAATTCACATCAAGCCACGTTCAGCAATACCATAATTAGCAGTGCCCACCTACTCAACAATGCTCATATGACTGTTCCATGATGGGGGTGCTTCCGACATAATCTGGTCACCCTCGTCTTCTCTATTCTTAGTAGTTACACTATATTTGTGTGTTTACAGCGTTTCCCTAAACAAGTAAATTTCAGTATTTTTACTATTAAAAGGTAAGGGATGCATAATCATAAAGGCATTTGCTAGCAAATAGAAAATTATACCGCAGGTTGTACGCTTCTAAACGTCATGATTAATCAATAACTCCATTTGCCTTGCCACACTAGGCCAAAATATCATGCCTCGGAGAAATGGAATATGGACATGATGGGGGAGATTTATCAAACTTTCTTTAATGGGAAACTGGCTTAGTTGCCCACAGCAACCAATCAGATTCCAACTTTCATTTTTCAGCGCTGCTTTGAAAAATGAAAGGTGGAATCTAATTGGTTGTTGTGGGCAACTAAGCCAGTCTTCCATTAAAGAAAGTTTGATAATTCTCCCCTGATATATCAGAATAAACATAAGGTTTTCTCAGGTTTCTGCTTAAAGTAGAACGGTCCTCCAAACATGAAAAACCCAGGGCATACCCCCTTAAAGTCCTTAGCTGGCTTACAATCCTCAGCACCCTGAGCATCAGGCATTAGTATGGATAAAAATCACAATCTACATCAAAGTCATAGTCCTTAGTGCCTCTGTTAGGGTACTTTCACACTTGCGGCATGGCTATCTGGCAGGCTGCTCTGGGGGTGAACAGCCCGCTGGATCCGCCGTGCCGCAAGTACCCGTGTGCTGCCGCTCCGTCCCCATTGACTATAATGGGGCAGGGGGCGGAGCTACAGCGCAGCGCGGCAGTGCATGGCCAGAGATCGCTGGACTAAAAGTACTGCAGGTCCGACTTTTTAGTCTAGGGGACGGAGCGGCAGCACACGGGTAGTTGCGGCATGGCGGATAGCCATGCCGCAAGTGTGAAAGTACCCCAAATCAGTTCGGGTATTCACGATGGAAACTATCAAAATTGCTGATATCATTTTACGCCTTACAGGGGCTGATGACTGGAAGCAATGTCAAGGGTTCTAGAGGAGGGCAGGACAGACAGGAACTTCAAGGGGGATGTCTTGGGGGCACAAATGAGCAACCTAAAGGGAATGTATCACACACACTATATTATATATGTAAAACTTTTTTTTTTCCATCTTTTGTACCTATTAAAGGTGCTGCCAATTGCCTGAGCTGCTGCTTAGCTTTGTTAGGGCTCATGCTGGTGTCCGTTCCCATTTTTTTTGCGGACCGTATGCAGAACCATTCATTTCAAAGGGTCCGCAAACAAATAAAATACAGAAGTTACTCCATGTACAACCCGTTTCCCTGATGAGAACTCATTGACTTCTATGGAAGCATGTTCTAGGCATGCATAGTAACCTGTGCAGAGGTCATCGCCTGTATGTATGTGTGTAGGGGATTTCACCCATTGTCACCCACTGTGTTATCTGCCCCCACCTTTATAATAGAGGTGTTACCCATCACTGCAATCCTGATCATGGAATGACTTCTGAGGAGTGATCTCTGCGGGACAGAAAGCGTCAGCCTATTGTGTGGCTCAGTGGACAGTGACAATTGCAAGATTTCAGGTCTTTTTTTTTTTTTTTTAAATAAAGACCTAAAAAATATGGAAGATGATCACCAAAAAAGAATATGTTGAGAGGCAATTTATGGGCGATACATTCCCTTTAAAATCTTTACATTTGGCGAACATTTCACAAGGCGTTCTGATATAGTTTTCTTTGAAGTTCTTCTTTCCGGCTCCATGATACCACTAATTACTAGTTCACTGACAGGACTTATTCTCACAAGCATTGATTCAAACCAAAACTGATGTCATTAGTCTGGCTGATTAATTCAAAGTAAATGGAGACCCTGCAAGGCTTGATAGAATGTAAGCATCATAACGAGAGTTTTCATTGTATAGTATGAGGTTCTATAAAAGGCCAGCCACAGTAGGTTTGCTTGTTCACATTAATAGTACAGATGACAGTAGCTAATATTTGTGGCAAAGACTACAAATAGCAAGGATTTCCCGACAGAATCACTTTTGAAGGTCTAGTTAATATGTAGTCCTTTTATATGCAATATAAGCGTGGCTAGCCGCTTGAAGCCATATAATGCTGCACAGTGTTTGTCAAGAGTGGCGTAGACACAGGTCTGACCAGACAATCCGTGCCATGATGCATCAGTAATGTGGTTTCTTTAGTCTTGTGAGCATCAATGGCAAAGCGGACCCCTTTTCATTGTCTAGAGTAGGAGCCTGAAAAAGAAGCACAGAAAGAGCATAAGAAAAAGTTTAGACACAATTTTCTGCTATATTTATCAGTTTTAGCCCTTCACGTGTATAATTTACAGTCGCATGTCCGAAGTGGCGACAGGTCTACTTCAACAGTGTATGTTTAAAGAAGCACTCTGCATTTAGTCGATACATACTGCTAATTCACCAACAATATTTCACCAGTGTGATTTGTTTGATCTCAGCTCAGTTGCATCCATACATTTTAGGACGCGTGACCCCGTATGAAACCAGTCCAGAGCTGGCTACCCTGCCTACTATATTACTACACTTCTGCGCTCATACATGAGGTAGACAGGAGTTCTTCAGCAGAACTAAGGATGGACGTACAGAGAAACAAGGAAAGTGAAACTGTTTGAGAGAAGATGTCAGAGCTGTTGGGAGGGACTTGATAGATGATAACATAATCCTGTAGTTTACAGGCAGTCGCCAACACAGGAGAGACTGATCTGTCTCTCCTGTGTTGGCGACTGCCTGTAAACTACAGGATTATGTTATCATCTATCAAGTCCCTCCCAACAGCTCTGACATCTTCTCTCAAACAGCTTCACTTTCCTTGTTTCTCTGTACGTCCATCCTTAGTTCTGTTGAAGAACTCCTGTCTACCTCATGTATGAGCGCAGAAGTGTAGTAATATAGTAGGCGAGTCTCTACAACGATTAGCTGCAGAGCTATACACCTCCCCTCACTCAAGCCTATAGCATCTTTGTGTACTGTGTGAGAATCTCCAGGGTGAGTGGGGGGGGGGGGGGGGGGTGGAGAGCACAGCATTTTTTATGTCACTGGTCCATCACTGACTGTCCATAGGCTACTTTCACACTTGCGGTGTGAGGATCCGGAGGTAGTTCCGTCACCGGATGAGTCATACCGCATGACAACTGAAAGCATTTGGAGACGGATTCGGATCCGTATCACAAATGCATTGCAGGTTCAGATCAGTCTCTCCGTTTTCAGACGGAGAGATGGATCCGTCATGATTTTGTTTCCACAGTTTTACCGTCGTTGCGGTATTTGTAAAGCCGGATCCGGCACTAATACAAGTCAATGAGAATTAATGCCGGATCCGGCATTCCGTCATGTGTTCTAGAACTTTAGACGGCGATAATACTGCTCCCTGTCTAAAAAACATTTACATACTGAACTGAAGACATCCTGATGCATCCTGAACGGATTTCTCTCCATTCAGAATGCATGGGGATAATCCTGATCAGGATTTTTCTGGCATAGAGCCCCGACGACGGAACCCTAGGACGGAAAAAAAAAAAAATCAAGTGTGAAAGTAGCCTTAGTGTGATGAAACAATCCAATAAATGGTACATTAACTTTATTAGGTATACACAAGAGACTCCCTTATTCTTTAACAATAGCCTATGCTACATACAGTAACACATTTGTCCCCAGAGAGCTTAAATAATTGCATAATAAATTGCATTTCCCACAAAAAAACTGTTCTGAAGCATCTTTTCTTAGAACTGGAAATTGTCAAAGGGGCGTGTCCCTGCACAGTTTGACAATGGCAGTAGTGATTGGCCTGTGTCAAACTGTGCAGGGACACATCTCTAAATGGTAACACCCAAGTGTCAATTCAACCATGTATTTATTTCTATTAGGAATAAAAGAACTGAAAAACAGAAAGAGATAAGAAAAGATACTCCCGAATAGTTATAATATAGTTAGGGTCCATTCACACGTCCGCAATTCTGTTCCGATGTCCCGCCCGGGTCCGCAATTGTGGAATCGCACTTCCGGGTCCGCAATCCCGTTCCCGAAAAAAATAGAACATGTCCTATTCTTGTCCGCAATTGCGGACAAGAAAAGACATTTTCTATATAGTGCCGTCGATGTCCGGCCACAAATTGCGGAACGCACTTCGCCGATGTCCGTGTTTTGCGGATCAGTGGAGCCGCAAAACACACACGGAGGTGTGAATGGACCCTTAATGCAATTTTTTTACAAAAACAAACATCTATAATAAAAAAAAAGCACAACTGGTATACTTGTGTCTGAAAATATCTGAAATGTTACAACAGCATGTTATTTGTCCCCATGGCGAATGCAGTTAAAAAAAACAACATCCCAATGCCAGAATAGCCACTGTTTGGTCAACTCAACACCCCCCAAAAATGTAATAAAAAAATATATATGTTGTATGCACCCTAACATGGCACCTCACAAAAAAGATCTCACACGGCTCCATACACAAAATGACATCTTAACTTTACTCTGCATTTTTTATGTTTTACTGGTTTTAAAAATGAAAAATCTTCCTTCAAAAATATTGCTTTATATCAACATACTCTGAGACCCCTAAATTTAATTTTCCATTCCAACCCATAACTTTTTTTTCAGTTTCTCAATAAACTATATGGAAGATTAAATTACACTAGTTTCTGTGACAGAATTTTTTTTTATTTATATCAAAACAGGCTATAATTAGTGGGGCTGCTCTGCAGAGTTGGTCTCAGTCCCGACATCATATCCTCATTAACCAAAATAGGTATGTATACCAGGAGATTGAGTATGATTACATGTTCTAGGAATGAGGAGTCTGTATCACTATGGAAATCCCAACTTTATATATCCTGTGTGACATATGTATTGGGATACTATCCCCATGTGTACTGTCAGTGTCATGGTGGTAACCGCCGTATTTCTATAAAGCACCTATCACTATATTGAATCATTAACCCTTTCAGCCTCGGAGGTTTTTTCATTTTTGTGTTATCGTTTTTCACTCCCTGCCTTTCTGGGGACATAAGGGTGGGTTCACATCACGTTTTTCAGGGAACCTCCAGATGTACACACTAAAAGTGTCCATAAGGATTTCATTAGTCAGATGTAGGACAAAAGAGTATCCTAAGGCCCCTTTCACACGGGTGTGATTTCCGCGCGGGTGCAATGCATGAGGAGGACGCATTGCACCCGCACTGAATCCGGACCCATTCATTTCTATGGGGCTGTGCACATGAGCGGTGATTTTCACGCATCACTTCTGCGTTGTGTGAAAATCGCAGCATGCTCTATATTGTGCGTTTTTCACGCAACGCAGGCCCCATAGAAATGAATGGGGCTGCGAGAAAATCACAATCATCCACAAGCAAGTGCAGATGCAGTGCGATTTTCCCACATGGTTGCTAAGAGATGGGACCCGATCTTTATTATTTTCCCTTATAACATGGTTATAAGGGAAAATAATTGCATTCTTAATAAAGGATGCTTAGTAAAATGAAGATGAAGGGGTTAAAAATAAAAAAATTAACTCACCTTAGCCACTTGATCGCGTAGTTGCCGATCTCTTCTGTTTTCAAGCATTAGCTGCCATCTAAAAGGACCTGTGGTGACGTCACATCACATGGTCCATCACCATGGTGATGGACCATGTGATGAGTTCAGTGATGTCATCACAGGTCCTTTAGCCTGCAGCTAATGCTTGAAGAAGACAAAAGAGATCGCAACTACGCGATCAAGTGGATAAGGCAAGTTAATTTTTTTATTTTGAACCCCTTAATCCACATTTTACAAAGCATTCTGTATTGAGAAATCTATTATTTTCACTTATAACCATGTTATAAGGGAAAATAATAAAATCTACAGAATACTCAACCCAAACCCGAACTTCAGTGATGAAGTCCAGGTTCGGGTCTGGGTACCAAACATGCCGATTTTTCCCAGGCGCATGCAAAACACAATAAAGTGCTTTGCACTCGCACGGAAAAATCACGCATTTTCCCACAACACACCCGCCTCTTATCTGGGCGTCAAACGTGATGCCCGTCTAAAAGAGGCCTAAGAGTATGGCGGGTGGTAATTGATAGCAGGGGCAAAGGCAGTTCAGCCTTGTGAGCTGCAGAACTGCCTGGGGAGAGGGTTAACTGATAAAGCAGGTGGACACAGTGCAGGGGAAGGGGCCATGACAAGGATCCTCATGCGACTCCTCACTGCTCAGCGTTCCCTGCGCTGTGAGCCTGCATCCAGGTAGGAGGGGACGTGGGATACGTTAGAGCCTTCCTTCATAGGTATATGGGAATCCTCCTGGCGTATACCTCTGACGGAAAGCTAATAACGTGATGTGAACCCACCCTTACTTTTTTATTTTTCTGTTCACAGCCATATGAGGACTTATTTTTTGCAGAACAAGTTGCACTTTCTAATTTCATCATTTAATATTGCATATGATGTGAGGGCTCATTTTTTGCAGGGTGATCTGTACTTCTCATTGATACCATTTTGGGGTGTGTATGACTATTACCTTTTATTTAATTTTTTATGGGAGGTGAAGTGACCAAAAAATGGCAAACCGTCAATTTTGACTTTTATTCCGTTTCGCAGTTTGCCACATGGGATAAATAGTTAACCAATAAAAAAAATAAACATCATGGGCATCGCCGCATGTGAAAATGCCCATATTATTAAAATATAACAATATTAAAGGCATACGGAAAATGGCGTAGCGGGAAAGAAAAATAACAGCCAATTTGTCGTTTTTTGTCACTTCAACTACCCAATAATTTTTTTTCTAAAAAGTGATCAAAAAGTCACACACACTTAAAACTGGTATCACTGAAAAGAACATATCGTCCCGCAAAAAATTAGCCCTCACACAGCCCCGTACACATAACTGCAAGTTATAGGGGGTCAGAATATGGCCATGGAAAAAAAAAATTCCCTCAAAGGTTTAAAAAAAAAATTTCAGTATTAAAACGCAAGAAAAATTATACAAGTGTGGTATCGTTGGAATCGTACTGACCTGGAGAATGAAGATAACAGGTCCATTGTACCGCAAAGCGCACAATGTAAAAAAAAAAAGAAAATAACAACCTTTATCAGAATTGCTTTTTTCCCAATTTTACCCCATTTGGAATTTTTTTGCCGCTTCCTACTACATGGTATGCAACCGTAAATGGTGCCATTAGAAAGTACAACTTGTCCCGCAAAAAATAAGCGCTCATAAGGCTATGTGAATGGAAAAATAAAAAGTTAGGACTATGGGAAGGCTATGGGACGTGATGTGAACCCACCCTTATGGCCCCGGAAAGGCAGGGAGCGAAAAACGAAAATACAGAAATGGAAAATCCCAGAGTCCTTAAGGGGTTAAATGGTGCCACTAAAAAGAGCCACTTGTCATGGAAAAAAACAAGCCCACATATGGCTATGTGAAGTAAAAAAAAAATAATAATAATAAAAAAAAACAACAACTAGGGCTCTGGAAAGGCCAGGAGTAAAAAACTCAAAAGCAAAAAATGAAAAATCCTTCGGGGTTCAAGGAGGTCCTACCCCTGGGAAGTCAGTACAATGGAGGGGCCACAACACTCCCATGTAGCTGTGTATCTCATTCACTGGAATGTGAGGAGCTGCAGTAGCAAGCACTACCACTTGTACGGACGAGCCCTGATGTCCATGTAAACAATAAATGGGCTGTGACACATTTGACAAATAACTTATTCAAAATATATATATATTTTTTTTACATACCCTTATGGGAGGACTGTGACTTTGAGCCGGATCTTGGGGAGCTATGAGGATTAAGGTTTTGGTAATCATGACCATAATCATCACCATGATCTTCATCAGGTGCTGGAGGAAGCGGCCTGTATATCAAAAACCCCAAAAAAGTGTTTAGTGCAGAAATAAAGTTAATTATCAGTAGCAAAAACTCAGTCAAAGCAGATAAAAGATGAAAAGATGGGACTTATTCCTCCCATGTGTGTAAATTATATGGGATCAGGAGATCCACCTTTCCCTTTACTAAAAGGAGTCAGGATTACCAAAATATGGCTGCTTTCCAGAAAAGACACCACACCCGACTATGGGTTGTATCTGGTATTGCATCTTGGCACAAGTGAATTATATGGGACTGAACTGCAGTACCATATAAAGCCTGTGAACAGATGTGAGCGCCGTTTATGGGAGAAAGCACCTGTGGCTCCAACGATGAAGTGTTGATGCCACATGTGACCTGTGCAGCCAAACATTGGTGGCACCGCTAACCACAGGGTTGTTGACACATCACACCTACAGAGGTCACACGCAGAGTTGACAAATCATAGCTGGAAGCAGATTAAGGCTAGGTCTACACAACGACATTTGTCGCGTGACAAATAGGGCGCAATAGGGCCATTTTGTCGCACCAATGCTGTGCAACAATTTTTATACTGGTTGTCTATGGTGTCGCATAAAAATCCATTTCGCAGCATGTCGCAGGTTGCAATGCGACACCATAGACTACCATTATGAAAATTGTCGCGCGACATTAATGCAATAAAATGTTGAGCCACAAATGTCGTTGTGTAGGCCTAGCCTAACAGAGATTGGCGGGGGAGCCTGTATCGGCAGTGGAATTATCATGCACTATTATGTTAAGGCTGAGTTCACACCAGCGCTTCAATTTCCACTGATCTGCTCCTTTATAGACTCAGAACACCAAAATTAACAGAAGCGCCAAAGCAGGTAAATGATAGTAACGAACAGCACTGACTATAGTGGGATCCACTGGATTTCCTTTAAAAATCTGTCATTTTACTGGACAAAATACTGCTGCATGCCAGATAATTAAAAATCTTGGACAAGCCCTCCAATAGCCTAAAATAAAAAAAAATTACGTTATACCCTCCCCTTTCTCCAGCTCTGTTCTCTGTAGTGCTGGTTCGGTTCTCCAGCTGCTGCTCGTTTACAAACATACACAGCACATGACCGCTGCAGCCAATCACTGTCCTAAGTGGTCTAATGCTTAGGACACTGTCTGGCTGCAGTAGTCACTGTGCACATCACAGTGTTGGTAAAGTGCAGATGTACTGCATGTGACCGCTGCAGCCAATCACTGTCCTCAGTGGTCTAATGCTTAGGACACTGTCTGGCTGCAGTGGTCACTGTGCATGTCAGTGTTGGTGAAGTGCAGGTGTACTGCATGTGACCGCTTCAGCCAATGAATGTCCTCGGTGGTCTAATGCTTAGGACACTGATTGGCTGTGTTGATGCATTGTATCCCGCCAGGTCATCTATGCAGTTTGTATACTAGTAGTGGTAGGAGCACCAGACCAGGGCTGCAGAGAACTGTGCTGGAGAATGGGGGGAGTACAACATCATTTTTATACTTTAGGCTACTAGTGCGCTTGTCTGAGATTTTTAATGATCTGCAACAGATGTGAATCTAGCCTTACCTGTATGGTTTATCACTACGGGGGCGGTGTTGTTCATCTCTTGATCGCGGTCTACCATGCTCATATGAATTCAACTAGAACACAAAATAATAGTTAACCCAAATACAAGGGAACAGAACAGAAGAGAAAATAATGAATACCAATAAAGCAATCTGTAGTTCAAAACCATTGTCTGGCAATACAATGTGCCAGAGGAGAACTAGGAAAGACTAGAATGGCATCATGGGCTGCAGGTTGTGCACCTTTGGTCTAGATCAGGGATGGCCAACCTGAGGCTCTCCAGCTGTTGCAAAACTACAACTCCCAGCATGCCCAGACTTACTACAGCTATCAGACTACAGAAGGGCATGGTAGGAGTTGTAGTTTTACAACAGCTGGAGAGCCTCAGGTTAGCCATGCCTGGTCTAGATGATGTGTCTTTTGTAACAGTACTAGGGAAAGATAGGTGGTCATTTATGACCAAATATACGGCATCTTTGTGGCGTATATCTAGCGCAGATTCTGTCGCACACCATGGTATGGCAGAATCTACGACTTCTCCGCTCAAGCCAGATTGAAAAAAAAGTGGCTGTGGTGTGAACGGCCCATCTCAGTCACCATTTTCTACACCTCGTTTTGGCGTAGAAAATGGTCTAAATGTAAGACAGAAAGGAAGCGGTCTTTGTTTTGTAATATTTGTATATTTCAATAAAACCAAATTTACAAGAAAGGAAGCGGTCTTACATTTAGAAGCGGCGTTGGATGCTCCGGTTATGTAGAGGCCGGCATCTCTACAAAACTTTGGCGATCCACTGCCAGCTATGGGGCTTATTAAGACTGGCGTCTATAACACCGGTCTTAATAAATGTGCCCCATAGTTCGTAGACCCAGTCATAAAACCAACACTCACACACAGTGAAAATTACAAAATTAAAGAATAATTGCAACATAGAACACTTTTCATGACCACCAGTTCCTTGTACTGTATGTGTACTTTTCCTTTTAAAAGTATTACGCTACATTCACATGACAGTGATAAAACCTCCATTAAAAACTGACCTGTCGTTCTTTTCACGGCTGTTCTACATCCATTTTCTGTCCAATTTCCTTGGCCATTAATAATGGCCCTGAAAAATGGATGCATTTCATTGGTTTATTTTTTTAAGTATCTCAACCACTGCAGTGCCCTCAGCACACTGCCACAGTGCATCTAGTATCTATACTGTGCCCCCAGTGTCTATAATGCCCCACATGAGGCCATGATGCTGGGAGTGTCCGGTCCTTCCAGTTTCCTCCAGTTCAGAGCACGTGGAAGCGCGTTCAGGTGGACAAGGTGAGTATATGTATACTAAAACGGCAGTCACCTGGCTGTTTTTCACTGTTGTGTGAATGTAGCCTTATAAGCTAGCTGTGACATAAACCTAAAAGTCTGCAGGAATCACTGCCATAACTAATATACAGTTCAAAATAATAGCAGTCAGACATCACTAACCTGATCAATCACTGTTTTTGGTAGAAATGATATTTCTACATGGCAAAAATTTTACTAGCAGGTGTAGTAGAGTAATAGAAATCCAACAGACCCAACAGTCATGACATGCATGCTGCTGATTCTGTGTAAGCGGCATGTTCAAAATAATAGCAGTGTGGAGTTAAACTAGGGAGGTCAGTCAGTCTATGAAAAACAGGGGGCAATTATCGCCCTTATTTAAGGAAGGAAGGAAGGCAGTAAATGTTGTACATGCTGGTTACAGTGCATTTCTCTTCTGAGGAAAATGGGTCGTTCCAGACATTCTTCAGAAGAACAGCGTACCTTGATTAAAAAGTTGTTTGGAGAGGGGAAAACATATAAAGAAGTGCAGAAAATGATAGGTTGCCCAGCTAAAATGATAGCAAATGCTTTAAAATGGCAACCAAAACCTAAAAGACGTGAAAAAAAGCGAAAAACTACCATTCAAAAGGATAGAAGAATAGCCAAAATGGCAAGGACTCGGCCAACAATCAGCTCCAGGAAGATCAAAGAAGGTCTAAAGTTACCTGTGAGTACTGTTACAATTAGAAGATGCCTGTGTGAAGCCAAGCTATCTGCCAAAAGCCCCCGCAAAGTCCCACTTTTAAAAAAAGACATGTGCTGAAGGGGTTACAATTTGCCAAAGAGCACAATGACTGACCTAAAGAGAAATGGCGCAACATTTTGTGGACTGATAAAAGTAAGATTGTTCGTTTTGGGTCTAGTAGCCGGAGACAGTTTGTCAGACGACCCCCAAACACTGAATTCAAGCCACCGTACACTGTGAAGACAGTGAAGCATGGTGGCGCAAGCATCATGATATGGGGATGTTTCTCATACTACGGTGTTAGGCCTATTTATCGCATACCAGGGATCATGGATCAGTTTGAATACATCAGAATACTTGAAGAGGTCATGCTGCCTTATACTGAAGCGGAAATGCGTGTTCCAACAAGACAACGACCCCAGACACACCAGTAAACGTGCAACATCTTGGTTCCAGACCAACAAGATTGACGTTATGGAGTGGCCAGCCCAATCCCTGGATCTTAATCCAATAGAAAACTTGTGGGGTGACATCAAAAATGCAGTTTCTGAGGCAAAACACAGAAATAGAGAAGAACTGTGGAATTTAGTCCAATCATCCTGGGCTGGAATACCTGGTGCCAGAAGTTGGTTGACTCCATGCAACACAGATGTCCAGCAGTTCTCAGAAACAGTGGTTATACAACTAAATATTAGTTAGGTGATTCAAAGGAAAGCAAAATCTTCAAAAAAATTTCAGTTTATATAGTGAATGTTTGAGTCTGTAAAGAAGAATACAAACACTTGTCTTAATTTAACTAGGGGTGGGCGATATGGCCTAAAATCTATTTTGCAATATAATTTGAAGCATGTGCGACATGCAATATATATTGCGATATATTATTTTCTGTCTGATGATGGCAAATGCCATGCGCCATGGGGCTAATCTGATCGCACTGGCTCACTGGGGGACACATGTCTGATGATGGCAAATGGCATGGGGCTGATCTGATGGCACTGGCTGACTGGGGAACACTGAATCAGACATGTGTCCTCCAGTCAGCCAGTGCCATCAGATCAGCCCCATGCCATTTGCCATCATCAGACCCCATGTGTCCCCCCTGCTAATTGCTATATATTCTAAGCAGTGTCTTAGTGGCATCAGTTCAGCCCCATGGCTGGCTTTTGCCATCATCACACCTCATGTGTCCCCCCCTGCTATATATTCAGACAGAGCAGGGTCTCAGTGACATCAGAAAATGATCCTTTCCTTATCGACTCCCCCCCCGATCCTCCAGCAAGAGTCCCCCCACAAGAGTCGTTGTTATTATACTTACCTTTCCTGCAGGGTGTTTGGCAGTATCTGGCTAATGGAGTCTGTGGGTGTGGAGTCTTCTTCCAGCACTGGGCGGGACATACAGCGTCAGCAAAGCGGTCTGACACTGTGTGCACGCCAGGCCCTGGCCAGTACTGCGCGGTGCGGAGTCGGGAGGCCAAGGAGTGGTGAGCCAGAAGCTTCTGCGCAATCATTCACTACCGCTCCGTGGTCATATTGCGGCCTGGCGATATACACAAAATCCATATCGTGACACAAATTCATATCGCCTATACTGCATATCGCCTATATCGCCCACCCCTAGGAACAACACAAATTTGATATATTTTTCTTCATGTTTTGATTTGGAATAGAATGTGTAGTGTTCCCAATGCATTTGTGTGTATGGAAATAAAAGCTATTAGAAGGATTTTGAGCTTTATTCACTTTTTTTTAAAGCACACTGCTATTATTTTGAACACAACTGTACAAAGAGTACAGGAAACCCCAAGACAGGTGTTATTTGTCATGATGTGAATATGAATTTGGTTCTGGTAGATTATAGGCCTAGCATGGAGACAAATGACTGTAAATAGTCTCACAAATATAGATGTAGAAGAGGAACAGAGATCTCCGTTCGCACATACCTCCCGCTCATCTGGCCTCTTTCTGTCTGACACCTTTTCCCTTCCTTTAGGCTTCTTATACGATTGTTGTTCTTTCTCCATTAGCCAACGTGCCAGTTCCTAGAGTTTCACAAAATATATATTATTAATATACATTATTAATAAGCTTAGTAAGTCTTCACTGTAATATTAATAAGACGGTACCCAATGCATTATAGAATGCAGATCACCTGCAATGAGCAAATCCCCGCTACACAACTGCAGCATCTTATGGCTGTATTAGACAGGCAGATTGTCCGCCAGATGACCGCTAATGAGCGTTACTACGAATGATCTGGCAGTGTAATACTGCCGCCGATTACTTGATGAACGAGTAGACTCTCATTGGGTAAAAGAGCTAGCTCTTTCATCGGGCAATCCAAATCTTTCAACAGGTTTAAAAATCATTGTCTGCAGCCGGCGGATTGTACGGTCTAATCACGATCTGCTGCCGGCCAACAATGATTAAGTACAGGGAAGAGCGATGACACAAATCGTGAAGGAATTAATGCATTGAAGAAGATCGCAGCACTCCAATATCTTTCAAAGAATTTCCTTTGCTTGATAAAGACTCCAAGTGAGTTGAAACGTCGCGTCTCTGAGGTGGAATAAGGGAAATTCTTTGAAAGATATTGGAGTGCTGCGATCATCTTCAATTTATTGACACACGTTGGGGGTCCGAAGGCCGGGACCTGACATCGCTTTGCACCGCCACTAAATGGACAATTGATTTAAGAGATCATTGATGGTGCTGTCTCACCCTGCTTTGTTTGGCAAATGGTGCAGGGACACATGCATCTCAGGCCTGGACTCGGGCATTTTATTTTGTTCTTCATTCCTTGGCCATTTGGGGAGCATACTTTTGGGTCATTACTACGGGAAGTCTAGACAACATGCTAGTTAGGGCTGGCTAGATGCTGTGTCCTGCATCTGATCTCCTAAGTCCCCGGCTCCATATCTCAATCAGAGAAGATTAGAAGAGGAGGACAGAACGCAGCAGCTATTATCCACAAGAGGGGCAGTTTACTGTGCTAAACTGTGGGATTTGGTTCTGCTGGGGCGGTATTTTGTGCTGTCCTATGGTATCGATGACAACGCCTACTTTTGTTGCCCCACCTATTAATTTGGACCCGCCTATAACATAGGGCCACTTAAAGTTCCCAGTCTGCCCCTGAAGAGTAGAATAAGGACCTTACACTGGCGTTTTTCTTTTTCGGCATAGAGTCGTCGGGGCTCTATGCCGGAAATAAACTGATCAGGATTATCCCCATGCATTCTGAATGGAGAGAAATCCATTCAGGATGCATCAGGATGTCTTCCGTTCAGTATGTGAACGTTTTTTGAACTGAGAAAATACCGCAGAATGCTGCCGTTTTCTTTCCGTCCTGGGATGCGGCGCAAAACGTAATGACCCCCAGTGTAAGTCAATGGGGAAGGATCCGTTTTCTCTGGCACGTTCTGCCACAATAGAAAAAGGATCTTTCCTCCATGGACTTTCAATGGAGTTCAAAACGGATCCGTTTTGACAATGTTGAAAAATAGTTAAAGTTAATACAAGCGGATCCATTCAAACTGATGCATGCGGTTGTATTATCTGTAACTGAAGCGTTTTATTCCGGCATAGAGCCCCGACGACGAACCTCTATGTCGGAAAAGAAAAACACAAGTGTGAAGGTACCCTAAAATCAAATTAAATGGGAAAGAGGATGTAACACAAAGCATGAAATGCATCACAAAGTGTCCACCTACATGCAATAAGAACTATATAATGTCAATCAGTGGGAGAAGGTGCAGCGCATAAAATTAGAACTGAATGGGCTGGTGGAGATGGGGAGGGCACTAACCACCACTAGAGATGTGCTCACCCCTCCACACTGGCTCATTGACGGTTTCCCTTATATCAGTGTATGGACACAGCAGGCTGTCAATCACTGTACGTGGGCGGGGTAATCAGGACTCTCACTGTCTCTCCTAGGAGTCCTGTCAGGATTTACTCAGAAATCCAGCTTCAAATCATTGAAACCTCTAAATCACAGAACTCCGTTTTCCTCCTTTGATCATATCCAGCTGTCAAAAAGCAGAACCCGCCTGACTGGTTGACTTATCAAAGGGCAAAGCCTCATCATCACAACTCCTTCTCTTAAAGGGGACCTATTAGCTTATTCCTCATAGAAATACATGAATAAATTACCATTCTCCGTGTCAAACTGGGGTCTGCAAACACTGTCAGAACTTGTTGGGAATCTCCATGTACTGGGATCTATTCCTAGCTGATAACACCCAGTTGTCCTTTTACTCATACATTTTTAAGAGGAACAACAGAGGAACCACACAATGTAGAGTCTTACGAAAAAAAGCTCCAGGATTGATATTCCTTAGGGCATATAATTTTGAGCTAAAGCAGTCATATCAAGAATGTTGACAGAACCTATGGAAAAAAAGAGTCACCCAGGGATCCCTCAGCAATGCAACCTTCAGTAATGTGCGCTTATCACCAGGGAATGTTTTATCCGCTCACACATTTTACCACATACTAATGTATTCCTTTGTTTGGTTAGTCATACGTATAAAATTATACTGAAATCAGTCACCACCTCATCTTGTGCCAATTGTGCCGCTCTGTAATCTTCAGTATTCACCTAGTGGAAATATTTAAGAAATGGAAGGTATTAAGTATTTATTTATTTTTTTCTGTCAGGCAATTCGCAATAATAAGTCTTTAACCCCTTCAGGACCCTGCCATTTGTCACCTTAAAGAGGACCTTTCACCGATTTAAAAACTAAAAACTAACTATACCTGTGAGGCAGCAGGGGTCCCCCTGCACTTACTTGTATGTCTGGGCGCCGCCCGTTCACCTGGTATAGGCTCCGTGTCCGAGTCCTCTGCTGTATGGGCGGGACTTGTATCAGGCGTGTCCCTTGCTGCAGAGCTGGCCAATCACAGCGCACAGCTCATAGCCAGGCTATGAGCTGTGCGCCATGATTGGCCAGCTCAGCAGCAAGGGCACGCTCATACAAAGTGCCCGCCCCATACAACCAAGGGAGCTTGGACACCGGAGCCTATACCGGGCGAACGGAGCGGCGCCCAGGCATACTAGTAAGTGCAGGGGGACCCCTGGGCGCCGCTCTGCCCGCAGGTATAGGTAGATTTTAGTGTTAAAAGAGGTGAAAGGTCCTCTTTAAGTACCCGGCCATTGTTTGCAAATCTTACATGGGTCACTTTATGTGGTAATAACTTTAAAACGCTTTTACTTATCCAGGCCATTCTGACTGTTTTCTCGTCACATACTGTACTTCATGACAGTGGTAACGGAGTCAAAATATTTCATTTTTATTTATAAAAAATAAAAAAAATGTACCAAACATTTAGAAAAATTAGCAATTTCCAAAATTTCAATTTCTCTACTTTTAAACCAGATAGTGATACCTCCTAAAATAGTTATTGCTTTACATTTCCCATATGTCTACATGTCTGGATCATTTTGTAAATTACATTTTTTTTTTGGAACGTTAGATGGCTTAGAAGTTTAGAAGCAAATCTTGAAATTTTTAAGAAAATTTCCAAAACACAATTTTTAAGGACCAGTTCAGGTCTAAAGTCACTTTGTGGGGAAAATGTAGATGAAGTTTCAGAATTTCACATTTTTGAGGATTTTCCATTCTAATCCATTTTTTTTAGTAACAAAGCAAGGGTTAACAGCCAAACAAATCTCAATATTTATTGCTCTGATTCTGTAGTTTAAAAAAACACCCCGTATATGGTCGTAAACTGCTGTATGGGCACACGGCAGGGCGCAGAAGGAAAGGAACGCCATATGGTTTTTGGAGGGCAGATTTCAGTGGGATAATTTTAAGTTGCCATGTCACATCTGAAGACCCCCTGATACACCCCTTGAGTAGAAACTCCCAAAAAGTGACCCCATTTTGGAAACTACATAAGGTGGCAGTTTTGCTGGTACAATTTTAGGGTACATATGATCTATGGTTGCTCTGTATTACACTTTTTGTGAGGTAAGGTAACAAAAATAGCTGTTTTGAGACCGTTTTTATTTTTTGTCTTTTATAGTGTTCCTCTGACAGGTTAGATCAGGGGTGCACAACCTTTTTTGGTCTGAGGGCCGCATTGTCACAACGCTTTATTTCAAGGGGCCACAAAAAAAAAAAAAAATGCTGATTGGTGCTCATTTGCATCAGCGTATTACACAGGCCAATGTAAAGTGACTGGGGAGGAATCGATATTACAGTCATTTCTCCTTCATTTAGTTATATTGATTATCAGTAGCACATCCCTGATTACACAGAGATGTGCGGCGCGATTATACCGCCACTTATCATTAATGAGCGTTCCTATGAACACTTGTTCCCAGTAATTGAGCATGGCCCCCGAAACTGAAGAGTTAGGCCCCTTGCAGACGAGCATTTGTCACAGGGCGAGTCTGTAATGCAGCACCCGGCCGGAGCTCCCGCCGCTGCCGAGGGTCACATAGCATTATATATATTTATGATGCTATGTAACTCTTACAGTTCTGGAATGTATTGGATAACACTGACATAATGCTGCCAGCGTTATTCAATACATTCCAGAACTGTAAGGGTTACATAACATCATAAATCAGTATAATGATATGTGACCCCGGCAGTGCTGGAAGTTCAGGCCAGGTGCTGCGTTGCAGACTCGCTCTGTGACAAATGCTCATCTGCAAAGTGGCCTTATACTTACCTGCTCCCTATGCTGTTTTTACTTGGCAGTGCATGGCCATAGTCATATGCACCTCTCCAGCCAGTCACTGGCTTCAGCGGTGATGTGGCCACAAGCAGCGTGTCACTGCTGTGGTCAGTCATTGACTGGAGCCGTGTATATGACCATGGCCATGCGCTGACAGGTGTAAAAGTGCAGGAACCAGACGATGGAGGCAGAGGGAGCCAGGGCGGCCTGAGGAAGGTAAGTATGAATCCTCTATAATGTGTCCCTCAAGGCATCACAAAAAGACAGTGAACACTTGTTTTATTAGTATTTTTTTATTTTCTATTTTATTTGCCACATCATATTTTTGTTTTATTATATATTTTTTTTTGTTTTCAATGTTTTAAATATTTTAAAATTATTTTTTAATATATTTTTTCCACATAATTTGTCCCAAACGGTCAGTGAAAGACCTTTGGGGACACAAACTTTATTTTCTTGCACTATTTCCACTGTAACTGGGGCATCCATAGGAGCCCCAGTTACAGAGGAAACCAGCCTGCTGTGGGGGCGTTGTACACAGGCAGAGCTGATAAGGGTCCCTGACCCTGCAGCTCTGTGCTCCTCTGCCCCCAAGCCAGGTCTACAATGCACAGCGCGCTGCCTACGTATCTGAGGAGAAGGCAGAAGTGCTGATCAACTGCTTCTGCCTTCTCCACGCTCCCCCGGCTGTGCTGCTACTGCTACAGAGCAGGAGCTGTAAGCTCTTTGTGCGGCGCTGCCGGCAGAAACACAGCTGATCGCACGATCAGCTGTGTCTCTGTCCAGGAGGACAGGGGCCGCAAACTTTGGCTCTGGAGGCCGCATGCGGCCCGCGGGTTGTGCATTAGATCATGTGATATTTTAACACAGCAGGTTGTTATGGATGAGGCAATACCCAATATGTATACTTTTATTTATTTATTTAAGTTTTACACGATAAATGCATTTTTGAAACAAAAAACAAAAATCATATTTTGGTGTCTTCATATTCCGAGAGCCAGTTTTTTTTTTTTTTTTTGGGCGATGGTCTTAGGTAAAGGCTCATTTTTTGCGGGATGAGATGACGGTTTGATTGTTACTACTTTAGAGTGCATATGACTTTTGATCGCTTGGTATTACACTTTTTGTGATGTAAGGTGCTTTTTTGACAGTTTTTATTTAATTTTTTTATGGTGTTCATATGAGGGGTTAGGTCATGTGATTGGTATACAGCAGGTCGTTACGGACGTGGCAATACCCAATATGTATACTTTTTTTATTTTTTCACTTTTAACACAATAAAAGCATTTTTGAAACAAATAAAAATAAGGTTTTATTGTCACCATTTTCTAAGAGCCATAGTTTTTTTTATTTTTTGTCAGATTGCTTTCTGTAGGGGCTCATTTTGTGCGGGATGAGGTGACGGTTTGATTGGTACTATTTTGGGGGGCATACGCAGTTTTCTCTCTGTACTTAACAAAAAATAAAAATCCAAAAGATAAGCAATAACGACTTATCAGAGGTATTGACCAGTCTGGGGTCCAAGTGTGGAGGCCAGCACCAATCGCAAGAATGAGGAGAGAGAAGCGCTCACATCGTGCTCCGTCTCTCCTCCCTGCCGGAGACTGGGTCTATAGAAAGCCTATGGGGCGATCTTAATCCCAGCTCCTGCTTTGAGGAGACAGCGGCGTGTTTGCTGATAGAGGGGCCTTATATGAAATGTTACAAGATCACCTGAAACTGAGTTGATGTTTTTCTCAACAAATTTGTTTTACAGCAGTGATTTATCATTTACAGTAGGAAAACACTGTTAACCCTTGTGTTCCCCCCACAGACACCACGTCAGGCCATGTTCATGTAGAGCCCTACGCTGGATATATACCGTGGGAAATTTTCTGTGCAGAAGGCAGAGGGAAAACGGAACAAGTGTCTTCTAACTGGATGAACACCCGATTTTCTATAATAAGATATATTACCATTTTTATCTTCTTTCACTTTTACTATTGACTTATGCAAAGTCTGTTGAAATGTTAGTGCCTATTTGAGCTACTGGTGATTCAGACTGATATATTACTTCTGAAATGTCACTGGAAGATGCAGTTTGTAGTAGATTTTAATTATAAGGTTTTGGATATCAACATTCGTTCTTTTAAATTCCTGCTGAAACCTGAAGATAATTTTGGCCAACGCATGAAAAAGTCTAAAAATGGAAACCTAGATTGTATAGAAATTATAGACAGTCTTTACCTACAATATTTTTTGTGACGTTTCTGAAAGTCTCACATTTTTATTCATTTTTCTACTTTGGAATAACAAACTCTTTGTAAAATTTATATTGTTTTTTTTTTAATGTTAATAAAGAGAAAGAAAGAAAAAGGCAAAAGACGACTAAATACTACATTACAATAATTGACATTACCCTTATCTCTTCTTCCTGAAGTCTCCTAGCAATCTCAGCATCCCGTGTATCTCGGTTTCTAATCTGAGGGCTCTCTCGGTGACCTTTTGAGCGATGACCTGAGTCACAATCATAAGCAATTAGAACGCTAAAAATGCAATAGGTATATTACACAAATATACACAATATTACACAAATATATACAATATTACACCTATGTACACAAACACACACATATTTTACAATTGTTTCGCCTAATTTCACCAGTGTGGAATCTGTCAGCAGAATCAACCCTAGTAAACAAGGCATATTCCCTGGTAGGGTTGGCCCAGTTGATTAAAGTGATACTATTTAAATCGCTTGCAACATTACTAAGGGGGGGGGGGGGGGGATAAACTCTGTTATTCTTTATGCGTGTGTAGGCTTCAGTGTACTGAGGGGTGCGGACTAGACGCTCAGCTTTCCACTGCACTGAAGCTCTCCTGTGCATAAAGAATAAACATCTTTTCAGGAAAATTGCAACTAGTTAGCAAGAGCAACCCTACCAGGCTGCATATCGGCTCCAAAAGTGTTGATCCTGCTGACTGCTGCTCTTTAACGCACAGGACAGAATGCAGAGCAGTTATTCTAGTCCAGTGGTGGCGAACCTATGGCACGGGTGCAAGAGGTGCCACTCAGAGCCTCTCTGTGGGCACCCGCACCCTGGAAAAAGTCTATGGTGTACCAATATGTCTTAACGTTTCCTGCCACTCATCAGCACAGGGTGCGCTATGAACAGCACAGGCAGTGCATTGAATGCAGGCAGGATATTATAGCTAAATGATAAAGTACATGGAAGATATACTATATTAGTATTCAGGTTAAATTGTCGTGTTGGCAGTTTACAATAAATAAGTGGGTTTTGGGCTGTAGTTTGGGCACTCGGTCTGTAAAAGGCTCACCATCACTGGTCTAGACATACACACTGTAAGCTAAGAGATGTCCTAGCTTGGTTAACCAGTTGTTATAATGAGAAGATTTAAATAACTAGATTATTTATTTAATCGAGTATTAAAGATTTTGCATTATATTACACAAACAAATATAATCAGTACTATATCTAAATTTGGTAGAGAACACTGAAAAGGAACAAAACAATTGATTCAACATATTGTAGAAGGTCAAGAAACACAACATGCAAAACGAATTCAGCTGATCGTAAAAGTATCAAAATGAATAGAAAGGATATGATGCAAAAACTGAAGTATACAAGCCTGAATGAAGTCAAGTTTGAGCTCATGAATCATTATATACACACACTCGGAGTACATTTGAAGAAGACACTGATTGGGAAAGATGAGTGACATCACTACTGACAATCACCACCACCACCACCACCACCACCACTTTACCAATACCTGATTCTCTGTATCGCCTTTCATCTTGTGGAGAAGGTGTTCTCCGCCTGCGCCTCTCATGCTCGTGGTCACCCCCAGTACCTCTTTTGTGGGCTCTTGAATGAAAACTGTCCTGATGTTCTCTAATATCAGAATGTTTTGTGCTCAGGTCATGACTTTGAGATCTCACCCTTCGCGGAAGGTTTTCAGTAGGGTATAGTTCATCTGCATTCTCGTTATCATGATCCGCACGTTTACTTGTTCTAGGAGGTGGTGGCCTTTCAGGTCTGTCTTTTTTAGCAGAAGTCTTACTGATATGATTTTCATGACTTTGTAAGTGAGTCTTATCTCTGGGAAGTGATCTTGGTTCAGCTGATCGTCCCCGTTTTCTATCATCATCATCATCATAGTTGGAAGACCGCTCAGATTTAGGAGTGCCCCTTTCCTTTCGATTTTGCTCATGCCTTTCATGCCTATGAGGTCTATCATATTCAGATATATGTTCTTTACGCCTAGCCCTATGGTGGCCTGAGTGATGGAGGAATGCACCAAAGAAACAATTAGATGAAAGTCATCACAGCGCATTACTTTACATAAAGTGTATAGTCACGGTCACTTAAAGGGACACCACCATCAACATTTTTTCTCACATAATATGTGAATGTTCTATGTAATTTCTTGTACTAAAAAGGTAGATGGCTTTCTGAATATGATTTTTTAAGTTACTATGTATTTTCTCCTGTGTTGGCTCTTAACTTCCTACTTTGTTTCACTTTTAGCATGCAATCAGCCTTGCGTCACTTTCAAAACACTGACTTCAACCAGAGAAGGAAGGGGGCAAGTAACTCAATTAGAGCGTCACACATTGCACTGATAAGTGCACTGCTCTTTTGTGGACATCTTTATCTAGGACTATCAAGAGAATAGAGCTGTTATATTGCCATCCAAATTCTACAATCTACTATTATACTGACAGATAACATCTTCCCTCACAGCAGCGGTAAATTAACCATGGGTTGGCTGCCTACCTATTATAGTCACAGACTACCACACTTAAATCATAGCCTTTGATGTATACCATTAAAACCAAAAACCCCAAATAACCCAAATTATGATGTAAATAAAAATAAAAAAATATATAAAAACAAGAAAAAAACATTACATATGAGTGATTACTCAGCACTACGGGGCAACCGATAGGCAGGTATGGGCCAAATATGTTATACTGTGGGCTCTGACCCCAAGACTGGCCCTATGTCTTTATAGCCCTGCCTATAAACCGAATAGCCACCCCGATAGGGGCGATCCCGCATCAGGAACCTTCTGAGCGCCCTAGGATGGCCCTGAATAGGGGATGGAGCTATCAGCTAGTATATGCTAATCTGAAAAGCCGTTACTACAATAGTAAGTAGCACAATATAGTATTAAACAGAAAACCAAAAGCATACACAAAAAATAAGTATATAAGTGTTCAGGTTCATAAGCCACTCCTATAAACCGATCCCGATTACAGGCAAGTAGAAAATTGATATTATAGCAAAAAGACGCCATGTATGTTCATGACGTCATCGTCCCGACGCGTTTCACCCATGCTTTAATTGGGCTCATCAGTAGAGATGAGCGAACTTTAAAAAAAAGTCTGGTGTTCGGGTTGTGGTAGGGGGCATGGCTCAGCACTGGATTTGATCCCGTACTGAGCCATGCCCCCCGCACTGATCACATGACGGTGACGTCACCCCAGATCCTTCGGCTGTTCAACAGTTCGGGTTGGTGGCAGCCGCCCCTTATGGATTCCATATGCCGCTATAGTGGAATCCATAACGGGATGCGCGACTTACCACCACCCGAACGCCGAACACCGGACTTTTTTTTAAAGTTCGCTCACCTCTACTCATCAGGGGACACTCATCATCTGACGATATACTTAGTAGGCCAAGAGGAGTTTCAGCTTAAATAGCAAAAATACATGTATCAGATGACAACATCAGATCGGATCCTTTTTCTATTGTGGCATCCCAGGACGGAAAGAGTACCGCAGCATGCTGCGGTATTTTCTCTGTTCAAAAAATGTTCAGTGACCGAACTGAAGACATCCTGATGCATCCTGAACGGATTTCTCTCCATTCAGAATGCATGGGGATAATCAGTTTTTTTTCTGGTATAGAGTCCCGACCACGGAACTCTATGCCGGATCTTCCAAACGCAAGTGTGAAAGGGCCCTAACCAGGCAAACCGATAACTTTAGTCACATGATCAGGGCCACGTCCTGAGGCCATAAATGCGCCATGTAATGACCTAGATGGAAGTTATTATAGAAAGAAAGAAAGAAAGAAAGAAAGAAAGAAAGAAAGAACGGTGGCATAGTTCTACATAATGAGCTGTGGTTGTATAAAAAATAAAAAAAAAATCAAACTAAGGCCTCTTTCACACTTGCGTTGTGAAGATCCGGCGTGCACTTCCATCGCCGGAATGCACGCCGGATCCGGCACAACGCAAGTGAACTGAAAGCATTTGAAGACTGATCAGTCTTCAAAATGCTTTCAGTGTTACTATGGCAGCCAGGACACTACCAGCGTCCTGGTTGCCATAGTAGCAGTGGGGAGCGGCATACTTACATTCCGTGCGGCTCCCGGGGCGCTCCTGAATGACGCCAGAGCGCCTCGCGCGCATGGATCACGTGATCCATGCGATCACGTGATCTATGCACTGGGGCGCCCTGACGTCATCCTGGAGCGCCCGGGAGCCGCACGGAATGTGGCATGCCGCTCCCTACTTCTACTATGGCAACCAGGACTTTAGCGTCCTGGCTGCCATAGTAACCATTGACAAAAAGCTAAACGTCGGATCCGGCGATGCGCGGAAACGACGTTTAGCTAAAGGCCGGATCCGGACTAATGCCCTTCAATGGGCATTAATTCCGGATCCGGCGTTACGGCATGTATTCCGGATTTTTGGACGGAGACAAATCCGCAGCATGCTGCGCTTTTGTCAACGTCCAAAAAACGTTCACATACTGAACGGAAGACATCCTGATGCATCCTGAACGGATTTCTCTCCATTCAGGATGCATGGGGATAATCCTGATCAGTAGCTTTCCGTCCTAGAGACCCGAGGACGGATCTCTAGGACGGAAAGCTAAAACGCTAGTGTGAAAGAGGCCTAAGAGGAAAATAAAAATGATTAATATATACACAAAGGTGCAATTAATTGAAAATTGCACTCAATTGATCATCTATTATAGGTTATAGAGGTGATCACAGGGATATCGCAATTACACAGAGAACAGGGGTCGGCTACTGTACTCCTTTTGTTTAAGGTCTTCCCCTCATATTGATGGTTTAATGGTTTCAATCATTGAAAAATGTATGGATCTGATATTTCCATTATGATGCAGTAGAATATGTCTAGCTAGTGGCTTGTCACGTCTATTCCGTATGTCTCCTATGCGTTCTAAGATGCGTTTTTTAAAAACTCTACATGTTTTACCTACGTATTTTAATCTACAATCCCATTGAGTTAAATAAACTACTCCTGTAGCATTACAGTTTGCAAAACTGCGTGCTGTATAAGTCTTTGTCTCCGAGCTGTCCATAAATGTGTTTCCCATGGAGACAAAGGGGCACGCTTTGCACTTTCCACATCTGAAAGTGCCTGTACTTCTGTTCTGAAGCCAAGTACTGACTTCAGGAGCCTCTAGATGGCTATGGACGGGTGTGTCCCCAATGCTCCGGCCACGTCTAAAGGTGATAGCTGGACTGTCTGGAAGAAATCCATCTAAATCAGGGTCCGTTTTTAGCAATGACAAATATCGACTCAGTATATCACGTATTTGTTTGGATTCAGTGTCGTATGTGCCAATGACCCTAATTGTTTCTTGTGACACTTCCTTCCTTTTAGGTTGAAACAGAGGGGACCGATCCGCTGAGTTGGCATTTGTCCATGCCTCAGAGGCAGGAATCCGGGTAGCCTCTCTGTATAAAGCGATTAAACAGTTTATATGCTTCCGCTGTAAAGTCATCTTGCTCGGAGCAGTTTCTGCGGATTCTCAAAAACTGCCCCTTTGGTATACCTCTTTTTAGTGCGTTCAGGTGAAAAGTATCCCATCTCAGTAAACTATTTGTTAATGTCTTTTTACGGTATAAGGTGGTCTTAATAAAATTATTCTTTCCTCGTTCAATCTGAGCATCTAAAAAGGTTAAGCGGTCACGTTGGAGCTCAGATGTAAAGTACAGGCCAACATGGTTGGAATTTAGTTAATTCATGAAAAGTTTAAAGTCCGTTTCAGTGCCTGCCCATAAGAGTAGGATGTCATCAATAAATCTGGACCAAAGTAGAATATGCTTGGTCCAGTGAGCTAATAGGTCAGCAAAGACGATGGTGTCCTCCCACCAGCCCAGGAGTAGGTTAGCATAGGTGGGCGCACAGGGGCTACCCATCGCGGTACCCCTGAGCTGATGGTAGAAGTAGCCCTCAAAAAAAAAAGTAGTTATGGGTGAGAATAAAGTTTATTAATTGGATTACAAAATTATTGTGTTCTGTAAGATCTTTGGATCTTGAGTCTAGAAAATATCTGGCAGCCGCCAGACCTTTATTATGTGGTATCGATTTGTATAGGACCTCTACATCAATAGAGGCCAACCATACATCCGGTTCAATAGTGATCCCTTCCAATCACTGGAGGAGATCAGTAGTGTCCCAAGCCACAACAAAGTGGCAAAGCACCTGGTTGATTTATGTGCCCGCGTTCTGGGTAAGAGTCAATACCCGACACGACTGGTCGTCGCTTGAGTGGATTTAGGCC
Organism: Bufotes viridis; assembly: GCA_033119425.1. Classification (NCBI taxonomy): domain Eukaryota; kingdom Metazoa; phylum Chordata; class Amphibia; order Anura; family Bufonidae; genus Bufotes; species Bufotes viridis. Next base: position 163,818,691 of record CM065592.1, read on the forward strand.
TTTATGTATTTTTGGAAGTGAGTAGAACGTGGCTGTCTTGGGGGAAGGAGGGTTTAAGATATTCAAATTCATTACGGTCAATGAGTTTATGTTCAAAGGCCGCCCGCAATATTTAAGTTAACTCAGCTGAATACATGTCAGTAGGATCCATCTTAAGTCGCCCAGTTATGATTGTCCAGTAAAAGGGAAAGACACATTTCCCTATATTGGTCAAGTGTAAGAATAGTGATATTTCTCCCCTTGTCTCAGGGCCATCCTAGGGAGCTTAGGAGGTTCCCGATATGGGATCGCCCCTATAGGGGCGGCTATTCCGTTTATAGGCAGGACGATAGACATAGGGAAACGAGTCGGGACGATGATGTCATGAACTAACACGGCGTCCTGGGACAACGACGTCATAAACATACACGGCTTTTTTTTTTTTGCTATAATATCAATTTTCTGCTTACCTGTAATCAGGATCGGTTTATAGGAGTGGCTTATAAACCTGAACTCTTATATACTTTTGGTTTTCTGTTTGATACTAGATCGTGCTACTTACGATTGTAGTAATGGCTTTTCAAATCAGCATATACTAGCTCCATCCCCATGTAAGAATAGTGATATTGCTCCCCTTGTCTCAGGGCCATCCTAGGGCGCACAGGAGGTTCCTGATAGGGGATTGCCCCTATCGGGGAGGCTATTCCGTTTATAGGCAGGGCGATAAAGACATGGGCCCAGTCTTAGGGTCAGAGCCCATAGTAGAACATATTTGGCCCATACCTGCCTATCGTTTGCCGCATAGTGCTGAGTATTCACTCATATATAATTTATTTTTTTCTTGTTTATATATTTTTTTTCTTTACATCATAATTTGGGTTTTCTGTTTTAATGGTATATATCAAAGGCTATGTTTTCAGTGTGGCAGTACGTGACTACTGATATTTCTATTTACCACCTATATAATATTATACCCAGGCTTTATTATACCTTCAGCTTTTTTTTAGAATATGCTAATACATTGCTTAGATTATAATTCTCTGATACACGGCAACCAGATAACAAGCAGGGTTGCGGTGTGAAAATTCCCTTTAGGTGCACATTAGACATCGCATTTTCCACTGCAACCTTTAAACAGGCTTATCAGTCGATTGCAAACAGATTTTTTTTATGGGTATGAGAATATGGAATGGTCAACTGAGCAGAAAGCCAAATAAATCATCATCCATAAATGGTCAACTAAAAGCTAAAGACTATGATATCTGTCAAATGCAAAAGAGAAGTGAACGAGCACTCACCACATCTGTAAATCTTCGTTTATTGATGAATGCAAACCGATAAGGTAAAAATGACAAAAGGTCTGGGGCGGAACAACCCAACACTGAGTGTACGATAAAGGCCTTCATCGTACACTCAGTGTTGGGTTCTTCCGCCCCAGCCCTTTTGTCATTTTTACCTTATCGGTTTGCATCAATAAACGAAGATTTACAGATGTGGTGAGTGCCGCGGTTTCTTCATCTTCTCTTTTGCATTTGTCTGATATACTTTTTCTTTTTGCCACTGAGCACAACCGTTATCTGAATACCTATGACTGGGTTCCACCATATCCATTCTGGCCGTATATGCTTGATATTGTTGGAGTAGTGCCGCACACTGTTCTCTACATTGTTTGGACTAGGATATCTGTGTCAGATAATAAAGATGGGCCCTTGGACTTTCTGTTAAGCCTGTCTCCTGCAGCAAGAAGAGAGCCTATCGTGATCCATCATAGGATCTCAACAGCGGATGAAAACGCTTCAGATTTGTACCCATTCATTGTCAATGGGGACAAAACGGAACTGAACAAAACAGAATGCACGAGAATGCATTCTGTTCCGTCCCCATCGCAGACAGAATAACACTGCAAGCAGCGTTTTTCTGTCCACCATGTGGTGCGGAGCAAGACAATCTGATAGAACAGAAGCATTTTTGCAGATCCATGACGGATCCGCAAAAAACGTTAATGTGAAAGTAGCCCAAGTTACATCAGAACTTTGGGAAACCAGCATTTGCTGTAGCACCTCAGCTCTCTTAAACAGCTATGTCAGACACCCACAAACTAATATGGATGGCATATCCTAAGGATAAGTCCCCGATACGTCCTTTAATGTAAAAATAAAAAATAAAAACTTGTACAGGATTATCTAATAAAGACCAAAAATGCTTAATGGTCTGAATTCAATATAGAATCTTGCATGTTAGGCTATTTTCACACTAGCGTTTTTTGCGGATCCGTCACAGATCCGCAAAAACGCTTCCGTTACAATAATACCACCGCATGCATCCGTCATGAACGGATCCGGTTGTATTATGTCTTCTATAGCCATGACGGATCTGTCTTGAACACCACTGAAAGTCAATGGGGGACGGATCTGTTTTCTATTGTGCCAGATTGTGTCAGGGAAACTGATGCATTCTGAGCGGATCCTTTTCCATTCAGAATGCATTAGGGCAAAATTGATCCGTTTTGGACTGCTTGTGAGAGCCCTGAACGGATCTCATGAACAGAAAGCAAAAACGCTAGTGTGAAAATAGCCTTAGAAAAATGCAGAGTATATAATTCTATGAAAAGTATATTACAAGCGGCGCCATGTGTCAAAAACTGCGGACCGATATGAGATAAAGGCCACAGCATACAAGAAAAACCACAGGACATCTGAACAGGAAATAAATACAAATTCTGCAGGTAACCATGCATAAAGGATGGGGCGAGCACTGTGGTCTCATTAAAGCAAAATGTATGTTCTCAACAGAATTTGGGGCTACATATAATTTTTTAAATACATTTTTTTTACACGTATATTTATAAAACATAACAAAATTGAATACAAATAGAATTCAATATTGTACACAAATTCACAAAATTGCTATTTACCAAAGGAATAAACTTCTTTCAGTATAATCTAAGTTATATTCTTCATAAACTGAAGCATACAACAAAGCCTGCATGCAACTCAGTTTGTAAGACTGAAAAACAAGACATCTGTCCATCCAGTTCAGCCTGTTATCCTACAAAGTTGATCCAGAGGAAGGCAAAAAAAAAACTTCAGGAGGTACTGTAGATGTCAATTTTCCTTATTTTAGGAGTGAAAAAATCCATCCTGACTGCAATCAGAATAACTCCCTGGATCAACGACCCCTCTCTAGTAGCTGTAACCTGTAATATTATTACACTCCAGAAATACATCCAGGCCCCTCTTGAACACTTTTAGTGAATTCACCATCACCACCTCACAGTACTCCATGTGATTTGTAAAGTGGTAGGACTATGTTCTAATCACGGGCGGCTATGCCCCTTTTCATTCTCCCCATAATCTTATTAGCCTTGGCAGTAGCTGCCTGATATTTATTGTTACACAGTTTTCTAATGTGTAATTAGAAAATGACTTATTGTTTAAATCATATTTTTATGTTAAACATATTCGTAAAGAAAATTTTGGTAATTTTACTTTTAATTTTCCATGTCAAATATTTATGTTAAAAATCCTGCAGTTTTCACACTGGCCACTGAGCCTAATAACAGGCACCACTTCTAGACTGTACAGATCCCGTTCTGCAGTTATCTGCTTATCATTACAGGCAGGATTAGAATGGCATAAATCACCTATTTGTGGAGAAAATTCAGGATCTACCATTCACAATGGATGATTGTCAAAACGTATCTACTCCTTGCTTGTAAAATGACCTATGAGCATGCCCAATGTATATATGGCCCATGGCAGCTGCTGAAAAGCATATTCGAAATGCTGTTAGGAACAGCTCAGGCAAGATAGTAGCCCCATAATCATGTTCAGGAGACAGAAAAAGAAAAATAGTCGAAATAGATTAGAAAAAAAAAAAAAGTATGCGTCACTAACCATTTACTTTTTACATTACTTATATAGCACCGACATATGTCACAGCTTGTTACAGACATTAGCACACACTGTCCCCAATGGGGCTCACAATCTAGATTCCCGATCAGTATGTCTTTGGAGTGTGGGAGGAAACCGTAGTACACGGAGAAAACCCACAGAAACATGGGGAGAGCAGACAAACTCCATGCAGATGTTATCCTTGGTCGGAATCGAATCTGTAGCAGGATTGTTGGTGTGGATATATTTATAGGCTGAAAACTCCCCATGAGGTTAGCACTACAGCCATTTCTCAAAGTCGGGTACATAACGCAGTATTTACAGCTTAGAGGGAATTTCAACGTTTAACATTTTCATTTTCAGACCCGACATTCTCTGCTGAATAATTTCCCACTAATTCGAGCAGTTGCACTTCCACTTTTCTGATACAGAGCTCCTGTTCCTGAGAACAGATGCAGCGTTAGCTTTGATCTATGAGATTTGGAGCTGTTTGTGGAAGTGGAAGTTCTGTTTTTCTGATACAAATATTAAGAAATAAAAATAAAAGAAAAAGCAAAATGATGTTCCGAATGTGTGAATTCAACTTAAGAATTGAGACTCCTCCCATGTCTGAAAGTCAACTGTGAACATAATATGGTTTAAAAGAATCATATATATTCTTCCAAAATATGGGGTGCAGTTCCCACGACGACAATCACACAATACTCTGACTGGTAAACCCTGATTTAAAGGGGATCCGGCACCTTCCCCGACATGTCTGCTTGAGTAACGACTTGCATTCCCTTACAATAATAGTTCTGCAGCATCTATTCTTATGACTCTATGCTGTGCCATTCCTTTATTATTACTGCTAGAAGTTATGACTGAATTACTAGCAGTCTGCAATTAAGGTCAGGATGGGTATTACCAGTTGGGTTGGGGTGTTTCCCTGCACAGTTTGACAATATCCAATCCGTGCTTTCAGTGTCAAAATGTGGAAGGACACACTCTCAACTGGTAACATCGGTAAAGTAAGGGTACTTTCACACTAGCGTTGGTGCGGATCCGTCTGTTTATTTGCACAGTCGGATCCGCACCTATAATGCAAACGTTTGTATCCGTTCAGAACTGATCCGTTTGCATTAGCTTTAAAAAAAAATTTTGTCAAAGTCAAAACGGATCCGTTTTGAATTACATTAAAAGTCAATGGGGGACAGATCAGTTTTCAAATGCACCATATTGTGTCATTGAAAACAGATCAGTCCCCATTGACTTACATTGTAAGTCAAAACGGATGCGTTCGGCTCCGCTTCGTCAGACGGACACCAAAACGCTGCAAGCTGCATTTTGGTGTCCGCCTCCAGAACGGAATGGAGGCAGAACGGAGCCAAACTGATGCATTCTGAAAGGATCCTTCTATTCAGAATGCATTGGGGATGAACTGATCCGTTTTGGACCGTTTGTGAGAGCCCTGAAATGGATCTCACAAACGGAATCCAAAACGCCAGTGTGAAAGTAGCCTAAGTAGTCAGTAAAACAGACATGTCAGGAGAGGTTAGGAGTTCTCTTCATTATTCGTTAAATTCTATAATACAAATGTAAGAATTAGATAATTGGTAAATGTCTGATGGCTGGTCGTCTCGCTCCCTTTCCTCCTCGCTATATCCCCCTGCAGTGAGAAGGAGCAACAGCCAAACATGGGCACTGGTACTCCATTAAAGTCTAAGGGCTGCTCACCGTCACTTTGGTAGCCCCACAGACAATGAATGGATCTGTCAAGCTTCTTCTCCCTGTGGGGATACAAGCGACCAGTCTCCTAATTTATGGGCTCCCAGTGGGGGGATCCACAGAGATCAGACACTTATCACCTATGCTGTGGTCAATTCTGGGAACATCTTTTTAACCCTAAGCGCTGCTGTATGGTCATTTTGTGTTAAAGGGCAAGTGGCTAAAAATTGATAATTTTTTAGTTTTGACTTTTTTTAGTATTTAAAAAAAAAAAAAAACGGTACCTTCTTGGTCAGGATAATGATGTTCTTCTGGGCTCCGTGGGGGATATTTCTTTCTCCTTTTTTCTTCTCTTTCTTGCAATATTCTAGCAATATCCTGCACATGGGAACGTATCAGGTTAGCTTAGTTTACCTGCGGTTCGTGTGTAAAACAAACCACAATTGTAGGATCAGCATAGTCACATCAGGGAAATATCTGGTCAGTTTGGCTTGAGTATGCGCTGGAGTACTTTGAGCCGAGTTACTCCCATGTAGTACGTTGTTCGGTACACTTTTGTCTAGAAATGCTACTCCAGTTTTTTTACCCCCACTTCCTACTGGAGCGAGGTTATAAATGCTTTTGTGTGAAACTAATTGACATAAGAAACTGTCCGACTTTCACTCAGTGCAGCGCAATAAAGCAAACCCACCCTGCTATACTGCGCCTATAGGGACAACACGGGAAGAAGTGTGCATGTCCAATATGGCTGCCCCAAAAATGGCTACAACGTGTAACGCGAATACACTCATGTTTTCTCCTTTACATACTTACAAATCAAATATTTAAAGATACTTCCTTTAAACTCAGGCCACTGAAGCTGAAAACAGGGCACTGGGCTGGTCATTGTTGGCCACTAAACTCTTCCATGTTATAGTGATGCCAGCCGAAGACTACCTGACAAAGAAGCTAGGTCTCTGCATTCAATAGGAACTAGCAAGTGCATTTCAAGTAGGTCACAAAGTCATTTTCTAATGGCAAGGCAGCATCGTAACAAAATTAGAGAGGCCTGGCACACTGCCCAGACACACACATATGGAACGATGCCAAGGAGAATGCATGCCTTGGCCAAAGAGTTATTTCACTTAAAATAAAGAATTTCAGGTTGATTACTACTAACCGTATACTCCCCATATGTCAGTGAACAACCACAAAACGGGAGTTTTATCACAAAACCCAAATACATATAATGGGGTACATTGTGCTGAAGGAAAGATCTTCGGCCAATTATAGGTCGCCTTTGGTACCAATTTGTATTGTACGATCATGCAGTCTATCAAATATGTGCCATGGAAGGTTCTTCAGACACTGTCTCAGATATATATATATATATATATATATATATATATACACATATACATACATACACACACACACACTACTGCCATACAGTCCCTGGAAGTACTGAAATATGCAATGCCAATATAAATAGCCCACAGACACTTGAAGAGTACCATCCAGTTCCCAGCAGTGCCATATAGTGCAAATTGCCAACCTGATACCATATATTGGGCAATGTTCTGTATACTATCAGAGTGGTGTCATTTGTGCTGTGTTCAGCAAATAGCAGTTATTTTGTAGAGAAAGTTATTACAAGCCACTTACTAATGTATTGTGATTGGCTTCCATCATTTTTCCATCACAATATACATTGCTCAGGGGTTACGACCACCTACAAATCGATCAGCAGTAGCTGTTCTCACACGCTGTAGGAAAAGGCACAGTGGGAGTGCACATTGGTGTGCGCTTTTTTCTATAGTGTGCAAACACGGCCACCGATACTGGATTGCAGGGTGGTCATAACCCCTGGATATGAGCAGTGTGTAATGAAATCCAGCCAGCAAAGGAGGCAATATGGAAAATGACAATACATTAGTCTTGTATTACCTTTATTGACATGATAAATGCCATTTGCTGAAGTGAGAGAGCCCCTTGAAGTAGCACCAAAAACATGTCACTTTTCACATAGGGGGTGTATACTGTATATGTTCTGTGCCCACTCATAGCTAAACAGGGCCGTGCCACATAGTTCCCAAAAACAGCTAGGGAACATGCTTCAAACAAACAGTGCCCCCAATAAGGAAACCAACCATCAGGTAAAGAGCTCATGCACACACACATATTTTTTTCCGTTTCCATTCCATTTTCTTACAGGTTAGTATGCAGAACCATTCATTTCAACGGGTCTGCAAAACAAACTGAAACGACTCCATGTGCATTCAGTTTCCATATATCCGCATGTCCGTTTCGCAAAAAAAATAGAACCCATCCTATTGTCCATTTTGCGGACAAGGACAAAAAAAAAAAAAAAGATGCAATATGGATGTCACACGGATGTCATCCTTTTTTTTCCGGATCAGTGTTTTGCGGACTGCAAAATACATACGATCGTGTGCATGAGGGCAAACATGGATGTTCTCCTCCGGTTTCTGAAGCCTCTGGTCTAGTGCAGGAGAGTAGTGGGGTTCTTTTACTATTACTGACAGTAAAACTGGATTTGGTTCTTAGTCGTTTCAGTATCCTGGACACCTCTTAACCTCTTGAGACTATTTGCGGTGTGATGGGATGTGCCTTACAGTCCCATTACAGAGATTCTGACTATACATTTGAAGATCTCATAGATCTCAGAGTCAGAAGATGAAGAGGCATAGCGCTCGAAGGAGCCCGGCTGGGACAACAGGGCACAGACCACCAACTAACGTCTGTTCTAGTCTCTGTGACTTGTCCGAATATATTTTGTGTTTTAAAGCCTCGCCATTTTCAGGAACCCCCTTGCAGACGGTAAATAAAACCATGATGGCAAAAAGAGATAGAGAGAAGGGAATCTGAGGCCTTACAGAGAAATATGTACAGGCCAAGAAGTGGCCGTAAAATACAAGGACGTCATATTAGCGGCCAGCGACACTAAAGAATTGAAAGGATAAGAATGACTTGAAGGGAAGTTTCTAGCTAGCCGGACCCATTTATCTCTGCAGATTTAGGGCTTCATTCAGACATCTCAGGTCTTACATGTTACACAGATATTTTTACCCATATCAAACTATTTGACAAAGAAGCAGTTTGGGGTGACACATATAAAGTAGTAGATGCTGGTGTTGCAGATGCTCACCTACTATCCTGTAAAAAGAAAGCAATGTAAAAAATGCCCTGTTGTTACGGTTTTATTTTTAGAGAAAGCGGTTCTGGGAAAGACTTACTTTTAGAAACCTGCTATTTTACCAAGCGATAATTAACAAAAAAAAAAAAAAAAAAACTGGCGCAAGCACAACCGACCAGTTTACAGACACATCATGGGATATTTTAACCTGCTCTTTCCTCCAACCACTGGACTTAAGTAAAACAATCTGTGTGAACAACCTCAAGCCCTAATGATGACCTGACAAGGTTAACCATTCACGCCAGGGGTCGGTAACCTTCGGCACTCCAGTTGCTGTAAAACTGCAACCCCCAACGTGCACCCTTGCTCGCCTGTTCTTTTAACTTTCCCTACTTCCTATAGATATGAACAGAGAGAACGTAGAGTCCTTCCCATCTACCCCTTCAGCGCACACACGCGATTGGCCGTCACAGCAATACAGGGGCGATACCGCTATCCTGTGGATATGCCACATATTTTACTACTAATACTAAAAAATCTTAACTTATAATTTACTCTTCTTTCTTCTTGGAACTCCCCACCTACACAGACAACTGAAGAAATACAGAACGTAATTCTAAGAATCTGAAGCACACCTACCTTATCCTTTTCCTCCTGCAAACGCTTGCGTTCTGCCTCAATCACCAGCTTTTCTTGAATTTCCTGAGCAATTTCACCATCTAGAAGTTCACTGAGAGAACAACCAAATATTAAATGGTTTAAAATCTTACACAAGCCAGCTCTGAAACCATACGCCTGCGCCTATACCCGACTCACGCACATCGGGCATCTTAGAGAGCAATGGAGGCAACTGAGCCCGAATAAGGTCAGATATATTCATGTAGCCCCTGAGAACGCTGCACGCGGGCATTAGAGCCTACTGCTGTGGACAACTGTCATACGTTTAGCAGAACATTTCATTTTACAGACAGCGCTCAAGTCACACATAGGAAACCAAACCCATCAACAGTACCCCTAGTAAATTATTCGGATGCCAGGAGTCAGTGCCAAATGTGAAACCAATCCTCTTCAAGAAAGAGCTCCAAATGTAGCTATATTGATGAACCCCAGGTACGTAAGACAATGCATGGAGACTAAGGCCAATCACAGTACAAAAGTCAATTTTACATTTTCTTTTGTTGTTTTATATAATGGCGATTAATAATAACGACAAACGGAAAAAAACTGTACTAGTAAGCAACCTTCCGCACAATCCAACGCACGTTTTTTATTGGGCTCGCCATCTTACAAGCTTGATATAGACGTTTCCATACTGTGCACTCTACCATTCTCTGTCTGTTTGAGTAGATCCAAGTACAAATTTTTGTCTTTAACCCCTTCAGGACACAGCCTAATTTTGCAAATCTGACCAGTGTCACTTTATGTGGTGATAACGTTAAAACGCTTTTACTTATCCAGGCCATTCTGAGATTTTTTTCTCGTCACATATTGTACTTCATGACAGTGGTAAAATGGAGTCAAAATATTTATTTTTTATTTATGAAAGAAATATCAAAGTTTACCCAAAATTTTGAAAAATTTCCAAATTTTCTACTTTTATAATAGATAGTAATAGCTCCAAAAATAGTTATTACTTTAAATTCTCTATACGTCTACTTCATGTTTGGATCATTTTGAAAAATACATTTAATTTTTTGGGGACTTTAGACAGCTTAGAATTTTAGAAGCAAATCTTAAAATTTTTAAGAAAATTTCCAAAACCCCATTTTTTAGACCCAGCTCAGTTATCAAGTCACTTTCTGGGGCTTCCATATTAGAAACCACCCATAAAATCACCCCTCACGCTATTCAAATCTGATTTTACAAATGATTTTAACCCTTCAGGTGCCCCATGAGAATTAAAGGAAAATGGGAATGAAATTTCAAAATTTCACTTTTTTTGGCAGATTTTCCATTTTAATTCATTTTTTCCAGTAACAAAGCAAGGGTTAACAGCCAAACAAACGCTATATTTATTACACCGATTCTGTAGTTTACAGAAACACCCCATTTGTGACCGTAAACTGCTGTATGGGCACAAGGCAGGATACAGAAGGAAAGGAACGCCATATGGTTTTTGGAGGGCAGATTTCACTGATGCACCCCTACAGTAGAAACTCCAAAAAAGTGACCCCATTTTGGAAACTATGGGATAAGGTTGCTCTATATTATTTTTATATAAACTTTTTGTGAGGTAAGGTAACAAGAAAATAGCTGTTTTGACACCGTTTTTATTTTTTTTTATTTACAATGTTCATCTAACAGATCATGTGCTATTTTTATAGAGCAGGTTGTCAAGGACGCGACAATACCAAATATGAAATACCAAATATTTTTGGTTGTTTCAGTTTTACATAATAAAGCATTTTTGAAAAAAATGATTTTTTAGTGTCTCCATATTCTGAAAGCCATAGTTTTTTTTATTTTTTGGGGCGACTGTCTTATGTAGGGGCTCATTATTTTCGGTATGAGATGAAGGATTGATTGGCTCTATTTTAGGGTGCATATGACTTTTTGATCGCTTGGCATTACACTTTTTGTGTAACTAATGTGTGGCAGCCACCTGTCAGCCAGGATGACAGGTGGCTGCCGCACACACACTCCGGCTCCCCCAATCTCCGCCAGAACGCACCCAGAAGCGAGCACTTCCGGGTTTTTGCACCTCCAGGGTAATGCCGGTCGCGGACATTAGCCCTTGGTTTTAAACAGCAGGCACCCGACAACTATGTCGCCCCCTGCATACTCGAGAGGGCCCCATATTTAAAGTCCCGACCAGTGATGTGTAACATAGTAACATAGTATATAAGACCGAAAAAAGACATTTGTCCATCCAGTTCGGCCTGTTTCCTACAAGTTGATCCAGAGGAAGGCCAAAAAAAAACTGTGAGGCAGAAGCCAATTTTCCTCACTCCCTGGATCAACGACCCATCTCTAGTAGCTATAGCCTGTAATATTATTACACTCCAGAAATACATCCAGGCCCCTCTTGAATTCCTTTATTGTACTTACCATCACCACCTCCTCAGGCAGAGAGTGTGTGTATATGTATGTATATATATATATATATATATATATATATATATATATATAATGTAAGGCGGTTGGGAATGGGTTAAAAGTTTTCCTCCAAACAACTTAGCCCCCTCCTTTTACTTCTGTCCGACTCCTAAAAGGTAGCTAAATAAAGCTTCAGCTATCCATGGTGGTTCTATAGGGTCAAATGGAGTGACAAAAGACATGTGATAATGCTGCCCCATTCAAACTGTATAAAATGGGGCAATCGGACCCCATGATCAGACTTGTCTACTATCCTAACGTGGGCGGGAACCCCCTTGCTGTTATTTGGATTCTGTATGTACTGTAGCTATGGTCTACTCACAGTTCATCCTGATGGTGTTTAATCTTGGCTTGTGCTCTGAGGTCCTCTTCCTCCTGAAGTTGTTTGGCCACTTTTAGGTCATGTTTCACCAAGCGGTTCCTTTGTATGTTTGTTGCGAGATGATGTTCAACTGGAAAAAACAATTATTAACAGGTTACATCATCACATGCATCTAATATAACTGCTGACACTTATTTTCCTCATATAAACCTGGTCCCAAAGCTACAGATATTGAACTGGATCATACAGACCATGAAGTACGCCATTATTTCTTGACATTACGCCTCTTGTTTCTGTATTAAGTCAATGGGATTCAGAGCCCAGAGAAGGAGGCTAGTGGATTACATAAGGTTTGTCTCTGACTTAGAACCTGTCTATGTTGCTGTTAATGAGGTCCATCAGAGTTTCTGTTGGGCTTTCCAATATGTGTTTGCACAGAGATCCACCATAGTTATTATCGCTCCATTATAAATGGTGGCCATGATGCTAGTGAGAGAAGATCCTCAATATCAGAAACAAATGCTTATAAAAGAGATGCCGTTTAACTGAATATTAAAAATGAATGACTTACTTTCCTGTTCCTGTAAGGAATGTGCAAGACTGTGATCTTCCAGCACTGCAAAATCTCTACATACTGTGGAGACAAAAGACAGCACACTCAAGAGTATTAACAAAAAAGGCTTAAAAGGCAGCATTAAAGTAGAACACACATCTTAGAACACAGATGTCTACTGGCTCCCTAGTTTCCGATAATTGCCCGATTCGCTGCCCCATGTAAAAGGGCCTTAAGGCAGGGTTCACACCTGCGCGTCCCGCTTCGCGCGTACGGCGCTCTATCTTTACTTTTATTTTCGCATCGTGAAAATGAAAGTAAAAATCGCGCGTCGTGCGCGCGTTTGCACTATATATCCCTATGGGGGACGCGCGACAATACGCCCCAAAGAAGCTCCTGTACTTCTTTGGGCGTAGGGCATTTTACAGCGCGTTCGCACGCGCTGTAAAAAGTTCAGGTGAGAACCATGCCCATAGGGAAACATGGGTTTTCGCCTGTTGAGCGTTTTACAGCGCGTAGGAACGCGCTGTAAAACGCTCAAGTCTGAACCCAGCCTAAGTCACGGGGAGTCGAGATCACAAGAAAACAGTTGAAAGCAGTGATCTCAGACTTTAAAGGGATTCTCCTGGCTTTTTCTAAAACCACTTTGTCTTCTAACCTACGAAAGATAGTTTCAGCATTGCACCACAGATTATGGCATCCCCACTGCGCTCAGGTGACCGACTAAATGTGGGCTCCATCACTGAGGTCCTGACCAGATCTGTTCCTGAGTTTTTCTGTCTAGCTGTATAATGTAAATGCTGAGGAGCACAAATGGTCAGGGTCTTAGCAGAAGAGCCCGCAGCCAGTCTATGGCAGAATCGGTGGCATGACGGAGGGGTAAATACAGCTGAATTAAAGGGATCCGTTCCATTTAATACATCCTGATGGCTCCGTTTTAGTTGTATTAAAACGGAACAAACCTGATCAGGTATGAAAATCATTGCAAGTCAATGGGCGGCTGATCTGTTTTTTTCTGTAAGCAGCATTTTTGTGTGCGGCATGGGAAACTGAAGAAGCCGGATCCGGCAACAAAAACCATGCAAGTCAAGTTGTGGTTTTGAGATCCCATGCCGAATCTCAAAACCATACAGCAAAAACACAGATGTGAAAGTAGCCTTACATTAATTTTCATGCTTGGTCAGACTTGTTCAGTTTTGCAAACCGGACATGCATCCTGATCAGTTTGGTCCCCACTGACAAATAATCAAAAACTGATCCACTGCCAGATCTCAAAACCAGAATTAAAAACGTACACGTGAAAGTAGCCTAAAGCATACTGGAAATGATTAACAGAATTTTTTTTTTTTTAAATGCCACAATCACAATGTACACGTGACGGCATTTTCCCCATCAAAGTCAATGCGAAGTCGTTGTTGCCATTTTGGTGGCACATTACGCTGTGGAATCTGTGGTGGAGATTATGTGCACATAACCATAAAATTTTAAGCAAAGTTTTTTTCAACAGGTCCACAGTGCTATCCAGACTTCATAAACATGGTATGCACAAAACACATTACTAGAAAAACGGATTAGCTTCAATCCTGGGAAACCTTAGGCGCTCGTTTCATATTTGCTGAAATGAGGAGGAGCAGGTTCTAATTATTGACCTGTCGATACATTCTGAAGTTGATCATTCAGTAGGCTCTACCGGACACCTCCTACAGCCAAAGCCATAATCCTCCTTCTTGACATATCTGATTAGTAAGATTTATGAGACAGGGCTCCCAGCAAATGATTAGCAACCAACAGTGATGGAACCCAAACTGGAGAGAACATGTAGAGGTCAAGGCAATATGTCAGCAGATTAAAACTGCCTGAAGGTCATGGAAAACAATCCAACAATAGTTTGCAAGGTGTTCATCAAAATACATAGAAGAATATACGCAAAAATACACCTCCTCCCCATGAGATGAAGCTGGCAAGTTTGGCATCAAGTGGGCAAGCTACAAAATGTAACATTCAGTCGATATACTACGTAATCAACATACACAGAGGAATTCCAGGCCTGTTTGGCTTTTAAAGTTGGAAGCTGAAGACAGGTAAGGCTACTTTCACATTAGCGGCAGCCTTCTCCGGCAGTGCACACGAGCCGCCGGAAGTCCACTCTGGCCCCATTTACTATAATAGGGGCGGGCCGGAGGTCCGGCCGCAGCACGGCAAACGGGTCGAGAGGTGGCCGAGAAAAAACTATGACTTTTTGGCGGTCTATTTAATAAAGATTACATTTTCAGCTATTTTTATGGGTGTGCAATATTTACACATACTACTTGTTTGCACGTATGTAGCACCCCAAGTCACTGAGTGGGGTTGTTTTGGCAGGAAGCACATGGATTTCTGTGAGCCCCATTAATATGGTTTTCCAAAATTTTAATACTGATGACCTATCCTCAGGATTGGAAAAACGAAGAGGCAACGGCAGCATCTCCTGTGAACTTCTTTATTGGACGAGCCACATGGAACGTGTGCAACAAACAAATGATTTAGTTGTTGCACACGTTCCATGTGGCTCGTCCAGTAAAGAAGTTCATGGGAGACGCTGCCATTGCCTCTTCTTTTTTCCCTGTTCATTGGACCGCTAAGGATCTGCGATACTAGCACGGCTATTGCATTCCGTTGTGGATGACAGGTTTGTGAGTGCTTCTCTACAATTACTTTTACACTATCCTCAGGATTGGTCACAAAGTATCTGATTGGTGGGAGTCCAACCCCCGGGACCACCACCATCAGCTGTTTGAGAAGGCACTAGCACTCCCGTGAGTGTCAGAGCCTTCTCGCAGCTTACCAAGCACAGCGCCGTACGTTGTATAGCTGCTGTGCTTGGTATCACACGCCGCCTCATTCACTTTTATAAGGCTGAACTGCGCCTAGGCCACGTGACCACATAAACGTGTTGTCACTGGCCCAAGGAAAGCGGAGAGAGGGACGGGGCGCTACTGCAAGCACCTCTTCCTTCTTAAACAGCTGATCGGCGGGGGTCCCGGGTGTCAGACCCCCATCGGTTAGATACTGATAACCTATCCTAGAGGATAGGTCATCAGTATTAACATCTCAGAAAACTCCTTAAAGTCACTGAATGGGGTTGCTTTGGCAGGAAGCCCATGGATTTCTGTGAGTCTTTCTAGAGTCCAAGGAAAAATAAACATTAGAAGTTTCAAGACTTGTTGTAGACTTCTTGAAATGCCATAAAGGAACACTGAATATGAAATGCAAAAAAAAAAGTAGCCAACACTTCCTCCATTTATTTCTGCTCTATCTGCAGTAGGATAAAGAGTGTTCAGGCCCCCATACATACTAGTGTACTGTCGGCCACACTAGTGAGGACACTGGGTTCGGCAGACAGTCTAATGTGTGTAATCTTTGTCCTACTGCAGATAGGATAGGCCAGTGATGGGCAACGTGCGGCTCTCCAGCTGTTGCTAAACTACAACTCCCACCATGCCCTGCAGTAGGCTGATATCTATAGACAGGCTTTGCATGCTGGGAGTTGTAGTTCTGCAACAGCTGGAGAGCCGCACATTGCCCATCACTGGGATAGGCCATCAATGGAAGGGCTCACAAACGTATTTCTCTTCAGTTTCCATTCCATTTTTTACAGGTCCGCATATGGAACCATTCATTTCAGTGGGGCTTGGAAAAAAAAAAAAAAACTGAAATGACTCCATGTGCATTCCATATGTCCGTTCGCAAAAATAAAAAAAATAGAACATGTCCTATTCTTCTAAAAAATGGCTGGCTCACAGTAATTTGCATATAACTGTACTAATTCATGTATATACTACACACCAAAAAACAATACATAAATAAAAAAACTGAATTCATACACCCTATTATATGATCACGGTCCCTTTAAATGCGGAGCTCTCGCATATATAATGTTCATATAAAAATTCATATGCATAAAAAAAAAATTAAAACACGGTTTCCTTGTCTTGTAATTCTTCCCTTTGGCGTGCAGTTAGTAGTGTCAGTTGATATTTGCCAATTGTATCTCTCTTCAGTGTTAACTGAATTACAAGTTTCTCTTAATTGGTAACAAACTTATAAAACATCCTAAGGGCTCTTTCACACGAGCGGATGCGGTGCACGGAATCCGCTGCGTGAAAGAGAGCCAAGCCGCGCTCTGTACAGCAGAGACACGGAGCAGTAACATGATTAATAATGCTCTGTGCCTCTCTGTGACCTTTTTACTACAAAATCACAGTGACAACTTTATCTCAGTGATTTTTTAGTAAAAAGGTCACAGAGAAGCACAGAGCATTATTAATCATGTTACTGCTCCGTGTCTCTGCTGTCCAGAGCATGGCTTGGCTCTCTTTCACGCAGCGGATTTCACACACAGCATCCGCTCATGTGAAACAGCCCTTAACGGTCTGCTCCAATATTCCCTCATAGTTGAGTGGCTTATTGTATTCTTTGCCAGTTAACTTGTATGCAATGTGCAAATATTATATTAGTAACATAGTATATAAGACCGAAAAAGACATTTGTCCATCCAGTTCGGCCTGTTTCCTACAAGTTGATCCAGAGGCAGGCAAAAAACCCCTGTGAGGCAGAAGCCAATTTTCCCCACTTAAGGGGAATAAAAAAAATTCCTTCCCGACTCCAATCAGGCAATCAGAAGAACTCCCTGGATCAACGACCCCTCTCTAGTACCTATAGCCTGTAATATTATTACACTCTAGAAATACATCCAGGTCCCTCTTGAATTCCTTTATTGTACTCACCATCACCACCTCCTCAGGCAGATAGTTCCATAGTCTCACTGCTCTTACCGTGAAGAATTATTAGTAAATTCTTATTAGTAACGCGCTTATTAGTAAAGCGCTTTCTTTAATCCTTAGTTGTTTTCAGCAATGCTTCATGTATTTGTTACTCGTGGATCTGGCTACAATGAGCGCTCGTCTCCCATGTACAAACCTCGTTACATGCCGGCTTGAATATGCAGCCGGGGCTCTGCTGTACCGAAAACACTGGTAGATATCGATGCACACCTTCAGCTTGGAAACCGCCACCAGACGCGTTTCGGAATCTACTGTTCCTTCCTCAGTGGTACAAGAATAATTAATGATTACTGGGACCTAACACACGTTTTAAACCCTCTTAAGTAGGTTCAAATCTCTGGACCGGATCATCATTTATATTGGGTGTAACTGTTCTCAGCAGCTAACTAGAAATTGGTGTGGACTCAGTTCATACTATGCGTTTATCTATCCTGCTCAATTGCAATAGTGCATCCTCAACATAGTTCTATCATCTTCTCCTAACATATTATACCATTAAAGAATATACAATAGAAAATAATAATAAATAAAGAAACACAATAATAGAAAAAAGCAGGCACAGCGCTGTGCTATTTGTTAGCGGCTGCCCTTGGTAATCCACCTCAGAGCAGCACAGTACCATTTGCCTGGATACAAGCCTGTAATACCAGGCGCAGCCACAACCAAAAGTACGAAGCTGTGTCCGGAAACCAATTACAAGGACGTGACATTTGCTGGATTGCCAACAGCTGTCTGGTAGGGTGCTGAGCGTTGCCCCCCACCACCTCGTCATCATTTCTGTAGTCCCAGATAACACCTTTAAACAATAAAAAGCACATCATTTGACCCATAATTCTCCCATTTTCCAGATGCAGATAAGAACTGTTTCTACCACTATTTTGTGACACAGCAGCTGACGCCCATCTGCCCCACGCAGGGAGGGACGGCTGGATTAATTTGTACGTATAGCATGCAAAACCGCTTTCTTTATTACATCCAGCCCTTCCAGATTATATTTAATTAAAGGCATATTACTTCTTTCATTCATATAAGTATTCTTAAAGGTGACAACACATCTTAGTGGTCAACCACGTTTATTCTCCGGTGGTGCATGTGTTCTCATCTCTAGAGAGTTCTCCCCACAAGAACTAAAGGATCAGACATGTTGAAATCCAACATGCCCGACCCTTCTTTCCCTCGCCATCTGCCGTCAGGGCATATACAGGACACTCACAGTGAATCATGCTGAAATGAGCGGTTTGGCTGATCATCATCTAACAGATGTTCTGGTCACAGAGTAAGTTACCCTAGTCTCCTAAATAGTAGGTGCCAGGTAGGGCTGAAACGATTACTCCAATTAAATCGATTAACTCGACACAAAAAAAATCCTCGATGAAAATTGTTTGCATCGATGATTCGTTTGTGTCATGTGACCACGGAGTGTGAGTGAAGAGCTTGCTATTACTCACGCTCCGTGGGCACCCGCCTGCCCGCACAGCGCTGCACTGGATCCGGACGTACACACATCGTCAGGACATAGAGCGCGCTTACGTGCACTACGACCTAATGCTGTGTGACGTCAGGTCCCAGTACAGAGAGTGAAGAAGAGGATGGAAGATCTCTGGAGTGTCGGCAGCACCCCTAAGGCTGGGTTCACACAAGCGTGTCCGGATTAGGTCCAGATGCATTGCGGATGCGTTCAGTGAAAACTGTGCGGTTTCACAGGCAAAGCCATTCAGTGTTGCCTGCAATTGCGTTCAGTAGTTCAGTTTTTTCAGTGCGGGTGCAATGCGTTTTGATGCGTTTTTCACGCGCGTGATAAAAAACTGAAGGTTTACAAACAACATCTCCTAGCAACCATCAGTGAAAAATGCAACGCACCAGCACTTGCTTGCGGATGCAATGCGTTTTTAACGCAGCCCCATTCAATTCTATGGGGCCAAGGCTGCATGAAAAACACAGAATATAAAACATGCTGCGATTTTCACGCAACGAACAAGTGATGCGTAAAAAAAAACGCTCATGTACAAGCAAGTGCGGGTGCGTGCGTTTTTCACTGATGGTTGCTAAGAGATGTTGTTTGTAAACCTTCAGTTTTTTATCACGCGCGTGAAAAACGCATCAAAACGAATTGCACCCGCGCGGAAAAAACTGAACAACTTAACGCAATCGCAGGCAAAACTGAATGGCTTTGCCTGTGAAATCGCACAGTTTTCACTGAACGCATCCGCAACGCATCCGGACCTAATCCGGACACGCTCGTGTGAAAGGGGTCTAAGGGAAAGATAAGTATTTTAGTTCACTGGCGCTGCGGCTGGGCACTGATGGCTAGGAGCAGGAGTGGGGGAACTGATGGCAGTGGGGGCAGCTGGAGCTGGTGGCATTGCTGGAGGAACTAATTGCATTGGAGGGGGAACTGAGGGGAGCAACTGATGTCTCAAGGGAGGGGGAACCGATGGCTTAAAGGGACACTGACGGCCCAATAAGCATTATGAGCTATATATTGGCAGGCATAGGTCTTGTAATAAGTATTCCAAACATACCAGTATACCCCCTTTCCACCTTATAAATGCAGTAAAATCAAGTTTTATAACCTGGTTGAACGTCCTGTCTTTGTGCCCAAGGGGCGGTGTCTCTGCTTCACTTGTGCCCAGCCGCGCCCCAACCGCCGTTTTCAAGCGCCGCCCAGCTCATCATTATTCACTTCACTGGGCGGCTTCTTCTGTCCCCGACGATCCGAGATCCCGCGCATGCCCAATAGAATGCCATGGGCATCGGCCTCACTAGCAGCTACTGGGCATGCTGGGATACCTTCCCCGGAACTCCCAATAGCCACATTCTTACTGCGCCTGCGTCCCCTAACCATCGGTGAGGCGGCTTCAGCCTCACCTGCGCCGGGTCTCGGGGCGTCGGGGACAGAAGAAGCTGCCCAGCGAAGTGAATAATGATGAGCTGGGCTTGAAAACGGCGGTTGGGGCGCGGCTGGGCACAAGTGAAGCAGAGACACCGCCCCTTGGGCACAAAGACAAGACGTTCAACCCGGTTATAAAACTTGATTTTACTGCATTTATAAGGTGGAAAGGGTTTATACCGATATGTTTAGAATACTCATTACAAGACCTATGCCTGCCTATATATAGCTCATAATGCTTATTGGGCCTGTCAGTGTCCCTTTAAGGGAGGGGGGAGCTGATGAGTTTTTATAGAAAATGTTCTTTTAATTACTTTTTTCTTATTAGATTACTCGATTAATCGTCGGATTAATCAGTAGATTACTTGATTACTAAGATAATCGATAGCTGCAGCCCTAGTGCCAGGTGACAACCACTAACAGCATATCAGCATTGTTATACTTTCTATATATATATTCCATTCAGGACCTATAGAAAGCATATAGTTATGAGCCGTGTTATGGCCGTCGTCACCCAGAATTTGTTGCTCAATTAGAACATCTAAGAAATACAGAATATTGACAGGTCTAACAAATTATTGTTTTTATTTTAATATTGTTGAGTGATCCTCCAAATCCTCAGCGCAGTTCTTCCCTCACCCTGACCCTCTAGTCCAGTTGAGCCTTCTTCATATTTGCTTCTTACAGCAGAAGGCAGACGGAGCAGCTACTTCTAGAATGACTGTCATTACGCGCTGTAAGGCTGCTCATCCAGGCAGAGAAGTTACCTGGGCGACATATTTGCATACAGCTCCTGTGCAGGAAGCTTCTCTGCTTGGATACGTAGGCCTACAATGTGTGTGAACAGCTTCACACACACAGCCATTAGTCTAAAAAGTCAATATGACTACTGTATATTACACTGGCAGATGACTAAATGTGCACCCTTTGCAGAGAGCACTTCATAGTGAGGGACCGCCTCCTGGGCACTTGCAGGAGCAGCGACTGGCAGAATAAAAGTTTATATTTACAGTACTCCTGATAAACTCTGTGTAAAAGGTATGTGAGAATTCCAGCTATCTTCAGAATTCCCATAGAAAAGAATGGGGCAGCTGTATGCATGCCTGACCTGCCCCCGTTCTTGTGATCAGTAGGGGTCCCAACAGTAGGACTCTCACCTATCTAATAGTTATCCCCTATCCTGTGGATAGGGATTAACTTAATGTAACCAGACTGCCCCTTTAAATATAAGTTTGACGTGTATGGGCGGTGACCTGCAGTAACGTGGCATGGCCACTACCCTTTGAATGGAGCTGTGTTTCCTTTTACATTCAAAGTCCTAGTTCTATCACCGGAGGCTGCCGGGAACAGCTCATCAGTGACACACAACTCGCAACGATCGGATATTAATTACCTATCCTTTAAAGGGGTATTCCCATCACGCCGTTTCATACTTACCTGCTCCCGGCGTGCCGTCCACTTCCTGGTTTCGGCAGGGGGCGGTCTCCATCTTGATTGACGTCTTCTCCCGGCCGGGCGCTGGACTGAACTCGCACGCCGCCGCGCATGCGTCCTGGTGACTTCTTCCTGGCAAGTATACTATACTGCACCATTCGGGACTGCACGCGGCCCGGCCGGGAGAAAAAGAAGAAGTCGTCTGCGCAAGCGCGGCCACCGCGATTCTGGAGAAGAGCGGTGGCTGTAACCAGGGGAGATGGAAGACAACAGTCAGGTAAGTATATCTTCTTTTTCTTCTAAGGGGTGGGAATTAGTTAATAAATATATTTAGAAAAATGATCACTGTTAAATCATTAACAGATTTAACAGTGCTCATTAAGATGGGAATACCCCTTTAAGTTCTCACCGGAGGAAACTACACAATACCAAGTCAACCATATGGAAAGTACTCGCGAGAGTCCTGCACCTGGTGTCTCGGCCACTCACAATAGACTGTATGGTGGTGATAATGATCCTACTTCAGCGCGGATCGGGAGTGTGCATATTGCACTGATTCCCAATTCCTAACATAGGAATACGTGCTGTATTTTAATATGAAGAAATAAAGCAGCGCTTGATTTTACTCACAGGATCGTTCCGTATTTTGCTCCATACGTAATAGACGTCCTAACGTTACACTAGCATGCTCCACATCAGCCAGGAAACAAAGGGTGAAATCTATGGAATAGGACAAATCTAGACATGTGCGGTATGGAGACCATCTGGTGAAACAATAGCAGATTCCTGTTACTCAAATTAGAACCAGATCTTCCATTGTTTCTACACCACACATGTGCTCAGGCTAGGGCTACATGGTGACAGCTGCTGCCGGCAGAATCTCAGCGTAGCAGTGACCCTATAGAAAGTAGTGGGAACGCAGTGGAGCACCTGAATGTGGAGTTCATGAACAACAGGTTACGTCTGACCAATAACTTCTACTTGTTTTACAACGCCCTATGGAGTTAAAGGAATATACCATCTAGATGCCGTCATGCCTAGCGGATGAGAACTCCTGTGTCGCCTATCACCCTGCGCTCGCCATAACACGGTATGTCAGGAGTGTTATGTTACGTCTTCTCCACATAGTGCAGTTTGGTGCGTTTTCCTTTGAGTGCTTTTTAATTTTTTGGGCCAGAGATTGAAGTCTTCCCTTTAGTAATGTAAGTATAGGCAAAGAACACGCGTTAAAGGGGTGTTCCAGCAGGAAAAGTTATCCCCTGTCCACAGGATAAGGGATAACTATCAGATCGGTGGGGGTCCTACTGCGATCACGAGAACAGGGACCCCATACCCTCTACCCCTGCTGCTCCCCTGAAATGACTAAGTGACCGGTATCACACCTACTGGAATAGCCGTTTAAGGCCTCACCCACGCGACCGTATCTGATCCCGGCCGTGTGCATGCCGCCATTCCCCCCCCCCCCCCCCACATCCTATCACAGTCCAAAAAAAGGGCAAGAATAGGACATCTATCCTTTTTGTGGCCCAGTGGAACAGACACATGGATGCGGACAATGCAGGATTTTTTTCTGGCCCCATTTTAATGAAATGTGTTTATATCCGATCCACAAAAAATGCGGATTAGATGAAGACCAGAAATACGGTTGTGCGCACAAGGCCTAATTCCAAACATGCATCAGCCAGGCAACGCAAACGTCGACTCCATCCAATGTGGTGCCAACCACCTAGACTGCTGAGGGTGGTGAAACGGTGTGGACGACTGTTCTAGGCAGACGACCACCCAGTAAACAGGTCTGCGGTGTTAACCGTTAGTGACCAAGTTAACAGACATACGTCTGCTTTCTAGTTCCTTAGTATTTAACATGCACTTCCCAAAAACGTCCCGGTAGTGGCAGCTTTACAAGAGGTGGGGGAAGGGACTTTACAGAATTTGCTAAATTGTAATGCCAGTAATTCAATGCATTTATGTCAGAGTTCTCCGTTCCTGCTGGGGCCTGAGTAATACATTACCCAAAGCTCAACTGAAACTGCCACCAAAACAAATAGTGACTATTTTTAAATGTAAGGGAGCGGCCACTGTAGATATCGCTTATTTGATAAAGTGGTGCAGTGGCTGCAGCAGAATGTAGAACTCCCAGTGCTAGGCTAAGGACAGTCTGCATTCTGTGTGTGCCGTCCAGACTGCTCCAAAACTGCAGGGAATCTGGCATCATATAACTAGCGTTGTGAGGATCCAGCGTGCACTTCCGTCCCTGGAAATGCCCGCCGGATCCGTCACAACGCAACACACCTGAAAGCAATTGAAGACCGATCAGTCTTCAAAATGCTTTCAGCGTTACCATGGCAACATGATCCTTGTGACGTAGAGGAGCTGTGACGTCATTGTGGAGCGCCCCGGGAGCCGCACGGACAGTAAGTAGCTTCTCCACTGCTCCCCACTACTTTTCCATGGCAGCCGGGACTTTAGTGTCCTGATTGCCATGGTTACCATTCAAAAAACAACGTCGGATCTGGCGATGTGCGAAAAAGACGTTTAGCTTAAAGTCGGATCCGGATAAATGATTTTCAATGGACATTAATTCCAGATCCGTCCTTGTGGCATGTCTTCCGGATTTTTGGACGGAGACAAATCCGCAGCATGCTGCGGTTTTGTCAACGTCCAAAAAACGTTCACATACTGAACGGAAGACATCCTGATGCATCCTGAACGGATTTCTCTCAATTCAGAAAGCATTAGGATAAATCCTGATCAGTTTCTTTCCGTCTTAGAGCCCCGAAGACGTAACTCTAGGACGGAAAGGAAAAACGCCAGTGTGAAAGAGCCCTTATATGGAGGCTTTATATATAGAATTCCCCACAATATCGGGCCAAATCTTTTGCTCCACTGAAAAGGTCCCATGCACTCCATCTTATGAAATATATGATATTACCTACAAAGTAGTACCAGACCGCATAGGTATAAAATCAGATTTATTGATGTATATAAAGGATAAAAACATACAAACAATGCATATGTGCATATAAGGCTACTTTCACACTAGCGTTTTGGATTCCGTTTGTGGGATCCGTTTCAGGGATCTCACAAACGGTCCAAAACGGATCAGTTAAGCCCCAATGCATTCTGAATGGATAAGGATCCGTTTTGGACTTTGTCATTTTTCTTTAAACCTAATGCAAATGGATCCGTTCTGAACGGATACAAACGTTTGCATTATAGGTGCGGATCCGTCTGTGCAAATAAACAGACAGATCCGCACCAACGCAAGTGTGAAAGTACTCTAAGACATAAAGGAGGGGTGCAATGAAAGGCGGCATCCAGAAGGAGGGACACAGGGCAAAGGAGTAATTAACAGTACAGACCATATGTCAAAGTGCAAGTGCATAATCAAAATTACAACTAGTAAAGCATACCCATTAGTGTCTCTCCTTCATCATATGGTGCAAGCCTTCGTCATATGGTCTGTACTGTGAATTACTCCTTTGCCCTGTGTCCCTCCTTCTGGATGCCGCCTTTCATTGCACCCCTCCTTTATGTCTTTGATTTGATTTTATACCTATGCGGTCTGGTACTACTCTTTGTAGGTAATGGTTTTTGATTGCATCATAGGCATAGTTTATTATGTGGTAGATGCTGGCGTGGGCATGGACCTGTGGCCCGCAGAGGCTATATTTTTGGTTGTTTATGAAATATATGACAGCATTTTTTAGTCAATGATGTTTTCTTAAATATATATATTTTTTTAAATGCACCTTTAAAATCCTGGATTCATATAGCTTAAAGGGGTATTCCAGGCTATCCTCAGTAAAGGTGATCAGTTTCAGATCATCAGGGTCTGACACCCCGCACCTCCACCAATCAGCGGTTTCAGAATATCTCAGGAGCCAGACCTACACGGCTCCGTCCGTTGTTTAGTCGACTCCCAATGAAGGCAGCGCTGAAGTTACAAGCTCCGTCCACAGCACAAAGGATGGAGCTGTGTAGTTCCGATGCAGACTTCTGACACCGTAGATCGGCAGTTGTGCAGCGCGTCGGTCCCCCACCGATTGGATATTGAAGATAGGCCATCAATATTAAAATCCTGGAATACCCCTTTAAGGGACTGCATCAACTCATACAGAGAGTTTACAACCTTTTGCTCCTATCAGAGGAAATATTCTTTTCTAAAAAATATTTTCTCTTTTTTTTTTTTTTTTTTTGTAGAACGGACATGGAATGCGTTTCCTTTTTTTTTTTTAAAGCCCCAGTGAAGTGAATGGTTCAGCATACGGACCTGTAAAAATATGGAACTGAAAAAAAACATTTGTTTGTGTGCATGAGCCCTCATAGTAATAATAATATAAATCGGCGAAATGTTTCCTTTCAAGGGGTAGTCCGGTTGTGAAACGTTATCCCTACCCACTTTGTGGTGACACCCTTGTAAAGCCCTGGAAGTCCTAACCACAATGTAACAGTACTGGCGTCCAGGACCTCTGTGTGGAGAGGGACTTTCACTGCGCCCATTGCAAACACTGAACACACACATTGCTATGTGCACAGCCTTCATCAGGTCTGCGGCACGTACAATAGTGAACGGGATTCATGAACTTTCCATTCTCACGCTGGAATTTTTCTCTCTCCACTGACCCGATAACAGGACCAGTATGCCACCTCTGGACTCCTTTTACATGACGACTGGAGAGGTATATGGCATGAGACTGCTGAGACCAGAGACTGGCACATCTCCGCTGCGGTCAGAACAAGTGATACACGGCACCCCACATAGGCAGGGGGGCACAAGTAGGATTTCATTCCAAGTAACGTACGGAGAACCTGCCACTCAAGGGAAGAATAGTTTTGCCTATGCCTTTATTTCATATAGATCCAATGTGAAATACAGGTATAACGTTTCAGTCCAAAAGCATGGACTTCCTCAGATACAGACTGCAAAAGAGCCAAGAAATATGCTGAGATCTGCAACAAAGAACAGGAGGCAGCAGCGCTGGATCGGAGGGAGGTCGGGGTGGTGAATGTGGAGACTTTAGGGAATCTGTCACCAGCGACCTCCTTATACGGCCGTTTGCACAGACACATCGCTGTGGTACAGCTAATTAAGGCCTCTTGCACACAAATGTTTTTTTTTTCCCGTTTATGTTCTGTGTTTTGTGTTCTGTATACGGAACCATTCAATTCAATGGATCCGCAAAAAAACTGAAGGTACTCCGTATGCCTTCCGTTTACGTATTTCCATTCAAAGATAGAACACGTCCTATTATTGTCCGCATAACGGACAAGGATAGTAATGTCAGGGGCCAGCTGTTCCGGAATGCACAGGGACGTCATCCGTATTTTTTGCAGACTGCAAAACACTGAAAAAGCCATACGGTCGTGTGCAAGAGGCCTAATGCTAATCCTTTTCTTCTGTTGATCCGAAGCTCCATCCCAGAGTTATATTACTTTTCACAGAAGGCAAATTAGGTGTTTAGGGCACCAGGGGTGTCACCCAAGCTCCGTTCCTTTCTGTAGTCAGCCCCTCCATCGCTGCTTTGCCCCTCCCTGGCCCTGTCAATCAAAGCAGTGAGGGAGAAGCTGGCCACAGAAAGGAGTGGCACTTGGGTGCAACAAGGGCAAAGGTGATGCCTTCCTTGCACCGGGCACCTCCTCATTTCCATTTTAGGCAAACATATCGTAATTTAAAAATGGAGGCTCAAATCAACAAAAGAAAAGCAGGACTTTAATTTAGATGGCCTACTGCTAAGTGTCTATGCAGCAAGTCACCGGTAACCGACTCCCCTTTAAAGCTACATTCACACATAGCAGATTTATTACATTTATTACATTTAGCGTCTCCCACTCTCACACCACCTCCTCGCCTTACTCCCTCTCTGTTGGTGTCCCGCAAGGCTCCGTCCTAGGACCCCTGCTCTTCTCTATCTACACCTTCGGCCTGGGACAGCTTATAGAGTCCCATGGCTTTAAGTATCACTTATATGCTGATGACACACAAATCTACCTCTCTGGTCCAGACATCACCACCTTACTATCCAGAATCCCACAATGCCTATCTCGCATATCCTCCTTCTCCTCTCGCTTTCTAAAACTTAACATGGATAAAACAGACTTCATCATCTTTCCCCCATCTTGCTCACTCCCCCCAACAGACCTATCTATCACAATCAATGACTGCACACTCTCCCCGGTCAACCAAGTCCGCTGCCTTGGAGTGACCTTGGATTCTGCCCTCTCCTTCCAACCACACATCCAAGCCCTTTCCACCACCTGCTGCTTCCAACTCAAAAACATCTCCCGCATCCGCCCTTTCCTCAACTTTGAATCGGCAAAAATGCTTGTACATTCCCTCATCATCTCCCGCCTAGACTACTGCAACATTCTCCTCTGTGGCCTTCCATCTAGCTCTCTCGCACCCCTACAATCTATCCTCAACTCTGCTGCCCGACTAATCCACCTCTTAGGCCTCTTTCAGACGGGCGTTGCGGGTGCACTCCGTCAAACAGTGCTGGTGCGTTGCGGGAATCGCCGCGATTTTTCCCTGCGAGTGCAAAGCGCTGTCATGCGTTTTGCACGCGCGGGAGAAAAATCGGCACTTTTGGTACCCAGACCCGAACCTGCACTTCTTCACAGAAGTGCATGTTTGGGTCAGAAATTGTCCCGCTGGTATTATTTCACATTATAACATAGTTATAATGTAAAATAATACCCTTGGCCATCTCCCTAATGTTTAAACAGGTGCAGAATGGGTTAAAAATAATAAACTAATCATAACTTACCTGTTCCATTTGATCGCGAAGCCCGGCCTCCTCTCCGTTAGCTTGAAAGATGAAAAGGACCTGTAATGAAGTCACAGCATCACATGGCCCAATCACCTGCTCCATCACTATGGTGATGGAGCATGTGATTGGTCCATGTGACCACGTGACATCATCCAAGGTCCTTAAGCACTAGCCACAGCCTGAGGATAGTGATTAAGGACCTTGGATGATGTCACATGGTCACATGGACCAATCACATGCTCCATCACCATAGTGATGGAGCAGGTGATTGAGCCATGTGATGTGACGTCATCACAGGTCCTTTAGATCATCGATGCTGCAGGGAAAGAGAGGACAGATCGCGACTACGCGATCAAGTGGCTAAGGTAAGTTAACTTTATTATTTTTAACCCTTCCTCTTCATTTTACACAGCATTCTTTATTAAGAATGCTATTATTTCCCCTTATAACCATGTTATAAGGGAAATAATAGAGATTGAGTCCCGTTGCTAAGCAACAATGCGGGAAAATCGCAGCGCATCCGCACTTAGTTTGCGGATGCTTGCGATTTTCCCGCATCCCCATTCACTTCTATGGGGCCTGCGTTGCGTGAAAAACGCAGAATATAGAACATGCTGCGATTTTCACGCAACGCAGAAGTGATGCGTGAAAATCACCGCTCATGTGCACAGCCCCATAGAAATGAATGGGTCCGGATTCAGTGCGGGTGCAATGCGTCCTCCTCACGCATTGCACCCGCGCGGAAAACTCGCCCGTGTGAAAGGGGCCTTACTCTGTTACTCCCCTGCCTTTCCCCTCTGCCAGTCCCTGCACTGGCTCCCCACTGCCCAGCGAATTCAGTTTAAAATACTAACCAACACATACAAGGCCGTCCACAATCGGTCTCCTCCCTACATCTCTGAGCTACTTTCCCGATACATCCCCACACACAATCTTCGATCCTCACAGGACCTCCTTCTCTCCTCTCCTCTTATCACCTCTTCCCACACTCGCCTCCAGGATTTCTCCCGTGCATCCCCTATACTCTGGAACTCGCTACCCCAACATATCAGACTCTCACCTACAGTGGAATCCTTCAAAAGAAACCTGAAAACCCACCTCTTCAGACAAGCTTACGACCAGTGACACTGCTGCTTCTATACCGCCATGACCAGCTTCACCCTCGCCTACTGTCTCCATCCCCCATACCATGTAGATTGTAAGCCCTCACGGGCAGGGCCCTCTATCCTCCTGTACCAGTCTGTAACTTGTCTCGTTCATGCTTAAGGCAATTGCCTGTATTATGTATGTGCACCGCTTATGATATGTACAGCGCTATGGAATGAATGGCACTCTAAAATAAATAATAATAATAATAATAATAATAATAATAATTTATACATTTGTTTGCATGTGACTGGAGTTCTACAAAACCCCATTCACATGCAGCATGGAAAAAAAATATCCATCAGGGTTTTTGCATCTTTGTATTTGAAGCTTTGTTATTTGGGCGATTCCGGTAAAGAATTCTCATCCTCATGTGATATCTGACCACCAAATAAAACCAACCATACCATGCCACACCGTAAATGTCATCACCGATCAGCTCCTTAGGGGTCTTTCACACGAGCGGATGCTGTGCGTGTCATCCGCAGCGTGAATGACAGCCATGCCCTGCTCCGGACAGCAGAGACACGGAGCAGTAACATGACTGATAATGCTCTGTGCCTCTCTGTGACCTTTTTACTACAAAATCACACTGACAACTTTATCTCACTGTGATTTTGTAGTAAAAAGGTCACAGAGAGGCACAGAGGATTATAAATCATGTTACTGCTCCGTGTCTCTGCTGTCCAGAGCGCGGCTTGGCTGTCATTCACGCTGCAGATAACACGCAGGAGATCCGCTCGTGTGACACAGCCCAAACAGTTGTGGTGACTTCAGTGACAATGACACGGCCACTGAAATATAATTTATGACCAGGGACGGACATGACAACGCTTCCTACAATTGTCTAAAATCTAAGAGGGTTACAAGCAGCAGCATTCTGGTCAATGGCCGCACCATCTGTCACCAACGTGAGCGGGTTAATAATTAACCACAGGTTTACTCTACAGCAATGGTACCTCCCAGAGCCACATTCTAATATTTTGAAGACTTGTCTCCAGATAACACCTACATTTCTAAGGCCATAAAGGGAAATGTCACTCCATAAGCAGCAGTAACAGTCCACAGGAGGGGTAACAAGAGGGACCTTGCCGATAGGTCCTAATGATAAGCCTAAAAACACAATCAAGGGCGCCCATCACCACATTTCCCTGAACCTGCTGCATAGAGGAGCGTGAAGAAACAAAAAGGTTTTTGGGTCAGGGTGACAATGCAAATTACACTTAAAGGGGTATTCTGGTTGTTAAGTTACCCCCTATCCACATGATAGGAGATGACTATTAGATTGGAGAGGGCCCTACCACTGGGACTTTCACCGTACACACTATGTACCCCTTGGAGCCCCCAAAATGAACAGAGTGACAGGTCGAGCATGTGCACTGCCGCTCCATTCAAAAAACAAAATAGTCTAAAGGCCCCTTTACATGGGTCAGCAATCAGGGCAATTATGAGGAAGAAGCGTTCCTAGGATAATCGGCCTGTGTAAAGGTGCCGCCGATCACCTGATGATGAAAGCATCGCTGGTACAGTCACCTAAACCATCGCCTCGGCAGCAGATTATACCGTGTAAACAGTGATCCGCAGACAATTATCAGGAACAGTCTATTCCCAATAATTGCCTGTGCCGACCAGTGTAAAGGGGCCGCCGATCACCTGATGATGAAAGCATCGCTGGTGCAGTCACCTAAACCATCTGATTATGCCGTGTAAACAGTGATCCGCAGACAATTATCAGGAACAGTCTATTCCCAATAATTGCCTGTGCCGACCAGTGTAAAGGGGCCGCCGATCACCTGATGATGAAAGCATCGCTGGTGCAGTCACCTAAACCATCGCCTCGGCAGCAGATTATACCGTGTAAACAGTGATCCGCAGACAATTATCAGGAACAGTCTATTCTCAATAATTGCCTGTGCCGACCAGTGTAAAGAGGCCGCCGATCGCCTGATGATGAAAGCATCACTGGTGCAGTCACCTAAACCATCGCCTCAGCAGCAGATTAGGCCGTGTAAACAGTGATCCGCAGACAATTATCAGGAACAGTCTATTCCCAATAATTGCCTGTGCGGACCAGTGTAAAGGGGCCGCCGATCACCTGATGATGAAAGCATCGCTGGTGCAGTCACCTAAACCATCTGATTATGCCGCGTAAACAGTGATCCGCAGACAATTATCAGGAACAGTCTATTCCCAACAATTGCCTGTGCCGACCAGTGTAAAGAGGCCGCCGATCGCCTGATGATGAAAGCATCACTGGTGCAGTCACCTAAACCATCTGATTATGCCGCGTAAACAGTGATCCGCAGACAATTATCAGGAACAGTCTATTCCCAATAATTGCCTGTGCCGACCAGTGTAAAGAGGCCGCCGATCGCCTGATGATGAAAGCATCACTGGTGCAGTCACCTAAACCATCGCCTCAGCAGCAGATTAGGCCGTGTAAACAGTGATCCGCAGACAATTATCAGGAACAGTCTATTCCCAATAATTGCCTGTGCGGACCAGTGTAAAGGGGCCCTTAGTACACACTGCATCTGAGCCCCATGTTTATACGCCTGCAAAAGCTCACAGCCTATACATTTAAAGGGGTTGTCCAAAGATAGGTCATCAATATCAGATCGGCCCCCCTGCCAATCAGCTGGTTGAAGAGAAGGCATGCACTGTGCCAGCGCTACCTCCTCTTCATTGTTTACCTGCTCGCCATCGCGGTGTAATTACTCATCTTGTTACGTTTTTGCGCCCAAATAATGCAGTGAAAAATGCCAAAGGAAACATAAAAAAACCATGTGTATGATTCCAGCCATAAAGGGGCAGTCCACAGGAAATGCCATAAATGTCCAATGGGAGTGGGATCGGCACTGATATCTGACAGGTTCTTATGCATAATTCACATTTACAGAATTCACATTTACAGGCCGGTCCCCTGACCTCCGCGCCGGCGCTGAGCTGGGAACATGGCCGCTGATGAAGGATTCATTTACACTGGGGACTGACGGGGAAACTAGCGGCAGTGTAAATCAATGGAGGCGGGCGATGGATGGAGCCCTCTATCAGCGGCCATGTTCCCTGGCGATATGCCACACATGTTGGGATGGGAAACCCCTTTAATGGTTATGTCTGACAACAGGTCTGTTTACCTGTTTCCCTCGACAACCTGCAGAACGGTGAATGGAGCTCCTGACTAGAAGACAGACTGTAACTCAGGATCAGTACAAAGTTACTTGCCTTTAGATGATATCTATATGGATAGAGCCCTCTAACTGGTTAAAAAGATGAGAATTGGCAGAATGAGAAATGAGAATTTCTTTTGACGACTGAATGTCTCCAACTATTGTTAGTAAAGACCAGTTTCAATACCGGCTTGTTTTCTTAAGAATGAGGAGGAAGACGGACTGCTGTGAGGGATGCAATGGTCAAACTGTGGGAGGAAGCGGGGGAGGGGGATGGCGAGCCTGGCAGGATATAGAGGAGCAGTATACAGGTACGGAAATCTCTACATTCCTGAGACTGAGAAATGATATCAGATGTCATATAAAAAGTCTGCTTATCAAAGGTGCCTGGGAGAACCGGATCTGTAACTTAGACCTGACGTCCACACCGACACTGCTGCGGTAATATCACGTTATTTTTATACCGCGGCCTAAAAAGACGCAAATATAGACCGATAAACCTTACTCTTCAAGGGAAAAACCAAAGATCCCCTTTACAACCTTCATTTTGGAGCATTTCCTACTCCCCTTCATCCAAAATACTTGCAATAACAAAGTGGAATCCCTAAAACGCAGAGAATCCGCAAAGACAGCGCTGCGCAAGATTTATTGAAGGTAAAGGAGCAATTGCCCATTGCTAGATTGCAGCTCTGAAGCACACGGCTATTCCGTGAGCACTAGAAGAGACTAGGCTAGGGGTCCTAGTATGGACTCGACACACGTATCGGGTTTATAACACAGGTTCGAGAGCGTGCTGCAGACTTAGGCCGGACACAGTCGAGCAAGTTCAGCGCGCGACACGCGCTGCTGTCAGTGTAATGCAGTAGATTCCAGGATTCACAGGGTCAGGGCTCATGTACACAAACACATTTGTTCCGTTTTTTTTTTTTTTCTTGTGGCCTACATGCGGAATCATTGATTTCCAACGGAAATGACTCCATGTGTATTCCATATCTGTATGTCCGTGCTGTGGCCTTCTCGCAGCTTACCACGCACAGTGCCGTACATTGTATAGCGGCTGCGCTGGATATCGCAGCCCAGCCTCATTCACTTCTATGGGGCCGAGCTGCGTCTAGGCCACGTCATCAATAAACGTGACATCACTGGCCTAGGGAAAGCTGAGAGAAGGCCGCGGCGCTACTTCGAGAGCCGCTGCCTTCTCAACCAGCAGATCGGCAGGGGTCCCGGGTGTCGGACCCCCACCGATCAGATGCTGATGGCTTATCGAGAGGATAGGTCATCAGTATTACCATCTTGGAAAACCCCTTTTAACATTACACGCTAGAGCCCCATATACTTGTCCCACCCCGAACTTCTCCAGGCGACAAAAATCCTTTTGTTTCCAATGTGGTTCCGGTACAAGTACCGAACAAGATCCGCACAAATTTCCTTGTGGATCTATGTCCGCTTCTGCACTCAAACCGCAATTTCTACCAGCAGTGTTTGGCGCGGATTAGACGCGGTTTCGCCTCAGATCTCACCCTACATTGGAAAAGGGTGAAATCAGCAGCTAAAACCGTAAATATAATTGACATGCCGCAGATTTCTTACGCCTCACAGCAGGTCAATTTCTGCACGGAAATAACCCGCAAAATGTACATGACATTAGTGTAATCTCATATGTTTTGCTGGTACCGTACTGCACGGCGGTTTTTCCTCGCAGAGAAAACGTGCGTATTCCACTACCCTAAAAGGGTTATATCCGGGCAAAGGAGCTTTAAATGGTGCAAAACCTGAGCTCTTTTATTGGGGGTCCTCAAACCCTTCACACCCCAGGATACCAGTCGCTTTCCTTTCCCGTGATGTGATCTCATCCCATTTTTCAGGGAGGTTTGCACCGCATTTACTTAGTGGCCCCTAGATGTTTTGCGGACAGGGCTTCAGTTTTTGGAATTTTAAATTTTTTTTTTCACCCCAAAAACACAAAGAGACGCTAAAAACAGCAAAAAGTCACCTACTGGTTCATTAATACTGAAAGTTTGGGCTGTATCTGACAGAGCTGACCTCACTACATGACCGGTGACAACGGCGACATGTCGTCTGTGGAAGCACCATGTCACCCATGTGTGCCAGGAGCAGCAGGCCTGCCCGACCACAGCTCTGCCTCCGCACACGGAAGGGTTAATGGGGGCAGGCCGGGTTAACCCTTCGGCCACTAAGCCGATGAGGGGCTCGTCACACGGTGGGTGGTGGGGGGTCCGGCTGAACATACGGTGCATTTACCTTCCTTGACTCCAGGCAGCTTGGAGCTGTCGATAGTGACTTCAGTCATGTTGGCGGCCCTCGGTCATTCAGCCCACAGGCCTGGGGGCCGTCATCGGCGGCTGATCAGATCGCACGATTGACGAGATGGAAAGCTGTCCAATGTGATCAGGAAAGCCTTACTAGCATTGTATGGCGAGGGAGAGAGGACAAAATACGTGCAGGGCTGGGCGACTGAAACAATCGCATGACATCATGTGCTCTGGAGGTTTAACTCCTCCGCCGCCGCCCTGCTGTGCCCCGTACACATTACTGCTTCACTCTTCATGGAGCTGCGTTTTTTAGATTGCACACTTCATAGTCAGTTTGAATAGGAATCATAGCCCTGGACTATGAGGTAATATAGTGTTTTATATAACTTCTGCTTTATGACGTGTACAGTAACTCCTGATTATTATTTTTTTTGTTTTTTTATTCTCCAGTTCAGAATTTTTTTTCCCACTGATCACAAAACAGAGAGGAACATCCTATATACAGTGAATCATCATGTTGGAGATATGCATAGCTGACAGGCGGGATTCGCCCTTGACTGATTAGCTGCGGCGGATTTTCGGATCCGCAGCGTTGTACAGTACCAGCAAAGTGAATGAGGATTTCAGCAATTCTCATCCATACATGGCGGAGAAGAATCTGAAACTGAGCTGTGGGGCCTGCACACAATCCTTGGCAAAAGCGCACAAAAAAAGAATCGGACACAAATCCGCACTATTTATTAGGGTTTTGGCCATGGGCGTAGGAAGCCCCAAAATCTGGGGGGGACAGCACTTATGGGGCCCCTGTGTCCCCGCCCACCCTCAAGCCACACCCACATTTCTCCGCCCCCCCCCTCCTCCTTATGGGCCAGTGGGTCCGGTTTAAAAAAAAAACACACACAAAACAAGACACTTATACTTACCTCCATCCGTCACAGCGATGCGATGCAGGCCTCTTCCGGCCTGTGTCCCGCGCTGTATGGCTCACAGACGGCGCGATGACGTCATCGTGCCGCCTGTACCAACATCTGATAGGCTGCCGACCTGGTGCGATACAGATGACTATGGAGATGAACGCTTCCACAATGGAAGCGTTCATCTCCCTGTGCCCCGCCACCGCCGCACACATTGCGCTGCCGCTGGGGAGAATTTTAGCATACCCGTCCCCCCCCGCATTATTTCTTGGGGGGGATCCGACCCTCCCGTCCCCCCCGCTTCCTACGCCCACATGTTTTTGGTGCAGATTTCCCGCAGATCTCACCATCCGATTAAAAAGGGTGAAATTCGCACAAGTAAAACAGAACGACAACTGACATGCTGCAGATTTCAGAATCCGCCCAGCAATTCAATTTCTGCACCTAACAAAAGCAGAGTATACGCGAGATCCACTTTGCTCACACTGTATTATGCTGCGTTTTTTTTTTTACGTGAAACCCACAGGGAAAAACCGCATCGTGTGCAGCCACCCTAAATCTACCGCATGTCAAGTTATTAAATGGATTTCATTGCGGATATTACCCTGCCTTTTTTTCTGCTGCAGAAACGTAGCAGATATTATACCAGAGAAAAAACGCAGCTAATCAGTCACGTGTGAACCACCCATAAAAGTCACACCACAGGTCAGTTTCAGATTTTTTTCTGCCACGTGCAGATGAGAATTGCTAAAAACACATTCACTTTGCCGGTACTGTGCAATGCTGCAGATTTGCAGCGCAAAAATCTGCCACAGCAAATCTGCAGCTAACCAGTCACGTGGGAACCCCGCCTTAGGCTGGTTTCACAAATAAATGGGTGGCGTATTTTGCATACGCCTTTTTTAGGGTACTTTCACACTAGCGTTTTGGATTCCGTTTGTGAGATCCGTTTCAGGGCTCTCACAAACGGTCCAAAACGGATCAGTTAAGCCCCAATGTATTCTGAATGGATAAGGATCCATTCAGAATGCATCAGTTAGGCTCCGTTCCGCTTCTATTCCGTTTTGGAGGCGGACACCAAAACGCAGCTTGCTGTATTTTGGTGTCTGTCTGAAGAGGCGGAGCCTAACGGATCCGTTTTTAATTACAATGTAAGTCAATGGGGACGGATCTGTTTTCAAATGCACCATATTGTGTCATTAAAAACGGATCCGTCCCCATTGACTTACATTGTAATTAAAAACGGATCCGTTAGGCTCCGCCTCTTCAGACAAACGGATCAGTTTTTAATTACAATGTAAGTCAATGGGGACGGATCCGTTTTTAATGACACAATATGGTGCATTTGAAAACAGATCCGTTCCCCATTGACTTTCAATGTAATTCAAAACGGATCCGTTTTGGACTTTGTCATTTTTCTTTTAACTAATGCAAACGGATCCGTTCTGAACGGATACAAACGTTTGCATTATAGGTGCGGATCCGCCTGTGCAAATAAACAGATGGATCCGCACCAACGCAAGTGTGAAAGTACCCTTAGGTGCACTTTTTGCTGTAAAAATGCCAGCTCCTGATGTTAGCTGAAGGTCTATGGGAAATATGAAATGCAGGACACACAGAAAAGCGTCAGACTGGAAAGCTTAGGGCCCACCAGTGAAATTCATTCTGGGGGCCCCTGTAAAGCTACATGCAAATATTACCTGATCGCACATGGTTGATTATGGGGTCCCTGCAGCAGCTTTGAGAAGGTGGGTCCCTGGGAAAAGCAGATACTGGCAGCTTTCCTCTGTACCTAGAGGTCATCTCAGCTCTGATCGTGTCTAAAATAATAAACCGGGGAGTTTCTTTAATAATCCACACAGTTTTTCTATGTGGACGCATAGGCAGGTTGTGATTCTGTATGCTGCCTATCGATATGTAGTGCAATACTTGTGCATAGCGTCAGCGTCAGAACAGGGCGCCTAAGGACCACTAGTAAAATTCATTCTGGGGGCCCACTGTATAGCACCCACTACAGCAGCAAGACCCTAAAGATGATGCAGGGGCAGACTGCCCATAGACCCTGCAGGGAAATCTCCTGGTCGGCCAATGCCCATAGGACCATCCGAGCCCTCCTGACGGCCACCAGCCAGATTAGTTAATGCTTGGAGCACCAGATATATATGCACCTGGACTGTGATATAGTTGAATATTGTGGAGGGGGCAGCAGAATTAACCTGTGTAAATGTTTAGCGTAGGGCGTGGACTGCCCATAGACCCTGCAGGCAAATCTCCCGGTCGGCCAATGCCCATAGGGCCAGGCAAGCACTCTAGATAGCCACCAACCGACCACATAATCTGATGCTCCTAGTATAAATTATTAATTGGAGCACCAGATACATATACACCTGGACTGAGATACAGTTGAATACTGTGGCGGGGCAGCAGTATTTTGGGTTGCACTGTGGTATTTGGTTCTGCACTGTGGTATTTTGTGCTGCACTAAGGTACTGTTGGTCCTGCCTACTTGTGTTGTCCACCTTCTGTTAGTTAGGATTTGCCTACAACATGGGGCTACATTTAGTTTTTTTCCAGGGCCAAGAGGGCGGAGCTTAATGGAAATATAGGGTGGGCGATATGGGGAAGGGGTCGGCCTAAGATATGCCATTTTGTGCCAAAAGCTATAGTATAAAAGTGAATGTCCTCTATAGACATATAAACGCCTGAACCATTTGAACCCAAATTTGGCACATAGATAAGACCTGGAGGGTTTTCATTCAGGTTCCGACCTTGCCGGAAGTCACCGGGCTATTGTAGGGACGACATGAGGGCTCTATCTCCAGCCAGGTCCAGTTTTAGACAAAATGGGTCCATAAAAAATGCGGACAGCACGCGGAAGAGGTTGTGAAGAGCTTACTGCAGAGCACCATAGGCACCTCAGGGTTAGACAGCCTGCTTACATTGGTGGAAGGCCAACAAGCATACACTAAATACCCCTTACATACAGTGATGTCTCCTTCGATGTAGACACTCTCTTTCCTCTTCTTCTCCATTTAGACCAGACCGCCATAACAACTACTATCAGCCGCGTCTCGTCTCTGCAGTTTGCCACACAGACGTCTGAGATTCTTCACTTTTCCATCATGCTCCCTCTCTTGGTGCTGTACAGTGTCATCCTGCAGCTACCCCTAAATAGTATACAGTAAAAATAATAGTGCAATACAGATAGTCCTTCACCTAGCAATAGTGCTCTCCAAAGTCACACCAATAGTAATGATTCTCTACCAGAGTAGTTCCCCGAGTGTGCCCCCATTAGTAGCAATGTCCTCCATTTTATGGTCAGTAATAATACCACCATATTGCTCCCAGTATTTATAATGCAACCTGTAGTTCTAATCCCCCCTGGCAGTTATAAATCCCCTTTTAGTGCCAGTATGTATAATGTTTCCCCGGTAGTTCCAGTATATATAATGTTTCCACTATCCCCCCCGTAGTGCCAGCATATACAGTGCATTCCGTCAGTCTTCCGACCTTTTCACATTTTGTCGTGGTCTTGTGCTAAAATAAAAAAAGGATTTTATTGCAACAGCAGGCTCCCATTGTGCAATAAACTTTCTTGACAACTCCCATAGCAGCAGGAATTTTTACAACAGGTGAAATAAAGTTTTTCTTAAAGTAAGTGATACATATGCAAATGAGATAGTCCAGGTAGCCAATCCGTGAGCTTGCCAATGTATAAAAGGTGATGAGAGTGTATGTCCCGCCTCTTTCTTGATGGCGACCAGAGAAGAAGTAACTTGTATTAACCAGATCTTGGTAGTAAGTAATTTAACGAAGGTCTAAATAAAATCAATTCGGAAGAACAGGAACTTTTGAAGATGGAAGGAAAGATGAAGTGTTGAAGATATTCTAGTATGCTATGGAGACAGAAAAATATATATGTACAGTTAGGGTTGGGTTAATAGGGGAGGGACAAGGTTCGCCTCCTGTTGCAATAAAATCCATGTTTTCCGGCACAATAGTTAGGAAAATCTTCAATTTTATTGCAAAAGGAGGCTCCCATTGTGCAAGTTTAAAGCTAAATGTATAAAACTATTATAATAGTAGTCATTTATAAGATGGACATTGAGATATGAGAGTCAGGTTTGAAATAAAACGTTTTAAAAGTGGATTCTGAAGACCAGTCCGCGGTTTTCCGAATATCCGAAAGAGAACCTCCTTTTTCGTAGGCTTTCGTAGAGACTGCTCCTCGGATTGAATGGGGGCCAAAGATTGCTGTATTAATCCCGGTCATTTGCATGGTAAGTTTAACCCATCTGGCTAATGTAGGGGAAGAAACTGGAAGATGTGGTTTACGGAATGAGATAAGAAGTTGGGAAGATTGAGGGATGCGTAGAGATTGGGTCATGGATTTGTTTGTTTTTAAACATCGGACAACACATAGTTTATCGTTGAGCAGGAAAGCTGGGTAGTGTAGGGGTAGACCATGTGTAGGTTGGTTTTAGTTCTTCTGGTAATTTGGAAGGTTACTACGTTAGGGGTAAAGGATCTGTGAGAGATGTCCAAGGCTCTGACGTCTGAAACTCTTTTGATGGAACCCACTCTCCCGATCTAGGGTGTTTAATCTGGTCAGGGTTGAAAAATGGAATACCCTGACTGTCTAAGACAAGGGATTCCGGGAGTTGGTTAGGTAAAAGTGAATCCTCAGGGTTCTCTGAGGGGTCGTCCTCGGAATAAAATGGTAATTTGTCTCTCGACCGGAGTCAGAATTATCAGAGCCTTAGACATTATCTAAGGCTCTGATAATTCTGAATATTAGAATATTATCCTAAAAGCAGAATACCTCCCAGATTTGATGAACTCAGTTGCCGACTGAAATTCCCGATACCTTTCATATTCCAGCGATTGGCAATTAAACCCTCTCATCTTCCAACAGATCAACAAACTATGGGTTCCCCTACACTTGGATCTATTCGCATCATGACTGAACACCCAACTACCCATTTTCTTTAGCTGGTGTCCAGATCCAGAAGCTTTAGCCATGGATGCTCTTTGCAAAATCCAGCCACAAAAATGCCTTTACGCCTTTCCACCCTTCTCTTTAATCCCCAGAGTCCTACTTCAGACAATTGCCCACAAATACACACTAGTGATCATCACTTCGTGGTGGCCATCTCAAGCATGGTTCCCCACACTACTCAGTCTGACAATAGACATCCCGAGAATTCTCCTTTTTCCCAGGATCTTCTCCTAGATCCTTCGGGACATTCTCACCCTCTGATTCAATCAGGACACTTTTCGCTAGTGGCTTGGTTGATTTCATGCAATCAAGAATCGATCAAGGCCTTTCACAATCTACTCCTGACATCCTCTCTGACGCATGGGCCCCATGTACCAGAAAGGCTTATATATCAGCCTGGAAAATTTGGTTTCATTGGTGCTCTCAACGAAATTTGGATCCCGTTCATGCACCTATAACACACATATTAAAATTCCTTTCTGAATCCTTTGATAATGGCAAAGCTTATAGAACCCCAAACCTTTACCATTCCGCAATATCATCGGAACATGCCCCTGTTAACGCCATCCCTATAGGTAAACACCCAATGATCTGCAGATTTGTGAAAGGCATTCGCTTTAGAAAACCCCCTAAACCTAAATGCCACTCCACTTGGGATGTTACCATCCTTCTAAACCTTTTTTCTGCTTGGGAAGACAACGAACATCTTTCCCTAAAACTATTGTCCTTTAAACTCAAAACTCTTTTATGCCTCATTTCCATCAAAAGAGTTTCAGACATCAGAGCCTTGGACATCTCTCACAGATCCTTTACCCCTAACGTAGTGACCTTCCAAATTACCAGAAGAACTAAAACCAACCTACACATGGTCTACCCCTACACTACCCAGCTTTCCTGCTCAACGATAAACTATGTGTTGTCCGCTGTTTAAAAACAAACGAATCCATGACCCAATCTCTACGCATCCCTCAATCTTCCCAACTTCTTATCTCATTCCGTAAACCACATCTTCCAGTTTCTTCCCCTACATTAGCCAGATCGGTTAAACTTACCATGCAAATGACCGGGATTAATATAGCAATCTTTGGCCCCCATTCAATCCGAGGAGCAGTCTCCAAGAAAGCCTACGAAAAAGAAGGTTCTCTTTCAGATATTCGGAAAACCGCGGACTGGTCTTCAGAATCCACTTTTAAAACGTTTTTGTCACGGGAAGGGGGGGGGGAAGCGTGCACCCACTGTCTGCCACCCACGCCTCTGTCCCTACCTACTTGCACTTGCCCGTCCTAGGTAACGGAGCGCAACTGGGCGACGGTCCCTGACCTGGATAAGTGCGGAGGACAGGAGGGACGTGGACAAGCGGACAGAAGGAAGAAGTTAACAGACACTGCTGGAACAGTGAACACAACCAAAACAAGCCAAGGGTTCAAGCCGGGAGGTAGCCTAGTAACAGTGGGGTCTCACTAAACGGAGTCAGATAACAAGCCGGAGTTCAAAACCAGGAGGTCACGTCAAATCCAAGGGGAAACAGAGAAGTCGGGATACAAGCCGGGTCAAACCAAGAAGTCACGTCAAATCCAAAGGAGCAGGCAGGAGCAAAACGGGGAGTCAAATACCGGTCAAAACCAAACACACAACAGAAAAAGTAGCAGCAGTAGCCCTTGACAGTAAATAATCACAGGCAACCTGTGGCCAGCAGATTGCCTGTATTTATAGTGGCAAGTGAGGGTCATGTGACGTGGCCAGCGTCACATGACCGACAGACAGACGAGTCGAGCGCCGAGTGATCAGCTCGGCGCTCAAGGCAGACCTAGGAGCAAGGAGCCTCTCAGCTAGCAAAGCCGCCCTGGGAGCGAGGCTGGGCACAGATCCTCGCTCCCGAAGCTAAGCAGCAGGTCTGCGGCTGATGGTAGACCAAAACCTTCGGCACCCTGTTACAGTTTTATTTCAAACCTGACTCTCATATCTCAATGTCCATCTTATAAATGACTACTATTATAATAGTTTTATACATTTAGCTTTAAACTTGCACAATGGGAGCCTCCTTTTGCAATAAAATTGAAGATTTTCCTAACTATTGTGCCGGAAAACATGGATTTTATTGCAACAGGAGGCGAACCTTGTCCCTCCCCTATTAACCCAACCCTAACTGTACATATATATATTTCTGTCTCCATAGCATACTAGAATATCTTCAACACTTCATCTTTCCTTCCATCTTCAAAAGTACTTGTTATTCCGAATTGATATCATTTAGACCTATGTTATATTACTTACTACCGAGATCTGGTTAATACAAGTTACTTCTTCTCTGGTCGCCATCAAGAAAGAGGTTGGGACATACACTCTCATCACCTTTTATACATTGGCAAGCTCACGGATTGGCTACCTGGACTATTTAATTTGCATATGTATCACTTACTTTAAGAAAAACTTTATTACTTAAGAAAGTTTATTACACAATGTTCGCCTCCTGTCTTCAATAAAATCCATATTTTCCGTCACAATAGTTAGGAAAATCTTCAATTTTCCCCATCAATCTGCACACAATTCCCCTTAATAAAAATAAAAACTGAACTTTATAAATGTATTAAAACATTATTAATTTTATTATAAAATGTATTGATTTATTAATATTGCCAATTTATTACAATTAAAATTTGGCATGGGCATATGTAGTCAGACCCTTTTCTATGAAACTTAAAATGTAGCTCTAGGGGACTTACCCTTTCTGTTCATTGTCTTTGAGATGTTTCTACACCTTGGTTAGAGCCAACTTTTACTAAATTCAGTTGTTTTGTCATGATTTGGAAAGACCCACCGCTATCTTTATAAGGTCTCTGACAATGCATATCAGAACAAAAACCAAGCCATGAGGAGGAAAGACCTTCCTGTACAGTCCATGAGACATGATTTTCTAGGCACAGATCTGGATAAGGGTACAAAAAATTGATCTGCACTGAAAGTTCCCAAGAGCAAAGTTGCCTCCATAATGTTT
This sequence comes from Bufotes viridis, assembly GCA_033119425.1. Lineage (NCBI taxonomy): Eukaryota > Metazoa > Chordata > Amphibia > Anura > Bufonidae > Bufotes > Bufotes viridis. Next base: position 163,862,791 of record CM065592.1, read on the forward strand.
AAATGGAAGATTTTTGGAACAACCCGGAGTCTTCCTAGAGCTGCCGCCCCAATAAACTAAGTAATCAGGGCAGAAGTGCCTTGGTAAGAGAGGTGACCGAGAACTCAATGGCCCCTTTGGTTGAGCACCAAAGATCCTGTGTGCAGATGAGAGAAACTCCCAGAAGGTCAACCATCAGTGAAGAATTCCAAGGGTTTATGGCAGAGTGGCCAGAAAAAAGGCCTCATCTCATTAAAAGACATATAAAAGTTTGCAACAACAACAACAACAACAAAAAAAAAAAACACCTAAAGGACTCTCATACTGTGAAAAACAAGATTATCTGGTCTGATGAAACCAAGATTGATCTTCTTGGCCTCAATTCTAAGAGTCATGTTTGGAGAAAACCAGGCACTGCCCAATACCATCCCTAGAGTGAAGCATGATGGTGGCAGCATCATGTTGTGGGGGGTTTTCAGTTACTGGGAACAGGGAAACTGGTCACAGTTGAGGGAAAGCTGAATGGAGCAATGTACAGAGATATTCTTAATAAAAACCTGATCCAGAGTGCACTGGACCTCAGACTGAGCCCAAGGTTTATCTTTCAACACACAATGAATGACCCTAAGCACACAGCCAAGATAACACAGGAGTGGCTTACTGACAACTCTGTGAATGTCCTTGAGTTGCCCAGCCACAGCCCGGACATGAACTCAATCGAACATCACTGGAGAGACCTACAAATGGCTGTTCACCGACAGTTCCCATGTAAACTTTACCTTGAGAAGATCTGCAGAGAAGAATGGCAGAAAATCCACAAATGCAGGTATGCAAACCTTGTGGCATCGTACCCAAGAAGACTGGAGGCTAAAGAGTAAAGGGTTTGAATACTTTTCCTTTTCAATAAATTAGCAAAGATTTCAAACATTCTATTTTTACATTGTCATTATGGGGGATATATTAGTGCAAGGCTGCAACATAACAAAATGTGAAAGGGTCTGAAAACTGTCCGAATGCACTGTATAATTCTCTCCCATGCCTCTTTTAGTGCCAGTTGATATAATGCTCCCCCGTCCCCCCTTGTTGTGCCAGTGTAAATAATACTCCTCTGTTCCCCCATAGTAGCAGCATATATAATGCTCCTCTGTCGTGCCAGGATATACACAATTCTCCTCCTCCCTCACTCCCCCATAGTGCCAGTATATATAATCCTACATCCCCCCGGAGTGCGAGTTTATATAATGCTCTTCCCTCGTAGTGCCAGTAGTGCCAGTTTCGTCCCCTGTAGTGCCACTGCAAATGGGTTTTCTGTGCGTTTCCTGTATTTATGCTGCAAAAGGGTTAAACTTGCTCTTTATCATATACTTATGCATTTTATCAGTAAATGGTTAACAGGCCTAAGCATCCAGTTGCTAGGTGGGGCTGTTTACACCCTCCCCATAGGGAGTGGTGAAATCAGAAGCATTCAGTGTAGATACCATGGGTGTCTATACAGTGTAGCGTGCTGACTGCTGAGACTGCAGAACACAGCCCTGAAGAAAGCCTAACACCAACCAAAGTGGAGAAAAAAAATATTAAAAAGCATTCCAGTGTTGAGAGGAGGTGTCTGTAAAAGCTCTGTGGAGATAAACTGCTTAAAGGAGACGCTTATAGACCTCATAGCAGACATTGTCCATAAAGTAAAATGCTTTCTGCTCTTGTGACAAGCTTAAAAAAGGCAAAATCTGGATATGCCCACCATACTACATCCCACAATGGACAATGGAAACCATTTGTAACATTAACTGTGTGTACTGCAACTTGTGAGAAAGGTGCAGAACTTAGTCTGATGTTAGGGTCTGCCTCATGGTTGCATAGTGAGAGACTGTTGCACCCCTAGTTCTGGTTTAGTGGCGCACCCCTATTTCTGGCTTATGCTAAATTCAGCTACAGAAGTGCAGTGCGAGGAAAATTGCTTTAAAGAGACATCTTGGCCCATGTAACCTGTGAGATCCATGCATACTGAGAACTCTCAATAATGTGTAACGGACAGTAGGTGTGGACCCACTATGCCAACTAACCAGTTTGATTTTGGGCTAAACCTAAGGGTATTGTTAAGGCAGTTCCTTGGTATTCACCCTTTAACACCTGTACAGTGATCTGGACTTTGCTGCAGGAAACCAACCAGGCTACTACCAACTGGAATAGTCCAGGTGTAGTTGACAGCTGACCCACGGGGGTCAGAGCATGCCCCCAACCCCCAATGCCGGCCCTGTCTCAAATCATACATTATGTCCAACATAAATTGGTTGTGGTTGGCAGAGTTGTCAACTCCTCTGGAAACATTGGCCCTCATTTATCAAAATTGTCTTACAGGAAAACAGTTCTAGTTGCCCATAGCAACCAGTCAGAGCTCCCCTTTAATTTTCCAAAACACTTTAAGAATTGAAAGAGGAGCTCTGATTGATTGTTATAGACAACTAAGACAATTTTCCTGTTAGACAGTTTTGATAAATGAGGCCCATTGAATGATGCAGTAAATGCTATCAATGTGGGCATTCTATTAAGACGCTCCTTTAATTTATTTATTCTTGACATTGGATGGATCCAGAAGAGATGGTAGGCGAGTTTTTAAACTCTTTAGAACCAATAGGAATGCCTCCTGATCACTTGCATCTAAAGGCTTGTTCTCCAGTTATGATCTTGAGAAATCTGGATGCACCAAGACTGTGTAATGGAACCAGGATGTGCATTAAAACATGTCACCCCATGTGCTTGAGACAGCCATACTCCCAGTTTCGCTGTCATGTGCAATGACGCTAAATTAGGCCCAAGGCCACTCATTGCAGGTGGCTGGCATGAATCTGGACTCGCGCGCTGGGGGTCATTTATCAAACTGGTGTAAAGGCAAACTAGCTTAGTTGCTCATAGCAACCAATCAGATTCCACCTTTTATTTTTCAAAGGACCTCTGAAAAATGAAAGGTGAAATCTGATTGGTTGCTACAGGCAACTAAGCCAGTTTTCCTTTACACCAGTTTTGATAAATCTCCCCTGCGTTTTTTTGCTTGTGCAATTGTATGTTGTCTGCTCCAGAGTTAGGCGAGGTAAAAATCGTTATGTCTGTGCACCTCGCAATTTTAGTTATCCCCAGAATCCATTTCCTACCAGTTTAGCTGTTCAGGAAGTTATAGATTAAATAAGCAGCGTATAACTACCGGGGTATATAGGGTTACTAGGGATTTCCCTCCTGGGCACCCTTGGAACAAATCCAATGAATGCACAGACAGACCGACACTTTATACCTGGGCAGCGCCGGGTACCTTTCCTATTGTGTAAGATATATCTTTCCCGGATCTCAGCAGAAAGCACATGACTCAGGTTACTGATTATTGTAATCTGTGGAGGTTTGGATTTTCTTGCTAGCTTGTTGTCAATAAAATTTGACTGAACCTTATAAAGATTGTCCAGTACATTTACTTTGATGGCTTATCCTTAGGAAATGCCATCAGTATCTGATTGGCATGGGTCTGACAGCCTGCACTGCCTCTGATCAGCTGTTCTGCAGGAGCTTTAGTGCGGCAGCTACAGTACACAGCTCCATCCACTGTGTAGTGGACAAAACTGGTTACTGCAGCACTGTTCCCATTGGAGTGTATCAGAGCAGCACTACAGTAACCAGATTCTACTGGAGCTTTAGGCCTCTTTCACGTGTTTCTTTCAAGTGACGCCCCGAAAAGATACGGGGGCATTGCAGGAAAATGCGCGATTTTTTCCCGCGAGTGCAAACTGTTTTAATGCATTTTGCACGCGCGTAAGAAAAATCTGCATGTTTGGTACCCAGACCCGAACCCAATCACTAAAGTTTGGCCTCTTTCACACTAGCGTTGTGAGGATCCGGCGTGCACTTCCGTCGCCGGATCCGTCACAACGCAACACACCTGAAAGCATTTGAAGACTGATCAGTCTTCAAAATGCTTTCAGTGTTCTCATGGCAGCCAGGATGCTACTAAAGTCCCGACTGCCATGGAAACGTAGTGGGGAGCAGGGAGAAGCTACTTACCCTCCATGCGGCTCCCGGGCACTCCACAATGACGTCATAGCGCCCCTACGTCGCATGGATCACATGATCCATGCGACGTAGGGACGCTGTGACGTCATTGTGGCGCCCGGTAGCTGCACGGAGGTGTAGCCTCCTGGCCCACTACTTTTCCATGGCTGCTGGGACTTTAGTAGCATCCTGGCTGCCATGGTTACCATTCAGAAAGCTAAACATCGGATCCGGCGATGCGCCGAAACGACGTTTAGCTTAAAGTCCGATCTGGATTAATGCTTTTCAATGGGCATTAATTCCGGTGTTCCGTTAATTTTCCCTACCCCTCAAATTCCCCTACCCTCATCATTTCCAGTTCCGTCGGAAGTGACGTATGCGGGTGAGGGAGGAGGTGTGTCACACCACTCGCTAACTGAGTGGCTGAGTAGGATTCGGCGCAGGAGAGCGCCACTAACTGTGAACGCGCATAGGGTAGGGAAAATTCACAGCCAATTGCGCATGCGCCGCGGGTAGTGAAACGTTACAGCCCAGTGCGTAGGCTCGAACATGCACTGGGCTGTAAGTTCTCACTAACCTCGGCACATGCGCACTAAGTTTTCCCTACCCTAGGCACTAGACTAGATGCAGCACCTGTTCGCGCCTGCGCACTGGGCTGTAACTTTTCACTACCCGCAGAGCATGCGCAATTGGCCATAAATTTTCCCTACCCTATGCGCGTTCACAGTTAGCGGCGCTCTCCTGCGCCGGAAATGACGAGGGTAGGGAAATTTCACGGGTAGGGAAAATTAACGGAACACCAGATCCGTCCTTGCGGCATGCCTTCAGGATTTTTGGCTGGAGGAAAACCATGTTATAACCATGTTATAAGGGAAAATAATAAAGATTGGGTCTCCATCCCGATCCTCTCCTAGCAACCAAGTAGCCTTTCCACCACTTAAAATGTTCGTACAGGGGTGCTCTTTCCAAAATGGGGTCACTTCTTGGGGTTTTTAACTTCTGGGGACCTCAGGAATTTTTTAACATGCGACATGGTACCTAAAATCCATGTCTGTTTATTCAAGCCTGCAAAAAACATATTTTGCACTTTACCTCTAAAGCCCTGCTGTGCGCCCATACAGCAGGCTACAAGCACATGTGGGGTGTTGTCATATTCGGGGGGAAATGGGTAACAATATGTGGGGTGCATTTTGTCCTGTTACCCCTTGAGAAAGTGAAAAATGTGGGTATATATCAACCTTTTCTGGAAAAATTGTCATTTTTCATTTTCACAGTCAAGTGTTTCCTAATTCTGTGAAACACCTTATGGGTCAAAGTGCTCACTACACAGCTTGAAATACTCCTTAAGGGGTCTAGTTTCCGCAATGGGGTCACTTTTTGGGGGTTCCCACTCTAGGGGTACCTCTGGGTGTCTTCATATGCGACATAGCTCCCAAAAGCCAATCCTGCAAAATCTGTCCTCCAAAAGCCTTATAGCGCTCCTTCCCTTTTGAACCCTGCCATACGCTCATGCATCCGTTTTTGAGCACATCTGGGGTGTTGCCATATTCAGGGGGAAATGGATAAGAGAATGTGGGGTGCATTTTGTGCTGTTACCCCTTGTGAAAGTGAAAAATGTTGGTGTAAATCAACTTTTTCTTCTGGAAAAAAATTGTAATTTTTTATTTTCGCAGCCAAGTGTGTTCTAATTCTGTGAAACACCTGATGGGACAAAATGCTCACTACACACCTTGAAGTACTCCTTGAGGGGTCTAGTTTCCGGAATGGGGTCACTTTTTGGGGGGTTTCCACTGTAGGGCCACCTCAGGGTGTCTTCATATGGGACATAGCTCCCAAAAGTCAATCCTGCTAAATCTGTCCTCCAAAAGCCCTATAGCGCTACTTCCCATTTAAACCCTGCCATGCGCTCATATGACCGTTTTTGAGCACATTTTTTGGGGGGTTTATAAACTGAAGAATCAGGGTAATAAATAATGAGTATCACCTACAATAAACCACAAAATATATGAGGCAACAACGTGATTCCGACTTAAAGTAGAATCCGACAACAAGGAGTCACAAGTACAAAATTAATGTTTATTTCATATGCTAACATATAACACACAGTAACATGACCATATACATAATAAAAAGAAGCAGCAATGCAGGAGTAACTACAGTCCATCACGCTCCCCTGGTTAACAAAATATGCCCCTTGAAAAAGCGGTAGCGAAACGCGCGTCGGGGTGGACGCCTTCCCTGGTTTGATATTCCATTTAGCTCTACGCCATGTAGGTATACTTTGGTGCCTTTCTATGGTATTGTGGCATTCTATGCCTTATGTATAGTGGTCAGTCTGGTTGTGGGTGCTGTAGTACCTTGGGGATTTATGGGCATCGTGCAATACATGATTGGACTCAATTACTTCTGTCATGTTATTATGTTTAGTCATATTTTGTTAACCAGGGGAGTGTGATGGACTGTAGTTACTCCTGCATTGCTGCTTCCTTTTTATTATTTATATGGTCATGTTACTGTGTGTTATTTGTTAGCATATGAAATAAACATTAATTTTGTACTTGTGACTCCTTGTTGTCAGATTCTACTCTAATAAATAATGAGGTTTAATTTTCTTTAATTCTTGCTTTGTTACAGCAAAAATGGAAGAAAATTGAAAATCTGAAAATAATTTGAAATTTAGAAATGTTAGCTCTATTTCAAGTTACTTCTTGTGGAACACCTCAAGGGTTAACAAAGTTTGTAACATCAGTTTTAAATACTTTCAGTTTAGTTTCTAAAATGAGGTCATTTATGGGTGGTTTCCATTACATAAGCCCCTGAAAATCACTTTATAACTGAATTGGTGCTTATAAAAATGGTTTGGGAAATTTTGTTGAAATTTTGAAAAATTGTATCTAAAATTGTAAGCCTTCTAATAGCACTCTCCCATAGTGCCCCAATGGGGATATTGCTCCCCCCAGGGCCCCTCTTAATATTAGTGCCACAATAGTAATAATGATCCCCAGGGTGCCCCACTAGTAATAGAGTAACCATAGTGCCCCATCAGTAATAATGCTTTCCCACACTATCCCTATATCGAAAGCCTTCATTTCACAAGTGGACATCTACATATTCCAGCTTACAATATTACTGTTAGTAAGAGAATCAGGAGAGAGGGATGGACTAATCTAGTGTGCTAGTGTCTGCCATCTTGCCTGCCAGCATACCTCATCATCTGAGCATAGAGACATTGTACCTTGTACAGTTAGATGTACTGTAACTCATCCTTATTAAAGAAAAATGTTTTTTCTACTACGTCTGCCTGATTCCTTCGCTTCATCTTTTCACTTCACCGAACACCAGGGAGCGATGGCCTGAGGGAATTTGCCGTGACGCAACATCTCATCGAGTCCTCTCCCTCTCCCATCCTCTTCGAGGGCTTGCTGCATTAGGACTCTAAGATGGTGGATTTGTGTTAAAAAGATGTGGGCATGATGGAAAAGTGACAAACCTAAGATGTCTGTGTGATATTTCTGCAGATGAAGTGTCATGGTAGTCTGGGCCGAATGGAGAAAATAAGGAAAGATTTACAATCTGAGAAAACGTCACCTGTGAGTTACCGGATATAACTGTTAAATGTTATTGTTTTCTCCTGTATGGCCTGTAGCGCTGAATTTAATGAAAAAAATATGTAGCATATTTACGACTTGCATGTAAATGTTGTCTTTGGCATAAGATGGGGGGAGGGGATGCAGTACATATGCCTTGGGACTTGTGCCCCTGATCTTTTAAGACCCCTAAAAAGCCATTCACTGTGCAGAGAACTGCAATGTCCAGCATAGCTGCTCCGTTATTTACCTAAATCCAAAAGAAGAGAATGGAAAAAGAAGTGCTTCCATATCTCCATTGTTTCTCTGCCTAGATGTGGCACCCAGCGGCCACCTCACCAAGTGAGTTGGAGACATTGGTGTAAGTCCTGATGATATGCCATAAATGTCCAATTCAGAGACACCACTTTGATTCTTCTTTTTTTAGGAAGAAATTCACAGCAAGTATTTAACTACAGACTGTTACATCGGAACGGCAGTCATGCTTCCTGTCTGAAGGGGGGTTTCTATATGTTTATGTTTTCAGTTCCTGCTTATATTTTATCTCGGGTTATTTTTGGGGAATGTCTCAGTTTATATATGAACATTGCATTTTTGTAATCATCCTCTACAGGAGTCAAGATGAGACCTGATGATGTAATGTCCCTTTAAGGAATTAAACGTGTTCTTTTACAACAGGGGTTCGCAAATTGTGACCCAGGGGCCGTATGAGGGCTTTGGTGCTGTTCTATGTTGCCCCCAACACTCTGTTCACATGAGCGCGATTACATCATCGAAGGTCCATTTGCAGGTCCTGCAAGAAGAAGAAAGAAGACGATACTGTGCGATCAAGTGGATGAGGTGATTTTTATTTTTTTAACCCCTCAATGGACATTTTACTTAGCATTCTGTATTAGAGAATGTTATTATTTTCCATTATAACCATGTTATAAGGCAAAATATTAAAATCTACAGAACACCGAACCCAAACCCGAACTTCAGTGAAGAAGTCCGGGTTCGGGTCTAGGTACCACATTCAGTTTTTTTTATTACACACGTGCAAAACACATTGCACTCGCGTGGAAAAAACTGAACAACGCAACGCAATCTCAGTCAAAACTGACTGAAATTGCGTGCTCACTCGTGCGGGTTTCCCACAATGCACCTGCGACGCATCTGGACAGAATCTGTGACGCCCGTGTGAAAGAGACTTAACAGGCTTCATGTCTGGGTGTAGTAACATGACCACATTTGGTGGGAGTAGCTCCTGTAGACTGAACAGTGGGGGGGGGGGGGGCGGGGCCAGCCTGTGACTCATCACTCTGTAGTCTAGCCAGGCTTTATCAATAAAGTTACCTATTCAACAAAACGGTAAACTAGGTATGTAAACAGATCTGTCAGGAAAGTTTGTTGAAAGCAGACATGAAAAAACAGGTATTGGGGGATATATATGCATGGTGAGGGGTGTTAGGAGCACATAAAAAGAATTATGAGTGGGACCAGACAACCTCTTCTCCGGGAATTAAGAAAATGAAAATACTTCAATATTACTATATTATAAACATATTCCCAAATACCTTTCATTATTTATAATGGCTTGTTTTGTTTGGAGAGCAGTCATAAGGAGAAATAAAATAGCCGCCGTCCTATTAGTTCACACAAAACCTGTCCTAATCACACAGCAGGACAAGTGACTTCAACCCACTGAGCTAAAGATCTACCTCATCCTCCTCTCTGCTCTGCTTGTCCGGTGTTATGATGCTGAGTATTTTTTTTTTTTTTAAAGGTACAGCAAAAATGTAAATGTCTTTGAACTGGTATGGTCTAAGGATGGGGCTACACAGTGAGCAAAGATCACTGCTTAATAGTGCAGCCATTGAACTAAATGGGATTGCAGCAGGAATTACCAAGTTGCCATGGCCCCTGAGTCGGAAAAATCGATGTTGAATTTTTTTTGCAGTTCTAGGATCAAATGTCTGATAGATTCAATCTTTGGGACCTGCACCTACAGTATCTCTAAAACCAGGGCTCCCCGGTTCCTATGGCTATGTTATAAATAACTAACATGAGAATACCCAATTTAATAAACTGAAAAAGACTGTCATCAGAACAACTCAGAATTACTCTAGCACTTTGTCTCGCACTGTTCAGGACACAGTTGACGCTGGTTATGGGGATCTGGGAAACATCCTGGCCACAGCCTACATTTGCTTCTTTGAGTTAAAGCTTTCCATATCTCTTCACATGAAAGGTCAGTAGCAGCTTATTCAATTCACTGTACTTTATAATATAGAAAGAACTGTGACATTAGGCTTCCAAGAGAGGTTGTTCGGTAACAGTTCGGAGAAAAATAGATGACGTGGCATGGTGACAGGACAATCGTGTTCTTTAGCACTAAGAAATACTGTAGGTTGTGAAGCAGCAGACTGTTTGCAGTGGAAAAATCAACTGAGTTTTTTGTCCTCACTGCCATAGTGAGTGTGTTTTTCCGAAAGGAAGAATTACAGACTATCCTCATTTATTGAAAATGCAGATCCATGGCACATCCACTGCGTCTCAGACTCATCAGCTCTAGTTCACTGTATAATTGCACTTTCTAATCTAAATAAAATGATACAGTTATTAATTTCAGATGTGACAATGAAATAATTGTAATACCATAATGTAGCATTATATGCAATATTATGTAATATTACAGTGATTATAAGAGCTATAATGTGCTGTCACTCAAACCAGTGAGAGGCTTGCATAAAAGTTATTTGTTGGCTCAGCAAGAAAAACCCCAAATAAGGCTCCATTCACACGTCCGTAATTTGGGTCCGCATCACTTTCAATGGGGCTGAAACGGATGCTGATCCGCATTTTCGGGATCTGCATCAGTTTTTTCGGGATCCGTTTTTTCAGGATCCGCAATTCCGTTCCTGAAAAAAATAAAACATGTCCTATTCTTGTCCGCAATTGCGGACAAGAAAAGGCATTTTCTATTATAGTGCTGGCTATGTGCGGCCCGCAATTTGCGGATCGCACATTGCCGGTGTCCATGTTTTGCGGATCCGCAATTTGCGGATCTGCAAAAACTTACGGACGTGTGAATGGACCCTTAGACCAAGGGATGAGGTTCTTTCTAATGGGGTTTTCTGGGATTTTTATATTGATGGCCTATCCTTTTTTTATTATGCATAAGAAATTTTAATTAAAATAATTGTATTAAAAAAGTCTCTCTCACCTCACCTGCTTTAACTGACTTCTATGTGGTAAAAAGTGTAACAGGTGCTCATGGTGAACAACATATTTCTCAATGTATTCACGCCAGAAAACTAGCAATAATACATTGATAAATCTGCTTACCTTGTATTATAAACCTGGCTGCCTGCAGTCACCACTAGAGGGAGCTCAGTGCATAACAATTTATACAGTTACCATTTGCAGGAGGATGAAATAATCTCTTTGCATTGAGCTCCCCCTAGTGGCAGTTGCATGAAATTTTAGTGCTTTTACATCGTGAAGAGGTGGGGATTGAAGATGGCAACAGGTTCTGTTTAGAATAAAACTCAAGGCAAAACTGATGCTAAGGGGGCACAAAATAATGCCAAGATTCTTTCTTTGGTGTTCTTAGAATCGTTTGACATTAACTTTCCCTTGGCCTATGTACTAGGCAGTCAATTTTTGCCAGGAGTGTTCCTTGAACAATCCTCCACATAAGTCTACTTTCAAATTAGCGTTTTGGCTTTCCGTTTGTGAGATCCGTTTAGGGCTCTCAGAAGTGGTCCAAAACGGATCAGTTGTTTGCCCTAATGTATTCTGAATGGAAAAGGATCTGCTCAGAATGCATCAGTTTGCCTTGTTCAGTCACCATTCTGCTCTGGAGGCGGACACTGCTTGCAGCGTTTTTCTGTCCGCCATGTGTCGCGGAGCAAGACGGATCCATCCTGACATACAATGTAAGTCAATGGGGACAGAGCCATTTTCTCTAAAACAGGCATGCTCAACCTGCGGCCCTCCAGCTGTTGTAAAACTACAACTCCCACAATGCCCTGCTGTAGGATGATAGCTGTAGACTGTCTGGGCATACTGGGAGTTGTAGTTTTGCAACAGCTGGAGGGCCGCAGGTTGAGCATGCCTGCTCTAAAACAATAGAAAACAGATCCATCCCCCACTGACTGTCAATAGTGTTCATGACGGCTCCGTCATGGCTATAGAAGACATTATACAACCAGATCCGTTCATGACAGATGCATTGCGTTGTATTATTCTATCGGAAGCGTTTTTGCAGATCCATGACGCATCCGCAAAAAACGCTAATGTAAAAGTAGCCTAAGACTCTTTTAAATTGACATAGATATGAAAAAAGCTAATGATCCTAGAATGAGGGAAAATAATGCATTACTGGGACTTTGGTATGGTATACAACATTAAATCCACTCTACTGCCTAGTAATATATTATATGAAGGCCATACGTAAAGCTGAATGACTGATTTACAGCCCTATGAACTTTTGAAGTAATTAAGAAATAAACAATTATATCACTCAGCTCTTGCACATTTCACAAGTTATTTACATAATTGATCTGCTTTATACTTCTATATTTGGTATTCCGTCTGATTTACAAAATTGTCCATTAAATAAGTGGCTTGCAGTAATTGAATCCCAGCCAAGACATGCAAATCTCCGTAAAAGGCTCAGCGATCAGCACAGCTCTTAAACTGAAAAACGGCTTTTATACTAATCACAGAGAAGCATTTTGTATATCAAATGAGCTTTGACTTAAAAAAATGTTTTCGAAAAAGTTTAAAGGGGACCTGTCACATCAAACCAGGAGCGGACTTGCAATAGACCTACAGGGAAATTTGCCAGGGGGCCGATGCCCAGGGGGACACCCAATCCCTCCTCACGGCCGCTGTACATAATGATCTGATGCCCACATTATTAATTTATGCTAGAAGCATCAGGCACTTGTGTACCTGGCCAGCAGCTGGTCTCCTGAATTCAACCGTAGCACCGTCCTCAGTATGGTGATAAGGCAGTATTTTATGCTGCACCAGCGGCAGACTGACCATTCGGGCCCTCGGGCATGGACCGAGGGCCCGCGGCCACTAGGGGGCCCTGTGAGAGGCTCCTCCTGCAGGGCTGTCTTTAACGTGGTTCAGCTGCCCCAGGTCTGTACTACTAGTACTACTACTAGTAGCGCAGCAGGCAGGCCAGGCCGGACGGCAGCGTAATATCACTCACTTCGTCGCGCGCCTGCTCCGACCTGCTTTATATAAAGTGGGAGGAGCAGGCTCGTGACGCAGTGAGTGAGGTTACGCTGCTGTCCGGCCGGCCTGCCTGCTACGCTACTTTGATAGTGAGTTCTAGTACAGAGCCGGTACCGGAAGGGCTCCCCCATCTGCAGACGCTCACAGCTCAGCAGACACTTGGCCCTTTCCATCACCGCCTCCTTCAGTTGTGCCCAGGCTCGGACTGGCCTACCGGGGAGTCGGTGAAATCCCCGGTGGGCCCCTTGCCTGCACACTAATATTTATAATCAGGCAGCCTGGGTAGTAGCGAGGGTTGTGCAGACAGAGATGTGTCCTGAGAGGGCGCCAGGGCGGGTGACAGTCCTCCCTCTGCATGGACTCCAGACTCGCAAGGCAGATCAGGGCACAGACGGTGATCAGTTGTTCTGAACTACAGGACAGCTCAGGGCTTGATGGATAGCCTGGGTGTAGCACTGCCGTCAGCCCTGCAGTCCCGCACACCGCAGCCTAGAAGAAAGCTCCTCCTCCCAGCCTGTTCCCGGTCAGAGGAGCCGACACTGCTGGAAGAATTACTACTGGTTAGAGCCTCCCTTCCCCCTCCCTTCTCTTATTCCTTGCCTAGCTGTGGTGCCTGTTAACTCTTACCCTCTTATCCAACAGCTGGTGTTTATACAGCCAAACATTCCCAGGGCTGGTGTAAATGATGCAGCTGTGTAGTCAGGGCCGAGGTCGGAGGGGGAGGGTTGTCAGGCCATGCAGTGCTTACAGCTACAGTACAGGATGCTCAGTCCTGCCTTGTGCCCACCCCTCTAGCTGCAGGACTCCACTTCCACTGCATAATGGAGCCCCAGGAATCCTGCATCAAAGTATGTGCATATGTGTAGTATATTCACAAGCCCCACTGCCTGTCCTGCCCTGTAAGTGTGTGCATCATCACACTGATGACGCTGCGCACACACAGCAGGAGCAGTACTGCCTCCTGCCCATATTCTGAGTGATTGCAGAGCACAGTGGCACAGTGATCGTTATGACCATGCAGACACAGGAAGAGCCAAAGAAGAAAAGCAAGCTGAGAAGGATGCCCAGACCAGTCTCCTTCCAGCCTAAGGCCTCTTGCACACGACCGTGTGCTTCTCGTGGCCGTATTGCGGACCGCAAACAGCGGGTCCGCAATACACGGGCACCGGTTTGTGTGCATTCCGCATCACGGATGCGGACCCGTTCACTTCAATAGGTCGGCAATCACGGTGATGCGGAACGGAAGCACGCAACAGAACCCTACGGAGTGCTTCCGTGGGGTTCCGTTCCGCAAAAAGATAGAACATGTACTATGTTTTTGCGGAACGGACGGATGCGGACCCATTCAAGTTGAATGGGTCCGGATTCGTCCCGGCCGCTGCACGAACGTTCTCTGTGCATTGGGGACCACAAATTGCAGTCCCCAATGCACGGAACGGAACACATACGTTCGTGTACAAGAGGCCTAATAGGTAGTTAATGCTATAAAAAAAAAGTCAGCATTTTTACTCACCTCCTCTCTGGAGACTACAATTCCCAGCACACTCTGTCAGTTGCAGACATTTTCTTACTACAAAATGCTGTACTCTTAGCGCCCGTACCCTCTACACATGACATATTTTGATGCTCTCAAAATCTGCAATGTACTGTATACTGCAACAGAGAATGACACGGTTTCTGTTCACTTTAGATGCCATGGATCTGCTTGCGTCTCAGCTCCTTTGAATACAGCCAAGCGGCAAGTGAACACCATGCAGACCTTCACGCTGCAAACTGCACCGCTGCATCCCATTGAAAACAATGGGAAGCAGACACCACATTGCCGCTGGACAGAGTTGCTAATCGTCCACAATTTTCTGGACAGTCAGTAAAGTTAGACAATTTTTTTCCTCTGTCCATGAAAAAAAATAGATGTGTATGTGATTTTTTTTTTTAGGCTTGTGGTACTTGACTAGATTATTTTGGTGGTAATTATCATAACCTTACTGCTCACAGTGAATGCTGGTTATGATGTTTATCAGTATATTACGCTATAGACATGTATGACAACTAAAAGTCTATACGGTATACAAAGAACTGAAAAGGGTTGTCCAGGCATCCTGAGAAATACACACGTTCCGAGGACCTGTGGAAGAAATTTGGTTTCATTACTACTTACCTGTCCTTTGCTCTGTCAATACTTCTATGATATAAAATGTATCAAAATGTATTTATTGAAACATGATCACATAAAATGTATAAATAATAAAGGTTAAAAACAGTACGGGGATCAGTTGCAATAGTCTATAACAAATTTTGATAAATTTTATATCATACTCTAAGTGCATTAATCCAGATCCGGAATTAAGCTAAACGTCATTTCGGCGCATCACCGGATCCGACATTTAGCTCTGCACAGCAGCAGTTCCGATCGGGGCCCCAGTGTAAGCTGGGGCTCCGATCGGTTACCATGGCAGCCAGGACGCTACTGAAGTCCTGGGTGCCATGGTAAGTACTCCGCAGCAGTCTACTTATCTGCACTGCAGCCTCCGGGTGCTCCTTCATGACGTCACAGGTCCGAGCGGCGCATTAATCTATGCGCCGCGGGGACCTGTGACGTCATAAAGGAGCGCCCAGCGGCCGCAGCGCAGGTAAGTACACTGCTGTGGAGTACCATGGCAGCCAGGACTTCAGTAGCGTTCTGGCTGCCATGGTAACCTGAAAGCATATTAAAGACTGACCAGGATCAGTCTTCAAATGCTTTTAGGCGACTTGCGTTCTGATGGATCCGGCGGGCCGGAAGTTCCCCGCCGGATCCTCAGAACGCAAGTGTGAAAGAGGCCTTATTAGTTTCGATCGAGTGTAGGAGTGTGTCAGTGTTGGTACTAGGCCCTTATTGTATTGTATATAATTTTCTGAGGTACAGTACTGTTTGGATTTATACTTTGCTTTGTCGATGCCGCTGTCCCAACTGCAGTTGCACCGGCCACGAGCTCTTGTCCCGACCGGATGTCTGCGCTTCTCTTCCTGTTCACTTGCATTTATTACTATATGCAACACATTAAGTGCAAATGAACAGGAAAAGCACACACATCCATTTGGATGCAACTGCAGGTGGGACTTTTAAGTAGTACTGAAACCAAAATTCTTCCACAGGTCCACGGAATGCATGTATTTCTCAGGATACCTGGAGAACCCTTTTAAGAATTTGCCTAAAATCGCACAACAATTGACAGTTAGTAAGTAGTAAAGTAGTAGAGGGTAATTTACGGTCAGAAATACTCATATTGGGCGTATTTGTGTCGCACTCTGCGACTTTTCTCTGCTCACGCCAGGTATAAAAGAGTGGGTGTAGTGTGGGCAGGGGTGGCGGAGCGGCAGGCCTGTCTTATTCATCATTTTCTACACCTGTTTCAGGCATAGGAAATGGTCTAAATTAGGGATGAGCTAATCGCATTCGCATAAAACTTTGTTCTAATACTGTACGGAGCAGGAGCTCCGTACAGTATTAGAATGTATTGGCTCTGATGAGCCGAAGTTATTGCTTCGCGAAGTGTCGCAAGACTTTGCGAAGAAATAACTTCATAAATTATTTGTACTGTAAAAAAAATATTTCCTGAACTCGGGTTTGGTTCCAAGGTACCACTCATCGGAGCCAATACATTCTAATACTGTACGGAGTTCCTGCTCCATACAGTATTAGAACAAAGTTTTATGCGAATCGACTTAAGATGTTTCATTCGAAGTCGATTCGCTCATCCTTAGTCTCAATGTAAGATAGCAAGGAAGGTGGCGTAGATTTAGACCAGTGTCGGTTACGCCGAAGTTATGAAGAGGCCGGCCCCGCTACATAACTTTGATGGATTATTGAGAGATAGTATAGCATTTACAGTCTATGGGCGGAACAGGCACAAGTAAAACACAAAGATCAAAAGAAAATTCCATTCCATCCAAAAAATAAAAAAGTAATAAAAATCTATCTGTATTTTATATATATCATGGTAACATGGTTCTAATGAGAGCGACGCACTGTACATTACACTGGACAGTGCATGGCATAAAAAGAGCAAAGAAAAGCAATAGATTTACTTTCTTTCCCATTCATAGTTACATAGTATATAAGGCTGAAAAAAGACATTTGTCCATCCAGTTCGGCCTGTTTCCTTCAGTTGATCCTTTTTGAAAAAAAAAATGAATGAAGTTCAGTTCACACAATAATGGAAAACGACCGCCACACAGCCATTTTCAGTACCATTGCAGACTATGGGGCCATTCACTTGGCTGTTTTTTTAGCGGCCATCAAAAAATAGGACATGTCCTATTTTTTGTACATTTAGATATTTTGATAGCCAGACGGACCCCTTAAAAATCAATAGGCCAATTTTTTAGTGCCTTTTAGACAGAAGTGCACAGGTCCATGTGTGAGTGGCACGGAAGGCAGGGAGCTAAAAAAAATAGGGGCATATTTATTAAGACCGGTGTTTTAGATGCCGCTCTTAATAAATACAGTTCTGTTCTGCACGCTGTGTTGTGTGCTAAAGTGCGCATGTTCATGCACGTGAGGCCGAAAAATATACATGTTTATGGTAGTGTTAGGGTGGGCCCCCAAAATTAATTCCACTGGTGGGCCCTACGCACCCCAGTCCGACACTGGTTGTGCCCCTTGCAGCCCACATTGATCCCTGCATCTCAGCTAGACTCCCTGCACCTCTTGGAGGCTCCACAGCGCCCCCCCAAAGTTTATCCTGGGCCTCTGACCACTGTCCCTGGGAAAAGAGAGAGACTCCATCCCAGAGCAACTGATCGGGGGGCTGCAGGGTGAGGGAGTGGACCAGACCCTGGCTGAGGAGCAGCAGAGAGCCTGCATGCTGGGGGGCTGCCGTGGAAGCAGGAGAGACAGGCCCCGCCAAATATGACATCCCACGATGTGGACGAGGGGAACATATAGAGCCCAAATCTGCCATACAGAGGGGGGAGCAGCAATGTAACAGAGGACTGGGGTGTGGATCGGGCTGCAGTATACAATGTACCAATCTACAGGTCAGAGGAGGCTGCTGGACACTGTTATGGGGGGGATCTGTGGATGACACATATATAGCATAAGATGCTATATATGTGTCATCCACAGATGCCCTCCATAACAGTGTCATCCACAGATCCCCCCCATAACAGTGTGTCATCCACAGATGCCCCCATAACAGTGTCACCCACAGTTGTCCCCATAACAGTGTCATCCACAGTTGCCCCCATAACAGTGCATTATCCACAGATGCCCCCATAACAGTGTCATCCACAGATCGTCCATAACAGTGTCATCCACAGTTGTCCCTATAACAGTGTCTTTCACAGTTGTCCCCATAACAGTGTCTTTCACAGTTGTCCCCATAACAGTGCGTCATCCACAGTTGCCCCCATAACACTATCATCCACAGATCGCCCATAACAGTGTCATCCACAGATGCCCTCATAACAGTACGTCATCCACAGATCCCACATAACAGTGTCATCCACAGATCCCCCATCAGGGCCGTCTTTAACACAGGGCAAAAGGGGCAGCTGCTTCTTGAGCCCCGCTGGCCACTGCCCACAAATTCAATGACATCGTCGTAAAAAATCCTGCCTACGCTCCGTCGGCTCCGTGTCCTGATCCTATCCTTCATTATGCGAGTGGCATGGCTCGCATAGTGAAGGACTTACTTGCTAGACCCTCATCCCGACCTCCCCTGCCCTTTGCGTATGCCGCGCATCATGACATTGCGTGGCGGCACTGCAACACTAGGGTGAGCCGGCCCCGATTCTCCTTTATGAACTGGAGAGCGGCGCCCACTTCCAGCCCTGAGCCCAGCTGCCCAGAGCACTGATCCGGAGCCTGCTGGATTCTTCAGAACTGTAAGTATTTCCATAATTTACTGTAAGCTATATTAAACATATTACTTGTTTTATGTGAGTAAGGGTGCTGGGTGGTTGGAGAAGGGGGGGTGTGTGTTGTGGTGGAGGGTGTGATTTCATGCTAGGGTGTGGGAAGGCGGGATCCAGGGAGCCCAAGTAAATTCTTGCCCAATCAATATTAAAGACGGCCCTGACGGGATGAACAGGCAGCTGACTGAGCCTACTGAGGAAATAGAATGGGCAAGCAGGTAGCAGGGCCAGGGGAAGGCTTGTATTCTCTCTCTTGTGAGTGTTCTTTTTTTAAATTAAGTCCTGCATCCAAAGACTAAACAAAAGCAAAGACAGGTGCACTCTGCGATAATACTAAACCCTCTGTTGTAAAATTAAGAGGTTAGTTCGACATATCCTACTAGGAGGACATGTCATAAGCTCGGGCACCGCGTCAAGGTCTTTTAAGTAGTCCGAGGCCCTATCACTCACCTACCTGTGCCGTTTGGGCAATACCAGGGGCCAGTGGGCGGATTACGGGAGCATAAGGCCTGACTCACAGACAGCTTACCAGTAACCTCCAGCATGCAGCCATGCCTGCAGTGGGAGGTGGGAAGTGCCTGTGAGCCCCACCCGAGACTGGCTGATATGGCCCAGGGCCTAAACAGGTGCACCTGAATGTAGCCTGTAGATGAAAAACAGCCACATTTAAATAGGAGGATATGTCGAACTAACCTCTCAATTTTACATCAGTGTGAGGGTTTAGTATTATCGCAAAGTGCACCTGCCTTTGCTTTTGTTTAGTCTTACAAACATTGACTAAATACTGACCATGTGAAAGAGCCCCTACGGATACTCAAAATACAGGATCCTTTTTTTTCCCTTCTGTTCTTCTGACGGATCAGAAGAACAGAAAGATAAATGGTGAAGTCAATACGGACAAACAGCGACAATAGTGGCCCCATAACAGAGTGGGGTTGGGGGTCAGCAGCAGTGGCAGTAACAGGCACAATAGTGGCCCCATAACAAAGTGGTGATGGGGTCCAACAGCAGAGGCAGTAACAGGGAGAATAGTGATCCCATAAGAGAGTGGGGAAGGTGGGGGAAACAGTGACAGTTACAATAGTCACCCCATGACAGAGTGCAGAGGGGGGGCAATAGCACTGGCATACAGCACAAGATGGTGGCAGATCACAGTGGTAGCAGAACCTAGCAACAGCAGTGTGATAGGAAGGCCCGGTGGCATGCATATCCTTTTAAAAATGTAATATGTAGGCCAAGAAGCCCCATTGTAGGATTGGCAGTAAAGGCAGCAGGTGGGCAACATCAGGCGAGTGGCAGCATCAAAATGGTGGCAGCAGCACGTGGCCCATCGTGCAGAATATTTTGGTGTGGCAGCACCCTACACTATGATCATTAGTGGCAGAATGATCTATTATGTTGCATCAGATTTGGGGTGACAGGGTGCAGTCCTAGTATGACACCACCTGCTGCTTGAGGTTCTGCTGTGTGTCCTGCTGCTGGGTGTTTTTTTTCAGTAGGCGGCTGAAGAAAACTGCTCATCAGAGACTCCAGACTGAGGTTGCTGCATATGAAGCTGGTGCTGCTCCTGGCAGTGGACCCTGAGTGCAGAGGGTCCCCTCGGTCAGACCTTCCTGAAGACGGGCGATGGCACTCATAGGCAGCAACCAACCCACTACACAGCATGTCTCTATAGTAGTGCATTTTTGCATCCCTCTCAGAATGTCTAAAAAATGCCCAATTTTTGACCGATAGCAAGGGTCTAGAAATGTGGATAGCCAGTAGTCATCCCTCTGCCAAATCCTGACAATGCGGCTGTCACTACTCAAACATGACAGCATGCATTTGGCTATTTGCGTACGGGACTCAGAGGGCCTCCTTGCCTCCACCTCCAATGCATACTGCCATGCTCTGTCGGGTCATCTGCTTTGTTGCCCTCTAGCTCCTTATGCTCCTACTGCTCCTCCTGCTCTTATCCTGTCACTTGGGCAGATAAACCACCTAGTTGAGTATAAAATTCCTGGTTTATGTCTCCTTCCTTGTCCTCATTAGAGGCAATACATTTTAATGTGGATACATGTCTCTGTACAGCATTAAAACAAAGTGTTTACATAGTAACATAGTATATAAGACCGAAAAAAGACATTTGTCCATCCAGTTCGGCCTGTTTCCTACAAGTTGATCCAAAGGAAGGCAAAAAACCCCTGTGAGGCAGAAGCCAATTTTCCCCACTTAAGGGGAAAAAAATTCCTTCCCGACTCCAATCAGGCAATCAGAATAACTCGCTGGATCAACGACCCATCTCTAGTAGTTATAGCCTGTAATATTATTACACTCCAGAAATAAATCCAGTCCCCTCTTGAATTCCTTTATTGTACTCACCATCACCACCTCCTCGGGCAGAGTTCCATAGTCTCACTGCTCTTACAGTGAAGAATCCTTTTCTATGTTTGTGTACAAACCTTCTTTCCTCCAGACGCAGAGGATGTCCCCTTGTCACAGTCACAGTCCTGGGGATAAATAGATGATGGGACAGATCTCTGTACTGACCCCTGATATATTTATACATAGTTATTAGATCTCCCCTCAGTCGTCTTTTTTCTAAAGTGAATAACCCTAATTTTGATAACCTTTCAGGGTACTGTAGATCCCTCATTCCAGTTATTACTTTAGTTGCCCTCCTCTGAACCCTCTCCAGCTCTGCTATGTCTGTCTTGTTCACAGGAGCCCAGAACTGTACACTGTACTCCATGTGTGGTCTGACTAGTGATTTGTAAAGTGGTAGGACTATGTTCTCATCACGGGCATCTATGCCCCTTTTGATGCAACCCATTATCTTATTGGCCTTGGCAGTAGCTGTCTGACACTGGTTTTTGTAGCTTAATTTGCTGTTTATTAAAATTCCTAGATCCTTTTCCATGTCAGTGTTACCGAGTGTTTTACCATTTAGTATGCACGGGTGACTTGCATTATTCCTTCCCATGTGCATAACCTTACATTTGTCAATGTTTAACCTCATCTGCCATTTCTCTGCCCAAGCCTCCAATCTATCCAGATCCCTCTGTAGCAGAAAACTGTCCTCTTCAGTGTTAATTACTTTACATAGTTTAGTGTCATCTGCAAAAATAGATATTTTACTGTGCAAGCCTACTACAAGATCATTAATAAATATATTGAAGAGAATAGGGCCCAATGCTGACCCCTGAGGTACCCCACTAGTTACAGTGACCCAATCTGAGTATCTACCGTTAATAACCACCCTCTGTTTTCTGTCACTTAGCCAGTTACTTACCCACATAAAGACATTTTCTCCCAGTCCGAGCATCCTCATTTTATATACTAACCTTTTATGAGGTACGGTGTCAAATGCTTTGGAGAAGTCCAGATATACGACATCCATTGATCCGAAGCTTGATTTGCTCAACACTTCCTTTCATATACTCTGGCTACCTTGTAAATGCTCTCACCTTGCTTTGTCAAAGGGGCCCCATATCACTAAATGCCTTTAAAATAGAATAAAAAAAAAAACATATCATGCACCTACAGCATTTCTCCCACCGCAGCTTTGTTTTTTCCCCCACTGTTTCTATACAAGGACTACAGCTGTAGCATACACGTGTATGCAGGGCCGGCGCGTCCTATACGCGGAATAGGCCGCTGCGTAGAGCGCCCCTTGGGAAGGGGCGCTGCTAGAAGCGCCGGCCCCGCCTCATGCTGCAGCCGCCCGAGCGCTCTGAATTGAGCCTCTGGCGACTGCAGCACTGCCCGCGCTGGCGCGTCCATAAGGGCGCACCGCCTGGGCGCACCAAGAGGAGAGGAGCTGACAGGGGGGAAGCGCTCAGCGCTTCCTCCTGTCACTCCATTGTAGCGTGGCCGAGCTCTTTATAGCCGCGGGTACAGGAGCATCCGTCTCCTGTACCCGTCCGGACTGACATGAAGTGCACACACAGTGTGCACTTCCTGTCAGTCCCCTCGGGTACAGGAAACAAAAGCTCCTGTACTCGTGGACCATAAAGAGCTCGGCCGCGTACACTAGAGGGAGTGAAGAATGACAAGGGGGTGAAAATGACAAGGGGGAGAGAATGACAAGGGGGAAGGAAGAATGACAGGGGGGAGTGAAGAATGACAAGGGGGAGTGTGAAGAATGAAAAGGGGGTGAAGAATGACAAGAGGGGGAGAGAATGACAAGAGGGGGAAAGAATGACAAGGGGGAGGAAGAATGACAAGGGGGAGTGAATAATGACAAGGGGGGGGGAAGAATGAAAAGGGGGGGGAGTGAAGAATGACAAGGAGGGGAGTGAAGAATGACAAGAGGGGGGAGAGAATGACAAGGGGGGGGAGAGAATGACAAGGGGGGGGGGAGGAAGAATGACAAGGGGGGGAATGAAGAATGACAAGAGGGGGGGAGAGAGAGAACTGGCGTTAGTTAAAGGGGTTCTGCAGTTTATTTAAACTGATCGGCAGGGGTCTGACACCCGAGACCCCCGCCGATCAGCTGTTTGAGAAGGCAGCGGCGCTGGCAGTAGCCCCTCGGCCTTCTTGCTGTTTACCGCAGGTGCAGTGACGTCACAACTAGTATCATTGGCCTGGGTGGGGATAAGCTCTGTTCACTTGAATGAAGCTTAGCCCCACCCAGGCCAATGATACTAGTCGTGACGTCACTGCGAGAAGGCTGAGGCGCTACTGCCAGCGCCGCTGCCTTCTCAAACAGCTGATTGGCGGGGGTCCCGGGTGTCGGACCCCTGCCGATCAGTTTAAATAAACTGCAGAACCCCTTTAATATGGCAGATAATATGGGTGGGGCATTGTGATGTCACATGGGGGGGGGGGGCGGCAAACTTTTCTTTTGCCTAGGGTGGCAAAAATCCTTGCACCGGCCCTGCGTGTATGGCATGGGACCACTGCAGCCACCCACTGTCTTCAGCTGTGCACAGCACAAGACCATTTAAATAGATCAAAATATGCATTAAATATGAGTTTACCTTCACATTTAAAGGGGGTTTCTGGAAATATTTGAATATTGATCTGTCCCCAGAATCATTTTTATTTGATCACTAATCGTTTGACTCCCACCACCCTCATCGATCACCTGAAGTGGGCATGGTGCTGGAGTGATTGCCGGGGCCTCTTCATGAGCTTGTGATGTCACATCCATTAGTCACATGGCAGCTCAGCCCCATCAAGTAAATGGGATTGAACTGAAATGCCAAGCTCAGCCGCTATACAATGCATGGCACTGTGCTTGGCATAGTATAAAGAAGCCACATAACTCATTGAAGCACTGTGCTACCTTCAAGCAGCTGATCGGTGGGGTTGCTGGGTGTCAGAACCCCAACGATCAGATATTGATGATTTTGAGAATCGGTCATCAGTGTTTAATTCCTGGAAAACCCCTTTAACATATTAAAGAGCAACTCATTTTATGGAAAAATTTGATTTGCCGCAAAGCCAAATTTCCTCACGCTTCGTCGTAACAAATTGATTTTCCCTGAAATGGCAGTAAAAACAAAAAAAATGCATACTCACCTCATCCATTTGTGTGCCTCTTGATTGAAGATACCACATGAAATCTTGCGCGCAGTGATGTATAACGTAATCACGCCACTGCGTTAGATTTCGCGTGATATCTTTAATCAACATTTACGCAATGGCATCTACGCGATCAAATGGATAAGTTCAGTATTTTTTTACCCTGATTAACCCCTAAAAGGCCTAACTGGTAGCCTCAGATGCCACGTTCAGTGATGAATGCGGCATCTGAGGGGTTCAATGATGAGGGGCAGAGTGATCGCTGTTCCCCATCATTGCACCCGCTACATACAAAGAAATGCACTTTGTGACTAAGTAATTCGTCAGAAAGTGAATTTGTGAAATTTGGTAAAGCAGCCAAATCAAATTTTCCATAACTTTGCTAATCTCTAATGACCAGACAATTTCATTGAGCTTTTTTCTTAGCATTCCATGACTAATAACTTATTATTTTGTAATAAAGCAGAAATATGAAGTACTCGTATTTTTCACCCTATAAGACCCACCCCCTTCAGAAACGGGGTGAATAAAAAGGGAAAAAGGCTTGTGCCTGTTGCGCTTTGCTGCTGGAGGCGCTGCGGGTGTAAGGAACTGGCACGGGTGGCATGTCAGCGCTTATGGCTGGAAGCACTGTTACTGAGGAAGGAGGAGGATGGAGGAAAGTTGGCGCACAGCCAGGGAGCAGAGCGTCTCATATGCCTGCTGCCTGCGCCGCCGCTGTGTTCCGCGGTCCGAAGTGCTTGGAGGGAGGAGGAAGAAAAGTCGGCGCGCAGCAGTGCAGACTGTCACATATGGTATGCCTGCTGCCTGCGCGTGCTTGTGCCTGGATGCTGTATAGGACCAGGCTGCGAGTGCTAGGAGGGAAGAAAGCTAGCACGTTGAAACAGTCAAGAAGGGGGGCGGAGCAGGCACTCTGTGTCACATATGCCTGCTCTGCCTCTCCTCTCCATCACACTGCCGTCTGCCTGCACCTACAGTGGTTTAGGTAGGGTACCTATACATGCCATTTTCTGTTGAGGTGATATCATGGTACATTCTCCTTCATATCAGAGGCATACTGGTACCTCAGATGTGAAGGAGAATTTTCCATGACTGCTGATAATGTGACCCCCCACCCCAGTAAAGTGACATCGCTCCAAATAAAGTGACATCGCTCCAAATAAAGTGACATTGCTCCAAATTAAGTGACGTCGCTCCAAATTAAGTGACATCGCCCCTAATAAAGTGACCCCCTTATTAAGGCATCATGCAGACATCCGTGGAACATGGTCCGTGATATCCCAGCCTGCCGTCCTGCTGAGTGCATGAAGCGCATGACGTCATTGGTTGCTATGACGCCGTGCGCTCAGCAGGATGGCAGGTTGGGATATCACGAACCATGCTCCACAGATGTCTGCATGACGCCTTAAAGTGTCACTGGATCCCCCTCCTTTCCCAATAAGTGTATCAGCAGCAGATTCCCCCCCATAAAGTTGTGTCAGAGGCAGGATCGATCCCCCTTATATGTGTGTGAGCAGCAGATCCTCCCCATAACATTGTGTCAGCAGCAGATTACCGTACCCCAATAAATTTCTGTCAGCGGCAGATTAAGGTACTCCCATAACATTGTGTTAGTGGCAGACCCCCCCCCCCCCCCATAACATTGTCATCCAATAGTCTGTTATTTTATTAAAAGTTTTAACACACTTTTTTGTTCAAATTTTTTTTCTTCCTATTTTCACCCTCTAAAACCTGGGTGCGTCTTATAGGGCGAAAAATACACAGGTATTTTGTGTAGGAGAAATTGTACAGTACTTACTATACTCACGTTTTAAGGAATGTATTTGTTAGCATGTATTTATCTTCTGTTTAATAAAATTTTAAAAGGAAAGCAAAAAATAAAAATAAAGTTACATTCCACCATATTTTTCTTTTTTTTTTTATTCGATATTATAAAAAAGTATTGCGATACTCGATACCAAGCGATACCACGCAAATAAAAATAAAACACCCAAAAAGCTGCATGCATTACGCATTTTATGGAACGTCCGGCCCATAATAGAACAGTCCTATCCTATATTTGGGGGGACAAGGTGACTAAAAAATGGGGAATCGTGCAGTTTTTATAGATTTTTTTTCTATTACGGCGTTCACCGCGTAGAAGATATTTTTAAATATTATAATAGTTTGGACTTTCCAGACGTAGGCGATATGTAATATCTTTTTTTATTTATTGTTTATATATTTTATATGTAAAATTAGGAAAGGGGGTGATTTGTACTTAATATTTTGTTTGTTGTTTTTTTTTACTTTTTATTCAATAACTATTTCCCCCTTAGGGGCTAGAACAGGGATGGGCAAACTGCAGCTCTCCAGCTGTTGTAAAACTACAATTCCCACCATGCCCTGCTGTAGGCTGATAGCTGTAAACAGTCTTTGCATGCCGGGACTTGTAGTCATAGGCATGCGCAGCCTATTACATTAGGGTGTGCACCCTAAAGTACAAACACACACGCCGCACTCGTGTGTATGTATGTAATATATACATATATATATTTGTGGTCAGGGCTACGGACACGAAAGCCGAAGAGCCCTAGTGGGATGAACACCGAGACCCACCGTAACTGCAAGAACCATCTTACCTAACTAAATGGCTAGTGGTGTGCCTGTAGCCATGTCCGTGGGTAGGCCTATAAAAGGGTGGCAAAAACCAGACATGTAGGGTGAAAAGAGACTTGAATGGCCTGTACAAAGAAACCCCTGATCCAGACTGTGAAGCAATGTCTCCCACGAAGTTCGGGTACCTAAGTCAACCATAATGATGCCCGCATCCAGCCTGCGGATAGAGCCAGGACAGAACTCTGAATGTCGCAGATACTGCCCCAATGCACGAGAGAAGAACTGGGAAACGGGAAGCGTTCAGGAGGAAGCGTGGACGATACTAACTAAACCTGAAGACTTAGTTGTGGTGCGAGCACTGACAAATTCCCCCTAGCCTTATGGGACCGGAGAACTAAGCCTAACTGTCTACACTATGTGAAGAAGGGCCCGAAAAATACCATGTAGGCCAGGAGAGGATGTAAAGCAATAAGCTAAGCACGTAGTATATGGAATCCTGTCGATGCCCTCGTGCGAGTGAAGGAGTGCAATTGCGGTAAGCTGCTAGCGATTAAGTTCGCAGACCTGGCTGATTGAAAAGGTAACCGGCATGGTAATGCAAATGACAATATGAGGGGTAAACAAGAAAATGCCTAAAAAGTGGCCTAAAGAAAGAACAGGCGGGATTACACCATGGGCCTAACCGATGTGATATGCGATACTTAAAATGACTACATTTCCTGAAAAAACCTGACAGGCGCATATCGTGAACACGAGACCAGACCAACGTGGCCGGTGACACCTAATAACGAGAGTCATTCGGTACGAGAACCTGAAAGTAGGTGGCCGATGACACCAATGACTTGAACTCCGGATATCTACGTCTGGTCCTGGGGGGGGAGCATAGCCAGACAGGTGATCTGTCGACCAGGCAGGAGTTTGTGAGCTGGCCACATTGATTGTTGCACGTGAGAAAAACATAAGCGGGCAACCAACTATGGTGATTGAAAACGTGGGGTTAAGAATGCAACAAGTACAGGCAATAGGTTTAAAACAGAAGCCTAAGGCTGCATTCACACGAGCGTGATTTCCGCACGGGTGCAATGCGTGATGTGAGCGCATTGCACCCACACTGAATCCTGACCCATTCATTTCTATGGGGCTGTGTACATGAGTTTTTTTTCACGCATCACTTCTGCAACGCGTGTAAATCGCAGCATGCTCTATCTTATGCATTATAAACGCATCCGCAGCCCCATAGAAATGAATGGAGCTGCGTTAATAACGCATAGCATCCGCAAGCAAGTGCGGGTGCGTTGCGTTTTTCACTGATGGTTGCTAGGAGATGTTGTTTGTAAACCTTCAGTTTTTTATCACGCGCGTGAAAAAACTGAACAACTGAACGCAATCGCAGGCAAAACTGAATGGCTTTGCCTGTGAAAACGCTCAGTTTTCACTGAACGCATCCGCAACGCATCCGGACCTAATCCGGACACGCTCGTGTGAACCCAGCCTAAGTGTGACATAAATAATTGAATGTGGATGATTAGGATGTAATGGGCTGAGGGCGTTGAGTTAGAGAACAAAGGCCTAACAGAATGAACAAGAGCTATGACACCGCCGCCCATCCTGAATGTACCACGATTAAGTCTACGCAGAGAGAACGGAATGGTAACAAGGAGTGACCAGCGAAGGAAGCAATGCAGAAATGAGGAGCAAACGGAAAGAATCCATGCGGCACCCAAAGTCTTCCAGAAGAAGCCTGTCCAGAAGAGGGACAGTAGGAAAGACTAAACCCGGAGAGTAAGCATATCCGACTATCCGGTGAAGGTAGCTGTGCGGTAAAAGATTCTCCGGCCGAGGGAGCAGGCAGTAAAGCAAGTGCCTGGCAGAGGGAGCAAAGCGACGGTGGAACCAGCAGGGAGAGTGGTGCCATAAGAGGAGAGTCTGGTGGAAAGCTATGTGGTGATAAAGAGAGACCAGCCAAGGGAATTACGACTGTGAAGCAGAACAAAATGGTGAATAAAAATTATGTTTGCCGAGGGGACTAGAAGAACAGGGGAGCGCAATGGCAAGGACTGCCTGGTGGGTGGAGCCGCACGGCGATACCGCCTGTGGTATGCAGAACGAATGCGTATGTACGTGCAATACCTAACTGGTAGACCGCAGGAAGTTATAACTATGATAATTAAAACCGAGGGTCTGGCCTGAATACCGGACCGGCTAATGTAACTGGAAAAAAATCGCCTGACCCACATGGCAGGTGACCCTAACCAGGCTGAGCTCCATTAAGGAAGAGTACGCCTGGGGAAGCGTGGCAGACAATGGATGCACCACCGACAGACTTTGGAAAAGTGGCCTGCGCCCGGATGAACAAAGAAGCAGATATGGGTGTGCGACATATGGGTCAAATCAACCTGGATGCACGGAAGTTCAACCCACCGGGAAATCGCCAGGCAGGACGAAAAACAGTCGTCGGTCCCCCGAAACCATGGGGTCGAAAGCAGTCATGGTGCCCCCGAAGCCATGGGGCCGAAGTGGTCATGGTGCCCCCGAAGCCATGGGGCCGAAGTGGTCATCGTGCCCCCGAAGCCATGGGGCCGAAGCGGTCATGGTGCCCCCGAAGCCATGGGGCCGAAGCGGTCATCGTGCCCCCGAAGCCATGGGGCCGAAGCGGTCATCATGCCCCCGAAGCCATGGAGCCGAAGCAGTCATCGTGCCCCCGAAGCCATGGGGCCGAAGTGGTCATCGTGCCCCCGAAGCCATGGGGCCGAAGCGGTCATCGTGCCCCCGAAGCCATGGGGCCGAAGCGGTCATCGTGCCCCCGAAGCCATGGGGCCGAAGCGGTCATCGTGCCCCCGAAGCCATGGGGCCGAAGCAGTCATCTTGCCCCCAAAGCCATGGAGCCGAGTGGTCATCGTGCCCCGAAGCCATGGGGCCGAGCGGTCATCTTGCCCCGAAGCCATGGAGCCGAGCGGTCATCGTGCCCCGAAGCCATGGAGCCGAGTGGTCATCGTGCCCCCGAAGCCATGGGGCCGAAGCAGTCATCTTGCCCCCGAAGCCCTGGAGCCGAAGCAGTCGCCGAGCCCTCAAGCCATGGGGCGAAGCAGCCTTCGAGCCCCCGAAGCCATGGAGCCGAAGCAATCAGCGAGCCCTCAACGCCATGAGGCCAAGCAGTCATGGGGTCCCCAAGCCATGAAGCAAAGCGAAAATGGGGCCCCCCAAATCCTGAGGCCAAGTAATCATATGGGCCCCCAAGCCATGAGACCCGAGCCACCATAGGGGGCCCCCATAGCCATGAGGCCAAAGCAAACATGGGCCCCCAAAGCACTGAGGCCACAGAAATCGCGAGGACCTCGAGTCATGCGGCCAAGCAGCCATGGGGCCCACAAGGCATGCGGCCAAGCAGACATGGGGCCCCTAGCGCCATGGGCCCAAGGCAGTCATGGGACCCCCAGCGCCATGAGACCAAAGCAGTCATGAGACCAAAGCAGTCATGAAGTCCCCAAGCCGTGAGGTCAAGGTAGTCCTCGAGACCCTGACGCCGAGGGGCCGAAGCGGTTGTCATGCCCCCGACACCATAGGGTCGGAGCGGTCATGGAATCCCTGCTCCCTGAGGCCAAAGCAGTCATGGGGCCTCCGCGGCCATGAGGCCAAAGAAATCAAGGGGCCGCGGCGGCCTTGCGGCCCAGCGAGTAAGGGGCCCCGGGGCCATGAGGCCGTCCTAGATGTACGTGATGGGTGAAGGTAAATAAGAATGAGCCCAACATGATGGAAAAAGCAGCAACTAGGATGATTGGGACGTCTAAGCGTGGCCTGGAAAGGAACGTGATTGCTGACAGGTATGGACATTAGTAATCCGCACCACGGACATAAGCATAAAAACCGAACCCAACCATAAAACTTAAAAATGCAAACGTGGAATAGGAACCGGAGAAGAGAGAACAACCAAAACCTGAGGCATGCGATTTGCAAAGTCAAGTCCCTTGTCGCGACAAACAACTGAAAAACTTGAAAGAAACAGTAGTGAGTAGGAAGCTCGACCCTAATGACCCACTGGCCTCAGCTGAGAGGCTGTTTATTGAACTGGGGCCGTGGGAGCAATCTTAGTGAATACAAACCAGAAGTAAAGCAGAGCAGACAAAAGATTTTTTTTTTTTTTTTTTTGCAACTAGAGAAAAGACCCACTTGATGTATACGAGCAGAAAAACCAGATGTAAAGGAAATGACCATTGATGCCTGTCATGTTCGACAGGAGAGTGGCCCCGGAGCCACCAACTGCCTCAGTGTGACCCCAGCAGATGGGCGACTGTGGAGCTGGAATGAGCTGCAGACCTGAATGTGAGCGGAATAGGATAGCGCCGCGACAGCGAACGTATGGACGCAGTTCTAGCGGGGAATGGAGTGTAGTACTAGATGTAACAGCAAATGTGTTAACTCAGCTGGAGCGTGAAAGGAGTATTAACTTGTTGTAACAGCCGACGTAAGATGCGTCCATGGATGGGCAGGAACATTGAACGTAAACGTGAAAGTAAAAACCCGGAGTCACAGCGGTAGTGTGAACCCCAACTCTGGCAATAGGCCAAGCGTAAAATTTGGTATGACCGCAGCCTGCAGTGAACGAGGCATAAACAAACTGTGACGGTGACATGAACGCGTTCTTGCAATGTGACACCGGTCTGAGTGTGGTGCAAGCAAACATATAAAGGCAAAAGGGGTATGAGTGCAAAACACAGGATGACAGAAAATAAATAAATGCACAGAGAATTAGACAGATTTACCCGCTGTTGTGACCATGTGTGGAGCGTAAACGTGATGAGAGAGCGGACTAGAGCACCTCTCCGAAAATGAGCATGTTGAAAGAGCAGACATGAGAAGGCAGCGTCTCAACTGACAGGGCGAACCTGGTGTAAAGAGTTGAAGCGTAAACGCAGCCCTGATTGCGGGGGAGGGGCGGGTCACATGGGAAGTGATTGCTATAGCAAGAGCCGTAACAAGCAACAGCTGCATCCAATCTCCAACATAACATCACATGCAGCCCAGGTAAACCTTCCCTACCGCGTACAGGCTGAAGCAACTTTTCAAAGCGAAACGACGTAAACGTAAAACACATGAGATAGAAGGGGAACTGAATCAGGTTACCTAATAAACAAAGTGAAAGGAATCGATTAACTCCGATAAAACAAACCTGAGGCGGACGATTTTGAGGCGATGCCTTCCGCTCACAAGAAAGTCAGATTCCAGCCGGCCGGAAAGACAGACACGGCTCGATTAACGTACGTAAATGGCGCACACGTCCCTACGGTAGCCACAGGCAGAAAAAAAACTCCATTTCAGCTCCATACTGTAATGAAAGAAACCTCCTAGCAGAGGAGAGAGCACCCTGCTGACACACCAGCATCCCCTGTGCAACTGAGAAACGCCCGCCCTTGGGTGGGGCTGTGCCTGGTTTAAGTAGAGCCTCCGCCCCTCCCACAAATGCAGCCCAAATAGACTGCTATACATATATATATATATATATATATATAATATATTATACACATACACACACAGACACAAATACACTCTGCATGCATACATACATACAGACCCGCATTCATATAATTATCAATATATAAAAAAATAAGTTAAATAACCCCTGTATAATAATATACCCTGATACTCCTAGTTATATTACCCCCTGCATTGTACCCCTCCATACACCCCTCCCTCCCCCTTCTCCAACTACCCAGCACCCTTACTCACATAAAACAAGTAATATATAATAATATAGCTTACAGTGAATGACTGTAAATACTTACAGTTCTCAAGACTCCAGCAGGCTCAGGTCAGTGCTCTGGGCGGCTGGGCTCAGGGATGGAAGTAGGCACCGCTCTGGTGTTCAGAAAGGAAACATATAAGATGCACCGGCCCATAAGACGCACCTAGGTTTTAGAGGGGAACAATAAGAAAAAAAAAATTTCATTACACCTCAGGTCAGACCCCCAATCAGACCCCAATTTTAATCAGACTTCAGCTGACAGCCCCAATCAGACCCCCAATAATACCTCAAATCAGACCCCCAATCAGACCTCAGCTCAGACCCCAATGTAAATAACCCCTAATCAGACCTCAGATAAGAGCCCCATGCCTCTCATCACCCCCATATCAGCTCCCATGACTCTCATTAGCCCCCATATCAGCTCTTATGCCTCATTAGCCCCCATATCAGCTCTTATGCCTCATTAGCCCCATATCAGCCTTTATGCCATTAGTCCCCATTATGCCTCTCATTATCCCCCATCATCAGCCCTTATGCCTCATTAGCCCCACATTATGCCTCATTAGCCCCCATTATGCCTCATTAGAATCATTAGCCCTAACCATGGCTCATTAGCCCCCATATGCCCCATTATCCTCCATTATGCCTCACTAGCCCCCATTATGCCTCTCATTAGCCTCATTAGCCCCCATGTGCCTCATTATGCCCCCATGTGCCTCATTATGCCCCCATATGCCTCATTAGCCCCCATATGCCTCTCATTAGTCCCCCAATATGCCTCTCATTAGCCTCATCAGCCCCCATGTGCCTCATTAGCCCCCCATTATGCTCCTCATTTGCCCCCCATTATGCCTCTCATTAGCCTCATAAGCCCCCATGTGCCTCGTTAGCCCCCCATTATGCTCCTCATTAGCCCCCCATTATGCCTCTCATTAGCCTCATTAGCCCCCATGTGCCTCATTAGCCCCATGTGCCTCAATATGCCCCCATGTGCCTCAATATGCCCCCATATGCCTCATTACCCCCCATTATGCTTCTCATTAGCCCCATGTGCCTCTCATTAGTCTCATTAGCCCCCATATGCCTCATTAGCCCCATATGCCTCATTAGCCCCCCATGATGCCTCTCATTAGCCTAATTAGCCCCCATGTGCCTCATTATGCCCCCAGCAGCCTCATTATGTCCCCAGAAGTTTTTGTACTGCTCCTGGACGCCGCCGCTCTTCGCAGCCAGTGATGTTCTTCCTCCTGATGTCGGCTCTCGGCTGTGCACTCTGAACTGCACAGCCGACAGCTGAGGACCAGCAAGCGGTAAGTTCACCGCTTCCTGGTCCTCCGGTACTAATGAGCGCTTCCAAAATGGAAGCGCTTCATTAGTATTCGCCAGCCAGCACCCTTTGAGGCTTGATTAGGGTGTGCCCAGGCACACCCGGCACACCCCGTGCACACGCTTATGGTTGTAGTTTTGCAACAGATGGAGAGCCACTATTTGCCCATTCCTGGGCTAGAAGCTGAGATCTTTTAATCCCTTGTCCTATTCACCTTAATAGGGTTGGGTGGGCGAGATGCGCCACCAACGATTTAATACTGGAGCGGTTGGGGGGGGGCGCACTGCGCCACCAATGATTTAATACTGGAGGTTGGGGGGGCGCACTGCGCCACCAATGTTTTTAAACGATTAATACAAATACAGGAGGCGGGTGCCAGCGTCAGAAACACATAGCCGGCACCCGACCTCTATGAAAGGGAGCTGCAGTCAGCGGCAGTTAACCCCTCAGGTGCGGCACCTGAGGGGTTAACTGCCGCTGATTGCAGCTCCCTATCATAGAGGTCGGGTGCCGGCCAGGTGTTTCTGCAGCCGGTACCCGCCTCCTGTATTTGTATTAATGAGTTTCTTATCTTCATTGGTGGCGCAGTGGCCACAGTCCCTCCTCCGCCCCTCTCCCTTCTCAATGGTGGCAGCGGCACGGGGGGGGGGGGGGAGGGAGAGAGTGACTCCTTTTCCCCTGTTCTGCTAAGTGAAAATGGTGGCGCTGAGAGCAGCGTGCTCCATGTTCTCTGATACTAGGCTGTACTGATGAGGATCACTATTATTGTCACTCATTCCCATGCAGCTGTATTATTTCTGGGCAGAAGACCATCCTGTGTAAAGATTTTAGTATCTATATCAGTGATGCGTCACTGTATGATCAGTGACAAATTCACACAGGGCAGTTACCCAGAATGATCATTCGCACAAACATTCCTTCCCAATAATCGGTTCATGTAAAAGCCACATTAAACATACTGATCCCGCTTTGTATTGGTATAAGAAATCTTTTTATTTGATAACTGGTCATTACATCACAATTGCACCAGGGCACCTATAGAAAAGTTTGAATGACAAAGTTATCAGCATATAATAACAGTATATTAATATAATAAATTACTAAATTACTTTACATCTTGGCTTGACGTAGAGAATTATATATATATATATATATATATATATATATATATCGTTCTTTTTCCCATTTTTCCTATTGTATATACTTGGCTAAAGTGAATGAGGGTATCCTTATCTTGTTTGTTGTGTTCAGTTCAGTGCAAGACTGATTATAATGAAGGACAATCAATACTATGACGGAATGCTCAGTGCATCACACCATATTTCTAATCCAGTCTAAAAACCCAATTTATTATCCTTTTTGAATTAACAAATGGTGTATCTGTGCTATCACTACTTGGAAATAAAAGTATTTGAGATGTCATTGTATGGCTTGATCTGATCTGTATTTGTTCCACTTTTGATTTGCTTTTTAGTTATTAACAAGTCAACATATGATTTGTGCCCTAGAGTCCTCAACTAAAACTGCTCTACTTTGCCCAAAATAACCATGCCAAATGATCCCATAATTAATAGTGCTACATAGTCCTCTACAATGTCATGCAGTAGCAAAATAAATACTTCCATACAGTGCAGAAATAATGATACGTTTCAAAATAATTCTATTATAATGGATTAGGTGGTCCTCTTCACAGATGCAAACTTTAGTATGAATCCAATCTTTTATAATTGTATAAATGGGACTAAAATTACCTATATTTTGTCATATAGACATGCACAGTCTGTTCCTTGCTTTCTGAATTCAGACTAAAGATTGTGTCATCTTCACTCAGACTGAAAACTTTGGCTGAGCAGATGAGAAATGTGACATTGACAAATAGGCAAAGAAAATCAAAGGGAGAAAGAGTCACACCTGAAGTCATCAGTAGCAGATGACATCCATTCATCTAAAATTAATTAAACCACTGTTCAATTTCTACCTTGTGTTCTCTTAAGAAACACAATGCATTACAACTTCTCCTGACATTCCTAAGGACCTGCAATGTCTCTTTGATAAATTTCATTTTTG
The DNA here is from genome assembly GCA_033119425.1 of Bufotes viridis. Classification (NCBI taxonomy): domain Eukaryota; kingdom Metazoa; phylum Chordata; class Amphibia; order Anura; family Bufonidae; genus Bufotes; species Bufotes viridis. The sequence goes on from CM065592.1 coordinate 163,898,759, forward strand.
TCTTCTGTCTTCCATTTTATCATCTTCCCCTCTGAACAAATTCCATAGCATCATGTTGTGAACCATGGAAGTCATTTTAAAGATCAAGGACCTGAAATCAATTCAATTAGTGATTCTTCTACCTCCGTTTTGGCATTCATTACAGAGATCTCAGAGTAATTAAAATGAGAGCATGGAAACACAACAATAAATTACCATAAGCCTGCCACTGACTTCTTCTTTAGCACGTGTATCCCAGCATTCTTTTATTGGTCATATTCTGGTTAAATTGATCTAGGTTTGACGTCAAGAAATTCATGCAGTTCATTTGTCAGTTTTCCAAGAATTGAATGCCATTGACAGGATGAATGATTTTTATGGGGGGGGGGGGGTGGGGGTATTGCGTCTCAACTATGACACAATGACGACTATGGACACTATTTAAAAGTGAGCTGACTTGGAGGAGAAACACATTCAAGTCCCAGGCACTCTACACGGTTCCATCAGAGGTGAAGACATGTTGCATAAAGGTGCTTCTGTACATCTCTGCCTTGGGACTTTAACTTTCCTGGTCATGATCACCATGCAGACAACTGAAGGCAAACCTTATCCCTTACAAGGTAAGTTTTCAATAATTTATGGTTTGTTGGTTCATCTCATCATATTATAGATTATCTATCTATTTATATATAGCCATTTAACTGTGTAAGATTAAATACATTTTGCAGATGTATACCTCACAAGAAGACAAAACTATATTATATGGATAGCAGATGAAGACCAGTTGTCTTCCCATTTAGGATAGTTCTAGCTCAAGTTTATTAAATAGTTTTTATTGCTTTACACACATGCAATTTCTGTGTTGTGGTTAGCAAAATGTATATTTTACGGAATACATTTTGTTTCTAATTTTTTTAAACTTTTTTTTTATTTAGCTTTTTTTTATTGAACTTTTCCTGAAGCATTTACGTTCTAGAATTTATGTTCTTAACATTGGAATTGTAGAAATCAGGTAGACATTTTTTATTTGCATATAATATACACAACGTATCTAAAAAATGAAGAATAAAAATGAACCCTAAAAATCCGCCTACCACAGGAAGGTAGGGGAGAGGGCAGCAGAGGTAGGGGAAAAAAACATTAATCCTACTAAAAATCTGCTCAATAAGTGAACAGCATTAGAACAGGAGCTAATCTTGCTCTTACTATTATTCTTAATTATTTGCTTCAAATTCAAATTTTTGTAACTAATATAAGCCGTTCTAGCCTAGTCCATTTATTGAGAGACCTCATCTTTAAAAATGAAGACTTTGGTAAAATGAGAAATCAGGTACACAATTTAGATCTCAGAATCAGGTGACTGGGAGACTTCACGGACAAGTTGAAGAAAAATAAAAGCAAAGGCAAAATCTTTACTCACAACTATCATTTCATAAAGACCTCATTTGTAAAAATTCTAAGTTTGGTAAAATCAGAAATCAGGTACACATTTTAGATGTCAGAGTCAGGTGACTGGGAGACTTCACTGACAAGTTGAAGAAATAGATAGGCAAATGGAAAATCTTTGCTCGCATCTATCATTTCATAAAGGTCTACTTTTATCTATACTATAGGCTATATTTGATAAGATATTCAAAATATCTACTTTTGCTGTTTTTGCACTAATTGCATATATAGTTTCACCAACAACCCACATTGCATTAGATAGACAAAGGCTGTTTAAATACAATTCTGTAGTGGTACTTTTTGGATCATTGATTGTAAATAACTTGATGTACGGATGTACATTTCCTATACCCAACAAGCAAAAATAATAGGATTATACTTTCTATAGAGAACTAAACTAGGTCTATCTCCTTCTTAGGCTACTTTCAAACTGGCGTTTTAGTTTTTCGGTATTAAGATCCGTTATAGGGTCTCAATACTGGAAAAAAATACTTTAGTTTTGTCCCCATTCATTGTCAATGGGGACAAAACTGAATTTAACAGAACGAAACACTCCAAAATGCATTCCGTTCCATTTAGTTGCGTTCCGATACTGGAGAGCAAAGTGCAACATGTTGTAGTTTGCTTTCCGTCCTGGGATGTGGAGCAAAACGGATCCAGTGCAAGTCAATGGGAACTATCTGTTTTCTCTGACACAATGTAAAACGGATCCGCCCCACATTGACTTACAATGGAGTTCATGACGGATCAGTTTTGGCAATGTTAAAGGTAATACAACCGGATCTGTTCATAACAGATGCGGATGGTTGTATTATCAGCAGGGTTGATTTGATTTAAATCAAACTGATTTAAATCACTAGTCAGTAAGGCTTGATTTAAATCAAAGTTTTCTACATAAAGACTAATTCTTCCTGGTATAACTTATAATATGCAAGTAGATGAAGATTTTTAGAATAACAACTTTTCATATTAGTTTTTTTTATCCCCAGTTTAATAGGTTAATCATTCATATTTGGACAACTTTTCTGTTGTACTTAGGAAGGAGAAAAGATATTGTTTCTATTCTATTCACTGAACTTCTTTAAACGTAGCACTAAAGGGGTTGATTCTGGATTCATAGGTTTGTAGAAGTTAAGATTAAGGTCTTTTCCTCAACTCTGTTCATGTTATAACATTTTTGCTGTGAAGAAGAGGCATGTGATCTCTGCTGAGTCAAATTCAGTTTTGAGAACTGCAAAAGTAAACCAAGCATCTGTGATAATATCTTGTAGGCAGAGAAACTGCCCAATAATCTTACAAAAACCTCTGGAAGAGCATGACATTGTGAATAGATTAATGGAATTTATTTACCCAAAAAATTAAACATATACAACCTTATTCTACATGATTAAAAAACTAATATTTATTTCATGATGGAATAACCTTTGGATGGTAATATATTTTCCTCAAAAAGCATTTTATATTAAAAAATCCGATTGAAATAAAAAAAATCTGATTTAAATAAAAAAAATGCAATTTTTTTGATTTTTTTTAAAAAAAATCATTGATTTTTATCCACTCTGGTTATTAGTAACGGAAGCGTTTTTGCTGAACCCTGCTGGATCCAGTAAAAACGCTAGTGTGAAAGTAGCCTTAAAACGTTACACACATTTTAAGAACACGTTATTTATAATTTATGTAAACTTCACTACAGAAAGGTCATTTAAATTACAACGTATGCCAGGATAGAAACAATTTGTACACCAGAGTAAGCATTGACAGTGATGTCTGCTATACAGTAGAGACTATAGTTACCATTTATCTCTGCAAAAATGGGAAGGCAAAAGATCAGTTTTGTAATTCTTGTCGCAAAACTGTATGAACTTTATCTTCATCTGGCTTGTCCAAATCACAAATGTATCTTTGACTGTTATTGTTTCTCGCTTGTGTGTTCTCAGTGAAAAGGCAACACATTGTACTGTATATGCTTTACTATCTGATGAAACTCAAGGTCTATATCAGTGATGGTGAACCTTTAAGAGACTGAGTGCCCAAACTGCAACCCAAAACCCACTTATTTATCGTAAAGTGCTAACACGGCAATGTAACCTGAATACCACAGTCCAATATAGTATATCTTCCATGTACTTTATGATTTAGCTATAATAGCCTGCCTACATTTACTGCACTGCCTGTGCCGTTTATAGTGTGCCCTGGGCTGATGAATGGCAGGAAAAGTCTAAAGCATATTGGTATATAATAGACTTTTTCCAGGGTGCGGGTGCCCACAGAGAGGAGCTCTGAGTGCCGCCTCTGGCACCCGTGCCATAGGTTCACCACCACTGGTCTATATAGTACTTTTAATATGAAAGTCAAAATCAATTACAACAATGCAGAATCAGGAAATGTTCTAACTTAGATGAGCGAATTTCCCAAAGTTTCTTTTGGGTCTGATTAGTTCAAATCTGCTTGCATGTTTAATTCAGTCCGAATAAATTTGACCCAAGTCGAAAGTGCCCCAATTGCTCTGAGAAGTTATGCATGAAACTCAAAGGCCTTCTAGGACTGTATCTAACCTCTTTCGAGATCTTTAATGTCAAGATAGCATAAGTAATGTCAAAGTGGCAGGGAAATATATAGCGATGGCTAACTGTATGGTAGTCGGTGGTAACAAACAGCCTGTTTAAAAGCCCACTGCACTGTCTGATTTTTTAAGCTTAAAAAAAATCCCCAAATGCCTTATACTCTGTCGTCTGACCTGTAAAATGGTGAACACCAGGATGTACAGGATGAATCACAAAAGTTTCAGATTTGTCGAGATCCAAATTTTGGGGGAAATTTGTAATGAATTTGATTTGTGCCAAATCATTTACTCATCTCTAGTTATAACAGTAAACCGACGGGATCTTGCTAATTTATAACCCATTGCTTTATCTGCATGTTTGCTACATTTGAAAATGGGGAATGTTAAACAATTTTAGATCATTATGAGCTGCAAATTTATCTTCCAATGCTTTACAATGTCATTTTTTTTTGACCATAACAGAAAATGAACTGTATCCAGAAAAAGATGTCAACCAGCAGGATATGCTCCTGACCCTTCTCCTAAATAAGCACTTGCCTGTCAGAAGACCCTCACACATTGGTAAGCACTATAAATTTTTTTTTTTTTATGGATAAAATTACTTCAAATGTTAATTTCCATTCCATTGTAACTCACATTAAGGCCCCTTGCACACAACCGTATGCCTTCTGTGACATACGATCCGTGAGCTGTCCATATGTCCTGGAGCGGCATTAATCGTGCACACGGGAGCGCACAGCATCATAGTAACCTATGATGCTGTGCGCTCCCGTGCGCACTATGTATGCCGCTCCGGGACATATGGCCCGCTCACGGACCGTATGTCACGGAAGGCATACGGTTGTGTGCAAGGGGCCTAAGAGCTATTAAGTTAATTAACAAACACTTATATTGGAGCCATATTGTACAGTAATACCTCACAGCCAGGAATATGGTATAATATTGTGTCCAATATATTGCTGTGTGTCATATCTGTACCTTTATGAAAAGCTTATAAGTGAATAGTGACTAGGGTATATTACATCCTAACTCCACTGAAACCACAAAGATGTACTGATCATCCATGTAGCTTTTCCTGTATGTGGAACGTAGGGAAAAATATAGTCTCGAAAGAATTTCTCTAAAAAAAATAATAATAGTCCTGTAGGATCAGGAAAATTATGAATCTTTAAAGGCGTTGTCCATAAATGACTTGTTTCTTTAAATCGCCCCCGCCCCCACCTGACCGGTGAAGGGAAGCATACTTACCAGCTCCCTGCCACTCAGTTCTGGCTCTGTAAGTCCTGGGCTATCTAAACCACACTTGGGTCCTACATGCAAACTTCCGGCACAGATGGTGTCACAGCCTGGCCTCAGCGGTGACATGTCCCCAAGCAGTACATGACCCAGCAGCGATGTTACACTTGGGGACAAATCACCTCTGAGAAAACTCATTGGCTACAGCGACACATTTATCCTTGTCCCTTTTTGAAGTTTACTTGTGGGGTCTGAAGTCCAGTGAAAATAGCCTTGGACTCACAGAGCCAGAATCAAGCAGCAGGGAGCAGGTAAGTATGCTTCCCTTCACAGGTCTGGAGAGGTGGGTGTTGAATTTATAAAACAAGTCAATCATGGACAACCCTTTTAAGGGTTTAGAAAAAAAGTTCTACAAAAGTAGCACTGTTTCAGAAAAAGGATCCAGTTTTCTAAACATGTACAAACCTTTTTATTCTGCAGAGACAATGGGTGTCATTTATTAAGTCCCCCTACACCAGAAACTGGCGTAAAAAAGTCCCATGGTCCCATCTTGCGACTTTTTAAAGCACTGGAGTTAAATTTAGGCACACGTAGCATTTCTACTCTGCCTTCACCACTGGCAAGTGTCAGGCGCGGGTGGTACATGACAGCAGCGGTGTCATCAGCCTCAACACATTTATTATCATTTCCTGGCGTAAATGACATTTCAAATCTACTCCAGATAGGTGCCGGGGTAAATTTCATTCTAGGTGTACTGACCGCTGGAGGAGGTGCCAAATGTATAACATGGCCCGCACCTCGGGACAATGCAGGGGTTTTTATAGACCGGTGTAAAACACTGGCCTTCGATAAATGACCCCCAATGTCCTATTAGCCAGGGACGAGCTCTCAAGTGTGAGGATCCTGCCATCAATCTTAGCATAATCTTTTGTAAACTAAAGTCTTGATAATTTTACTGCATTTAGATTTTAAGACCTGAAGCAGCAGCATGGCTGAAATTCAAGAATATCATCAGAATGATATTTTCCTAATTAAAGTAGACGTCTGCTATTTTAGGGTTTAGTATTTAGATTGATGTTTACTTTTTAAGGCATTATTAGGATGTTTTTGTTCTAATATCTAGAATTAGCTGTCATTTTTTAATTGAATGTTAACTATTCTGTCTATTAGGGATGGAGCTGGAGAGCAAGTTAGAACAACTGGAACAGGTAAATGATGTCACACGTGTTATTTCTAAACACATTGTATGCAGCAATAGTATTGAGATTCTTGTAAAATTTAAGTAAGGCTACTTTCACACCAGCGGTTTGGCTTTCCGTTTGTGAGATCCGTTCAGGGCTCTCACAAGCGATCCAAAATGGATCAGTTTTGCCCTTATGTATTCTGAATGGAAAAGGATCTGCTCAGAATGCATCAGTTTGCCTCCGTTCAGTCACCATTCCTCTCTGGAGGAGGACACCAAAACGCTGCTTGCAGCGTTTTGCTATCCGCCTGATGAAGCAAAGCCAAACTGATCCATCCTGGCACACAATGCAAGTCAATGGGGACAAATCCATTTTCTCTGGCACAATAGAAAATGGATCCGTCCCCCATTGACTTTTAATGGTGTTCATGGCTATAAAAGACATAATACAACCAGATCCGTTCATGACAGATGCATGCGGTTATATTATTCTAATGGAAAGTAGCCTAATATGTTTCGTTAATTTATCATTGATATGACCATACTGTAGTAATATTAGCACATACTTTAAAAGGTTGTCCCAGATAGACCTGTTCACGTACTTGCTCCTTGTGAAGCCCTGGCTATTAAATGGATTTCTCTGGATCCGGAAGCTGAAACCCTCTACTATTTTCAGGAGCTGTCTATGACATGGCGATATTAATTGTTTTAAAAGAGTTGCCAGAGAGAATAGGATCTGCTACTATTCTAGAAACAGCACATCTTTTGTATATGGGTTGTATTTTGAATTACAACTGAGCCCCATTCACTTCAGTGGATACCAAGCACAGCCCTTGTATAGGATTGGTGATATTTTTTTACAAAAATATACCATTTCTGATATCAGACAAGCCCTTTCAATAGGGTTGAGTGAATCGGAGCCAAAGGAATTGACTTTAGTCCGAATTTATGGGAAAATAAATTTTTCTGAAATGGTGGTAAAAAAAATACATATTCACCTCATCCATCTGCTCATGAAGAGGCCGTCACGTCTATCTTGATTGAAGATAGTGCACGTATTCTTGTGCGGGGCACCATGTGCAAACCGGGATCGGTGACATCATTAGAGATTTCACGCAATGTCTTCTCCGTGAGCAAATGGAGTACGTGTTTTTTTTTTTTTAACCCCTGAAAGGCCTCAATTGTAGCATCAGATGCCACAATCAGCGATAAATGGGGCATGTGGGGTGTTCAATGATGGTGTGCGGCGCGGTCGCTGTTCCCTGTTATTGCGCCTGCTACGAACAAAGGAATCTAATTTGTCACAGATCAAATTTCTTTTTGAAAATTGGCAAAGCAGCCAAATCAAATCTTTCGGAACTCATCTCTCCCTTTCAATAATGGAGTTGTTTAATGATGAGTATATTACACACAACATGATTTCTAGTAAAATAGACTACAGATAGGTAGGAATAAAATTACAATTTGACACCTTATTAAAGGGGTTGTCAAAGATAATCTAACGCTGAGGACAGTGTCAGATTACTATATCTGTCTTTCTTTTAATTCTGAGACAAAATAATGCTTTTTTGGCATCTGCTCCAAAGTATTAACTAGATAACTATGGTATCCATTTATCAGCAGAATCAACTCTGTGCCGCAGTTTGTATGGTCAAAGCAGAATTTTATTTATGTCTGTCTTGCTAAAATAAATGATCGTTTCACTTCTTATCATCGTAACAAATCCATAGCTAGCACTCTATTCCGCCCAGTTCACACTTCAGTTTTGTGGTCAGTTATTTCCATCAGTTATTCAGAGTCAAAACCAGTAGTGAACCCTACATAGAGAAGGTATAATGGAAAAATGTCCTCCTGTTCTGTGTTTTTGACGCACACCTGGTTTTGGCTCACAATAACTGATGGAAATAACTGACCAAATAAGGCTACTTTCACATCAGCGTTTTTGCTGGATCCGTCATGGATAAAAAAAAACACTTCCATCATGATAATACAACCAGATCCATTCAGAACGGACGCAGACGGTTGTATTATCTCTAAAATAGCCAAGACTGATCCATCTCTAAAACCATTGTAAGTCAATGAGGGATGGATCCATTTTCTTTTGTGTCAGAGAAAACAAATCCGTCACTATTGACTTACATTGTGAGTCATGACGGATCCGTCTTAAAAAGTTTCCTAGAACGCACTCAGAAACGCTTTTGTGTGCATCATGGGAACGCAATGAAATGGAATGGAATGAATTCTGGTGACTCCGTTCCCTTCAGTTCAGTTTTGTCCCCATTGTCAACGAATGGGGACAAAACTGAAGCGTTTTCCCCTGTTATTGAGATCCTATGACGGATCTCAATAGCGGAAAGGGAAAGTGCAGATGTGAAAGTAGCCTAATTGAAGTGTGAACTTAGCCTTAGTTCAACATGTACTTGAAATTCTTTTATTTATTTTTTAACTAGCTTGAAAAATTGAAGGAACAGCTTTTGGAAGAGAAGTCTGAGGACATGTCATATGTCATGGACAGGCTCCAACCTTCACATCCAAACAAACGAGGTATACTTTATGTAAAATTAACTGCTAATTTGCATATGAATGTTTCAGTTTTATATAGCATATTGTACAATTATAGAACTAAGGGCTCATTCAGACGGCCATATGCTGTCCGCAAAAACACGGATCCGTTTTTTTGCGGATTAGATGCTGTCCTATTCACTTCTATGGGGCCCTTTTCTTCCATTGCACGGCTCAGCAAAACAAATGAAACATGTCCTATACTTGTCAGTGAAAATCAGGACATGGCCCCATTGAAGGCTATGGGTCAGCAAAAAAACGGAATGCAATCTGTTTTCTTGCGGACATGCTGAACTGTCCACAAAAAAAGGATCATCAATTTTTGCTGACCGCATACGGCCATCTGAATGAGCTGTAATAGTGGTAAAGTAGAATTTCCCTTCAATTATTGGAGAAGATGAGAAACATAATGATGACTACCCACATGAGAGTCATTGCTGTAAGAGCTAGTCTGACTTTTCCCAGTAGACTGACATCTGGCAGCGTATGGTAGTTCCAAAAATCTTCAGACCGTAAACCCTAAGTGGCTAATCTACACTGTTAATGTGTTTGGGTCACTGTGTTCTGTGTATTTTAAGCTTTTTATGTGCCTCTTCTTGTGTTTTTACAGCCTGCTTTTGGAAATATTGTGTGTGAAGATTACCATGCAGGAAAGAGCAAATTCATTACAATTCGTACCAGAGCTTTAGCTTATAAACCAAAAATTTGCAACAATGAAAAACTGTGAAGTTATTTTTTTATGCAACGTTTGTAATTTCTTTGTGTAGTTTTGTGTTCACCTCCATGGAACTCTATATGTGAGACACTACTGAGCCTTTGATTCCCCCCCCCCCCCACGAGCTTTACAAGCCCACAATACATTAAGAATATTGCATCACTTGACTCATTAGAGGTTATGAGCTGAATTTACTGTTGTGTTTTCAAATGTCATCTGCAATCCATTTCCTACTTTCATCTTAGTAGTCTATGTATTTCATTCCTTACTTTATTACTTATTGAAAGGAAACACATTTTTTTTGCATTGATTGAATAAAGATGTATAAATTATATTTACACCGTATACTATTCTTGCTGATTACGTACAATATTAAGGTTTTCACCACACCTGATGTGTTATTAAAACTAAATGTGTGCACTAGAATATTCGAATAGCGAATTTTTTTACCGAATATCGGCACTTCGCTAATTCGCGAATATTGCGAATATAGCACTATATATTCGCTATATCGAATATTCGTTTTTTTGTTTTTTTTAGTTGTTAATCCTTGTTGCTCTGTGGTCGTCTTCCCACTTCCCACAAATTTGACTAAGTTGTAATCGCAATGCGATTAATATAACCTGAACTACTCGCATTGCGAATTCAACTTAGAGCTGGGTTCCTAATGGTTGTATTGCTAGAATATAACGAATATCACGAATTCACAAATATAGCACTATATTCTCAATCTTCGTTATATTCTAGCAAGCCAACCATTAGGAACCCAGCTCTAAGTTGAATTCGCAATGCGAATATATGTTCGCTTCACGAATGAAACTTAGAGCTGAGTTCCTAATGGTTGTTGCTAGAATATAACGAAGATTGAGAATATAGTGCTATATTCGTGATATTCGTTATATTCTAGCAATATAACCATTAGGAACCCAGCTCTAAGTTGAATTCGCAATGTGAGTAATACAGGTTATATAAATCGCATTTCGAATTCAACTTAGAGCTGAGTTCCTAATGGTTGGCTTTCTAGAATGTAACGAAGATTAAGAATATAGTGCTATATTCATTATCTTCGTCAATTCTACCAATACAGGTTACAACCATTAGGAACTCAGCTCTAAGCTTAATTCACAATGCGAGTATAAACTCGCGTAACATTCGCAATATATAGAATAATGACGAATATTCGATTTTGACGAACATATGACGAATATTCAATCGAATATTCGCGAAATATCGTGAAATCGAATATGGCACCTCCCGCTCATCACTAGTGTGCACTTTAAATGAAACAAAAGGGGCTAAAGGCTCAGTACAGCACCACAGCCCCTTTACTGGGTTATGGTAAATGTCCCAGCTAAAAGACCCCATCATTATTCAGAAGCACCTTTTATGAGCCAGAGCTTGGACCGGAGGACTAGAGATATCCATGTCTTACTTAGATGCCTATTCACCAACACAAGAAATTTCTGTCTTGTAGAGGCTTTCTCTGGCCAGGTCTTTACCGGGAACCAGATGGAAGGCGTACTGGGGAAATATAGTCCAACAAATAAGGCTCCGTAAACATGCCTTATATGTTTCTGTGTATGTGTGACTGTCCAACCTCATCTCAGCTCTGGCTATACATTATGTGTGGCCTTCTTGGGTCAGCACCTATAACGTATAATTTAGTCCATTAATGGTTTAGAAGATACAGCTCTGGCCTCAGGAGGAGCCATCCAGCTTTGTTTTTCTGTGTAATAGATGATGATATTCATATACCGTATTTATATTCCTCAGTACTGTGATTTCAGGTGTACATGTACATTGGCACACAAGACAATATAAACACCAAATTAATGTTTTTCTTGTGCAATATTATACATATAGAGGGGTGATAGAAAGTATAACATAATTGTACAATGCTGTAATTACAGTATAATGTACGCAGAGATGCCGTTATTCAAACTAATACTACAGTACATCATCATATCTAGAGGAGTATAAAGGTACTGATAGTAGAGCCCAGGTATAATCCAAAATCAGAATAATGCCGGCAACATCCTACTACCAGTGACATACTCCCAATCTGAGACCTGTAGTTCCACAAATTTATCTTCTGAGATTCTAAGTGGAATAGTAAGACGTACTGTAGCCCAGAAGCAGAAACAGTCACATGGGTAGGAAAAAGACATATGCGGATCAGCCAACGTCCGTTTCCCCTAGCCAGACACTTCTTCAAGTCCTGCTCTGCTCTGGGGACCAAACCACATGTGTCTTTTCCTACCCATGTGAAAACCTGCCCTGAATCTGAATAAAGACCACACTTTGAAGTATCTGTGAGTGCCATTTTTGTTTCTGCTTGTTAGGTATAACTTTAAAAGTTAAATCTCATTATATTATTATGCAATTGCTGCCACTTAATGGCCCCCAAAAGTTGCAGCTGGGGGAAAGAAGGTGTGTACTGTACCCCTGGACCACTAGGAAACGGAGAAACATCTGCTGTTAAAGAAATACTAAACAAAGAAACTACAACAAAAATAAAGAAAAACTAAAAAAAAAGTATGACCTTGCCCTTCCTTTCATCCTCTGCTCCCTTTCTTTTATCCTGTTTGTCTTATGTCACAATAAAACCCAAGAAATATATAAAGAAATCTTATCTCTGTGTCCCAAAAGATCAGTAATGTCCCCACTTTTCCTCTTCACTTTCCTAGGTCTCTCTGTAACGGAGCTAATTAGCACACTTTTTCCCATATTGCATTGCTGGAAAATGAGGGCCTCTGTTAGAAGCAGTTCTCCACTGTGGCTAATAGGTCCATATGCTCTAATAGTAGATTTGGGGGTGTTCTGATGAATCCTTTTAAGTTTTGAAGGTATTTATTGAGCAAGCACTTGATTTGAAAAACAGAAAACAACATACAAAATTATTTTCATGATTAGATTTTATTGCAAACCAAGAAACATTTTGTGAAGTCTAACAGTAGTAAAAAAAGGTCTGGAGGGTGTTCCAGAATATGCGTAAAAAAACATATATATAGAAAGTGAACAGAACTGTGTTCTCATATTGTCTACATGTGACGATAGTGGATGATATTGGGACTGTGGTTTTTATTGCAGTGGTATTAGAAAGTGAGTTAATGTTCAAATGTACATTAAAAAACAACAGAAGAGGTCAAACTTTAAAATCTATCTATAATTAATGCACTGTATCTATATGTGGCTGCTTTGTTGTTATCCATTTTCAGATTACAATACTGGTTTACAGTATGCATATACTTAAAGGGGTTATCTAACCCCTATAATGTCCCCCCTAGTGCCCAGTCCCCTCATATAGATTATACTTGCCCCACTCCCCGTCACCCTGTTGCTCCTGTTGCCCACACGGCCGCTGCTACATCTCCCCGTCACGCAGATCAAAACATTTGGTGATAGAGGAATTGGCAGCCAATAGCAGGCCACTAAGGGGATGAGCCTCCCTAGCGTCACCCGCAATGCTAGAGCGGCTCTCGTCCCTGTCACAGCCTGCTATTGCCTGCCTCCCCCTGTCGCTGCATGTTTTGATCCATGCGATGTGGAGATGCAGCGGCGGCTGTGCGGGCATCAGGAGTGATGTGGGTGCCGAGGAGCGGGGTAAGTATAACCTATATGAGGGGCCCGGGCATTAGGGGGGACATTATAGGGGTTGGATAACCTCTTTAAAACCCCTGACAGCCCGATACTTCTGTGCTTGTAACTTTAGAATGCAGTTTTCACTTACATAGTGTAGTTTATTACTCTGTTTCACCTACAGAAATAATATTTCTAGGAGAAGCTGTGGATATACATAAACCAAGAAATGTAATGCATCTGATGATGCACAGCCACAAATATCACAAATATCCCCGGTAAAGGACTGTATATTCAATTTTATCACCTATTACTGTAGAGTGTGCTACAGTCATATACACAGTTAGAATGACATTGCCCTGCAATGTGTCGATTGTTACCACCCTCCTACTAATGCTGTTTTAATATAAAAAAGAAAATAGGAATACAGCATTCTATCTGCATAAATACTAATCTACAAATGTTACATACACCAAAGTATAGTGGTAAAACAATATTAATATAGCTTTCAACTAGCATTCAGCAAGAATGAGTGTCAAAAATATTAGTAACTGCTACATCTATGATTCATTCCTGATGGGGAATAAGTAGTTAATATGTTGTAAGATGCTACATGAAAGCACAGATACATCTATGATAATTCTAAACACAGAAATGAGCTGCCTTAGAAACCATTGGTAACGTCTGGCCACGCTTCTTGTACTGAACTGTTTTCCAAGTGGACATAAATACAGCTCAGTACAAGATACCTTCAACATTTTGAATCCACTTTATGTTGCTATTCATTTCTGACGTCTGATCCAGGCAGCATAGGTGGGTTCCCATGTAACACATCTCCTCCATGTTGATAAAATAATTGTGTGTATGGCCTTAAAGGGGTTTTCCAGTTTGCATCAACATTCTTTAAAATCATCAAGGTAGCTGTAATTTCCTAATGTATCTCTTTATTGCTTATATCTTCTTTGCCAGGCTGTAGTCACATGTCCATGTAGCTCTTTATTTCCTGTTATGTCCATGGACCTATGGGTCTATGTTACTAGCTGGGTGGGATGAGCTATAAAATTGTTCGGTGTTGGGTGTTAGGGGCAGTGCTCGAACTGTGGCAGAGAAAGAAGAAATGCATCATGGGTTTGGTTGGATTCAACAACAGGAAGTGCTACATAGGGGATGGAAACAACCAGAATGATTTTTTTACATGGTGAAAACAGGTCAAGAGGGTCCAAATTGGAAAAAAAAGCACGAGGAAGTGTACATGAGGAAAGCAACTACATGAGTATATCTGTTAAAACTATAGTAATCCTGGAAAACCCCTTTAAGGCCCCATTCAGACGTCCGTAGTGTGTTGCGGATCCGCAAATTGCGGATCCGCAACACACCATGCCGGCACTCCCCATAGAGATGCCTATTCTTGTCCGCAGGTTGCGGACAAGAATAGGACATGCTCTATCTTTTGCGGAGCAGCGGCCGGATGTTTCGGGGCCGAAACCCGGAAGTTCGGGGCCGCGGCTCCGCAAATCCGGAAGCGGAGAGCACATAGTGTGCTCACCGCATCACGTCCGGCCCCATTCACAATGAATGTGTCCGCATCCCTTCCGAAGAATTGCGGAATGGATGCGGACAAAATTGCGGACGTGTGAATGGGGCCTGAAACTGAATTGCAACAAGATGTTTCTAGGTTGTGGTCATGTACTGCTGCATAATCTCTCACTTCTGACAGACTGCACTGATTATTAAATGTAACAGTGAAAAGTTACTATGGACCAACGGCAGCTGAAAACACTGACAAAAGTCCAGTGAATGACATAGCTAAGGGCCAGCTATTTTAGTAACCAGTGGACACCTAAATCTATAGACCTTGTCATCCATATTTATGTCTATTATCACTAGAATAATAGATGCTGAGCAGGTCATTAAGGTTAATACAGTTTCTCGAAATATGTGTATAGTTATATATTTCACATATTGACCTCTGATCTTCTTTTCCTGCCCAGAGCATGCACATGCTATATTTTTAGTCCTCAAGATAATGCTTTTAACAAACAAACGTGCAATGCTCTGATAATCCAATTCATAAAAATCCATTTTAAATAAGTATGTAATGTAAAATACAGCAGGAAGAGGGTATGCAAGTGATCTCTTAATAAGCTTTGCCTCTAATGCCACCAGATGTGAGATAGCAATCCCATAAATCAAAGCTCAACTTTTTAGACATTCCTCAAGACATGCCTTGGCAATAATCCCTGAATCGCTGTCTATAGATGAGATGCTGGGTAATTATTATCCAACTCATGTCTCAAGGCCTGTTTAAAAGGTTGAACATTGACCTATAGGATAGCTACCTTAGATCTGGTGGCATCAGAGGCAGAACTAATAGCTCATTTGGATACCCTCTTCCCAGAATTCCAGAGGAGCATTGCCTGACCGATAAAACTCTTTGCGGCGCTTAACTGCTTTTTATAAGGAGATCTAGTATTCTCCAAAAAATATATTTTAACAATATAAATGAAGGAAGTTCTAATTCAGTAGAGTCTAATGTGATTACCCAAGAAATGACAGACTTAGATATTTACAGTATACTATTTAGTTTGGGCTTTCTGTAGATGTGCAAATGGAAACCAAGAAGGATTTCATGGATTTATTAAAAAAGATACCAGAAGAACATGTCTTAAAGGGGTATTCTGGTTGTTAGAAGTTATCCCCTGTCCACAGCATAGGTGATAACTATTAGATCAGTGGGGGTATTACAGCTGGGACCCCCACTGCTCACAAGAAAGGGGGCCCTATACCCCTGCAGCCTCCATTCATTTCTATGGGAGTTCTGGAGATAGCCAAGTATACTGCTCTGCTATCTCCACAATTCCCATAGAAATGAATTGAATAACCGCACGCATGCCTGACTGGCCGTATAGTTCCTTTCAGGGGGCTGCACGGGGTATAGGGCCCCCATTCTAGTGATCGAGGGGCCCTATACCCCCAACCGTAGGACCCCCACAGATCTAATAGTTATCCCCTATCCTGTGGACTCCCTATGTCTACAATCGGCACATTGCGATCACGGGGTGCCGATGTGTGTGAAGGCAGGCTGGGGTCTCATGTAGGCCCCAGGCCAGCCTTGAGTAATTTCCAGCAGGCTGCGCCAGAGAGGCGGTCCATATCAGAATAGTATTGCCATTAAAATGCAATGCACTATAGGGATAGTGCATTGCAGTTTAAAAGCAATCAAAATACTGTCTGTTATAGTCCCCTTGTGGGACTATTAAGTGGTAAAAACCCCCCAAAAAAACACATTTATAAAATTTTAAAAAATTCCGTTAAAAAATGTTTTTTTTCCATTGAAAATACGTTTTTCAATGAAAAAATTTAAAAAAAAAAACTCCCCTTTGCCACATCCATAACAACCCAGACTACATAAATATCATGTAAATTATCCCCTACGGTGAACTCCGTAAAAAAAAAATAATTTTTTTTGAAAGATAGAATTGCTAATTTATTGTTAGTTGCCACCAAAAAAACTTAATAACAAGCTATCAAAAAGTGTAATGAAAAATACAAGTCATTCCACAAAAATCAAGCCCTCACACAAATCCAAAGAAAGAAAAATAAAAAAGTTATGGGTCATGGGAAGAAGCGATGCAAATACATTTTTTTCCTTTTAACTATATGTATTTTGTATCACTGTAATCGTCCTGACCCCAGAAATAAAGATATTATATTACTTATACAAAAAAATCAATGCTGCAAAATCTATAACGTAATAACGCAGTGGCAGAATTGTTGTTTTTCCCATCTCCCTCCCAGAAAGAGTTGATCAGAAAGTTATGTGTACCCTAAAATGGCGCCATTAAAAACTACAACTTTTCCCGCAAAAAACAAGCCCTCATACAGCTATATAATCAATTACATTTAAAAAAAGTTATAGCTCTTGGAATGCTACGATGAAAAAAGGAAGAAAAAAAACGCTTGGTGAGTAGGGCCAAAAACAGGCTGGTCACTAAGGGGTTAATAGTCAAAAATTAATAAAATGTAACTAAAAGGATTTTGTTACATTTCCAGTTCTCATTATTCAGTTCCCCAGATATTGCTCACGGTGACTAAAGCCAATAAGTTGCAACATACAATAGGCCAAATAAACTAAAATCAAAGCATCATAAAATGTATACTCTATGAGCGTGGTCCAGCCACGTCATGTGCACAGTTCAGCCATCCTGGGTTTTACCTGCCTTTATCACAATTATTTATAAACGAATGTCATCAGAACTGTAAGTTGAAGGGAAATTTGAGGACTTGAAGATTACCTAGGATGTAAGGACTTTTAGGCATATTGCACTTTGCAGACTTTATTTTTGTACAACTGTCTCCAATAAAGTAGAATTTATCTTATTATGCATATGATGTGAGGATGTAATGTATAGTCACTTAAAGGGAATCTGTCACCAGCGACCTCCCTATCAAAATATTTGCATAGTTCACCTGATTGAACCATTGTTTATCTATTGTTGATCCGAGGCTCCGTTCCCAAAAGATGGTACTGTACAATGAGGGCATCACTGTTGCTGTTGTTGCACACAAGCTCCACTCGTTTCTGTGGTCAGCCCCTACTTGGCTGCTTTGATTGAAAGAGCCAGGCCACAATGGTGACGCCCTCATTGCGCTGAAGGCCTAATTTGCATATTAAAGCACGGGAACAGAGCCTTGGACCAACAAAAGAAAAATACATTTTAACCAAGTCAACCACAACTATGTATCTATATAAAAAGCTGGATAGGGAGATCGCTGGTGACAAATTCCCTCTTATATATGTATAATGTATGATCCTAGGTGATGTGATATAGCCTCGTCCTCTTTCTCAGTATATTGAAAAATCTAATAAAATACGTTTCAAAAGAATGACTGGGAAAAAACAACCTTTTGACCAAAAATCCAATATGATCAGTTGTTTTTTTTGCAGGGGTGCCTGTGATTTTTTTCTCTTATATGTGTTGCAGTATTCTTCCAGTGTTGCAGAAGACCTAGCTTTTAAATGTACTGATCATCTAGGCAAATGCATTTCATGGTTGGACATTATACACATTTAAACACACATATTACTATAACATTGACCTTAAATGAATTACTTGTATGTATAGAGGGTGAGAATTACATTTATACAATCCTACATGATGTGTTAGAGCAATATACGACCACAATAATCTATGGGGTCTGTGGCTGGGACTCTTTAATCACTGCAACTCTTTGGAAATCTAAAATCAACTTGACCATAAGGATTAATGTTTAGCTATGTCTGGCAGCGTTATTATCAGTTTTTACATGTACACAGGGTGGAAGTGATGCAGCAACTGCAAAATATTGTTTATGGTCTATATATATTTTATATTTAAAATGCAGTTCTTTTGATTTATCTTACAAACCAGCAATGTTGTTTTTTTGTGGAAACTTACTGTGCAGTTAATATGTAAAAAAAATCTTATTTGCAACAATGTAACATCTGGATGCTGAGTTAGGACACAGATACAGCAGTGGTAACACGTTAACTAGATGTGATAACTCACGAAGTGTGTTAATTCTGCTTTATCTGTATGTCCCAATGCTACAGATTTGTTACAGAAATTTCTGCCTCTGTCCTATTGAAGAAGCCCATATGCTTGCCACTGAAACAACCCCACCATGCAAAAAATCTGCAGCATGTGAATATTCTATATACCCTTAAAGGAACACGCCAGGTTCAGGGTGGTGTATGAGTCTCTCTTTGGTGTGCTTTTTGCGTCATATACCACTCCCCCATAACATGCATAAGATGTATATAACTGTACAGTGAATACTTTTTGTCTTGAATAGCTAAATGTACATTTACCTAGTATAATTAGAGTGTAATACGGTACAAAATGAGCATGAGTGGTGCTTTTTATAAAAGGGTCCGGAAATGCATTAGCTTGGTAAATTTCAGGCTGCTAAAAGTGCAGTAAATGTATATGTAAGATACATTTCTTCAGTACAAAATGCTATTTCATTATAAAACACAAACCTAGGATCACAAGCCAGTGTTGGATTAAACATACACCCTGCAACCTGAGCAGACACACCCTGGCTATGGAAGTCCTCATCTGATGGATTGAATCTATTATTGTTTTGACAGTGGACATGAAATAGATTTATAGATGGTCAATTCAATAATCAACGTAACATAAATCAGGATCTTGAGCTGTGTAAGGTATAAAAGTGTTTCGGTGACTTCTGAGACGTATTATATATCATCCAGGGTGTAAATACCTGCAAAGATAGAAACAGAATGTTCTGTAATCCAAGGCATCTTCTATTCTACAAAATGACTTAGCCAAATCTAACGATGCTAAAATGCTGACCATCTACAATACTTTCACAGCTTTATAACTTATTAAACATTCTATTAACTGTCAATGTGCCTAAAAAGGAACATACGTATGTATCCTGCTTGGAAGCAGCTTAGGCAGGGCGCTGAATCTCTTTAAAGAGACCAGTCCTGTATGGAAACTTATTGGAAGTGCTCCATGGTATTGAGACTTGTTGGCAACCCTCCATGTGAAACAAATATGCAAAGAGGTATCTCCCAAGAAAGAGAACCCTTTCACCAGCGCCACCTATTGGAAGAGGCTTCCTATAAGTCAAGATCTGACTTTACAACAAACTTTGGGATGTAGTAAGACAACATAGCCAAGCCAGATAGCCATCTGTAGACAGCTGTTTTAGAGTACTTGCTACTTAGTAGGATTCTGGATGGCTCAGTGTGATGCCTAGATTTTTCTTTTTCTTAGGAGGTACCTCTTTGAATATTCATTTTTCATCGATCATTGCCAATAAGTCTTCATACCATGGAGTACTTAAAATAAGTCTCCATATAGGGCTGGTTCCTTTATGGAGATTCAGCACTCTGCCTTAAGCTACAAGGCGTGAATTGTTGAAGTGACATGCTTAGTTTTTTCTAACTCATTCTCTTCCTTATATAATTTTTTTTTATCTTGCTAGAGGACTTTTAGTTGTAACTTAAATGACGTATCTATCTGGTGGAGATGTCATAAGGCACTACAAGACGATTATAGGATTTTGTAGATAATAAATTACTCACTAGATGTGCTTTAACCTCTAGTATTCGCAAGCCGATTCATGCCAATCCTGTCAATGGGAATGCCAAATCTCCTTTTCGTAAGATCAACTACTTTCCTGCAAAGGCAAAATCAAATGTATAAGGTGAGTCCATTTTTAAAAGTCAGTATTTGGTCCACTGTCTTTTAACTTATATGAAACTCGATATTATAGAAAAACCTACTTATTATTATTCTGCACTTTTTCGTAAAATTTGAAAAAATTCACAGGAAACTATGATGCTACCCATAAACTGATGAAAATCTGGTTCCTTTGGGCAACAAAAATGTTTGCTGCATATGGCTTTGGTTTCATTATAGTTTACTATTTTACATTTTGGCAAAAAAAAAATGCATCTATATAGAAATGTCAGATTGCTGCAAAACAAAAAAAATCAAGCAGGCAGATATGCAAATGATTACAGGTGTGGTTTGATTAGACTCTGGGTCTTGCCACAAAAGGGCATAAAAGTGCTTCCCCTTCTGCCATATAAAAAAGGCTCTCATAGGCTAATTTTGGGTAGTGTACCTCTTTGTGAGAGATCACTGACTGCTAGACATGCCTCTACAATGCACTTGAATACATTTTGCCCAGCTGACAGTCTTTGAGTTTTTTTTTGGGATCCAACGACATTCATGTTTAAGTATGGGGGCCTGGTGTTGATCACTTCAATCCTACTGTTGCTGTAGAGCGAAACACTGCCCCAACTGCTGGTGTGATGATCTTCAGCACCTTCGAATACGGCAGTCAGTCTCCCTACTAGAGATATAAGGGACACTAACATCTCAGCAATATGTGCAGGACATCCTGCGGCCAAATATGTTGCCTATCATGGCATGACTTCCAACTGGCTTTTTCAGCATTATAATGCTTACCCACTTACAAGTGTTCCCCAAGAATGTCTCCATCAGATTACAGTTTGCTTCCTTACCCAACCATATTTCATCTTGCATTCAGGCTAGAGGTGACCCAACAGCGTACTAGGGCCTCCTTTCAATTGTACAGTTTTCTCCAATAACTGTATCCTTTAGATCTAA
Source organism: Bufotes viridis (assembly GCA_033119425.1). Taxonomy (NCBI): domain Eukaryota; kingdom Metazoa; phylum Chordata; class Amphibia; order Anura; family Bufonidae; genus Bufotes; species Bufotes viridis. Next base: position 163,920,175 of record CM065592.1, read on the forward strand.
AATGTTAATTATTTATATATACATTGGATATAGAAAGTCTCCACGCCCCTGTTAAAATGCTTGATTTTTGTCATATAAGAACAGATTATTTCAGATTTATTTCTACCTTCAATGTCACCCATAATCTGTACAATTCAATTGAAATATAAACTTTAATAATTTAAACGGGGAATATAAAAATAACAAAACTAAAATAATGTAGTTGCCTAGGTGTGAACATAATTGGGGATATGGTTGTGTTCAGAATAAGGCAGCCACATTTAAACTTATGTTAAATAGTAGTCAGTACACAGCTTTTATCATTTAAAGGAGTCCTGTCATCAATTTAATGCTGCCCTCACTCAGAGCACCATAAAGTAATGATAGATGAACTGATTTCCGGAGTGTGTTATTCATGTGTTAAAAGTAAGTCGTTGCCGAGAAACCAGCATCATAATCATTGCAGCTTAGTACTTGAAGTCACTGAAAATGGTGCACTACAATGGTAAATGCAATTGACAATATATGGCTAAACCCTCATGCTGATATTAAAAATGAGACAATTCGCCAATATGTTCTTATATCAAGAACATACCGGAGCCTGGGCACCCCGTCAAAGTCTCTCAATGTTCACGGGACCTAACGCTAACCTACCTATGCCATATGGACAGTTAACGATAGGTGTATAAAGTCCGACACACAGCCAGCAGCTCCCAGTTACCTCCAGCGTGAAGTCACACATACAATGGAAGGAGGCTGTGAGTTACACCTATAACGCCTCATGTGACGCAGCTTAGGACTTGAAAAGAGACACATCTACCTGAGAAGAGTCAGAGTTATTAATAAGCTCCTGCTCTCCATGCCCATTTGTTGATGATTGACAGTCTTCTCATTACTTTCCTCCCTAGAAGAAAACTGTCAATCATCAGCGGTGCGCTGAGAGAGCAGGAGCTTATGAATAACTCTGACTCTTCTCAGGTAGATTTGACTTTTTTTAAGACCTATGGTGCAATGATTATGATGTTGGTTCTCAGCAACCACTTACTTTTAGGTCGGAGTGACACACCCCTGAAATCAGTTTAAAGTTCAGCATAAAATTGATGACAGCCAGGTTCCCTATAAACTGATTCTGATTAACTCCAGCAGTTCTAGTAGAACTTTCCTGACATTTTCTTAGTTGCATTTTACAGAAAAAGCCATGGTCCATAAACAACTTTCAACACATCAAAGTGATCTCATTATTAAAAGGTATCAGTCAGGAAAAGAGCACAAAAAGTGTCCTAGTCATTAGATATACCATGGAAAACAGTGAAGACGGTCATCAAGAAGTGGATAAGATTTTGGCACAACAGTTACATTACCAAGAAGAGGACGTCCCTCAAAAATTGATGGAAAGACAAGAAGAAAATTGGTCCAGGAGGCTGCCAAGAGGCCTACAGCAACATTAAAGGGGCTGCAGGAATTTCTGGCAAGTACTGGTAGTTTATTGCATGCGACGCACAATCTCCCTTATTCTTCTTTTGTCTGCACTGTGGCATAGGGAGGCAAGACAGAAGCCTTTTCTTGCAAAGAAAAATATCAAAGCTTGACTATCTTTTACCAAAACCTACATAGTCTGCCAAAGGCATCAATGGTATGTTTGATGCAAAGCCAACACTGCACATCACCAAAAGAACACCATGCCCATAGTGAAGCATGATGGAAGCAGCATAATGTTTTGGGGCTGTTTTTCTACATCCAAAACTGGTCAAGGATTCCAAATATCTGTCAGTTGTGGGACAAAAACTTCAGGCCTTTGCTAAAAAGCTCAATATTAAGAGGAAGCATTAGGAAGGAATCTTTCAGCAGGACAACAACATAAGGCCTCATGCACACGCCCGTTGCCCGGCCGTTCTATGCATTGGGTGCTGCAATTTGCGGTCCCCAATGCACAAGTACCATCTGTGCGGCTGCCGAAGATGGATCCAGACACATTCAACTTGAATGGGTCCATGATCTGTCCGCCCGGAAAAAATAGAACATGTCTAGTGAATGGGACCGCATCTGTGATGCGATGCACAAACGGCCGAGGCCCGTATATTGCAGACCTGCTTTTTGCGGGCTGCAATATGGGCACAGCCAGGCAACAGCCATGTGAATGAGGCCTAAATCATACCTCTACATCAACAAAAGAATGGCTCCGCCGAAATAGATGATAAAGGTTTTGGAATGGTCCAGCCAGAGACTAGACCTGAGTTCAACTGAAAATCTGTGGGTTGACCTAAAGAGGGCTGTACACAGTTTCTGAAGAGACATTTAGACGCATAAAAATCGCAACATGGATACCTACGATTGAAAAATCAATTTCTGAGTTTTGATCTGACATTTTCTATCCTACGCTATGGGGTATAAAAGCATGAGCTCTATCATTGTGAGTGAACCCACTGAGGAAGAAGTAGTGATTACTTCGAAACGCATCTGGGAAAGCGGAGAAAGATTCACTCACAAAAGTCCTTGAAGCATGGCCATGCGACATACGAAAAATCAAATAAGGACTGCTACACTCGACTGTCCTCTGTAAAGACCCTTATTTAGAGCATCTAGCACTCCACTGCGAAATACAAAGTTACCGAAGATTCGCAGAATCGAAAAATCGAAAAGATCCCGTAACCGACCAAACCATTCAAAATACATCAGGATCACAGAGCACTTACACGTGGGATGCCACGGTAATAAAGAGCCAGCTCAAAACAGTGAGTAACCATCTAAACTGTATTATTTGTCGGAAAACTACAGAGAGACAATTCATGCGCAATACCAGATGCGCTTTTCCGTAAATTCATGCGCTCATACCCATGCGTTATATCTTATGCGTCTTAAATCCATGTGGTTTTTTCCATGTGATGTGTTCTTTTCTCGATTGATCTAAAACTGAGTAAGAGCTACCAATTGTTGAAAATACTGAAAATCACCACAGGAGGACTTTCATAGACACTACTTGGACTGATAATCCTACCAACCAAAATATCCAGAGTATTTTAACAGATTTTATTATCCGATTTTTTAATATTGTTAACTGCATGTTATGAATTGTATTAAAATAGTGCTAACCAGATTTTAGAGCTGTCTCACATTATTCCCATTGTAAGAGTGCCGGTCTTTTCTTTTTCTTTTTATTTTCCCACTTTTGAATAGGGTGATTCAATTAAACCAGAGCACCTGACCTTGATTACAAGTAGTGAGCCGTCTGAATTTCTTCATGTACACAGTAGATGCCTTCAGTGCTTTTGCAAGAAAGAGTGGGCAAAGATTTCCAAGTCACAGGATACTTCAACAAAATAAGGGTGTGCATATTTGTGCAACTTTATTTAAGTTTGTTATTTTTATTTTTCCACCCTAAAAGATTTCAGTTTGTATTTCAATTGAATTGTACAAATTATAGGTTACATTATGTGCTCATGCATACCCATTCATCTCACCCGTATGCTGCCCACATTCGCATGTATGTTCCGCGACCCCACAAAACAAAATAGAACATGTCTTATTCTTGTCTGTCTTGCAGAAGAATAGGATGTTTTTACAAGTAAAAAAAAAAGGGTGGTTTGCACTTGGCTGGGATCTGTGTTTTGTGGATCTGCAATTTGCGCACCGCAAAACACTTACAGCTGTGTGCATGAGCCCTAAAGGTGGAAAAAGTTCAGAAATTATTCTTCTTGGTCTGATTTTTTGCATGAAAAAAGCCTGGCATTTCTACAGGGATGTGTAGACTTTTTATATCCACTGTATTGTCATTTCATTCACACATATAAAGTTTCATTCAACTTCAACTTCTTGGTGTGTTATTTCTTTGTCTATAAGTGTATATGCCAATATTCATTATGGATATATTAATCAAGTACCACACCAACACACATATATATATATGTATATGTATATATATATATATATATATATATATATATATATATATATATATGTATATATATATATATATATATATGTATATATATATATATATATATATATATATGTATATATATTTACAGGGTTGGCCATTTATATGGATACACCTTAATAAAATGGGAATGGTTAGTGATATTAACTTCCTGTTTGTGGCACATTAGTACATGTGAGGGGGAAACTTTTCAAAATGGGTGGTGACCATGGTGACCATTTTGAAGTCGGCCATTTTGAATCCAACTGTTGTTTTTTCAATAGGAAGAGGGTCATGTAACCCATCAAACTTATTATGAATTTCACAAGAAAAACAATGGTGTGCTTAGTTTTAACGTAACTTTATTCTTTCATGAGTTATTTACAAGTTTCTTTTTGTTTACAGCCATTGACATGTCGCTGAGGTTAACACGTGAGGAGCGGATAGAAATTGTGTTGATGTCTGTTGAACGCAGTAACCGGGTCATTGCAGCAGATTTAAATGCAAGACACCCTACGAGACCACCAATCTCCCATGCTACAGTTAGCAATCTGCTTGCTAAGTTTCGTGAAACTGGTTCAGTGTTGGATTTGCCAAAATGTGGACGCATTAAATCTGTCACTAATGAAGAAACATCAGTGGCTGTCCTAGCTTCATTCAGCAAGAGCCCACAGCGTAGCACTCGCCGCATGTCACTGGAGAGTGGTATTAGTCGAACATCCCTTCGGCGGATATTAGCTACTCACAAATGGCACCCTTACAAACTCCAGCTACTGCAGCATCTCAACAAGGATGACCCAGATCGGCACACTGAATTTGCAGAATGGGCAAAACAAAAATTGGAACAGGACCCTCAGTGTACGCAGAAGATTTTGTTCAGTGATGAGGCAAACTTTTATGTGAATGGTGAAGTTAACAAACAAAATTACCGCTATTGGTCTGACACTAACCCACATTGGATAGATCCCTGCACGACTGTTAGAACAAAAAAATTGATGGTACGGTGTGGTATATGGGGTACAAAGATAGTGGGGCCATTCTTCATCAATGGAAACCTCAAAGCCACTGGATATGCGAAATTGCTACATGATGATTAGAGATGTCCCGAACTATTCGCCGGCGAACAGTTCCCGGCGAACATAGCTTGTTCACGTTCGCCGCGGCGGGCGAACATGTGTGATGTTCGGTCCACCCCCTATACATCATCATTGAGCAAACTTTGACCCTGTACCTCAAAGTCAGCAGACACATTCCAGCCAATCAGCAGCCTCCCTTCCACACTTTACCACCTCCTATATAAAGAGCAGCCATTTTAGATTCAGGCTGAAGCTGCATGTTAATGAGAGCAGGGAGACTGCAGCTGCTGCTGTGCTGATGATTCTGAATTCATAGGGAAAGCGTTAGCTAGGCCAGTGTTCTGTGTCCACAGACTCATCTGCTGTAAGGACAGCGTCACAGCACCCCAAAAGAACCTTTTTAGGGCTGCTACATTAGTCTGCTTTTATTTATTTTTTCTCCATATATATATTGCAGTTGCCTGGCCTGCCCGTGTGTGAGGAGCTGCAGGCCCACAGACTGTAGTGTGCCCACTGCCAGTGCCCACCACTCATACCATGTGGCACAGGACTTTGCATCAAAAAAAGGCATGTCATTTTTACCCTTTAATCTAAGGTTAGTTGCCTGCCAGTGTGTGTCAGGCTGACTTCCACTGACTGTAGTGTGCCCACTGCCAGTGCCCACCACTCATACCGGGTGGCACAGGACTTTCCATAAATAAAGGCATTTAATTTTTACCCTTTAATCTAAGGTTAGTTGCCTGCCAGTGTGTGTCAGGCCGACTTCCACTGACTGTAGTGTGCACACTGCCAGTGCCCACCACTCATACCGTGTGGCACAGGACTTTGCATAAAAAAAAGGCATTTAATTTTTACCCTTTAATCTAAGGTTAGTTGCCTGCCAGTGTGTGTCAGGCCGACTTCCACTGACTGTAGTGTGCCCACTGCCAGTGCCCACCACTCATACCGGGTCGCACAGGACTTTGCATAAAAAAAAGGCATTTAATTTTTACACTTTAATCTAAGGTTAGTTGCCTGCCAGTGTGTGTCAGGCCCACAGACTGTAGTGTGCCCTCTGCCAGTGCTGCCCATCACGAATGTTGATCACGAATTTTCGAATTGCGAATTTTAATCGCGAATATCGGCACTTTGAGAATTCGTGAATATTTAGAATATCGCAAAATATATTCGCAATCGCGAATATTCCTTTTTTTTAAATACCAGTTTATGCAAATTTTCGCAATCAAGAAAATAATGTATTGTTTTCTTGATTGCGAAAATTCGCATATAAAAAATACACATAAAATTTGCATAATCATTTGCATAAAATGTGCATAAACATTCGCATAAACTGGTATTTAAAAGATACCTTTTAAATACCAGTTTATGCGAATTTTTATGCAAATTTTTTTGCAATCAAGAAAATAATGACTGGGGATTACGAATTCGCAAATTTTCGAATATATGCCGAATATTCGCCCAAATATTCGTGAAATATCACAAATTCGAATATTGCCCCTGCTGCTCATCACTAGTGCCCAACACTCATACCGGGTGGCACAGTACCTAGCACGCGTAGTACCACTTATCTAAAATCCATTCAATACACATCCTGATAGGGGACATAACAGGGATTAAACTAATGAGAAGAGAACTACAGAAAATAACACTCATATCGGGTGTGAGAGTAAATTGCACGGCGCAGACGCAGTGACCGTGGATTGAAACAAAAGGGAGGGAGCCAGGTTTTTTTAACCATCTCACCGTTCGAAAAATCAATTCAATTCACCTTTCGGGGACCCTTGGTGTTGTACGTGGCTGGGTGGAGGAAGAAACCTTCAATGACATCACCGGGACATGGCTAGCTTGGTATCCAACCTTGTGCAAATGGGGAGTTTGCGGTTGTGCAAATGGACTGTTTGCAGTTGTTTGCGGTGCATTAACCCCTTTGGGACACATGACGTACCGGTACGGCATGTTTCCCGAGTCCTTAAGGACACATGACGTACCGGTACGTCATGAGTTGTTCCGATCACTGCTGCTCAGCTGGCAGTGATCGGAACAAGGTACCTGCTGAAATCATTCAGCAGGTACCTTGTTACAATGCCCAGGGGGGTCCTGTGACCCCCATATGAGCGATCGCTGCAAACCGCAGGTCAATTCAGACCTGCGGTTTGCAGCGCTTCTGTGCGATCTCTGATCCCGCGGTCTATGACCGCGGGGATCAGAGAGTTAATGCCCCCAAACTGTTTTTAACCCCCTGCAGCCCCCAATCATATTGTGGCTGCGGGGGTGCAGGGGGTGGTTGCGGGCGGCGAGGCGGGCGGGAGGCGGGCGGTGCGGCGGGCGGGATCGCGATTGCGATCCCCGCCCGCCTCCCCTGTAATCTATCCCTGGTGTCTAGTGGTTCTATCAGAGTGTCAGCACATTGCTGACACTCTGATAGAAGCGGCTGGCATCTGTGCTGCAGATGCCAGCCGTTTAACCCTTCCGTACCGCGATCCGTACGGACCGCGGAATGGAAGGGTTAACAGGTAGGAGCGCTCCCTCCCTCTCCCATCGGGGGCTGCTGTGCCTTTGCAGCCCCCAACAGGATGGGATCACAGAGGAGGGTGCTCCACTCCTCCCCATCCATCACCCCCTGCCCAGTTATGGCAGCGGGTGATGGTTGCCATGGAGACAGGACGCTTTCAGAAGCGTCCTGCTCTCCATGGTGCTGAAAGTCTGAATAGACCTGCTAAAGGTCTATTCAGACTTTCTAAAGTACAAAATACAGTACAGTGCACTATATAGTGTACTGTACTGTATTATACAGACACCAAATCCACTGGATCTTTCAGAAACAAGTGGGTCTGGGTCAAAAAAATGTAAAAAGTGAAAAAAAGTAAAAATGAAAAAAACACATAACACTGAATAAAAATTAAAAAAAATAAAATACACTACACATATTAGGTATCACCGCGTCCGTAAAAACCTGCTCTATAAAAATATCACATGACTGAACTCCTCAGGTGAACGCCATAAAAAAAACACCCAAAAAATGGTGTAAATAAGCCATTTTTGGCACATTACATCACTAAAAGTGTAATACAAAGCGATCAAAAAGGCGTTTGCCTCCCAAAATAGTACCAATCAAACCGCCATCTCATCCCGCAAAAAACGAGCCCCTACCTAAAACAATTGGCCAAAAATAAAAAAACTATGCCTCTCAGACTAAAACATGATTTTTTGTTTCAAAAATGCTTTTTAGTGTTAAATATAAAAAAAAATTAAAAAGTAGACATATTTGGTATCTACACGTCCGTAAGAATCTGCTCTATAAAAATATCACATGACCTAACCCCTCAAGTAAACACTGTAAAAAAAAATAATAAAAACTTTGTCAAAAAGCCATTTTTTGCCACCTTACATCACAAAAAGTGTAATAGCAAGCGATCAAAAAGTCATATGACCCCCAAATAGTGCCAATCTAACCGTCACCTCATCCCGCAAAAATGATACCCAACCTGAGACAATTGCCTAAAAACTGAAAAATATATGGCTCTCAGACTATGGAGATACTAAAACATGTTTTTTTCATTCAAAAAGGATATTATTGTGTAAAACCAAAATAAATAAAAAAGGTATACATATTATGTATCGCCGCGTCCGTAAGGACCTGCTCTATAAAAATATAACATGACCTAACCCCTCAGATGAACGCCGTAAACATAAAAAATAAAAACGTTGTCAAACAAGCCATTTTTTGTCACCTTACATCACAAAAAGTGTCATAGTAAGCGACCAAAATGTCATATGCACCCCAAGATGGTGCCAATCAAACCGCCATCTCATCCCGCAAAAAATGAGCCCCTACATAACACAGTCGCCCAAAAAAATAAAATAAAACTATGGCTTTCAGAATGTGGAGACACTAAAAAAAAATTATTTTCAAAAAGGCTTTATTAGGTAAAACTGAAACAAAAAACCCCAAAAAGTAGTCATATTTGGTATTGTCGCATCCGTAACAACCTGCTCTATAGAAATAGCACACAATCTAACCTGTCAGTTCACCTATGTAAATAACAAAAAATAAAAACAGTCCCAAACAGCTATTTTTTTGCAAATTTTCCATTTTAATCCATTTTTGCAGTAACAAAGCAAGGGTTAACAGCCAAGCAAAACTCAATATTTATTGCCCTGATTCTCTTGTTTGCACAAACACCCCATATGTGGTCGTAAACTACTGTATGGCCAAACGGCAGGGCGTAGAAGGAAGGGAACGCCATATGGTTTTTGGAAGGCAGATTTTGCTGGACTGGTTTTTTGACACTATGTCCCATTTGAAGCCCCCCTGATGCACCCCTACAGTAGAAACTCCAAAAAAGTGACCCCATTTTGGAAACTACGGGATAAGGTGTCAGTTTTGTTGGTACTATTCTAGGGTAAACATGATTTTTGGTTGCTCTATATTACACTTTTTTGAGACAAGGTAACAAAAAATAGAAATTCGGAAATTTCATCTCCATTTGCAAATAACTCTTGTGGAACACCTAAAGGGTTAACAAAGTTTGTAAAACTGGTTTTGAATACCTTGAGGGGCGTAGTTTCTTAGATGGAGTCACTTTTATGGAGTTTCTACTCTAGGGGTGCATCGGGGGCTTCAAATGGGACATGGTGTCAAAAATCCAGTCCAGCAAAATCTGCCTTCCAAAAACCATATGGCGCTCCTTTCCTTCTGCGCCCTGCAGTTTGGCCATACAGCAGTTTACGACCACATATAGGGTGTTTCTGAAAACTACAGAATCAGGGCAATAAAAATTGAGTTTTGTTTGGCTGTTAACCCTTGCTTTGTTACTGGAAAAATGGATTCAAACGGAAAATGTTTCAAAAATCGAAATTCTGAAATTTTATCTCCATTTGCCATTAACTCTTGTGGAAAACCTAAAGGGTTAATGATGTTTGTAAAATCAGTTTTGAATACCTTGAGGGGTGTAGTTTCTAGAATGGGGTAATTTTTGGGTGGTTTCTATTATGTAAGCCTCACAAAGTGACTTCAGACCTGAACTGGTCCCTAAAAGTGGGTTTTTGAAAATTTCTGAAAAATTTCAAGATTTGCTTCTAAACTTCTAAGCCTTGTAACGTCCCCAAAAAATGAAATAGCATTCCCAAAATGATTGATACATGAAGTAGACATATGGGGAATGTAAATCAATAACTTTTTTGGCAGTATTACTATGTATTATAGAAGTAGAGTAATTGAAACTTGGAAAATTGCAAATTTTTCAAAATCTTTGGTAAATTTGGTATTTTTTTATAAATAAAAATGAAATTTTTCGACTTCATTTTACCACTGTCATGAAGTACAATATGTGATGAAAAAACAATCTCAGAATGGACTGGATAAGAAAAAGCGTTTTAAAGTTATCACCACATAAAGTGACAATGGTCAGATTTTGAAAAAATGGCCTGGTCCTTAAGGTGAAATAGGGCCGTGTCCTTAAGGGGTTAAAAGGGGAGTTTGGTCTGTCAATGTCTGTGAAGCGGGCGTAACCCTTACACTACCTGATCGATACAACATCATACCTGATCATATACACACACTGGATGTTTTAAACCATGTTGTTCAAAAAAATTTAGGATTGTTAGGTGATTTATGCCTTTTATGGATTAAAACCCAACTCTGCGTCAACTATGAAATTTTCCATGGGAGTTTTGCCATAGATCCCCCTCTGGCATGCCACAGTCCAGGTGTTAGTCCCCTTGAAACAACTTTTCCATCACTACTGTGGCTAGAAAGAGTCCCTGTGGGTTTTAAAATTCGCCTGCCTATTGAAGTCTGTGGTGGTTCGCCCGTTCACGAACATTTGAGGAAATTCGCGTTCGCCGTTCGCGAACGGAAAATTTTATGTTCGTGACATCTCTAGTGATGATGTGTTTCCCTCTTTATGCACTGAAGCTGGCAAGTTCCATGAGTTTTTCCAGCAAGATGGGTGTCAGGTCCGAGCATTCCTAGATAAACAGTTTCCTGGAAAGTTGATTGGTCGTCGTGGGCCAGTTGAATAGCCCCCAAGGTCTCCCTATCTGACCCCCTTAGACTTTTATCTTTGGGGTCATCTGAAGGCAATTGTCTATGCTGTGACGATACGAGCTGTGCAGCACCTGAAACTACGGATACTGGAAGCCTGTGCTAGCATTTCTCCTGCGGTGTTGCTATCAGTGTGTGAAGAGTGGGAGAAGAGGGTTGCATTGACAATCCAACACAATGGGCAGCACATTGAACACATTTTATAAGTGGTCAGAAACTTGTAAATAACTCATGAATGAATAAGTTACCTTAAAGAGGACCTTTCATCACTTCTAAAGATATAAACCAAGTATGCTCGCATGTAGCGCCGCTCCATTCTCCCGGTATAGGCTCCGGTATCTGTGCTCACTAAGTTATAGTGGGCGGAGCCTGCCCTTCATCTCCTTCTCCCAGGCTGCAGCGCTGGCCAATCGCAGTGCAGAGCTCATAGCCTGAGAGAAAAAAAACTCCCAGGCTATGAGCTCTGCGCTGCGACTGGCCAGCGCTACAGCCGGGGAGAAGGAGATGAAGGGCAGGCTCCGCCTACTATAACCAATTCCACCAAGTCCCCGCCTACTATAACTTGGTGAGCGTCGATACCGGAGCCTATACCGGGAGAATGGAGCGGCGCCCAGGGATAATAGTAAGTGCAGGGAGATCCCTGGGCACCGCTCTCCATGTGAGCATCCTTAGTTGATATCTTTAGAAGTCATGAAAGATCCTCTTTAAAACCAAGCACACCATTGTTTTTCTTGTGAAAATCCCAATAAGTTTGATGTGTCACATGACCCTCTTCCTATTGAAAAAACAAAAGTTGGATTCAAAATGACCAACTTCAAAATGGCCATCATGGTCACCACCCATCTTGAAATGTTTCCCCCTCACATATACTAATGTGCCACAAACAGGAAGTTAATATCACCAACCATTCCCATTTTATTAAGGTGTATCCATATAAATGGCCCACCCTGTATATATATATATGCTAATAATAATTTTATCGTTATATCACCTGGAACAAAATTTGATGGATACTTTATCTCCTCATGGAGAGCGCCTAATCGGCATGAGGAGTCTTATAGGCCGAACAACGTTCCTCTGGAATTCCGGGTAGATCACCTGGGACAATCCATTCTTAAATATTTCACTGTAAATTCCAAAAAAGGGGATTTGTCACCAGGAAAGTCACTATTTAACCCCTTACTTTTCTGTGCGGTAAACATTTTGCATCGGGAGCATTACATTAACGCACCATGCCACTGAGATGGCAGTGGCCATAAAGAAAAACAATTTAAATCTGGTATCACCACAATCGTATCAACCCGCAAAATAAAGTTATATTATCATATATACCCCATGGGGAACCCCAGAAAAATAAAGAACACTGACATAATTGCAATTTACACAAAAATGGTACCAATAAAACTACAGCTCGCCCACCCAAAAAAAAAAAACAAAAAAACAAGAGCTCAGTGAAAAAAAGAAAAAGTCATGGCTCTTAAAAATTATTTCAGCAAATTCCATATTACAAAATCCAGATCCTGTCCCTTCCCTTCTGAGAGCTGCCATGTCTTCTTTTAATCCTTGCAAAGATGAAAAATCTGGGGCTAGAGCAATGTGTTATTGGAAAACTTTTACATTTTTCAGTCTCATGGTGCAATAATAATAAATTCTATCAAGCACCTGTGGGGTGCTGAAAGTTCAAAATGGCACCCAATCCATTCCAGTAAAATCTGTTTCAAAAGTCAAATGGCATTTCTTCCCTTCACAGCCCTACTGTGTTCCCAAATAGCAGTTTATGACCCTATATGGGGTATTGCCATACTCCAAAGAATTGTTTTTTCTCCTGTAAACCCTTGTAAAAATGAAAAATGTAGAGCTAAAACTATATATTATTGTTAACATGCAATTTTTGATTTTTAAGCTTCAGTTGTAATAAATTCTATGAAATACCTGTGTCATCAAAATTCCCACTGCAACCCTAATTCTTTGAGAGGTGTAGTTTCCAAAATGGAGCCTTTTGGGGATTTTTTTTGTGTTTTAGCACTTCAAGGCCTCTGGCAAACCTAAAATAGTGTCCAGAAAACTTCCTTAAAAATGGAGACCCAAGAGGTGCTCCTTCAATTCTGAGGTCAGTATTTTAGTCAAGTAACACTCTCTTGCCACAAAATGGATATTTCTAAAGACTGCAGAATAAGAGCAATTAATTTGGTATTAGTTTCATATTATCACCTGTTGTGTTAAAAAATGGATTCAAATTTAAAAAAATGGAAACAAAATGAAATGTTTTATTTCATCTCCATTTTGCATTAATTCCTGTGAAACATCTGCCATTGTAGATACTTTGGGGTGCACTTTTTTAAACGGGTGATTTGTGAGGGGCTCTAATATATAGGCTTCTCAAAGCTCTCAAAAATAGAATTTGGATTTTTTTTTAATATTTGCAAAGTTGCTGCTAAACTTATAAATAAACTTTGTTTTTCATCCTACATAACAGAAACCAGACGGATCCGTTATGCTTGGCCACAGACTTCTATTATGGTGGATCAAAACAGAATGCCTCTTAAAGGCTTCTATTTTGCATTCTGTCATAGAATTCCGTTATATTCCGTTATAATGGAATACATAACGGGATTCCTCCCTGTAAAGTTTGGGTTCTCTTATCCTTACTTATAAGCCCTCTAATGCCCTCTACTTTTCAACATAAAGTAGACACATAGAAAATGTTAAAAATGAACTATTTTTGTGTAGTATGACTATCTGTTTTAAAAGCATACATTTTAAAATTTTAATAATTGCTAATTTTTTAAAATTTTGCTACATTTCAAATTTATTTTAGGCAAACACACAACATGGCAACACTATTTTGCCACTAACATAAAGTACAATATGTCACAAAAAAAACTATGTCAGAATTGCTTGGAAATGTAGAAATGTTCCAAGGTTATTACCACATAACGTGACACATGTCAGATTTAAAGGGAACTGTGTCTTTAAGGCGAAAATAGGCTTAACCAGGCCAAATGCCTTGTAGAGCTAGATGAACGGAATTGAATTATACCTTTCACTTAGTGATCTGTTGCTTCATTCTGGAGAAAAAGTTATTTTATTCCATATGCAAATGAACAGTTAAGTGCAGTGTTCACCCTTGCTCCTCCTGCTTCCTTGGCCAGTTCTTCCCTGACCTTGATCGATAGGGTCAGGTTAGATGACTACACAGGAACATGGTCCTTTCAATTCCAAAATAAAAAATGAACTAAGAAATGCCTAAATAACAGCATTAAGAAGCAACTCAAGGATTTATGCCTAATGGTAATTTTATTTTACTTTCCAAAACGGTCATTTTAGGGTCTTGGTTTGCAGGAGATATATTCTTAGAGTTCATAAGATGACTGGACTATGAAGCATTCTATTTAGGTAGCTATTTCACTTTATCCAGCTGCTTCCTCTTGTTTGATGATTTTTGACTCACTTAGGTGTGAATTGCAGAATACTAGCTGTGTGTAAAACCAAACAGCATGTAAGTAATTATAGTTAACCTAAACACAGGCGTCCGCAGGCTGTTTATTTTTGTGCGTTAATAAAGAGGTGATTCTAGAGTATGTGCAGTTAAAATTCCTCTGCTTAGAAGAAGTGTTATTTCTGTGATGGTTCTGTGATATCTTGTGGAGAACACAAGAGGAAATTTAGCCCTCCACCTTTACTTTTAACTAAAATATTAATCATCATGTCAGTTGAAAGACAAGTTCTCCTGGCACCCAAGGCCAAGATGGCAAAATGTATCCCTACTGTCCCCCTAGTGAGAAATCATTATTACCACCAATTTGGTTGGCTTTGCACATTCAGGCGCTTTTTAAAGGAAAAAAAAACCCGATACAAAGCCCTATTTTTGGATTTTTTGAAGCCAGGACTCTGGATTGCAGGTCATAATAAATTCGCCTTAAATCTTTCTTTTATAAATGTTCTCCATTTGTGATCCACTCTTGCTTCGAAATCTACATAAAAAACCTAAACATGGAAACATTTGTTTTGCCCTGCAACTGTGCTAAAATGATGTATGTTGGCATATAATATTACCCATTGACTCATCCATTATTTGCCAAAAATATACAGCAAAAAAGCCAAAATCTAGAGTACACTGTTCAGTCCATATCATGTAGTTCTGTTTGTTAGTCTATATCATATCATAGTTTCTACTTAAAATACCTACAGTAAATAAGATTTGCCAGTTTATAAAATGTCCTTGTAAACCAAACTTCGCAAAGTAGTCATTTATTGGTGATCCAATAGACATTGGGCTGTTTATCTGATGGAATAAGAAAGCTGTTAAAGGGGTTGTTCCAGGTCTTAAAGTTATCCCCTATCTACAGGATAAAGGGATAACTAACTAAATGGTGAAGGCCTGAATGCTGGGTCCCCCACCCATCCTGAGAACAGACATTCTGTTTTCCCGATATGAAAGAGTGGCTGGTCTTGCATGTGCCCTGCCACTCCATTAATTTTCTATGGGACCACCAGAGATAACTGAGTATAGTGTCCAGCTAATTACAGAAGTCCCATACAGAATGAATGAGGTGGCAGGGCATATGCTATCTATCTATCTATCTATCTATCTATCTGTCTGTCTGTCTGTCTATCTATCTATCTATCTCTGCCTGCCTATCTGTGTATGTATCTCTCTTTCTCTACATACACAAACAATTTTATATACTATTTTTCTTTTTCTGGAAATGTGTATTAGTCTGCAAGTTAATTTGTACACAATTTGATTTAAAAATCTATCTATCTATCTATCTATCTATCTATCTATCTATGTATCTATCTATCTTTCCATCTTTGTTGTTATGTTGAATACTTTTGTGTGAATAAATACAAAAGTAGTATTGGAGTGATACCTTTATTGGCTAACCAGAAAAAAAGTTGTAAGATTGCCTGAAGAAGGAGCCTTCTTGCTCTGAAAGCTTGCAATATGATTTTTTTCTGGTTAGCCAATAAAGTTATCACTCCCATAATACTTCTGAATTTATTAACAAAAAAGTATTCAACATCACATAGCTTTTTGCTGGCTAACATGGTATTACGCAATTATATCGATCTTGCACACACACACAGTATTTTATATACTAAGTTTACAATTATTTTCTCTTGGTAATGTTTATTTTTTAACAAGTTTATTTTTAAACAATTTTGTTTAAAAAAATTCAATATTTATATTTACAGTTTTCTGGCTCCCTCTTCTGGTAGAATATTGAAAGTACACCTTTAAACTTGGATTATGGTACATGAAGTGATAAACTGATTTATTTTAGGCTAGGTTCATGTGTGTGTTGTTTTATTTCTGATCTGCAGAGTATATGATCTAAACAGAGTGAAACACTTGTTCAAATTGACTTTCATTCTGTTTTAAAAAGTTGCAGGTCCACAAAAACACACAAGGATGCGAAAAAAGGATGTTATGATCAATTTTTTCACTCATTAGCTAAAGTTTATATCGTGTGGAATTATCACATAACAAATATATCCAAACAAATAGAAATAGGGGAGCAGCATCCACCAGATCACTGGGTCTTCCCGGAATGCAACAGCCCACCGAGGGTCCTCGATCCTCAGAGACTCTTAAAGTTGCAGTGCAATAAACGATGGCTCAGGCAGCATGTCCAGGTAAATCCGTTAATTGGGAATTGCTCACATACAAAAACTTGTCCACAGAAAATGCTAAGTTTCGACTTATCAAAGCCTTCATCAAGCACCAAGTGACCTCCCTATGCCCACGTATTTTACCGCTTCAGCTCCCCTAGCTTAAACACCCTTAATGACCAGGCCACTTTTTACAATTCTGCTACTTTCACAGTTTATTGCTCGGTCATGCAATTTACCACCCAAATTAATTTTACCTCATTTTCTTCTCACTAATAGAGCTTTCATTTGGTGGGATTTCATTGCTGCTGACATTTTTAATTTTTTGCTATTAATCAAAAATGACCGAATTTTTTGCAAAAAAATTACATTTTTCACTTTCTACAAAGGAATAAAATGGGGATTGCAGTCAGCACAACCCAATACGCAGGTGCACGTTGCTATGGTGAAATACACATACAAACGTAAAAACAAAGGTGCAATGGCACACTGCAGCTAGAGCTCCGTCCTGCCACTATGCTGGATGTTAGAAGAGGCATTAGTTTATATTTTGGCCAAATTATGTAAGCCACCCACCACTTCACAGTTGCCTCTCGAGTGGTCCCTAACATTAATTCTTACCTTTTATGGGCCATATCAGCCACACAAAATCCAGGGAGTGCAGGTGCAGCATGCATGCCAGATACACTCTGCTTGTAACCCCGTCTGGTGCCATACAGCATTCATTAGATCAAGGTATGCAAATACCAACATGCATGCTGAGCCCACTAGTACTTCTCCTGGAACCAAATGGCTTCTGGTAAGTTCTATAAAGCAGACTCAGTTTTATACTGACTTTAAAACCAGCCTACAGGGCGGATTCACTAGTCAGGTGTGCATGACTGCATGGTGCACAAGGTGTGCATTACTGCTTTCTGTAGTAATTTTTTAAAAAAAAAACTAGATTTCTATATAAATTTTTCTATAAATTTATTGTTCTACATGTCTTTGATAAAAAAAATCCAATAATTGTATATTTATTGGTTTGGGTAAAAGTTATAGCGTTTACAAACTATGGTGCAAAAAAGTGAATTTCCGCATTTTGAAGCAGCTCTGACTTTCTGAGCACCTGTCATGTTTCTTCAGGTGCTAGAATGGCAGGATAGTATAAATACCCCCCAAATGACACCATTTTAAATAGAAGACACCCCAAAGTATTCGCGGAGGGGCATGGTGAGTTCATGTATCATTTCATTTTTTTTCACAAGTTAGCGGAAAATTACACTTTCTGAGGAAAAAAAAAATAATAAAGTTTCCATTTCTGCTAACTTCTGGCAAAAAATAAAAAATCTCCCACGGACTCACTATGCCCCTCAGTGAATACCTTGGGATGTCTACTTTCCGAAATGGGGTCATTTGTGGGGTGTGTTTACTGTTCTGGCATTTTGGGCGGGGCAAAATTGTGAGCATCCCTGTAAAACCTAAAGGTACTCGTTGGAATTTGGGCCCCTTCGCGCACCCAGGCTGCAAAAAAGTGGCACACATGTGGTATCGCCGTACTCAGGAGAAGTAGGACAATGTGTTTTGGAGTGTATGTTTACATATACCCATGTTGGGTGAGAGAAATATCAACTTTGTGTAAAAAAAATTAAAAAGTTGTCTTTACAGCAATATTTGTCACACAAAGTATGGGTATATATAAAAATACACCCAAAAACTCATTGCCCTACTTCTCGCGGCCGCAAGAATCAATAATACGGAACCGTAATTGATTAACGGAATGTGCACGTTCGACAAAGTGTTTAGCTACGGTTTTATCAAGCAACCCCTTTCTAATATTGCTCTTATGGGAGTTAATCCGTTCACGCGCTTCCATTGTGGTCTCACCTATATAGATGAGGCCACAAGGGCACGTGATCATATAGATGACATCGTGGGACCTACAAGTGTAAAACCCTTTGATCTTGTAGGGTTTCCCACTGTAGGGGGTGGGTGAAACTGTCACCATTAATCATATTCCCACAATTGCAACACCCTAGGCAGGGATAACAGCCTAGTTTTCTGGGTGCCAGATATCTCTGGCCACCCCCCTGGGAATCCCTCGTCTCGGTCCTAACCAAATAACAAATATATGACAGCATATACATAAGCATCCAAGGCTAGGATCACACTGTGTTGGGATTTAACCCTTTAGTGACCACAAACATTTTTTAAAATCACATTCCAAGAGCTATAACTTTTTTTTTTCATTAATATACTTGTATAAGGTCTTATTTTTTGCAGGACAAGTTATAGTTTTTAATGCTCCATTTTGGGTACATTGATTAAAGCCAGCTGTTTAGCAAAAAAACCTTTGTTTACGTCAGTAAAAAGGCGTATTAGTGGTCTAGTTAACCCCTCCAGGACCTAGGACGAGATTGCTCGTCCTAACTTGTGGCTACTTAATGCACTAGAACGAGCATTCTCGTCCTAGGATTCACCGGCTGCCCCCACCTCCTGCCGCGATCAGCAGCAGGGGCCCGGCTGATACTGACAGCTGGACCCCTGCTGTATCCGCCAGCATCGGTGAAAACACTGATGCCGGCGGATTAACCCCCTGTATGCCGCGGTCGCACTGACTGCGGCATACAGAAAGTTTGCGGCAGTTTCTAAATATCCATCTGGTCCCCCTGCTGCGGTGACAAGGACCCGGTGCTTACTATGGCAGTCCCGATGCCTTGAACAGGCATCGGAACTGCCAGCTACGAAAGCCCAGGAGATCCAGGGCTGGGTCTCCTAGGCAACTGTTAGTGTCTTACAGTGTAAGACACTAACAGTTCAATACAGCACAATACACATATATTGTGCTTTATCAAAAAGTCCACAGCTCTCACCTGCATGTACTCCATCCGGGGCACGGACGCAATCCCAGGGCCCACAGGAACAAATAGAAAAAACGAAGACGTCCAGCTCCAGGATGTTTAAAAGGTGTTATTTCCAATACTTTATTCTTCAATAAAAAGTGCAAATACAGTGCAGATAGAAATATTATCTCAGATCAACGCGTTTCAGACTATATCAATCACAGTCCTTCCTCATGATATCTTTGAGACAGAAAGAATGGGAATATAAAGGATACTCCCCCATTCCCACAATGCTTCATTCCTATGTCATTAAAGAAAAGTGCTTACACATGTGAGTAAAACCTGTGTTACCAATATTTACTCTATACAAAAAGACACATATTCAAACATAATAAAAGCAGGGAAGACGCATATATATCTGATCGATCTTTTCAGCTGGGTCATTTCAATATTGTAAGATCAGATCTTGTCTTTTGTTTAGACCTTTAGGTTGTCTAGTACCCAGTTGAAAGATCCAAAATGCTTCCCTATTCAACAGCTTTTGTCTGTGATCACCTCACGTAAAGGAAGAGTAACCCTTTCTATTCCTTGTAATTTGAGACTTGCTGAACTGCCCTCGTGCATTAACGCACAATGTAAACTTACTGCCGATACAATGCGTTTTTGGTAATGCGGTATATCGGATATGTGTTTTCGAAATCTGGTTTTCACAGCATTGGTTATGCATCACATTGCAGCTAGAGCTCCGTCCTGCCACTATGCTGGATGTTAGAAGAGGCATTAGTTTATATTTTGGCCAAATTATGTAAGCCACCCACCACTTCACGGTTGCCTCTATGAGTGGTCCCTAACATTAATTCTTACCTTTATGGGCCATATCAGCCACACAAAATCCAGGGAGTGCAGGTGCAGCATGCATGCCAGATACACTCTGCTTGTAACCCCGTCTGGTGCCATACAGCGTTCATCAGATCAAGGGATGCAAATACCAACATGCATGCTGAGCCCACTAGTACTTCTCCTGGAACCAAATGGCTTCTGGTAAGTTCTATAAAGCAGACTCAGTTTTATACTGACTTTAAAACCAGCCTACAGGGCGGATTCACTAGTCAGGTGTGCATGACTGCATGGAGGTCACCACGCCTCCCATATATGCTACAAAGGAATAAAATGGGGATTGCAGTCAGCACAACCCAATACGCAGGTGCACGTTGCTATGGTGAAATACACATACAAACGTAAAAACAAAGGTGCAATGGCACACTGCAGCTAGAGCTCCGTCCTGCCACTATGCTGGATGTTAGATGAGGCATTAGTTTATATTTTGGCCAAATTATGTAAGCCACCCACCACTTCACAGTTGCCTCTCGAGTGGTCCCTAACATTAGTTCTTACCTTTATGGGCCATATCAGCCACACAAAATCCAGGAGTGCAGGTGCAGCATGCATGCCAGATACACTCTGCTTGTAACCCCGTCTGGTGCCATACAGCGTTCATCAGATCAAGGGATGCAAATACCAACATGCATGCTGAGCCCACTAGTACTTCTCCTGGAACCAAATGGCTTCTGGTAAGTTCTATAAAGCAGACTCAGTTTTATACTGACTTTAAAACCAGCCTACAGGGCGGATTCACTAGTCAGGTGTGCATGACTGCATGGTGCACAAGGTGTGCATTACTGCTTTCTGTAGTAATTTTTTTAAAAAAAAACTAGATTTCTATATAAATTTTTCTTTTTCTGAATTTCCGCATTTTGAAGCAGCTCTGACTTTCTGAGCACCTGTCATGTTTCTTCAGGTGCTAGAATGGCAGGATAGTATAAATACCCCCCAAATGACACCATTTTAAATAGAAGACACCCCAAAGTATTCGCGGAGGGGCATGGATAGTTCATGTATCATTTCATTTTTTTTCACAAGTTAGCAGAAAATTACACTTTCTGAGGAAAAAAAATAATAATAAAGTTTCCATTTCTGCTAACTTCTGGCAAAAAATAAAAAATCTCCCACGGACTCACTATGCCCCTCAGTGAATACCTTGGGATGTCTACTTTCCGAAATGGGGTCATTTGTACTCGTTGGAATTTGGGCCCCTTCGCGCACCCAGGCTGCAAAAAAGTGGCACACATGTGGTATCGCCGTACTCAGGAGAAGTAGGACAATGTGTTTTGGAGTGTATGTTTACATATACCCATGTTGGGTGAGAGAAATATCAACTTTGTGTAAAAAAAATTAAAAAGTTGTCTTTACAGCAATATTTGTCACACAAAGTATGGGTATATATAAAAATACACCCAAAAACTCATTGCCCTACTTCTCGCGACGCAAGAATCAATATCTGAACCGTATTGATTAACGAATGTGCACGTTCGACAAAGTGTTTAGCTACGGTTTTATCAAGCAACCCCTTTCTAATGTTGCTCTTATGGGAGTTAACCGTTCACGCTTCCATTGTGGTCTCACCTATAGAGATGAGGCCACAGGGCACGTGATCATATAGATGACATCGTGGACCTACAAGTGTAAAACCCTTTGATCTTGTAGGGTTTCCCACTGTAGGGGGTGGGTGAAACTGTCACCATTAATCATATTCCCACAATTGCAACACCCTAGGCAGGGATTACAGCCTAGTTTTCTGGGTGCCAGATATCTCTGGCCACCCCCCTGGGAATCCCTCGTCTCGGTCCTAACCAAATAACAAATATATGACAGCATATACATAAGCATCCAAGGCTAGGATCACACTGTGTTGGGATTTAACCCTTTAGTGACCACAAACATTTTTTTAAAATCACATTCCAAGAGCTATAACTTTTTTCTTCCATTAATATACTTGTATGAGGTCTTATTTTTTGCAGGACAAGTTATAGTTTTTAATGCTCCATTTTGGGTACATTGATTAAAGCCAGCTGTTTAGCAAAAAAAACCTTTGTTTACGTCAGTAAAAAGGCGTATTAGTGGTCTAGTTAACCCCTCAGGACCTAGGACGAGAATGCTCGTCCTAACTTGTGGCTACTTAATGCACTAGGACGAGCATTCTCGTCCTAGGGTTAACCGGCTGCCCCCCACCTCCTGCCGCGATCAGCAGCAGGGGCCCGGCTGATACTGACAGCTGGACCCCTGCTGTATCTGCCAGCATCGGTGAAAACACTGATGCCGGCGAATTAACCCCCTGTATGCCGCGGTCGCGCTGACCGCGGCATACAGGAAGTTTGCGGCAGTCTCTTCATCCCCATCGGGTCCCCGTGCTGCGGTGACAGGGACCCGATGGTTGCTATGGCAGCCTCGATGCCTTGAACAGGCATCGGGACTGCCCTCTACAGAAGCCTGCCCGCTACAGGGCTGGGTCCCTAGGCAACTGTTAGTGTCTTACAGTGTAAGACACTAACAGTTCAATACAGCACAATACACATATATTGTGCTGTATTGAAACAGGGATCAGACCCTGAAATCTTGAATTCCCATAAAGAGACAAAACCTAAAGTGAAAAAAGAAGTTAAAAAAATAAAGTAAAAAAAAAAAAAAAAAAGTTTCAAGTAAAAAAAAGCGCCCATTTCCCAAAATAAAGTAAAAAAAATTGTAAAAAATAGGAAAAAAAGAAAAGTAGACATATTAGGTATCGCCACATCCGTATCGACCAGCTCTATAAAAATCTCACATAACCTAATCCCTCAGGTAAACACCATAAAAAATAAAAACGATGTAAAAAAAGCAATTTTTTTTGTCACCTTACATCACTAAAAGTGCAACACCAAGCGATCAAAAATGTGTATGCCCCCCAAAATAGTACCAATCTAACCGTCACCTCATCCTGCAAAAAATGAGCCCCTACACTAGACAATCGCCCAAAAAATAAAAAAACTATGGCTCTAAGACTATGGAGACACTAAAACATGATTTTATTTTGTTTCAAAAGTGATGTTATTGTGTAAAACGTAAATAACTAAAAAGAAAGTAGACATATTAGGTATCACCGCATTTGTAAGAACCTGCTGTATAAAAATATCACATGAACTAACCTTTCAGGTGAACACTGTAAAAACTAAAATAAAAAAAAACGTGTAAAAAAAGCCATTTTTTGTCACCTTACATCACAGAAAGTGTAATACCAAGCCATCAAAAAGTCATACGCACCCCAAAATCATACCAATAAAACCATCATCTCATTCCGCAAAAAATAAGACCCTAACTAAGACAATCGCAAAAAAAAAATAAAAAACTATGGCACTCAGAATATGGAGACACTAAAATATGATTATTTTAGTTTAAAAAAGGTTGTTATTGTGTAAAACGTAAATAAATAAAAAGAAAGTATATATATTAGGTATCGACTCGTCCGTAAGAACCTTCTGTATAAAAATATCACTTGACCTAACCCCTGAGGTAAACACCGTAAAAAATAAAAAATAAAAACGATGTAAAAAAATATTTTTGTCACCTACAGCACAAAAACTGTAATAGCAAGCAATCAAAAAGTCATATGCACCCCAAAATAGTGTCAATCTAACCGTCATCTCATCCCGAAAAAATAATACCCAACCTGAAACAATCGCCTAAAAACTGAAAAAACTATGGCTCTCAGACTATGGAGACACTAAAACGTTTTTTTTTGTTTCAAAAATGATATTGTGTAAAACTTAAATAAATAAAAAAAGTAGACATATTAGGTATCACTGCGTCCGTAACAACCTTCTCTATAAAAATATCACATGAATTAACCTCTTAGTTGAATACCGTAAAAAAAAATATATTTTTTGTCACCTTACATCAGAAAAAGTGTAATACCAAACGATCAAAAAGTCATACACACCCCAAAATCATACCAATCAAACTGTCATCTCATTATGCAAAAAATGAGACCATAACTAAGACAATCGCCCAAAGAATTTAAAAACTATGGCTCTCAGAATATGGAGACACTAAAACATTATTTTTTTACAGAACTGCTTTATTATGTAAAATTGAAACAAATAACAAAAAAAGTACACATATTTGGTATTGTCATGTCCGCAACAACCTGCTCTATAAAAATACTACTGGATCTAACCTGTCAGATGAACACTGTAAATAACAAAAAATAAAAACTGTGCCAAAACAGCTATTATTTGTTACCTTGCCTCACAAAAAGTGTAATACAGAGAATCCAAAAATCATATCTACCCTAAAATAGTAGCAATAAAACTGCCACCTTATCACGTAGATTCCAAAATGGGATTTTCTGGGAGTTTCTTCTCTAGGGGTGCATCAGGGGGGCTTCTAATGGGACATGGTTTTAAAAAAACAATCCAGCAAAATCTGCCTTCAAAAACTGTATGTACTTTCCTTCTGCGCCCTGCCGTGGGGCCTTACTGCAGGAACAACCCCCAATTGTGTGAATGGTGGTTGTGTTCTCCAGTTGATTGGTGCAGCGGTCAAGCATGCATCCTGACCCTCTATTCAAACTGTATGTGACAGACAGAGATGGCACTGTGTTTGACTACCCTCTTTAGTCCTGTTGAGTTTGAATGGAGTGGCAGCGTGAATGCCAGACTATTGCTCTATTCCACTTTTTTATCAATATACAAAGAATGGACAATCTCCTTTTACATTTTTTACCTATTTTCAACTTCAGGATGTAATTATTTTTTTTCTTCTCGTTTTTTCATCTCCATATTTGAAGGGCCATAAATCGTTCAATTTCTAATTTGTTCTGCAAGTCGGTACGATTTAGAAGATACCACATTAATATAGTTTTTGTTATTTGTGTGTCTCTGAATTCAGAGGCCCATAACCTTTTTACTTCTCCATCCACATTTCAATTAATGGAAAATATCCATTTCAATTTTATAATACTTAAGATTTTTTGTATCACTTTTTATTGCGTTCTCTTAGAAGGTGAAATAAACACATAAACACGTATGTATATACAGTATATCAATAATAACTTAGGAATTCACAATCTCTGTTATTTTCTGTTATACATATATATATATACTGACCTTTGCTTTCCCTTTATTTCAGTGGCGCTTGCAGAAATTCTGTCTAGTGGAGATCCAAAACCAGGAAAACTTCTTTTCTTTTTGGTCTCAATCACATCATTTTCCAGAGAGACTAGTTCATCCAGAAGCAGGAGTTTTGCTGCCAGATCAGCTGACTTCTCTTCATTTGAAATTGATCGTTGACCAACATCCAAAACAATCGGAGAGTCGGAGAACCTCTGATCAATAAAGTTCAAAAGTGCAATGTGAATGACAAAAAAATCCCAAAAAGTTAAATAATGCATATAGACAGAGTATGTATATAATATATATACACTGTATATAATATACACTATATATAATATAATAATTCCGGCAGCACTCGCTTTTATGGTTTATCAGGTACACGCGTCTCACCCTTGACATCAGGCATGTATATCCATGAAAAATCAACGCAGCACTCTTCTTGTGAAAAAACCCGCAGTGTCTTTATTCACACATGTGACACAAAATAAGCTTATTTTGTGTCACATGTGTGAATAAAGACACTGCGGTTTTTCACAAGAAGAGTGCTGCATTGATTTTCATGGATATATATATATATATATATATATATATATATACTCTGTATATATATATATATATATATATATATATATATATACTGTATAATATATATACTGTATGGAGGGGTTAACCATCAGGCCGCTGTTCTGCTGTGGCAGCGGCCTGACGCTTGAAGGGTAAACTGAGGGATCTCCCTCATCAGGCTGCTGTACTGTGGCAGCGTCCTGATGGTTACCATAGAAACCAGGCGCCTTCACAGGCATCCAGCTTGCCGTGGTATGTCTAAGCCTGATCAGGCTCCTGCTAAAGGCTTAATGTGAGTTGAATACACTGCAGTATTTACATTTTTTTTTTTTTTAAGTTGAAAAAGTAAAAAAATTATAAAATAAAAAAAATAAAAAGAACCCTCTTCCTATATCCACACATAATTTGTTAAAAATGTAAAGAATAAAAAACACTGAACATGTTTGGTATTGCCAACTACACACACAATGCACAACTACCTCTAGCAAAAGATTTATATACTGCAGGAATAACCCTAATATATAACAATGGCAGCACATCACTTTAAATATAATAATGGAGGTGCAGACCAATGGATCCGGCAATAAATCCAGGACAATATAAGAATTGTAAAAATTGCAGCACTCTCACAAAAAATGAGTTAAAGGAAACCTGACATCACTTTATAAGCCTATTTATCCACTCACTTTTCTATAAATACTTTTTAATACATTAATAATGATATTCAAATCAATTCTGAACAAACTATCAGTTCAGAGAAAAACCTAAAATAAATGTTCCCGCCATACATGTAAATGCACCTTAGATGAGTCCTGTCTCCTCCATGCTTCAGAGTCGAGTCCAGCGTTCTCTGACTCTTGGAGTACAGCCATGCCCACAAACTAATAATACACACCCTCTACGATTGCTCATCTCCACCCCTTCTCTTCCAAGTCTCGCAACGGCGCAGTATACATTATATGATCAGTGTGAGATGAGGAGTAGTGTTAATCGCAAATATTCTAATCGCTAATTTTTATCGCGAATATCGGCAATTCGAGAATTCGCAAAGATCTAGAATATAGTGCTATATCTTCGTAATTGCAAATATTCTAGATTTTTTTTTTCATCAGTGAGGTGACTGGTTCTGGACATGCGCGGGATTTGGGACGTGAGTTCGGGAGGAGGGTAGGATCTTTAAATTCTGTTACTCTTATATCGGGAGGTGGGGTTAGGAATGGGAAGTGATGAGGTAAGTATTTAATTTACATAACTTGAAAAAAGAGAAAGTGGACTGTAAAAGAAGTAATTGGAGGTGACTTGAAGACGACAGGTTTATACCCCCCCTAGTGACCAGGCCCTTTTTTACAAATCCGCACTACACTACTTTCACCGTTTTTTGCTCGGTCATACAACTTACCACCCAAATGAATTTTACCTCCTTTTCTTCTCACTAATAAAGCTTTCATTTGGTGGTATTTCATTCTTGCTGACATTTTTACTTTTTTTGCTATTAATAAAAATGTAACGATATTTAAAAATGACATTTTTCACTTTCTGTTGTAATTTTTTTTTTAAAAAACTACATTTCTATATAAATTTTTCACAAAATTTATTGTTCTACATGTCTTTGATAAAAAAAATCCAATAAGTGTATATTTATTGGTTTGGGTAAAAGTTATAGCGTTTACAAACTATGGTGCAAAAAAGTGAATTTCGGCATTTTGAAGCAGCTCTGACTTTCTGAGCACCTGTCATGTTTCTTCAGGTGCTAGAATGCCAGGAAAGTATAAATACCCCCCAAATGACACCATTTTAGATAGAAGACACCCCAAAGTATTCACGGAGGGGCATGGTGAGTAGTGATGAGCGGCAGGTGCCATATTCGATTTCGACGAAATTCGCGAATATTCGAATGAATATTCGTTTCGTATTCGTCGAAATCGAATATTCGTCATTTTTTCTAGTTATCGCGATTAAAATGCGATTTAAATAATCGCATATTGCGATTTGTACTTAAGGCTACTTTCCTATTGGTTTCATATCTAGAATTAGCGAGGATGACGAATATGGCGAGATGTATTCGTCATATTCCTCAAAACGAAGATAGCGAGTATTCTACATCTTCGTTTTAGCAACCTATTACGTCAACCTCGCTAATTCTAGCAATCAAATAGGAAGGTTGACTATAGAGACAGCTGTGTTAAATTCGCTATGCGATTTTTTTTAATACAATAATTATATTACTTGATATGATAATATTATTATAAGTATTCTATTTATTAAAAAAAAAAAAATCGCATAGCAATTTAACTACAACTGTCTAGTAAGTCAACCTTCCTATTTGATTGCTAGAATTAGCGAATAAGCGAAGTTGGCGATGACGAGGCGAATAGGTAGCTAAAGCGAAGATGTAGAATACTTCGTTATCTTCGTTTTGAGGAATATGGCGAATACATTCGTCATATTACGCTATTACGCTAATTCTACCAAGCCAACCATAACTTCTGTGCTCATGGGCGTCCCCATCACCATGGGAACGTCTCCATATACTAAAATGTACTGTCGGATTTGAGGAATTACGTTGAAATCGCAATGCGATTAATTCAAGTTATATTAATCGCATTGCGATTTCAACTTAGAGCTGGGTTTATAATGGGTCAGCTTGCTAGAATTAACGAAGTTAACGAATATGGAATATAGCAGCAGTGCTAAGTTGAAATCGCAATGCGATTAATTTAACTTAAAGTATTCGCATTGCGATTTCAACTTAGCACTGCTAGTGCATAGCTATATATTCCATATTCGTTAATTCTAGCCTATGTAAGATAGCAGTGCTAAGTTGTAATCGCAATGCGATTAATATAACTTGAATTAATCGCATTGCGATTTCAACGTAATTCCTCAAATCCGACAGTACATTTTAGTATATAGAGATTTTCCCATGGAAGGGACGCTCCATGAGCACGGAAGTCGGCAGAAGCGGCAACGGGCACTGACTGGAGCAGCCAGGAAGCCAGGAATCCTCATGACAGGTAAGAACTACTTTTGGGAAGTGGGAAAGAAAAAAATATAACTAAAAAAAAAAAAAAAACGAATATTCGAAATAAGCGAATTTATAGCGCTATATTCGAAATATTCGCTAATTAGCAGTGCCGATATTCGCTAAAAAATTCGCTTTCGAATATTCGCGCTCACCTAATGGTGAGTTCATGTATCATTTCATTTTTTCACAAGTTAGCGGAAAATGACACTTTCTGAGGAAAAAAATAATAATAAAGTTTCCATTTCTGCTAACTTCTGGCAAAAAAATAAAAATCTCAGACGGACTCACTATGCCCTCAGTGAATACCTCAGGGTGTCTACTTTCCGAAATGGGGTCATTTGTGGGGTGTGTTTACTGTTCTGGCATTTTGGGCGGGGCTAAATTGTGAGCAGCCATGTAAAACCTAAAGGTACTCGTTGGAATTTGGGCCCCTTTGCACTCAGGCTGCAAAAAGTGTCACTCATGTGGTATCGCCGTACTCAGGAGAAGTAGGGCAATGTGTTTTGGGGTGTATTTTTACATATACCCATGTTGGGTGAGAAATATCTCTGTAAATTGTCAACTTTGTATAAAAAATTTAAAAAGTTGTCGTTTACAGAGATATTTCTCACACTAGCATGGGTATATATAAAAATACACCCCAAAACTCATTGCCCTACTTCTCCTGAGTACGGCGATACCACATGTGTGACACTTTTGCAGCCTGAGTGCGCAAAGGGCCCTAAAACCAATGAGTACCTTTAGGATTTCACAGGACATTTTTACGCATTTGGATTCCAGACTTCTTCTCAGGCTTTAGGGACCCCTAAAATGCCAGGGCAGTATAAATACCCCACATGTGACCCCATTTTGGAAAGAAGACACCCCAAGGTATTCCGTGAGAGGTATGGTGAGTTCATGTAAAATTTTATTTTTGTCACAAGTTAGTGGAATATGAGACTTTGTAAAAAAAAAAAAAAAAATATCAATTTCCGCTAACTTGTGCCAAAAAAAAACATTCTGTGAACTCGCCATGACCCTCACAGAATACCTTAGGGTGTCTTCTTTCCAAAATGGGGTCACTTGTGGGGTATTTATACTCACCTGGCATTTTAGGGGCCCTAAAGCGTGATAATCCAAATGCGTAAAAATGCCCTGTGAAATCCTAAAGGTACTCATTGGTTTTAGGGCCCCTTTGACATCCAGGCTGCAAAAAGTGTCACACATGTGGTATTGCCGTACTCAGGAGAAGTAGGGCAACGTGTTTTGGGGTGTAGTTTTATATATACCCATACTTTGTGTGAGAAATATCTCTGTAAATGACAACTTTTAAAAAAATTATACAAAGTTGTCAATTTACAGAGATATTTCTCTCACCCAGCATGGGTATATGTAAAAATACACCCCAAAACACATTGCCCTACTTCTCCTGAGTACGGCGATACCACATGAGTGACACTTTTGCAGCCAAGATGCGCAAAGGGCCCTAAATCCAATGAGTACCTTTTAGGAGAGCATTTTTACACATTTTTCTTCTCACGCTTTAGGGCCCTAAAATGCCAGGGCAGTATAAATACCCCACATGTGACCCCATTTTGAAAGAAGACAGCCCAAGGTATTCCATGAGGGGCATGGCGAGTTGATAGAAAATTTTTTTGGCACAAGTTAGTGGAAATTGATTTTTATTGTTTTTCTCACAAAGTCTCCCTTTCCGCTAACTTTTGACAAAAGTTTAATTTTCATGGACTCACTATGCCCCTCAGCGAATACCTTGGGGTGTCTTCTTTCAAAATGGGGTCACATGTGGGTATTTATACTGCCCTAGCATTTTAGGGGCCCTAAGCGTGAGAAGAAAATGCGTAAAATGCCTCCTAAAGTTACTCATTGGATTTAGGGCCTTTGCATCTGGCTGCAAAAGTGGCACACATGTGGTATCGCCGTACTCAGGAGAAGTAGGGCAATGTGTTTTGGGTGTATTTTTACATATACCCATGCTGGGTGAGAGAAATATCTCTGTAAATTGACAACTTTGAATAAAATTTTTTAAAAAGTTGTCGTTACAGCGATATTTCTCACCCAGCATGGATATATGTAAAAATACACCCAAAACACATTGCCCTACTTCTCCTGAGTTCAGCGATACCACATGAGTGACACTTTTTGCAGCCAAGATGCGCAAAGGGCCCAAATTCCATGAGTACCTTTAGGATTTCACAGGGCATTTTACGCATTTGGATTCTCACGCTTTAGGACCCTAAAATGCCAGGGCAGTATAAATACCCACAAGTGACCCCATTGTGGAAAGAAGACACTCAAGGTATTCCGTGAGGGGCATGGTGAGTTCACAGAAAAAAAAATTTTGGCACAAGTTAGCGGAAATTGATTTATATATTTTTACAAAGTCTCATATTCCACTAACTTGTGACAAAAATAAAATATTACATGAACTCGCCATACCCTCACGGAATACCTTGGGGTGTCTTCTTTCCACAATGGGGTCACATGTGAGGTGTTTGTACTGCCCTGGCATTTGAGGGTCTCCGCAATCATTACACGTATGGCCAGCATTAGGAGTTTCTGCGATTCTCCGTATATTGAGCACACGGGTAATGAGATTTTTTCCGTTCAGCCTCTGGGCTGAAAAAATAAATAAAAATGACTGGCACAGATTTTTCATTCGCATCAATCAATGTGGATGAAAAAATCTCTGCCAAATCAGTGACTGCGGTGCGGTGGGCTGGGCGCTAGCTACCTAACAAGTAGCTAACTAACTGGCGGTGATAAGGGACCCTTATTGCCCATTCTCACGTCCGCAATTCGGTTTGCGGAGCAGGATTGCGGACCCATTCATTTTTATGGGGACAGACTTTGTCCCGCTCGGATCGGAATTACGGATCCGCGCTTCGAGTCTGCACTTCCGTTCCGCAAAAATATAGAACATGTCCTATTCTTGTCCGCAATTGCGGACAAGAAAAGCATTTTCTATATAGTTCTGTGCGGATCTGCAAAATGCGGAAAGCACATTGCCGGTGTCCGTATTTTGCGGATCTGTAGATCCATGGATCCGCAGATCCATGGATCCGTAGATCCATGGATCCGCAAAACACATACGGACGTCTGAATGAGCCTGTAGGGGGTGATTAGTGACAGGGGGTGACAGGGTGATCAGGGGTGATCAGGGGGTGACATGGGTGATCAGGGGTTAATCAGTGATGGGGGTGGGGGTGTGTAGTGATTGGTGCACTTTTCCTATGTTTCCTCTGGTGGTCCCAAACAAAGGGACCACCAGACGAGCAGACAGCAGGCATATCAGACGCTGTTTAAAAAACAGCGTCTGATATGCGATTTAAATGCGGTTTTTTCCGCATCTACAGCCTGCCAGCGCATGATCAGCGCTGGCAGGCTGTAGTTTCAGTTGTCCCGGCTCCGATCACATGAACGCGCGCGCACGACGCGCGCGCGTTCATGTGAATTCTCAGGTCTCACGAGATGACGCCGATAGGCGTGACTGAGACCTGAGAGAGCCGCCGCGCTGACGCCCATCGGCAAGTGGTTAAAAACAAACAAGCCATAGGATGATTGTGTGGGGGAGGGACTATCTCATGATGCCGATGATTCACTTTTTTCACCCCTGTGGTCGCAACTAGGGATGAGCAAACTTGTGCTTCAAGTTTGGCGTATAGGGTTCAGGTTCGGGTTATGTAAGAATTCCGTTTTGGATTTTGCTACTATGGACCATAACTAAGGGTCCATTCACACATCCACATAATGGGTCAGCATCCGTTCCGCAATTTTGAGAAAGGGGTGCGGAACCATTCATTTTTAATGGGCCCGCAAAAGATGCGGACAGCAAACCATGTGCTGTCCGCATCCGCACTTCCATTCTGTGGCCCTACCAAAAAATTGAGCATGTCCTATTCTTGTCCGCAGCCACCGACAAGAATAGGCATTTCTATCATAGTGCCGGCCATGTGCGGACCGCAAAGCAGGACGTGTGAATGGACCCTTATGGTCCGTAGTAGGAATTCTTAGATAACCTGAGCTTTATACGCCAAACTTGAAACACAAGTTCTCTCAACACTAGTCGCAACGTTTTAACTCATAGCTTAAAAGAGACTCTGTGAATGAGCTGAAAACATTTTTCGACCACATGGGTGAATAAAGTGTTTGCGAGTGCTGTAATTTCTCTCTCTCTCTCTCTCTCTCTCTCTCTCTCTCTCTCTCTATATATATATATATATATGTAATTTATCATACTTGTGTAAAGTATTTTTCACAGCTCCATTAGAAAATGAATGGAGTAATCTGATTGGTTGCTATGAGCGACTAAACCAGTTTTCCTTTGCACCAGTTCCGATAAATCTCCCCCACTGTGTAATTCTATGTGTACATAGCATTGTGTATCGTCACACTATATGTCCCTATGTGTGAAACAAGTGACCTCTCACTGTGTGTACTGCACACAATACTGTGTTCAGAGTAGAGCTCATGTAGTGACCATGTGAGAATTTTTATTAGTACCATTTTTGTTTACATGTGACTTTTTGATCACTTTTATTTTTTTTTTTTTTCTGGGAGCAAGGTGATCAAAAATGGCTTGGGTCTTTTGTTTTTTTCCCATTACAATAGCCATGGTTCAGAACAAATTTGAATTTGAATGGGGCAATACCAAATATTTTATTTTTTATTTGTGAAATGAACTTTTTTTTCAACATTTTACAAACTTTTTCAAACTATATTTTGAGTCAGCCTCAACATAATAGGAGAACTGAACATAAGATCATTAGATAACTTAGGCTACTTTCACACTTGCGTCAGGATGGATCCAACAGACTGTTCACCCTGTCGGATCCGTCCTGCCGCTATTTCGCCGTGCCGTCGGACTTCCGCTCCGTCTTATTGACTATAATGGGGGCAGAGCCACGGCGCCACACGGCAGTGTACGGCAAGAGGCCGCCGGACTAAATGTCAGACATGTAGTAGTTTTAGTCCGGCGGTCTCTCACCGTACACTGCCGTGCTGCGCCGTAGCTCCGCCCCTGCCCCATTATAGTCAATGGGGATGGAGCGGCAGTCCAACAGCATGGCAAAATAGCGGCAGGATGGATCCGACAGGAATGAACAGCTCCAGTGATCTCATTGCTGGTGGAACTGTTTAGGCATCACAAGCAGTCCAGTCCTGATAAATTACTCTCAGATTGCGTGTTTGCAATTGCCCACAGAATCTGAGGGGTTAAATGTATGTGCTCAACATAGTCTCCAATTACAAACATTGTCTGTGGATGTCTGCTGTGCAAAACCATAGGCACCCACCCTCTATTGTGCCCACTTAGCTCAGCATGTATGGAAAATGTCGGGAATGGGTTAAAGATAGAGTAGAATCCATATTGCAAAATGAGTAAAATAATTCCACAGTACTTACTCCCCTACCTCTGAAGATGCCTCTGCAAGACCAGTCCACTTCAGTATAGTAACAGCTAGGAAAAGGCAGACACTTACATTGGTCCAGTCCAGCATCTATTAGGAGAATGGACAATATCAGTAATAAAAATTTCATATAACTTTTAAGGTCAGGGAATACAAACTGTATGTACCATCAGAGAGGTAGATAGAAGTTGATCTCACAGCTGGAGCAAAATATTACCATGTCATCGTGGTTATAGTATTGTTCCCCATCTTAGGGTACAGTCAGATGTTTAGGTTTCTGCATTCACTTTTGGAACCCAAAATCAGGAATGGATCATAAAAAGTAAAGAAAGTATACAGGACAGATACGACTTCTTATTTTTGAATTCACTCCTGGTTTTGGCTTCCAAGACTTCCTCCAGAAACCTGACCATGTGGCCATACCCTTAAGGTCTACTTAAATAAATATATGGACCTCGTTCCCAATAATTGCCCCATTTAAATGTACCACCGATCACGCAACAAACAAGCAAAGTAATTGTTTGTCGAGTGATCCGGTTGTTTATGCAGCACATAAGATCATGTGTAAACAGGCATGTGCTACCGACAAACAATGAACCTGTATAAGAATGAATGATCATAGATATAATTGTTCATCGACATATATAGGAGATGATTGCTACATGTAAATACTGCTCAATAGCTTTGAGCGAAGAGAAGCATTCACAGTGGAATTTGGTCTGAAGTTTAGGAAATCTTCGATTCTAAATTATTCCAAATTTCTTCGTTCTTCGTGGTAACGAATCAGGTTTTCCTAAAATAGTGGCTGCACATGTTACAAAGCGAAACTAAGGAGACAAGTCCAGTAACACAATATCACCCACAATGCCATGCAGCTAGCCAATCCGCAGACAGCCATTCCCTGTGATGTCACTGCCCTATAAAACCCTCATCCCATGCGGTACTCGCCATTATCCTTTGAGCTGAGCATAGAGCGAGACGTGGCAAATGGTAATGCAACAGGGACAGTGTTGCTGAAAACGATAATAGAAGAATATAGGAGAAGGAGAGTGCAGGAAGACTTATTCTACATCAATTTTATTTATTTATTCCTACAGTTACTTATTCCGACATCAGCCCTAAATGTAATTCATTATTAATAAGATGGAAGCCTTTATTATCCCACTGCCAGTGTAGTCTGCCAACCAGTACCATCCAATCAAAATGTGAGGATTGTCTTCATTAAGACCTGCCCCCTAAGGGGTATTAGGGGGCAGGTCTTAATGAAGAAGATCCTCACCTTTTGCTATTTTTACTTCTTCCAAATCATCCTTATTCGTCTCTATGTCCTATAAAAGCTAGCAAGATCCAGAGAGAGGAAGAGCTGGATGTTCCTGATGACATATTCTTATTGATTAGATGATGTGGAAAATGAGGAAAAGCAGATGGCAGAAGAAGGGCTCCCTCCTGCAGGGCAGCAGAGTGCTGGGGATGTTGAAGTGGTATGCCAGAGATGAATAATATTCTTTGTTTACTGTCAAATAATCTGCAGGAGATTGCAGGCCATAACAGCATAAATATGCATATTGTGCCCCCACCTAACCAGCCAAACCCCATACCAGCAATAGCCCTTGTTTAGAGGTGCATTAAAAGTGCCACATGGCCATGAACAATGAAGACCGATTATAAAGTGTGGTCTTCATTACTAAATGAAAGGCAATGTCACGCTTCTGTGTGAGGGAGGGAAACCCTCACTGAACGTAGGAGGGAAAGGGGTGAGGGGAAAAGGCCTGGAAACTAGGGAAAGGAGCAGGTCACCTCCTAGAGAAACCTTAGTCAAAGTCCTGACTGACTACAAGTATGAACCGACCCCAGAGGTAGGTAAGTTCATACACAATAACCTAAAGTCCTAACTCACCCTGTAGGACCCTGCTAGTAATGTCAGGACAAGAGACAACCTGTTCCTCCAAATGTTAGGATGAACAGGAGTCTCCCTCAGGCCTAAACACAAATGACAGGGGAAAGAGCAACACAAGAAAGCCCAAACCATAAACAAAAGGGGAAGAAGACACTTAACTTAAAATGGCTATGGAAGCAGAGGGACTGTGCCGGGATCCAAACACCAACAATCCACAACAAGACTAATTGGTTGGATAGTTCTTCAACTCAACATGGCTGCACCGTGTGGCTGTACTCTAAAGCAGAGTGACCTGTGTATACCTGATTTATAGCGATTTATGACAAATTAATTCGGAACAAAGGTGAAGCTGCCGAATCAAATTTTTCAAAACTTCACTCATTTCTATTGCTTAACAAGCAGGAAATGATCAGGGATGAACATTCATTGACGATCATTACCCTGTATATCAGCAAATATAACTGCCTTAACTCACCCCTTGAAAGAGAGAAGGTACCTGATCTGCATCGTTATTCTCTAATCTGACAATGTTATCACTGATGTGAAGAAATGGAAGAAGAATGGAGTAAAGAGAACTCGTCATCTTCTTACCCTGAGCCTCCACTTTGCCTCTATAATGTATACAGACTATTTCCATATATATATTATGACGTTTGAATTTTTTTGTAGCTCCATAACCATTTTTATTTTAGACAATTCAATAATGGAAATTGAGATTAAGGATCCGTAAATTATGCCAAAAGATAAGAATAGGAAATCTAAACTTACTGAGGATTAGGCATATATAGATAGCTAGCCACATGTTACACAAAAGATTCTTCCTACTTCACATCCAAAGTAACTATGTTTTTTCCAAAATGTTATAAATCTTGGAAAATTATATTCTGGAAACATTTTATAGTCACGGCCTCCAGATCTCCGCAAAGTGAAAACTTACATCAAAGTCACACATGTGAGGAAAGCATTTGCTGTAATAGATTTTACAAGTATATTAACACATCTTCAAACTTTCATAATGTACAGTTACCCTGGCAGTCACTGTAGGTCTGGAATTAGAGCGTCGAATAAGTGGATTCATAGCTGCATTTTTTTATTTTATTTTTTACTAATGATATAAATAGCAATATGATATCATAGAAAATGGATAATCTAATTAGTTTGAATTAAAACGTTAGACTTTGGAAATCTTAAAGGGTTGTGTCACTTCAGCAAATGGCATTTATTATGTAGAAAAAGTTAATACAAGGCACTTACTAATGTACTGTGATTATCCATATTGCCTCGTTTGCTGTTTCGATTCATTTTTCCATCACATTATACACTGCTCATATCTAGGGGTTATGACCACCCTGCAATCCGGCAGTGGTGGTCGTGCTTGCACACTATAGGAAGAGTTGTCAGTCTCTCTGGTGGCCAGGAGCGTGCGTAGGCCAGATGTGCAGCAGCTCCTGTCCCAGCCACTTCCTATTTGTTCTGCAGCTACCCCTGGAGAGGAGCAGTAAATAATGTGATGGAAAAATGAATCAAACCAGCAAAGGAAGCAATATGGAGAATCACAATACATTAGTAAGTTTCTTGTATTATTTGTGTACATGCCATGTGATAAATGCCATTTGCTGAAGTGAGACAACCCCTAAAGCCTAATTGCATAATTTTCTGTACACAAGGGCACATTTATCACACCACTACACCAATTTTGTGGTGTCAAAAAGTTGCACATTTTTGCGCAACTATTACTTTTTTTTGTGGGGTTTGCTTTAGGGTCACCACTTTTTAAAAAAACTTGGCAGGATGGGCAGTGGGCATTGCAGTACCTTTTCTAGCCTGCCCAGCAAATTTGTTATAGTTTATACCACCTGAACACTGGGATAAATTATAACCAAAATCTAAGATAGCTCCTAGCTGGTATAGATTTTAGTTCTGGCACCTGGACTTGTCAAGCTTTGCTTCAAAGATGCGTCCCTCTAAATAAATGTGGCATATCGGACACCAGTTGGGCAGAGAATAAGACTTCCGCACAAAACACTGGTCTTAATAAATGTTCCCCTGAATGTTTAAATATTCCACTACCAGAAAATGAAAAAAAAACTATTAACTATTAAAAAAACAGGTGGCTCCGCCACCTGGATCAACCCTATACAGCCAGGGATATAGCCTGGTAGGGTTGCAGATGGAAATTAATCTTTTATCTGTAGGTAGTAGCATTGTGGAAATCTTTTATCTGTAGGTAGTAGCATTGTGGCGAAATTTAAACTGTTATAAATATGCTAATGAGCTATTGAAGAACCAGGAGGCGAGCTTATGCGGTTCGAGCACTGCTCTAGAGACGCCCCTGGTGCTCCAGACTGACGCCTTTCTACTTTAAATCATGACCACCCCCTCCCTTTAGATCTGGCGTCTGCATACCTGTCTAGAACGGCGCATGCTCACATCTTTATCTTCATCTCCATGAGTGAAGATGCATAATACACATGTGCTGTTCATGTAACTGAACCCAGATGTGGCATTATGGTTGGCTTGAAGCCAACCACAGTATGCATTTTTGCTCATCGGCATGAAGCTGAAGATGTCTTCATGCGCAGTTTAGACAGCAGGTGCGCAGATGCAAGACCTCTGGTCTAGTGCTGTCAATCTAAAGAGAGGGGGTGGGATTTGAAGAAGAATGGCATCAGTATGGAACACCAGGGGCATCACTGGAGAGGTGCTCGAACAGCATAAGCCCACCTCCTGGTGCTCCATATTTGTAACAGTTCAAATTTCTCCACAACACC
Source organism: Bufotes viridis (assembly GCA_033119425.1). Lineage (NCBI taxonomy): Eukaryota > Metazoa > Chordata > Amphibia > Anura > Bufonidae > Bufotes > Bufotes viridis. The sequence goes on from CM065592.1 coordinate 163,959,273, forward strand.
ACTACCTACAGATAAAATATAGGTATCGTTTATCAGCATCAGCATCCCTACCTGTTCACTCTGCATCAGAGTTTGCAGGAGAGCTGGAGAACGCGTAGCTGTCAGATCTTTCCACCATCAAGAATGTCTGGGATTGGATAGGTTGACAGATCTCCCATGCACATCTGCCAACAACCACCTTGGCTGAACTATGGGTCCAAGTTGAAAGAGATTGGAATGACATACCACAGGAGGATATCCAGCATCTGTATGATCATTACCATGCCAGAGTGGTAGCCTGTATTATTACAAGGGGAGATGCCCATAAGTATTAAAGGGATTATGCCACCAATATAAATCCCACCCAACAGATATCACTGTTATATCACTTTCCCCAAATACCACCATTTATCAAAACTGCATTATTTTAAAGTTATTAATCTACCATTGCAATCTGTGGGAAATCAGTTTTGATAATCAGTTGCTATAACTTACGTCCTGCATTGGAGCCTTGTAATGTAGGATGCACAAGCGCCATTGGTAAGAAAAGAGACATGGTTAGTGTCACATGTTCTGCTGATGGCAGGACACAACTCACTGCCTAAGGCATGATGGAACAGCAGACAAATGATAATGCAGGAAGTAGGATTCAAGCATGGGGGATAAGAGAAAACTGCAACTGAGGTACATTTGAAAAGAAAAATACAAGAAGAAATGGGAGCTAGAGTAACTGATAAAAATAAATTTTAGAGTGAAAAGTAGTATATGGCACAACCCTTCTAATGTGACCCTGGCTCAACCTTGCTTGCTGCAGAACTCAACATAAAGGATGCCCCAACATGGTTGTGTGAACATTGACCAAGCACCACTAGCAGTTTATAGTTTGTCAATGTCAGCTGAATCACAATTAAAATTCCAGGTGATTTTTATTTTTATTTTCTGCTAGTATATTACCAGCTTTGTAATATCTGCTAAGGGGTGTTCTGCAATGGACAGTCTTCCCCAGTGATCCTTGCAATCTATAGGAGAATGCAGGGAATGTGAGAGTAAATGAAGCATTACACAGTTCCTACCAAAATGAATGGGTAACCCAGCTCTCTATTGACTCAGGCTTACATAATATGGTGATGCAATGTGAGTTTACTAAAGACACAATCCCTTTAAGGTTTCATTTTATAAATCTACTGAACTACATTGTATTTATACTAAAGTTGCAGTCTGTAGTCAGATTCTGAGCTCCTGCAGGCTGAAATTTACATTTTATGGAGCAATGTGAAATGTTCTTTTCACATGATAAAAATAAAGCTTTCCCATATTGATTCAGGTAAATTATCACTTATCACTAGATCTCTGTCTTCGACTCTCGTTTACTTTTCACACTGCCTTCCACTTCATAGGAGAGGAAAACCCAATGATCAGTGCAAAAAATGAAATATATAGGGCAAAATGAAATATAGTGAGAGAGGGGGCCACTGACAAAACCTTGGCAATAATAACCATGAGCACTGCCGTGTCCCGCCGGCCATATGAGGGCAGGGTACGGCACTGGCAGCAAATCCTTCAGTTCAAAGTTTGCCCTGGGGCCCATAGAACGCTAGTTATGCCACTGGGTCTATTCACAAATTTCCATGCAATGTACCGCTTTGGGTACAAAATTACTGACATAATCAGACCGCCAGGCAGGTTAAAGAGATAGATACTGCCTAAAATAGCAAATAAGTAATATAAAAGGTTATTTCAAAGTTCTAAACCCCCAATGGAAACAAACACAGAAGACCTCATACTCAAAACAGTGCAAATACTTTGGGGACTATAAAGTCTTGAAGTAGAAACTGAAACAGGCAGCTAATTACAGACATACGGTATTATGTACATTAGTTCAGTACTTTGTGAATGTTGCCGCTTTGTACTTCACTAACCCCACTTTTAGGATAATCCCATTACTTGGCACTGTTCAGTGCTTTGGTTTTCACTTTTATTCAGCACTTTTCTTTCAGAGGGATATCCAGGATACACAGCCCCTTTTATCAGTTAAGTGATAGAGTCATAAAACTACTGTATCAAATCCCATCTAATAGACAAAGTTTTATCAAAAGCATTTTGAGACCTTCCAGAGCTATGGTACAACTACAGTATGTGTATTTATCTCTTTTGAGACCTACGCCAATAAAGAAGAAAAACTTTAACGCTTCAGTGAGCTGCCCAAGAAATTTCTTTATACATGCCTACTCTCTCAATTGTGCTAAACACACAGCCCAATGGATGGTTAAGGCTGGTTAAGAATGACCATCCAGACAGGTACAAACCTAGAGTAAAACGTAGCATTCTAGACACCTAGGGAATTAAAGGGGTTGTCTCACTTAAATTAACATTTATTATGTAGATACAGTTAATACAAGGCTCTTACTGATGTATTGTGATTCTCCATATTGCCTCCTTTGCTGGCTTGATTCATGTTTCAATGACATTATACACTGTTCATTTCCATGGTTATGACCACCTTGCAATCCAGAAGCAGTGGCTGTGCTTGTACACTATAGGAAAAAGCACTAGCCTATGTGCACTCCCACGGGCACTTTCCACCAGAAAGGCGGACACATGCACGACCACCACTGATGGATTGCAGGGTGGTTGTAACCATGGAAACGAACAGTGTATAATGTGATGGAAAAATGAATGAAGCCAGCAAAGGACTCAAAATGGACAATCACAATACATTAGGAACTGCCTTGTATTAACTACATGATTAATCCCATTTACTGAAATGAGAGAACCCCTTTAAGAAATGGAGGATTGTGGCACTCAGTAAGTACAACTGAATTCGCTATGCCATATTTTATAAAACATCAGGCCTTACTTAAAGCCTATGAACACCTTTGGGGGGCATTTTTTATTGCATTTCACTCGTTTTAGGCTAAAAATCATTTTTTTAATTGGTCTTTATTAAAAATGTTCAGCCATTTTTTAAATACAATGGTTAACAACGTGTCTGTTTGCAAGATGTCACAGTCTGTTTTCTTTGAATTCCATCATACTGTATGCCAGCTCAGGTGTAGCTCTTATTTCTGATCTCCTGACCTCATAAACACTGATTTTCATAAAATTGATAAGACTATGGCTTAAATAAGTGTTAATGACGTTAAGAAATCAGAGACATGAGCCCACATATGAAGGCATTCAAAGAAAACAGACTGTGACAGCTTACAAACAGTCTGTTTTTTAACCACTGTATCTCAGAAATGGCTAAAAACATTTTTAATAAGGACCAATTGATAAAAAATGATTTTTAGCCCAAAATTTGTGAAATGCAATCATAAATAAATGCCCAGAAGGTGTCCATCGCCTTTAAAGTCTTGTAAATGGTATCTGCAGCCACTGCTCACCAGTATGTTTTAAGATGTATGAAATAAATGATTGCCTTTTATTTACTGTTGATTACCAAGAAATTATTTTCCTGCTGGTAGATTTTGCAATCTGTTCCATTTGCTGTGTGCTACCCTTGCTCTATGAAATTGATACCTGGGTTATAGATTATGCTGTTACTGTATTCCCTGTACCAGTGGCGTTGCTAGGGCTGGTGTCACCTGGTGCGGTAGAAAATGGTGTCACCAGCACAACACCCCCCCTCCCATCGGGGGCGATCTCTCTGCTTAGCCCCGCCCCCACGTCGGCTGTCTGTTTACTATCTAAACCCCCATCCATGTTATCGCTTGGGTTCAAATTCTAGCACCCCCAGCAGGCCCCCAACCCCTGGCGATCTGTCTTCTGTCTGCTTAGAACCCCCCCCACACACACACATATTTGCATACATATTATATTCTGTATCCAGAAAATATCCAGAATACAGCACCACATACCTTACATCCAGTAACTTCTCTGATGCAGACCTTCTCTTTCCTCATCTTCTCCTTTCAGATCAGACCGCCATGATGATTTTTCACCCATCTCTCGTCTCTGTAGTTTGACAAAAGACATCTTAGGTTCCTACTTTTCCATCATCCTCCTACCTTATTAACAACTCACCTGCCACCTTCAGTAATAATAATAATGTGCACTAATTCAAAAGTGCTCCCGTTCTGTGTGCCGGTACAAAAAAACTCCCTCAGTGCCGCCAGTTGAGCTAATGTCCCCATAATGTGTGCAAGTATAAAATACCCCTATATAATGCCCCTAGTAAATGCCCACATAGTGCTCCTCTCCTCTTCCCCATAGTGCCCCCAGAATGTGGCAGTATAAGATTCCCCATAGTGTCCCCCAGAATGTGCCAGTATTAAATGCCCCTTCTTAGTGCCCCCATAATGTGCCTATATAATATACCCCCATAGTATTCTTCTCCCATCCAACACCATAGTGTCCCCATAATGTGCCAGCAATGCCCCCATAGTGTCCCCCATGTGCTAGATATGCCCCCATAGTGTCTCCCATGTGCCAGCAATGCCCCCATAGTGTCCCCTATGTGCCAGCAATGCCCCCATAGTGTCCCCTATGTGCCATCAATGCCCCCATAGTGTCCCCTATGTGCCAGCAATGCCCCCATAGTGTCCCCCATGTGCCAGCAATGCCCCCATAGTGTCCCCCATGTGCCAGCAATGCCCCCATAGTGTCCCCCATGTGCCAGCAATTCCCCATAGTGTCCCCCATGTGCCGGCAATGCCCCTATATTGTCCACCATATGCCAGCAATGCCCCCATAGTGTTCCCCATGTGCCAGCCATTGCCCCAAAGTGTCCCTTTATGCCAGCAATGACCCCCAGCGCAGCCCAGCGCCTCACAGAAAAACAAAACAAAACACATACTTACCTCCATGGCAGTGATGCGATGCAGGCCTGTCCCGAGCAGTACAGCTCAGGCGGAGCGATGACGTAATCGCGCCGCCTGCACCGGCCTCTGATAGGCTGCTGGCCTTGTGCCGGCAGCCTATCAGAGGAACAGGGAAGAGAGATGCCTCTCCTCCCCTGCTGCAGTGTTCATCTGTATCGCGATACAGATGAATGTAGGGAGATGAGTGCTTCCATAATGCAAGTGCTCATCTCTCATCTCCTGGTGGTGTCACCCAGGGGCGTAGCTAGAAATGACTGGGCCCCACAGCAAAAATGTTATGCAGCCCCCCATAGCTAAACATTTTTATGGGCCCCCTCCCGGATCTCCCACCCCACCCCCACATACCTATCGGACCTCCCACCCCTTTCAGAGCTTCCACCCAAACACCCTCCAGGACCTCCCATCCCAACATCCCCACACCCTCCCTAGATCCCCCATCAGTGTCATCCACACATCCCCCATCAGTGTCACTCCATACATCCCCCATCAGTGTCCTGCACACATCCTCCCATCAGTGTCCTCACACACACCCCCATCAGTGTCCTCCACATATCCCCCATCAGTGTCCTCCACATACCCCTCAGTGTCATCCACACATCCACACATCCCCCATCAGTGTCCCCCCTAAGTGTCATCACACATCCCCCATTAGTGTCCTCCACACATCCCCCATCAGTGTCCTGCACACATCCCCCATCAGTGTCCTCCACACATACCCCCATCAGTGTCCTGCACACATACCTCATCAGTGTCATCCACACAACCTCCCCATCAGTGTCCTCCACACATGATTCCCCCCCCATCAGTGTCCTCCACACATACCCCCATCAGTGTCCTCCACACATCCTCCCCATCAGTGGCAACCATACATCCCCCATCAGAGCTTCATATTAACCTGCTATACTACTATTATGGCTAAAAACCTCAGTAATAGTTTCCCATATATAATAAATTTATATATATATATATATATATATATATATATATATCAGAAGCATAAATATATATTATCATACTTCTGATGTACATGAATGCATAATTTAGCCTCTATTTCTAAAAGGTTGCCACCAGGACTAGAACTCACAACCATTCACATTAGAGGCAAAAACCCTAACCACTGAGCTATGAAGCTCAATGATAAATTATATTGGAAAAACCTCCTAGTAGTGTATCATGAATTAGGTATTCCTATATAGCAGAAGTATAATTAAATAAAAAAATAAATGTGTAATTACTATATATAAATGTAGTAATTACACATTTATTTTTACTGTATTTTGTGTCATACATTTCTTTTACAATTACTGAAAAAGAAATATGTAATTTATACTTCGGTTGTATAGTGTATCATGTATCACTCTGCTGTATAGGAATACCTAATACTTGATAAACTACTATGAGGTTTTTCTAATACAGTTTACCATTCAGCTCCATAGCTCAGTGGTTAGTGTTCTTGCCTCTGATATGAAAGGTTGTGAGTTCGAAGCCTGGTGGCAACTTTTCAGAAATAGAGGCTAAATTAGATTAAAATACATTGGGTGTCCCCAAGCATACTGACAATGCTTGGGATACCCCCTTCATGTTCATTGCACTGACTCCATATATGGACACAATCATATATGGAGTCAGAGCTCAGACCGGGAGCGATCAGTGCAGTGAATAAATTATCTTGTGCAGTGAATAAATTATCTTGTGCTGGCAGCCGGCACTGGTGTCACCCATCAGTTGCGGCCCGCACCCCCCTTGCAACGCCACTGCCCTGTACCGTTCTCGAAATACCAACTTCATTGTAGAGTTCTCTGCTTGAGATTCATTTAAATCAGATAATTTGAATATTGTTAAAATCCTTCTGTTAAATGTGTAATACAAATGTGAATCATATTAGATACTTTGTATCACAATAGTCTCTGAGTGAGACCTGATATGCTTGAAATTACAGAAGGTAAGGCGGTTTATTATGAATGGTGGCACTCAATTAGCCATCTCTGTTGTATGATAAAATTAAACTGCAATAATGGATTTAATAGTACATATGCCCTGGAATAGTCTTTGACACAGGTTAATTAGAAATTTCTAATCTAATTTCATTTTTGCCCAATTTATCACCCACGGAGATATAGATAAAAGAAAGAGACATATCTTTATAAATGACCATAAGGCAGTGTATTATATTGTGGGAAAATATAGCACCATGTCGGCAGGGCCTTAAAGGGGTTGTCCTAGCTACAGATAGGTCATCAATATCAGGTCTGCTGAGGTCCAACTTCATGCACCTCACAATCAGCTGTTGGTGGTGTTCATGTGAGCTCTGTATCATCTTCAACGTTTACCTGCATCCCGCCTTTCTTGTAGCGGCAGTGTACGGTAAATACAGCTGTTAGTCCCATTCAAGGGAATGGGAGAGAAAGATGTAATGGCACAGCTTCCTCTCCCAAAGATTTGAACTCATTTGAATTCCTTTATAGGGTAATTATTGTCAGTAAATTTTCTTATTTTAAACATATTTTTGAAATGATTGTGTTGTTTATTGCTTTCATTTTTTCACATTTAATTTGTGAAAGCAGGATTACAAAGCTAACATGTCATAGAGCTGTAGCCAGTGATCACAACATCACCGTTTCCTATGCTAGTGTGGCTGATGTAAATGTAAACTCTCAACTGCTGTTCCAGCTCGGAGCATCTTAGGTAAGATGGAATCAATCACATACCTAAGATAAAAAATATAATTCCCTTTCACAAAATGCAATTGAATATGCAGGCAGCATGTTATAGAGCAGGAGCTGCTGAGCAGATGTATAGTTTTGTGGGAAAATATTCATAATTTATACACTTATATGTTTGCTTTTTCTAACTTAAAGGGGTTGTCCCATGAAAAATATTCTACAGTTTTCAAACCAGCACCCGGATCGGAATACTTTTTTGATTGCATGTAATTAAAAATTTAGCATAGCCAATGGGTTATTGAATAAAATGTATCTGTATAGCGCCACCTGCTGTTTGTGTGTTTTTTTATTTCTTTGTCCGGCTCACTGAGAAGGGCGCACATGCTCAGTTTCATCCTTTAACTGCCTCCTGAGCTGTGATAAGGATAAAACTGCAGCATAAAGGCCCGTTCCAGCGAAAGCTTGTTCCTGACACTCTGCCCATCTAAATGTGGCACCTATCACCCAAAGAACAAGTGAAACGCTTGTTCATCAGGTGATCCTGTCGTGTGTGCAGGCACTTCATTTATCCAATCAATAAATTTGCTTTGCTAAATTTATATCAAGCTGGCAGCTTATGGGGAGTATTCTTTCTGCTCCAGCAAGTGGGGGGGGGGGCCCTTGCTGGAGCAGAAAGAATACTCCCCATAAGCTGCCAGTATATATACGGCTTATTATGTAATTCACTCTGTGTACTGTTAGATTTTAACCAGGGCATGGATGCTCATTAGAAATTCCCTTGAAAACCATACCTTCAATGTGTATTTAGCTTTGGTGTGTCTGAAGAATACTCATGCTCTTATTCCTCCTACAATAGAGAATCCATGAATAGCTTTATAATATGTCTGTATACATGTAGAAGGATAAAGAGACTCTATCACCCCTTCGATAACCACATCCTGATAATTTGGACGTGGGGATATAAAAATAAATGGGCTGCCTAAATACACACATTTAATATGGCTTAATGTGCTTGCTTGGGTTTATTCATCCAAAAGACTGGATTTCCAAAAATAGTATATGGTATACTAACAAAAATAAACCATAGCACCTGCCTTACAAAAGACACTTGATTAAGTGGTTGAAATTAGATTCGTGCAGAAATTGCAAGCGGTATCATTTGCTGCCTCCTATTTCCTTACTCTGGCGCCCAAAACAAAATGCTGAGGTTAAAGGTGATTTAGGGGAAAAATATATTAAGGCTTTCAGGCTATTTTTGGAATTTCTGGGGAGATCCTACCGCGTGACCTCTCTTGACTTTAGTTTGGATGAACTATTGAAGCATTCCACTCTGCAAGTCATTATAAGTAAGTGCTCCCGAACTACAGCAAACTGTGTGGAAGTTGATTACATGAACTAGAAACTCATTCAGGATGGGAATAGTTACACCGACTTCATATGGTTTATTCATGACACTCTTACTGACCAAATCTATTTAGAACGTGATTAATGTGTCAGTTGGGCCTTTAAATCTCTCATTGAAATCTTAAAGGCACTGGATTAGATAAAAAAAAACCTTAACTATATCCAGGTTTAGATTAAGGTTAGTTTATGAATTGTTTGTGTCTATTATGTCACTATTTCATATACAAATTGGTATAAAATGTAGCACAAAAGGTATAATGTTTACAATAAGATATATTCATTTTCATCCTGTAATATGGCTGAAAGATCCACAGCAATAGGCGTTCTCATAGAAGGCTGCGTGGTGACAGCTTATATTACTGAATTACACTCCTGTGTATATTACATCTGATTTATATGTTCCTCTTAAGAGCAAGGCCATTTATGGCTTAGTGTTTATTGTCATTTACGACATGTTAAACCTTTGTTGCTTTTCCAACTTAAACAAAAACTCAAGGCATCAGACAGAATCACATATTTCTTCCATAACAAGGCACACTGAATATAAATTCTAAGACAAATGGCAACATTGTAGAAGGATTTGAAATGAACAATAAATATGAAAGCCTAAAAATTATATAAAAACTTCATAATACATTTTTTACCATATGGTTTTGAATGCAAAGCTCACTGACACAGATTGGAGGGTGCCCAGTGGTGAAAATTTCTCTCTAAAGAAGAAGAAGCTGTCTATGCTTAAAAGTGGACAGGGTGCCTGTATATTTCCCTGTCAGCCAGCTTCTATATGTTAACATCTTCACAAAAGTGTACACTGCAGAGCATCTGGTGGCTTGTCTGTTCCTCACGTATATGAAATTCCCTCTTTTTTTAACTCTATTCCTAGTAAAGTCTTCAGTCATTGTGTCCCTTTTGTATTTTAATCCTTTAACTTCCAGGATTACTGGTAATGTTCGATAGAAATCACAAGAACTTATATTTTTAAACATTTCACAAAGGTCTACCCACCCCCTCCCACACACACAGAAATGTAAATATAGCATATACAAATGGTATAAAAATGGTATACAGTATGGTAAATTATGATTGCATCTTTTTTTTAAGAACGGTACTGAGCTAGGTTCTATTGTGTTGAATAACTGCGCTAAAGTTACCTGCAGACATGATTGAAGGAAATTGTGGGAAGGTTGGGTGGGTTATCAATTAGAGTAGATGTAAGATATATACAGTATGTATATATATTTTTAATGTAGTAATACAATATATGAAAACTAGAAATAGTAAATATATGATTAAAATCTAAAATACATAAATAACATTAAATATAGTTATATATTATTGAGTTAAACATTTTTCAATTTACATTAATTTGCAAATTGTCTACTAAAAAATGGCAAAGATGACCACTGAATATCTTTTCCTTATTATAATAGCTTGATAATTTTGCAACAGTTAAAAAAAAATCTGAACATTTGGGAAACTAGTTGAATGGAAATATCTTTCTACAGTACGCAACATTTACAAGAGAAACATGAAAAAGTACTAAAGTCCCTCCGAGTGATGTACCTACCACATTTCCATCCATTTACTGTAAAGGAATGAGTCACAGTGAGGTGAACACACCACAAAATATTTATTCTCTATGTCTGGAAATCACTAAAGACTAACGAAAAGGTACACAATTTATACTAATACAACTTGCTGGTTAGGTTTGCTGTGTATACATGCAAGACAATAATGTTTTTGTAAATATTGCTATTTTTGAAAGATTAATCCTAAAAATCAAACCAAGTACATACAACAAATGCAACTAAAGCATAGTAAGCCATGGGTCTTCATCTGTTATCCATGTAGGAGAATTTGGTCTTCGCTGCAAGAAATAGGGATAGCCTCTTTTCCACAGCTGTGCTTTTGGATAAATCCAAGATACCAAAAGCAATGTGGAAGTAACACCCAGGTTTCTGACATACACTGAACAAAAATATAAATGCAACACTTTCAGTTTTGCTCCCATTTTGCATGAGCTGAACTTAAATATCTAAAACATTTTCTACATACACAAAAGACCCATTACTCTCAAATTTTTTTTTTTACAAATCTGTCTAAATCTGTGTTAGTGAGCACTTCTCTTTTGCTGAGATAATCCATCCCACCACACAGGTGTGGCATATCAAGGTGCTAATTAGACAGCAGGAATATTGTACAGGTGTGCCTTAGATTGCCCACAATAAAAGGACACTCTGAAATGTGCAGTTTGATCACACAGCTCAATGCCACAGATGTCGCAACGTTTAAGGGAGCGTGCAATTGGCATGCTGACTGCAGGAATGTCTACCAGAGCTGTTGCCAGAGCAATGAAAGTTCATTTCTCTACCATAAACCATCTCCAAAGGCGTTTCAGAGAATTTGGCAGTACATCCAACCGTCCTTACAATCGCACACCACGTGTAAGCACACCAGCCCAGGACCTCCACATCCAGCATGTTCACCTCCATGATCGTCTGAGACCAGCCACCCGGACAGCTGCAGCAACAATCGGTTTGCATAAATAAAGAATTTATGCACAAACTGTCAGAAACCGTCTGAGGGAAGCTGATCTGCATGCTAGTCGTCCTCATCGGGGCCTGGACCTGACTACAGTTCGCCGTCTTAACCGACTTGAGTGGGCAAATGCTCACATTCGATGGCGTCTGACATGTTGGAGAGGCGTTCTGTTCATGGATGAGTCACGGTTTTCACTGTTCAGGGCAGATGGCAGACAGCATGTGTGGCGTTGTGTGGGTGAGTGGTTTGCTGATGTCAATGTTGTGGATCGAATGGCCCATGGTGGCGGTGGGGTTATGGTAAGGGCAGGCATATGTTTTGGACAACGAACACAGGTGCATTTTATTGATGGCATTTTGAATGCACAGAGATACCGTGACGAGATCCTGAGGCCCATCGTTGTGCGATTCATCCACGACCATCACATGTTGCAGCATGATAATGCACGGACCCGTATTGCAATGATCTGTACACAATTCCTGGAAGTTGAAAACATCCCAGTTCTTGCATGGCCAGCATACTCACCGAACATGTCACCCATTGAGCATGTTTGGGATGCTCTGGATCGGTGTATACGACGACGTGTTCCAGTTCCTGCCAATATTCAGCAATTTTGCGCAGCTATTGAAGAGGAGTGGACCAACATTCCACAGGCCACAATCAACAACCTGATCAACTCTATGCAACGGAGATGTGTTGTAGTGCGTGAGGCAAATGGTGGCCACACCAGATACTGACTGGTTTCCCCCCCCCTCCCCCCAGTAAGGCAAAACTGTGCACATTTCAGAGTGTACTTTTATTGTGGGCAGTCTAAGGCACACCTCTGCAATATTCATGCTGTCTAATCAGCACCTTGATATGCCACACTTGTGAAGTGGGATGGATTATCTCGGGAAAGGAGAAGTGCTCACTAACACAGATTTAGACAGATTTGTGAACAATATTTTAGAGTAATGGGTCTTTTGTGTATGTAGAAAATGTTTCAGATCTTTGAGTTCAGCTCATGCAAAATGGGAGCAAAACCGAAAGTGTTGCATTTATATTTTTGTTCAGTGTATATAGTGCAGTTCTTTGTATGGCTGTCTAAAAGTGATCCAAATTTGCCCATATCAAGAACTGTGTTCACAGATTATATCAAACAAGGGGGAAAAGGAATGACAGGATGTAAGAGTATGATAGGATATTGTCGATATTATTAGCAATGTATATATTTTAGAATAGAGATTCATCTGAGTGAGGCCACTAAATGGACCTCACATGTATTTATCTAAAAACTAGTATTACAATATAGTTTTCAGAAAATCGTATGGAATATATACTGGCATAATGTGTAATGTATGTCTACACGTTCCTTGCAGTTGGTCACTTATAGTTTTTGTAGATTTTCTGCAGCAACTTTTCATCTGTATTAGTAGAGGTGGGCAAATCGATTGATCTGTCAGAGAGGTTTGAGCAATCAGTTTTGTGGTGTATTTGCAACTTGTACTAACTCCATGCTATAATCCTAATATGGAGATGATTAAGCTGACTTATGTAAAAATAGAACACCATGTATTTATTCAGGATCTATCAACTTCAATGTGGAGGTCAACTAAACCATATTGTTTCTAAATCACAGACTCTCACATTATGACTGGACAAGCAGCAATTGACCTCATGGTTAACATATGATATTCTGCAATTTATTAGACTGCCCACAAGGCTAAAATTCACAGCAAAACTCAAAATCTTCATCATGTATCAGGTCAAATGTGGATTTTACATTGACGTGACTTCATAAACTGCATGTTCTGTTTCTTAATATATTTCTATCACTCTATTCCACCCTTTATTGTTTTTAAATTTCACATTTGTAAAATAGAGCTTAATGAATGCTTAGAATTGAGTGGATTGTAAAGAAATATCTATATTTAATAAATTGATATTCATCTCACTATATATACAGTGCATATGATTTTACATAGGCCCTTCCTGTATTTTGCCTTCCTGAGACACCATATCCCTCCCTACCAGTAACGCTTCTAGGGGTGAATACCTCTCTAGCATAGTATGTGATAAAAAAAAGGCAGGATTTTTCCCCTCACATGTTCAAATTGCTCACTGATATATAGTATGAACCCACTGCATGTTACAGGTGCTGAATTACACCACAGAGCCATCATACTGCTGTGTACATAAACCCAACATAGGGTTCAATAGCATACGGCCTTATGCACATGACTGTGTCCGTATTGCAGTCCGCAAACCACGGATATACAAAATATGGATACTTTCCGTGTGTAATCCACATTTTTCTCACTCCTATTACTAGATATTACTTTTCTTGTCCACAATATGACAAGAATAGGACTTGTTCTATAATTTGCCGACCAGACACACAGATGCGGACAGCACATGAATGACATCCGATGACAACCATGTGCAGTCCATTTTTTGTGGCTCCTTAGAAATAAATGCAAAAAATGAGGATGGGACACAGATACAAAATACAGTCATGTGCATGAGACAGTATTATAACAGTTGTAGTTTATGTACTATTGTATCTTTGAGGATTAGAGTAAGTTTGCAAATAGCCTAACAACTAGGAATTAGGTTTTCCAATATCAATCTTCCAACTTTCCAGGCAGGGGCGTAACTACCATAGTGGCAGACCATGCGACTGCTATGGGGCACAGGGAAAGAGGGGGCCCAGTCATAGTTGGGATTATCTCCTCTTCTACTGGGGTGAAAACTTTGTTGGAACTCTACCCTCTAAACTCTAAAGGAGCAACTTTTAGCAAATGAGGCAGTGGAAAAAATGGCCCTATGGTCATTGAAAGGGGTTTAGGTGGAAACCCTTCTGTTCTGTGTGTGTTTGGGGGGGGGGGGCTAGTTTGATCCTTGCTATGGGGCCCTTACTTCTCTATGAAAGTCACCGCTTCCAGGGGAAGCTTTGACCCTCACATCTCCCTGTTACTTTAACATTCTGTCTTTATTGCTTCAATATATTACTGTAGATGGAAATTGCAATTGACATATTGATAATTTATACTGGAATAAACAAAATGTTGAAAACCTGTAGACTATAGGTGAACAGTCCTACATAGGCAATGCTTTTCTTTTCCTGCAGAAACAGTCTGTCATCACTATTGTAGGAAGTTTCTTCACCTGTGCCTTGCACAGATTCACTGACATGTAATGCTTCCTGTGTGTTTAGCAGCTGCCGTGTCTAATATATAGTACATCGTCCCACTTGCTACAGAATATCCTAATGCGCAATTTAGATACTGCAGAACTTCTTTTTGAAAAGTGTTAGGGTGTTTTATATCCATCTTCCAATGGCAGAATAATGTACCTCTAATAATAATAATAATAATGAAAATAATAATAATAAAAGGACAGCTCTGATTGTCACAGCTTGTATATATCCCCTTTATTATTATTGTTACCTTGTTTCTTGTCTTTTATGTTTGGTGAGATAAGAATTTTGCATTCGGGTTTTTACTTTTGTGAGCAATCACAAAACTTTAATAACCAATGAGAATAACCAGTGTAATAAAAAAAAAAGCGACACAATCCTGGGTAATGAATTATGATCTAATGTGCATAGCCACAGGAAAATAATGTATCTGCTGTTAGGGGAACCACTTTATTCCTCTTGTGCCACTGAAACTACTGTGCACACGTGGCCAATCTGACATAATATATCTAACAAATTCTTAACAAACAGAAATTTAATATCAATCTATTTTTGTCTTTTCTATATTTATGTATTTTATGTTTAATAAACATTATAAACATATAAAAGCAAAATTGTCTAGTAAATGCTTTACATTTACACTGGAGACTCTGTTAGGAGCCTTGGTTGCAAATTCCATCAAAAGTACAGGTCAAAATAGCGTAGCATGCTAACATTTCTAACAAACACGATGGATGACATTATAGTCATTATATTTGATGTTCTGCTCCAATAATGGAGCAGAACAAAAGAAATGACTCTGAGGTGAACCCAGACTAATTAAATAGTCATATTTATTCTTCCTGATCATATCTTTAAGCAATGTATTGTTACAGGTTCATATTGTAGTATACCTTGAAAATATATGCCTCACATATTTAAAAGTATTCAAATTTGGTTACAAATTATTTCTCAAAGCCGTCCCTGTGCTGACATACACAGGAACATATGTTCTGCATGCCTTGATGTTAAAATAAAAGAGCAAATGGGCAAAAGCCCAGAGTTATAGATGTCTGTTCAGGTTACAAGTTAATGTGTGGCTTTATGTAAAAATATTCTCAAAACAAGTGTAAAGAAAAGTAGAGCTCATAGAAGCTAATCAGATGTCAGCTCTAATTTTCCCAAATTCCTTTATAATATGAAAGCAGCAATCTGAATGGTTGCTGTGAAGAACTGCTCCACTTCCCATTGCACTTGTTTTGATAAATCACAAAACTCTGAACATTGCTGCACATTTAGCGGTACCACAATTGAAACAGAATTGTCTAACAAACTAATCTATTTATTCATGATTCCTATTCCTGGATCACAATAGTGTTTTATATCCCAATGAATGTTATGATGGTGAATATAAATGATCTAAAATAAAATAATAATAATAATAATCATAGTGTCAACAGATTATTAAGTTATTAGGTGCACAAATTACAAGTGTACTGACAAATTAAAGTGAGTGATTACATTTACTGTTTACATTTCTATACATTTTTTACTTCAGATAAAATGTATTAAGCTACCATATATATATATATATATATATATGTGAATCTGCAAAAAAGTGA
Organism: Bufotes viridis; assembly: GCA_033119425.1. Taxonomy (NCBI): domain Eukaryota; kingdom Metazoa; phylum Chordata; class Amphibia; order Anura; family Bufonidae; genus Bufotes; species Bufotes viridis. The sequence goes on from CM065592.1 coordinate 163,975,459, forward strand.
TAAAAACATTAATCAATTGTATCATCATACAGTCTGCCTATACCTTAAGAACTAGTGGTCTATATACAATGATTGTGTTCCGAAGAAAAAAAATTCCAATATATATATATTCCTGTGTGTGTGTTATATGTCTATAATGCGTCTATATTTAAGATGACTTTTAAAAAAAATTGCAAAGAAGGAAAGAATAAAAAAATAAGTACATTGATGTATAACTTATAACATTGTAGCCTACACTTTCTAGGAATCTGGAACTAGAATAGTCAAAACAAAATATTTATTTTTATTTTTTTCAAGCAATATGAATCTATTAAAATTCTATATACGATCATATATTATTCATATGAATTATTCGTAAAATATTATGTTATCTATCATATCACATAAAATTGGATCTATCGCCTTATTTTTATTCTTCAGTCATTTCGTAGTCTCATGCAATTTATAATGTATAATTTAGGTTAGGTTATGATATATAATCGATTGCTGTTATTATTATGATAATATATAGTAATATAATATTATGTCATAGATTTCTTAAAGATCGTATGGCACATTGCTAATCCCTCTACTGCTTACCTTGAATAGAATTCAACTGATTGAAAGTTTATGTCTGTTCAGTATGTTTCTGTCTCCTCCTCCTCCTCCTCCTGTTTTATCCTAGCTTCTTGTGCTTGTTCTGCAAGAGATTTTATAGACCCTGCTCCAGCCTCCGCACTCCAATCCCTGCCTAGGTTTCTCTTACATCATTTTTTAGAGTTTTTCCACTGATCTTTTATTTTAAGACTGTACTTCCTTTGTGTAACTCACTATTCTTTTTACCTTTGTTGTTGTTTAATTGCAGGCTGTAGTTGACAGCTTTCAAAAGGTAAAAATAAATAATATGGTTTGGTTAATACATTACATAAATCATAGGAGATTTATATGAGTTGTGAAAAGGGATGATTATTGGCTTTCGGACCAAGTGTGGCAGTATTTGTGAAACTGCGCAATTTGTGAACTGTTCATATGCTGCTGGTAAAAGTATATTGTGAGTGGACAAATTACACAATTTTGAATAGGCAAAGTGATGCGACCACCATGTGTCACTAATGTGAGAGGTGAACATCGGCTACAAAGGTGCGCAAGGGTGGACCAACACATTACAGTGGAGCAGCTCACCACCAAAAGGAACCAGGGGGCAACTAGACGTCTGTCTAAAACAACAATTCAGTGAACTCCACTGCGTATGGGGCTCTGAAGCAGACGGATTGCCACTGCACCTCTGCTAATGAAGTTGCATTGGTAGAAAAGGTTTCAATTTTCACATCAGTATCAGAATTGGTCCTCTGCTGATTGGCAAAGAGTTGCCTTCCCGGATGAGTCACATTTTCTGCTTCATCAAACAGATGTGTGTTGGCATGCCGGGCAAGAAACATCAGAGAACAAGCACCCTGCAACCTTTGCTGGAAGAACATAAGCTGGTGGTGGCAGCGTTATGGTCTAGGGATTGTTGTTGTGACATTCTCTGGGCTCACTTATCCATGCGGAAGGCACTCTCAATCGATTTAGTATGAATCAAGATCACTAATACCCATATATGGTGATATACTTCCCTGGAGTGGATGATATCTTCCTGCAAGACAATGACACATGTCACACAGCTAGAAATGTTTGACATTGGTTAGTAGAGCATGACCAAGAATTCCAAGTACTTCCCTGGCCTCTCAATTCCCTAACTCCTAACTTGAACCCGATTGAGCATCTGTGGGACCACCTCGATTGCTCTATGGATCCTCCTCTATGCTCTCGCCAGCAGCTGTGGAATGCACTGCAGTCAGCATGGCTCCAGATAGCGGAACAACCTACCAGAACCTTATTGAGTCACTCCTAACCCATCTAGCTTCTGTCCATGCTGCACACAGAGGTTACTCTGGATATTAGCTGGTGGTCATAATAATGTGTACAGTGCCTTTGGGAAGACTTCAGATCCTTTCACTTTTTTCACATTTTGTTATATTCCGGCCTTGTGCTAACAGAAAGAAAAAAAATCATGTTTTCCCATTTACTCAATACCCCATAATGAGACAATGTAAACAGAATTTTAGAAATGTTTGCAAATTTATTAAAAAGGAAAAACTAAAATTTTGCATGGATTTAAGTATTCCGACGTTTTACAACGATACTTGAAATTTAGTTCTGTGGGATTTCCAATTCTCTTGATCATCGTTGAAATATTTCTATACCTTTATTGGAGTCCACCTGTGATAAATTCAGTTGATTGGACATGATGACATGATTTGGAAAAATAGACCACTGTCTATAAAAGGTCTCATTACTGACAATGTATATCTGAGGAAAAACCAAGCCATGAGGAGAAAAGAACTGGAGGCATAAATCTGGAGAAGAGTAAAACATTTCTGCTGCACTGAAAAAATCCCAGGAGCATAGTAGTCTCCATCATTCTTACAGCTGACTGCCCACCAAATTAAGTAATCAGGGGGAGAAGAGCCTTGTTAATAGAGGTGACCAAGACCCAATTACCACTCTGGCTGAGCTTCAAAGAGCCTCAAGGAGCCTTAAAGCAATCACTGCAGCACTGCACTTATCTAGGCCTCTACATAGTAATACACATGAAAGTTTGCAAAAAAAAAAAAAAAAGCACCTAAAGAAATCAGACTGTGAGAGAAACAAAATTCTCTGGTCTGTTCAAACCAAAATTGAACTTTTTGGCATCTGTACAGTGAAGCATGGTGATGGTAGCATCATGCTGGGAGTGAGGTGTCTCTATTCAGAAAGCTAAATAGTCAAAAGTACAGAGATATTCTTAACAAAAAATGTGCTCTGGACCTTAGACTGGGCTGAATGTTTACCTCACAACAAGACAATGACCCTAAGCACATATCCAAGACAAAACAGGAGTGGCTTAGTGACAACTCCTTGAATGTACTTGAGTGGCTCAGCCAGAGCTCTGACCTGAACCCAAATGAACATCTCTGGAGAGACTGAAGGTCACCATCCATCCTATCGGCTTGAGAGAATCTGCATAGAGGAATGACAGAAAAACCCCAAATCCAGGTGTGCAAACCTTGTGGCATCGTACCCAGAGGCTGTAATCACTGTCAACAGTGCTCCAACTGACAAAGCCCTCAACATAACAAAATGTGAAAAAAGTTAAAGGGTCTAAGACATTCCGATTGCACTGTATATACATTTCATTAATGTACCACCAAATAATCCAGAAAGTCTTATAAATTGATGCTTGGATTTAGCCATGAACTGTGATTTTTTTCCCCCCAAGGCATATGTAAGGAATTGAATACATAGAGACAATGAACCAATAAGAAGATCTCTCGTATTATGAAAAGAAGTACTGTAGTAGTAGAATATGTTAGTAAAATATATTAGTAGAAAATGTTTTTTACTTTCTCCCTGAAGGCCAGAAAACTGGTGTAGAAGATAATAAACATGGCGGGGCCCTATCCCCATCGTCACCATGCCCTATTTTTATGGCAGAGTCTTTAAGGAACCTGGTCATACCCAATCTGCCGAACATGCTTTCTTATGTAGAAGACAAGAAAAGTCAATGGCGGGACGAAATGCTGTGTTGTTCTGTACTTCACACTTTTCTAGATTATACAATTGCATTAAATGAGTTGTCTGAGATTCCTTAGCACCTCAAGTGGTCTCTCAGTCTATCTTTGGGACTATTTGGGTAATTTATTAAGACCGGCATTTTAGAAGCCGGTTTTAATACCCCTGCGCTGGCGCTTGATGCCCCTCCTTTTTTTTAGAGATGCCGGCCTCTACATAACTTAGGTGCATCCACCGCTGGCACCCAACAGCCTTAAATGTACGTCAGCTTCCATGTTGGCATAAAGTTAGATCATTTTTTACGACAAAAACTTGCGTAGAAAATTATAAATGAGACGGGCCTGACGGCTTGCCCTTTTCCCTGCCCACGCCCCCCTTTTTTAGAATTGGCGTACATGGTGTGGAAGAAGTCACAGATTCAGCTGCAAATCCCCTTTGTGACCGAATCTGCAACAGATATACATAAAAAGTGGTGCATGTCTAATCATAAATGACCCCCTATGTCTATATTGCAGATAGTCATCTCTGCTTCTACTGACCTCAACTCGTTGCTAGGCAGAGAAACTCTCAGGTGTGGAGAAAAAAGATCACTTTGGATATAATTCTATTCTCCACCAAAGACAATTCTTAATTGCTGGTAATCTCTCCTTCAGACCTTATTGAGAATGATGTCCTGGTTATGTGAATTCTAGGGATTCAGATGTTATTGATCTTTCATTTGTAAAAGAGTTGCACATTATGTTTTTGCCCCTACCTGGACGAGTTAACCTTATTGCAATAAATGACTCGACACTGGACTGAGTTGGTGTCACTACAAGTAGGCCTTTTTCATTATTAAAATAAAAATCTTTATATAGCGCCAACATATTTTTCAGTGATATACAATCAGAGGGTTTATGTACAGACAAATTCATACATTACATAGCAACAAACAAGTCAACAATTAAAACAAAAGTAGTGAGGGCCCTACTCATAAGAGTTTACAATCTATGAGATTTTAAAGTATTTTATTCCTGGTCCTTATTCACTCTATGACTCCCATGTTTCTAGGACTGCTATGGCTGAAATGGCATTTTCTAGTGTTTGGCTGACTGACCAAATTACCCAATGGCCATTTTGTTTACAGACTTTATCAAGAAATATTTATGTTTTTTCCTCTTTTCCAGTCTATTTTATCACCTTCCCTTCTAAGATACCTCAACTTACCAAGATTTTGCCGATATGTTTTCCAAGCAAAAGGCAGAGAGAGACCCTCTCAGGATGATATGTTTTCCAAGCAAAAGGCAGAGATGCCCCCACCTTATTATTCCTATGACTTGCCTAACCTCTCATTCAGGGAGTGAACTACCTAGGAATAGAATATACCCTCTGTCCTTACCTAACTCAGATACCTTGTCTACCTACATCAAGAAAAATCTGGGGAGGGATTTTCCTGGCAGTCGGTTGGAGTTGGATCCAAATTATCTCAACAGTTAAAGGGGAGCAAATTTCTTGTGGTTTCTTTTCTAAGAAGCTCACCTCAGCAGAGAGAAAATATTGCTTTGATGACTATAAACCTCTGGCTGCAGAACTTGATCTGTAGGAATTGCATCATCTTTTGGAAGAGCCAAATTTCCCTGTGACTATATTTACGGACCATAAAAATCTAGAGTATCTCTAATCTGCTGACAGGTGGAATCCTCATCAGACATGATTGGAAATCTTCTTCTGCCATTTTAAGTTTATCATTAACTGTCATCTTGTGGTGAAGAATCATAGAGCTCATGTGTTCTCCAGATCCTTTGACTCTTCAGACACCTTTTCCAGCTCACTTTAACCGAATTCCACCCTTGCTGTTTTTAATACTGCTGTGGTAAAAACCCCAGGGAAAAGTACCTGAAGGTTCTTGTCTGGAAGTCTTGTCTTGGGCTCATTCTTACAGTACACAGACCTCTGAACTGCTGTCTTGCTTTTTATTTGTGGTCAATTTGGAGACAAGACGTGAAAGAGTCTGTCTCCTCCTATACTAAAAGTGCACAGTTTAAGTCTTCCCGGTCAGCTCCACCAGGCCTTCTCCAACAACTGCCAGTTTCAAAATAACCCTTATCTGAGATCTCCATCCATTTCATTACTGACATGCATCTGCCAAGCCTTTTATTACTATCTGAGTGGTACTGGATCGATTTTCTAAAATAGTGTGTTTCATTCCTTTGCTATGGTTGTACTCCACTCCTCAGTTGGCTCAAGTCTTCTTCAGGGAGATTTCCCACTTCCATGGAATGCCAACCCATTCTTTTTGACTGTGGAGTACAATTTGTCTCTAGATTTTGGAGAGAATTATGCAAAAAACCTGAAGATTTCTCTGCACTTATCCTCTTCTTGCCATCCTCACAGCCATGACTAGACCCAGAGGATCAACCAATCTCTTGATCAGTTTCTACGAATCCCTTCTAATATCTAATATCTAAAGACAATTGACCTGATTAATTAGCTTAAGCTGAGTTTATCCACAACTCACATCTCTAAAATTAAAACTAACTCCCCATTCTAGATTGTATACACAAGTAAGACAAAACTACCTCTTCCTATCTCTTCTCAGACCCAGGTGCCTGCCTTTGATGACTTCTATCTCAACATTCAATGTGCACCTCCATTTCTGCGTCCATTCCAAATGAATCCATCCTATCATCTTTCATTTAAAACTGACACAATCTGGATTCTTAACACTTTCCATATCTCCTTTCTTCAGCCTTTGGTTATCAACAAATATACTGAGATCAAACATCTCTAGTGTCCGTTCAAGAATTTGGCTATGAGGCAGAGTACATTTTGGATTGAAAGAAAATTGGAGGAAGAATTGAAAGAGAATTTGTGGAATACCACAACATTTAATTGACTGAAAGGATTTAGTGTAATGGAAACAAGCTTTAGGTGCCCTGTGGGGGGTTGGGCACTTTTACATACTCATCACAACTCCAGTGGTGTTTGAGCTTTCCCTCATTTGCCATGGTCATTTGTAGAGATGAGCGAATTTTCCCAAAAAATTTTATAGAAAAAATTTGGTTCGATAAGAATATATTCGCGGCGAATTTTGTTAAAAAAACTGCTATTTCCTTGCTGCCGAAAAGCCCTTATAGTGGTGTCGAACTCTGTGCCTTGCAGTAACACGCATAAGGAGTCTGCTGTGTTAGTGAAATTATACTGTAAGTCCATATGACATGCAAATGACAGGCATCGCTCTTAGAATCACTGTACACTTCACTTATTCGGCCAGTCACAGGGCCAAAACTGACCAAATAACTCAAGTGTAAACTAATCAAATGAAAGAAAAGGCCACAACGTTCATACCTTTGGGCATTTCCTGGTTTTGATTTTTTCCTGCTTGGTGTAAGTTGGGGTGCCCTTGGTGAAGATGAGTTTTGAAGTGCAAGTCAGGGGTCCCAGTGCTTTATAAAACAAGGTGGTACTGTGAAAATGCAGATGTTGATGCACACAAGGATGAGGCTGATGTTAGTACAAACAGTTCACTCTACTTTATTAAGGCAATTTAACTCCCTACCAACCACCACACAAAACTTTTGAAATAGAAGATGCATAATGCTAGTGCATATACAGTGGGCTGCCAGCATACTGCACTGAAGACCAGATTTATAATCATTGCAGCCCAAGCCCGGAAAAGAGTTATGGCTGCCTGAGAAGAGTCATGGTGTTCTTTAGGAGCTCCTGCTCTCCTCATCCACTTACTGATGAAAGCCAGTTCCCCTTTAGGGAGGAAACTAAGGAGAAAACTACCAAGCCTTATGATTTAATTTTCTTAAAGTCCTGCCCCCGTATTGAAGATGACAGGGACATTCTAGGAGATATATTACCCCTGCATGTTCACATGATACATACATTTTAAGTAAATTTTAAAAAACACAAAAAAAAAGATGAGTAGCATATCACACACTGAGAGTGAAAGGAGCAGGATTCCTCAGCTGTGAAGAGTATTTCAGGAGAGGAGTGTGCTGATCTTGTTGAAGATTGTGGACTAAGAGTTAAAAGGTGGAAAGAGCAGGGTTACCAGCAGCAAGGAATCTTACAGGAGTGTATCGGTTGTGTTGGAAAGAACAGACAGGATTAATGGCTCTCAAAAAGCTTAGAATTAAGTGCGGTATCGACTGCTCATCGAGCCAGATACTTCTGGGGTAACCTGCCTGGCATGAACAGGCCTCTAGTAGCTACAGACAATGAGAAGACAAAGCTTGAAGATTGCTTGGAGCCCGGAAGAGTTGCGAAGTTCATCAAGATTGAAAACATAAATACCAGCCCGTGGTCTCTTTGTCAGGGAAAACATCACAAGTTCCCAGTCATCATGGAAAAAGCTTAAAATCAATGTTGAAAAATATATGGCATCAGAGGTGTGTGAGGACGCCATCACAATAGGATGGGTACACCATCCAGGGCAGATTGTATATGTGGGCGACATACAGAATATAACCAGGAAACAGATTGAAGAATGGGGACAATTCGATCTGATAATTGGCGGCAGTCTTTGAAATGACTTATCTGTGGTTAACTCGCACCGGAAAGGCCTTTATGGGACAGTGGACAACTGTTTTTTGACTTTCCACAATTACTCAATAAAGTGTTGCCTAAAACAGGAGAGAATCGGGCAGTCTTTTGGTTATTCAAGAACGTGGCTGCGATGGAGAAAGCATTTCTGAAAACAATTTCTCTCCACCTGACGAATCCTGTCAAGATTGATGCAAGTGCGGTATCGGCTGCTCATCAAGCCAGATACTTCTGGGGGAACCTGCCTGGCTTGAACAGACCTCTAGTAGATACAGACAATGAGAAGACAAAGCTTCAAGATTGCTTGGAGCCCGGAAGAGTCGCGAAGTTCATCAAGATTCAAACCATAACTACCAGCGCCTGATCTCTTCATCAGGGAAAACATGACAAGTTCTCAGTCATCATGGATGGGAAGGAAGACATCCTGTGGTGCACCGAGATCGATAGGGTCTTCAGATTCCCCCCGCACTATACGGATGTCTCATAAATGAACCGCTGCTCTCGACAGAAGCTCCTGGGAAGGTCATGGAGCGTCCTGGTCATTCCGCATCTATTCGCCGCACTGAAGGATTATTTTGAAAGTTTGTAGAAGCCCCACGGGGCCCCCACGCTGCAGATTTATCATGGAGACACCAGATTTTATATTATTACATTATTATATAAAGAAAAAAAATTGAAGCACCTTCGTCACCTGGCTCCCACTGATGTCCTCCTCAACCGTCTCTTGGTCAGGAGCCTGACCACTCACAACACCAGCTCCCACACCACTCTCCTCATCACTACTTGCCCGCCTAGTGGAGGAAACGGCGGATGTCTCCTCCACATCTTGGCTTGCCAGTAGCTGCTGCTGTCTTCTAGTAGCTCGTCCTTACTGTATAGTGGAGCTGAGCCAACAGCATACAATACTTCTCTGACTGAGGGAACAGAAAAGGACAGAGGCAGGTTGAGGACAGGTGAGGGCACAGGGCCTGCTCCCAGCCCATGCCAACCAAGGGTTGTGTCTTACGAACCCACTGACTCTTGGCTGGGGGTGTCTGATGTCACTTGCAACAAAGTCGAAGATTGAGTCAACCATTCAAGAACCGCTGGGTTGCTGGTCAAGACACGACAGCTAGCTGACAGTGGGAGCGCAGGCCTCTCGAAGTGACCCCTGCTGCCAACGCCCCTTACTCTGCTGTGACCTCGCCAGAAACATTTAGGCTTCTGCAACTTCCCTGTGCAGGGCCTGGCACTTCTCTATCTGAAATACTGTTAGATTAAATAATCAAATGTTAGATCAAATATTTTTTCTTTCGCCACTAATACATGGCAAACGGCTTTAGAATATATCACTGCACTGCTGAATGGCAATTAGGCCCTCATTTTTTTCAACTTTTACACAACACAAAAGGCTTTTCAACAGATAAGTGCAACGCTGAACGGTGAATATAATTTTGTTTCACCACTAATACACGGCAAACTGGGCTTTAGAATATATCACTGCTCCGCTGAATGGCAATTAGGCCCTAATTTTTTTCTACTTTTACACAACACAAAAGGCTTTTCAACAGATAAGTGCAACACAGAACAGCGAATACATTTTTATTTCGCCAATAATACATGGCAAACGGCTTTAGAATATATCACTGCACTGCTGAATGGCAATTAGGCCCTCATTTTTTTCAACTTTTACACAACACAAAAGGCTTTTGAACAGATAAGTGCAACGCTGAATGGTGAATATAATTTTATTTCACCACTAATACACGGCAAACTGGGCTTTAGAATATATCACTGCACCGCTGAATGGCAATTAGGACCTAATTTTTTTCTACTTTTACACAACAATGGACTTTAGAATATATCACTGCACCGCTGGGTGCAGACTTTAGAAACTGGGCTTTAGAATATATCACTACACCGCTGAATGGCAATTAGGCCCTAATTTTTTTCTACTTTTACACGACAATGGGCTTTAGACTATATCACTGCACCGCTGAATGGCAATTAGGCCCTAATTTTTTTCTACTTTTACACAACACAAAAGGCTTTTCAACAGATAAGTGCAACGCAGAACAGCGAATACATTTTTATTTCGCCATTAATACACTGCAAACAGGGATTTAGAATATATCACTGCACCGCTGAACGGCAATTAGGCCCTAATTTTTTTCTGCTTTTACACAACACAAAAGACTTTTCAACAGATATGTGCAATGCTGAATGGCGAATATATTTTTGTTTCGCCACTAATACACGACAAACAGGTCTTTAGAATATATCACTGTACCGCACAAGGGCAAATATATTTTTATTTTGCCACTAATACATGGCAAAAGGTGCTTTACAACATATAACTGCACCACACAAGGGCAAATAAGACATACTGTAGAAATATTTCCTTGTAATAAACCCTGTTAATGGCTGTATCAAACAGCACTTGCACCCCAATAACAAGAACGGTTTGCTGGAATGACAGAGCTGTATAAAGGCAATTTGGATCCCCAGTCAGTGCACCAAGGTTGAATAGGATTGATCCTATTACCCAGTTTGTAACCTCCCCTACTGAACCCTATTCTACATAAATGCTGTGGAACGATTCCTCCCTATCCCTAGTCATTTGCTGCTTAGGGTAAGTGGTTGCTATTGCTAAGCAACATGTAGTGATCACCTCTTAGGCCTCTTGCACACTACCCTATGCCTTTCGAGACATACTGTACAGTCCGTGAGCGGGCCATATGTCCCGGAGCGGCATTGATCGTGCGCCCGGGAGCGCACAGCATCATAGATTACAATGATGCTGTGCATGTCGGGCCGCCCACGGGGCTATTGTCCCACACTCATATGAGTGCGGGGCAATAGTTCCACGGGTGGCCCGACATGCACAACATCATTGTAATCTATGATGCTGTGCGTTCCCGGGCGCACGATGAATGCCGCTCCTGGACATATGGTCCGCTCACAGACCGTATGTCTCGGAAGGCATACGGTCGTGTGCAAGAGGCCTTATACTGTCTGGAAGCCCCTTTCCAGGTCTCAGCAGCATCAGGTTGTCATTGTGCCCAGTCCTGAAAGATGACATCATTGGAAACATGCAGTATTTATTTATTTCTACCTTTAGAAGCTGATTGAGTATAGGTCTCTACATTCTGCTGTTTATCATTTGTTTAAGTCTTGTTTCTGTTGCTGATCATTACATTAACCCTTACATTTTTGCCTGGTACTTGTGTTTCCACAGTTCTGATTTTGCTTCTCCCTAGACCTGTAGATGCTGCACACCTGGAGCTGATTTCTTCCTGACCCTCGACTACACTTCTGCCTCTGCTGCATTGCTGTCATCAATCTAAGACTCTTCTAAATGAGCATTACCTACAGATCCACTGCGGGAAATTTCACCCCTCCAAGCAGGGGGTTTAGGGTAAAGAAGCATAACCCTTCATATTCTATTCCCTAGTTCAACCTTTGTTAATCAGATTACAGTTGAGAAGATCCACTGCTGCTCCAGCAATATAACACACACTCTCATTCTCAGCTATGCATGTTGCCATTGTATTAGCATGGAAAACATACTGTAACTGCTGCATATTTTCCTTTCATTCAACTAGTTTTTAGAGGTTTTTCCATGTTTTTCAGAAGAGAAAAACAGTACAGAAGTTATAAATATCTGGTAAGATCTAGTGTTGTTCCGTAGATTTACTTCCATTTATGTGTAGGATAAGGGATTAAGGAAAACTATTTTACAACAATGAACCAATTGGGTCTGTACTTTGGTTCCTATTTACCCAGAGAGCTAAAAAATAAATAAAAAATTGACATTTATTTCTAAATGCTTATAAACTGTTTAGATTACAACTGACATAAATGAAATGTATGACATCATCTTGATGATTTTCCCGGTATAATGCATGCAGATTATTTTTTGTGATTATAACAAACAGAGCTGCACCTTCCTCAAACAGCCGATCAGCGGGGTGCTGGTAGTTAGACCCACGTCAATCTTATATTGATGACCTATCCTGAGTATAGGTTATCAATATGTAAATCCTAGAAAACCCCTTTAAATTCATAAAATTCTGTAGAAGGCTAAAACTATAGGAGGTGAATATTGCTACTAGCAACTAAGGCTACTTTCACATTAGTGTTTTTTTGTGGATCCGTCATGGATCTGCAAAAATGCTTCCATTACCATAATACAACCACATGTATCTGTCATGAATGGATACGGTTGTATTATGTCTTCTATAGCCATGACCGATCCATCATGAACACCATTGAAAGTCAATGGGGGACGGATCCGTTTTTTTATTGTGTCAGAGACCACATGGCGGACAGAAAAACCATGCAGGCAGCCTTTGGTGTCCGCCTCCAGAGCAGAATGGTGACTGAACGGAGGCAAACTGATGCATTCTGAGCAGATCCTTTTCCATTCAGACCACTTCTGAGAGCCCATGAGTAGGGTTGTACGAACTTGAATTTTAAGTTCAGCGTCCAAAGTTCGGGTTGGGATTATCGAAGAATCCCGTTATGGATTCCGCTACCATGGACCATAATGGAATTTTGAATCCATAAGGGGATTCTTCGATGAACCCGAACCTTGGACAACACCAAGGACCTGGGGTGACGTCACCGTCATATGATCAGTGCAGGGGGCATGGCTCAGTACTTGATTGGATGAGAGGTAGTAAAGGGCCTGGTATAATGATCATGTGGCATGAGGGGTGGAGCTCCTGTGCTCTCTGTGGAGGAGAAGAAGGAAGTAGAGCAGTGAAAGACGGTTGGGCAAACTTGTTTTTTTAAGTTCAGCTTTCGGGTTCATTAAAGAATCCCCTTATGGATTCCAAATTCCGTTATGGTCCGTGGAAGCGGAATCCATAACGGGATTCGTCAATAACTCGAACCCGAACTTTGGATTCCGAACTTAAAATACAAGTTCGCTCAACCCTACCCATGACAGATCTCAGAAACGGAAAGCCTAAACGCTAGTGTGAATTTAAGTAGCCTAAGAAAAAAAATCTATGCATAGGTATGCATATACAGTAAATCTTTAAAGGACATTTTCTTGGCCCTTGTTCAGTTAACAAAGATCACTGTCTAAGGAGAAAGAGTCACAAAAAGAACATGTGCTTCTTCTCTTTACTTTTATAGTCCAAGCAGAGTGTTTCACATTTTAGCATTAAGCAGCTGTTATTTCCACTGTACAAATTTTCCCACACCAGAAAATGTCATATCACCTTTCAATTATTTATATTTTTGGTGCCAGAGATTGAGAGATAATATCTCTGGATCAACACTATAAAGAGTGGAAGCTATAGCTTCTGTGTCACTTCTAGGGAGGTTTCAATATCTCATGTCTCAAACATTTCCTTCAATATGTTTTAAAAATAATTATGGTTAGATTGATGGACTGGTGCAGTATATCTGTAGTTCTGGGTACACTGCTACTGAACAAAACAGATGTATCAGATGGTTACTGGTAACTGTGACAGCTTTCTGCACATGCTGACTTTAACTAGGTATGCAATTGCATCTATACACCATTAAAATATACTGTTTTATCAGTTACTGCAAAACTCAGAAGGAAAGCATATTATTTTTCATTAGTTTAGTAAACATACAGTATACAGTTGTATGCAAAGGTTTGTAAATGCTAGTCAGGTTGCTTGCTCTATTTATGACTTCCCTTAAAGTCAAAGGGAGCAGTGCTACAGTAACTAGCTCCATCCTCTACAATCAGTTCTTCTACTGCAGCTGCACTGACACAGTGGGAGTGTGGGTTGAACAGATGTTGATGGCCCATCCTGAGGGTAGGTCATTGATAACAAAATCCTGGAATACCCCTTTAAGGAACCAGCAAGCTTTTTTTTTTATCTTTTTCGTTTTGGGAATTATAACTATTTTACATCAATGTCTGCATTGTCACCAACTTATCTTTCCGGGTGCCAGCGATGCACTCTTGGGCTGTGGCACAGCGGTCCCATGTAAAACGTGTCAGGGCTCGCTGTATGCATGTTTTCTGCCTACTGTGCTGACAGTATAACTGGTCATACTTTTTCCCTGGGTGACTTAGTGCTATGGACCCCATGGCAGCACTAGCCACTAAGAACTAAGATGGAGGGTATAGGGCCAAGACTTGGCAGACAGGGTGCAGTAGCAGGAGTCCCTTCTTGCTCCTGCATCTGTAGAGCCCAAGCTTCAGCTTTCGGAACGGTTCTCCGGGGATCGTAAATGCATTACTACCTTTAGGGAGAGCAGCAAATTGTACTTCCGTCTTAGGCCTTACTTGTCAGAGATGAAAGCTCAGAGGGTGAGCATCATTATGTCCCTTCTTCAGGAGTTCCCTCGGGAGTGGGCATTTTCTCTGTCACTCAACTCCGGTGAACTGTTTTCTGTATATGATGAAACAGATAGGGCTGCTTGTGCTGAGAGTAAGCTTCTGTCTCTCAGTCAGGGCAGGCGACTGGTGAAGGAGTACTGTGCTGAGTTCTATAAATGGTGTACCTATGGCCGGAACGACCCAGCCCGTAGATCTCAGTTAAGGCTTGGCCTCTTTGACATGTTAACGTATCTGCTGGTTAGTCATCCAACCCCAGGTTCTCTTGACGAGGCTATGTCTTTAGCCATTTGAGTGGAAAGACGTATTATGGAACGTAAGAGTGAGAGATCGGTCTGTGTCCATTCCTCTTCTCCTTTCCCTGTCCCTAAGTGCTCCGTATTTAAGGCCACTGAAGAGTCCGAGGAACCTATGCAGTTCTGTGCCACATCGTCTCAGCAGTAGAAGGAACATTGCCAGAAGGACAGATTATGATTCAACTGCGGCAGCCCCACTCACCAACTACAATCCTGCCCTGTGAGACCGAAGGCAGAAAACTTCAGTGTCTGAGTGACGATCGGGGAGGTCACTAAGATGCACAGGTATTTGCCAGAAAATGTGATAGAGTACTCCTGCTGATGAAATTATTTTCACAGGGCGGTTTTGTTCCTTGCATTGCACTTATTGGTTCTGGAGCCGCTGCAAATTTTGTTAATTTTGATTTTGTCTCTGCTTTGGGTCTTGTAGTTTGTAAATTACCTAAGCCCATTCCTATATCTGGGGCGGTTACCACTCCATTAGCTGGAGGGTTTATTGAAACTACTGATTTAAATATTATGGGAGGTAATACACTCAATTACATCTTTCAGGAGTTTCTAGGTCATTTTGTTGTGGTGTATCTGGATGATATGTTGGAGTTTTTCCCAAATTGGTTGTCCCATGTCCTGCATGTGAGGAAGGTCCTTCAAAAACTATAGGGGCTATAATCTATTCGCAAAACTGAGCAAGTGTGAATTTGGGTCTCTTTCTTGGGTGACATCATTTCCAGTCAAAAATTTTGTATGGATCCTATTAAGGTACGTGTCATTGCCGCTTGGGCCAGAGCTACCTCCTACTAGGGCCTTCAAAGTTATTGGCATTGCCAATTATTATAAAAAAATTAATAAAGTATGCTCTGTAATTGCTAAACCGTTGACTGACTTAACCAGGAAGGGGGCCGATCTTCTCTATTGATCTCCCAGGGCTCTGTCCACCTTTGTGACTTTAAAGGGGAACTTCATTCAGGCACTTGTGCTCTTCCAGCCTTTTATCATTTAGGTAGACGCCTCTGAGATAGATGTTGGTGATGTGTTATCTCTGGGGCCATTCTCCCTGACCACTGGGCTGATGGATCATAAAAATTTAACACATTTTTGATACGGCCAAGTGCTTAAATCCCTAGCAAGCACAGTTGGCCCTGTTCTTTAAGTGATTTAACTTTGTAGTGACTTTTCGCCCTGGGGCTGCTAATGTGAAGGCAGATGCCTTATTGCATAGTTTTGATGTTGAGAAGTGCATTGATACTGAGCTCGGAAACATCCTGTCCCCTGGGGTCGTGGTCAGTGTTATTAGTCCTGATTTAGCCTTTGAGATAAGTTGTTGTCAGGAGTTAGCCTCCAATGAGCTTCCTTCTGGTAAAATATTTGTACCTCCAAACTTGCGCCTAAATGTCTTGGATGCTCATGGTCCTGTTGTGGCGGGTCACCCAGGTATTGCAGCTGAGAGTTTTGACAATATTCATGGGAGCAGACAGCTTATAAAGCAAAGAAAAAAGCTCTACTCTTCTGCTTAAGGTCCCTCAGTATCAGTGCTGTGGTTCCTGCCCCAGGGCCAGGTGTGTGGGGGGAGGGTTGTCGAATTTATCAAAACTGCTGTAAAGTAGAACTGGCTTAGTTAACCATAGCAACCGATCAGATTCCACCTTTCATTTTCCAAAGGAGCTGTAAAAAATGAAAGGCGGAATCTGATAGGTTGCTAAGTCAGTTCTACTTTACACCAATTTCGATCAATTTGCCCCAAGGACTATGAAGCACCTGGGGCGGGAAAAAGGGAGAGTGAAGCACCCCTGCAAGGGGAAGAGTGAGGCATCTGTGGCAATGGTGCAGAAAAGAGACATTTAATTACCTAGGACAGGGAGGAGCCCAAGGGGCAGTGAGGCACCTGGGTGCAGGGGGAACAGAAGGGGTAGGGAGGCACCTAGGGCCATGGGGGAGTATAAGGGGCAGTGAGGCACCTAGGGGCAGGGGGAACTGATGGTGCAGTAAGGCACTTGGGACAGGGGGACAGCAGAAGGAAAAGTCTAGGCAACTAGTGGAGGGGGAGGAAAGAAGATCGACTAACCTGAGGAGGGAGGACTCTTCCGCTTGGAGCACACTAACCAATCAGCGCACCCCTTTTTAGCCTAATGCTCATTGGTTAGCCTGCTCCTTGCTAAGGAGGCGGTCCGTTACACTGCTGAAGATGTTCCTGGTGCTGCGATCTCAGCTCCAGAAGTGCTTTTGGCTGATTCCATTGCCAGATATTTAACTGCATGTGCAGTGCCCTTGATCTTCTCAGCAATGGGGAATAGACCTGCTAGAAGCACATCTGGGGCTGAGATCGCCTCACAGACCAGGGAGAGGAGGCAGAATAAACTGAATAGTGCTGTCATTTGCCTGCTGTTTGTCCCCAGCCCAGCGCTCCTGGGCCCCTTCTGAGCTTAGGCCCTGAAGCATCCGCTTCCCTGGTAGCAAACGCCACTGATGTACTACAAATCCCATAAGGTTGTATAGGGAGTGGGAGGTCCCATGAGGCTAGTCAGGGCTGGCCCCACCTTTCCTCTCTAGGAGAAACATTCTGGAGTTAATGGCTGAAAGGGATTGCAGACTTTGACAAAGAAGGTAATCGCTTCTTTGGTGGAAACACTGTAAGCTACAAGCTGCCTACCATAACCAATGTACAGGGGGGACTCCCTGTTCAGAGAATGTATTCCTCTGAGGATACTGTGAATATCTGATGATAGAGAAAGTGCAACACTTTAGCCGTGAAAAGGAGAGACTGACCCGTCTGATTGAGAGAGAGTGAAGCTAGCCTACATATACAACCTTTAGGAACTACTTGAATCGACTGCAAAGACTGCATTTCATGTGAATAATGCTTGTGTGGATCACCTGCTGACTGGCTTCAGTAAAGTACTGTGGATTTGTTATAGCAACACCGGTCTCATCATTATACCACACTACATTTGAACCGCAAGGTGCTGGTGTCACAACAACCGGCGCCCTGCCTCGCACTGTAAAACTGCAACATCAAGGACACCTCAACCGCCATCAGACAGGAGAACCCCAGAACCAGAGTGTGCTCCAAAGGGAAGAACTGTAGCACCCTTTCCGTCACTGCACATCAGTCCAGGGAGCTTCAGGAAACCATGAGTACGACTACTGCACCCATCTGACCACCCACACTCACATGCGACCCTGTGGCCCAGTCGCTGCAGTGCTAAGGAATTGGCTACTTTCTTTTTGGACAACATCCTTAGACTGCATGGTATCCCTGACTCTATTGTTTCAGATAGGGGTGTCCAGTAGTATTGAGTGAAGCAAAGCATGCAAAGTGGAATTTGGTACGAAGTTTAGGAAAACCATGATTTGTAACTAATCCGAATTATCTCGCACTTCGTGGTAGCGAATCAGGTTTTCCTAAAATCGCAGCTGCACATGTTGCAAAGTGAAACTAAATGTAGAGGAGACAAACCCGGGAACGCAAGATCACCCATAATTCTGTGCAGCCAGCCAATACACAGATAGCTATCCCCTGTGATGTCACAGCTTTAAAAACCCTCATCCTGCGTGGTCTCTGCCATTGTCTGAGGACCATTAATAGAAGAATTCAATACCAATAAGCTGAAAGTCTTTATTATTCCAATGCCCAGCATGCCAACCAATACCATCCAGTCTGCACCCCTTAGGGGGGCCAGGTCTTAATAATGACCATCCTCATCTTTTGCTGGCTTTTCTTCCTAGAAAAGTTAGCAAGATGCAGAGAGAAGGAGCTGGATATTTCTAATGACATATTCTCATTGCCTGATGTGGAAAAGGAGGAAAAGGAGATGGCAGGAAAAGGGCTCCCACCTGTAGAGCAGGAGAGCGCTGGGGTTGAAGAAGTGGGTATGGCAGCATATTGTGCCCCACCTAACCAGCCAAACCCTATACCAGCAACAGTCCCTGTTTAAAGATGCATTAATGGTGCCACGTGACCATTAACAATGGGTATACCTGATTTTTAGTGATTTATGACGAATCGAATTTATTAGCAAACTTTAGCGAAGCTGATAAATCAAATTTTTCTAAATTTTGCTCAGCTCTAGTTTCCAGTTTGTCAGTTTGTTGAAATTATCAAACTCACCTTCTCATCAGCATTTCACACTGAGACAAATGGACAAACCGAAAGGGTCAACCAGGTGCTGGAGAGTTCTTAAGGTGCTTTGTTTCAGACTGCCAAAATGAGTTGAGAAGGTTTTTGCCTTTAGCGTAGTTTGCTATTAACAATCACGTAAGCTCCTCTAGTGGTATATCTTCGTTCTATTTTAACAATTGTTTTAACTCCCTTTTTTTTTATCTGTATCTGGGTCCAGTTCTGTAAACCCTGGTGTGGATGCCATCGTTGAAGATCTGTGCACAGTGTGGGCCCAGGCTCGCCTGGAAAAAGCCCAAAATCCAATGTGAACATGCTAAAAGAAACCCACTTGGGGCTGGGTGATTTGGTATGGCTTTCTACCGAGAACTTACACCTCAGGGTACCCTCTGGTAAGCTTGCACCTAAATTTATTGGACCATATAAAATCTTGTCCCTCAATCTAGTATCTTTTCATCTGTTTCACAAGTCGTTGCTCACAAAATATGTTCCCCCTGCAATTCTTCCATCTAAGTTGCCTGATCTAATAGCTATCCTAGATAAGATTGAGTATGAGGTAGGAAGAATTCTTGATTCCCGTAAGATTCAAGGTTCTCACCAATACTTAATCCATTGGAAATAGTATGGTCATGAGGAGAGGACATGGGTACTGGCTTTTTGCCTTATTAGGAATTTGCATGCTAAGTTGTAATTGAAGCCTACACCTCAGGTTGAAGGTTCGGTGGCCTCTCGTAAGAGGGTGGAGTAATGTCACCAACTTACCTGTTGGGCTCCAGCAATGCGCTCTAGAGCTGTGGCGCAGCTGCGCTGGGTGATACGCACTGCCAGGCTTCACCCCTGAGATGTGCTATCTAGACCACACTCGGTGTGGCTTCCCCACAGCGCATACACGCTGGGGGAGAATTAGTGATTATTTGAATTAGGTGGTGTGTTCTGTGATGCTGGCTAAGTGACTGCTCAGCCTGCCTATGGTTGAGTTACTCTTGTTCTAGTCCAATGGGGCACCGAGTCCCTGGACCTATCTTGTTTGGATCCAGGGACTCCATGCTCTATTGAAATCCACTGCTGGCAATTCACCCTTGACAGTTATATGTTTTACTCCCTTGGTGTGCTTCTGGTTCCGTTCTGTGCGTGTTTACATGGTATGGTGATTGTTTGGTATAGTGTATTGACTTTGGCTTGCCTCTGACCACCCTCTGTCTTGTGATTTAGTACTGCTATCCTCGTCTGGTTCTGATTTTGGCTTGGCTTTTCTGAGGACCCTCTGTTCCTTGCTTTAGTACTGTATTGTCCACTTGGTTTTTACCTATTGCAATATGACCCTTCTCTGAGTGGTTGCCTCTCTGTGTCTGTCTTCCACTTAGCAGATTAGAATACGTCGACCAGTTGCAGACTTACCGCTTAGGGCTTGCACGGTAAGTAGGCAGGGAAAGTGGGTTGGGTTTTAGTCAGGGCTCACTGTATGTGTTTTTTGCCTACTGTGCTGACAGGTATGGATACATGAAAATTTAACTTGTATTTGTTTTTTTTTTGTTGTTTTTTTTTATGGGAAGGGGGAGCAAACAACCCAAGCAAATTTTTTTTCTGTACCTTGGTCATCGCTGACCTTAATAAAGTGCATACATATTTCTGTGATTTTTTTAAATTAATAAATATATACAAAGGCTTATTTTTTTTTTTACAATTATATATATTTATTTACTTTTCTTTCCAATAAATAGACTTTAAAACATCATTTTAGTTTTGTATTTTTTTAATAACTTCTGCACGCCAGCATATTGTGCCTGGGTAAAGAGATATGCACTGGTAATAAGTAAAAGTGTAATATACCGCGCCAACCCTATAATCACCAGAATTTGCACACGCTGTAACCACCAGTACCAAAACAAGGAAACAGACCACGACTGCAGATAAGGACCGTACAAATACTCAGATCTCGTCTATACAGCTGTATTACCTGATTATACGCTGTGTGTCCGATCAAAGTGGTCCTCAGGGTTAGATTACTGCCGCAGCTGACTAGCGGCTGTGCTGTGGGAAAAACATATTTCTTGCTGCTCGCTCCCCGGCCGGTGGCGCTGAGCAGCTAGTGGTAAGTGATCATGTGCGCGCGTTCTGGAGCCAGCTCGTGACGTCACTCCTGCAGCTACAGTGTGCTGCAGTTGCCAGAAGACCTCCGACGCGTTTCAGACAATTAACGTTGTCCTTTCTCAGGGAGTTCACTCTACTACATGTCTTCTTGCCCTTTTATGCGCGAACACAGTTAACCTTTTCATCACCACTACTCTGCACAGTTATTTCACCGCATGGTGCTGATTTGTATATACAGCACTGTATAGTCCTCTCTTGCCTACGGGTCATCATTGTTCAAAGGCATATAATTTAATTTCGGCATTTAGCCCATATGGAAACAGCGTGTTTAGGTTAAAAATCCATTTTGTTTCTGCTCTGGACATACATTTAATAAAGTCCCCCCCTCTTTTGTCAGGTCTGATTAAATCTATCCCGCAGAAACTAGACCCTTTCAGTTTCCCCTCATTTTTATCCCTATAGTGCCGCGATAGGGGATGTCCCTCATATTTCCTTTTAATGTTATACACATGTTCCCCTATCCTTTTCTTCAACTGTCTTTTTGTCCTCCCCACATACATCTTTTTGCAAGGACAGGTTATCATGTATATTACGGCATGACTGTTACATGTTATGTTCTGTTTAATTGTATAGCATTGCGTCCCTTCTGTGTTCGTTATCTGCGTGATTTTATTCCCACTTTTCATAGCTTTACAGCCTGTACACATTTTGCATGGCTGGAAGTTACCCGCAATTTTAGAGGAGGTTTTACCTATATTGGTATTCTGACATATGCAACTATTGGTTGATGCTATTATGTTTCCAAGGTTTTTTGCTTTGCTAAAAATAAACCTCATCCCCAATAACCTTGTCATGCCTAAGATGGTCCCAGTGTTTCTTGATTATCCTTTTAATCACTGGTATTTGAACATTATATGGTATAATTATTCTTGGAAAGGTTTCTTCATCCCCAAAATCATTATATCTACCTATTTTCCTATCATCTAATAGCATTTGCCTGTCTACCTTATCCACCTCTTTGCGCTGTCTCTCCAGGTGGTCCTTTTTATAGCCGTTATGTTCAAATTTTTCCTGTAGGGAGTCTGCCTCTTTTTCATATTCCCCGGTATCTGTACAGTTCCTTTTTAGTCGTAATAGTTGGCTCCTCGGGATGTTCTCTAGCCAGGCGGGAAGATGGCAACTTGTCATGGCAATATAACTGTTGGCGTCTGTCGGTTTGTTATAGGTTCTAGTTTTTAATTGGTTGTCTTCAATATAAATATTTAGGTCCAAAAAATTAATCTCACTCCTACTAAAACTTAAGGTGAATTCGAGATAAAAAGAATTTTTATTTATTTCATTTAAAAATTGATTCAAGGCTTCTTCCCCATTTTCCCAAATAAAAATAACATCATCAATAAAACGTCGCCAGAGGACGAGGCCCGCCCGGAGCTCAGCATTGGGGTGTATACAAAGATGTTCCCACCACCCCACATACAATTTAGCGAACCCCGGTGCGAACCTCGTCCCCATAGCTGTCCCCCATGTCTGGAGGTAAAATTGTTCATTGTACATAAAATAGTTTTTGGGTAAAATAAACATAATACATTCCCCTATAAAATTAACTTGGTCTTCTGGCATATCCCCTTTTTTATTTAGGAAATATTTGACTGCCTCACATCCCTTGTTGTTCTCAATAACCGTATATAATGATTTAACGTCCAGTGTACCAATGATGTATTCTTTTTTCCATTTCACGTTATTGAGAATCTGTAATGTATGTTTAGTGTCTTTCAAATATGTGGGCAGATCCTTCACGTACGTTTCTATCTGTTGATCTACATATCTGAACAGAGAGCTAGTTAAGCACTCTACCCCGGATATAATAGGTCTACCCGGTGGTATCTCACTATTTTTGGATCTTTGGATTGTGATAAAATGCGGCATTTTTAGGGTTTTTCATTGTGATAAATGCTGCCTCTTTTTTGTTCAGGATACCTTTATCTCTACCCTTCTTTATCAGTTTCTTCAATTCAACTTTATATGACTGACTTGGATCCATCATAAGCTTCTTATATGTTCTATTATCACTTAGTATGTTACGGGCTTCGGTATGGTAATCTTCCCTATTTAGGATCACGATCCCCCCCCCCCCCCCTATCTGCCGGGCGGATAATAATCTGTTGATTCTGCTGCATTTTTAAAATAGCATTTTTCTCAGTCTCAATGATGTTACTATTGAACGCTATTTGATTTTTCTTGGGGGATCGGATCCTACAAATATATTTGGTAGCTAGGTTCATAAAAGTATTGAAGGCTGTACTCTGCGGGATAGATTTAATCAGACCTGACAAAAGAGGGGGAGACTTCATTAAATGTATGTTCAGAGCAGAAACAAAATGGATTTTTAACCTAAACACGCTGTTTCCATATGGGCTAAATGCCGAAATTGAATTATATGCCTTTGAACAATGATGACCCGTAGGCAAGAGAGGACTATACAGTGCTGTATATACAAATCAGCACCATGCGGTGAAATAACTGTGCAGAGTAGTGGTGATGAAAGGGTTAACTGTGTTCGTGCATAAAAGGGCAAGAAGACAGGTAGTAGAGTGAACTCCCTGAGGAAGGACAGCGTTAATTGTCTGAAACGCGTCGGAGGTCTTCTGGCAACTGCAGCACACCGTAGCTGCAGGAGTGACGTCCCGAGCCAGCTCCAGGATGCGCGCACACAATCCCTTACCACTACCAGCTCAGCACCACTGGCCGGGGCGCGAGGAGCAAGAAATACATTTTTCCCACAGCACAGCCGCTAGTCAGCTGCGCCAGCAATCTAACCCTGAGGACCGCTTTGTTTGGGCACACAGTGTATAATCAGGTAATACAGCTGTATAGACGAGATCTGAGTATTTGTACGGTCCTTATCTGCAGTCGTGGTCTGTTTCCTTGTTTTGGTACTGGTGGTTACAACGTGTGAAAATTCTGGTGATTATAGGGTTGGCGCGGTATATTACACTTTTACTTATTTTCAGCCTGATTCAGTTGGTGGTGCGGTCCTCTGATATATACTGCTGCCTGCGATTTGCACTAGAGCAGAGGGTGTGCTACAGTGTGCTTGTTTTAGATATGCACTGGTGTCTATTAAGGGCATACAACAGGGTCCAATGTAGTCTCTATGATGACTGCTGCAATGACGGTTACGCTGCCAGGTCACCACTGCAAGGGGTTTTCCTCTCTTGTTGTGTGCTGTGTTCATGTCTGATAATTCTGCATTCATCTCCCAGGTACACTGTTCATACCTGTGAGATTACTATTCAGAACTGACAGCCAGTCATATTATCTTCCTGCATTGTTAAGGGGTTAAGATATTAAGAAGTTCTCCCTGCCTATACCCTAAACAAGTCAATAGACCATAATAGGCTTGATGTACCGTATATCAAAAGAGTGTCCTTTTGACAAAAAGTTTTACTGTGTTGTAATAACCTTTTACTGTATGCTGTAAGTAGCATACTAAAATCCAACATATTTCAGCGAATTTTGCTAGATCTAAAAAAATTTAAATAAACTTTAAGGGGGTCATTTATTATTCTGAAATTCGCCTATATTATGCATATTTTAGGGACAGGTTGCAACGTTCACACCACACCAGGTCTAAAATTCTGGGCATGGCGTGGGCGGGGAAGGAGACGGGCCAGCAGTCCCATCTCATTTACCATTTTCTATGCCTGTACCATGTTCTAACGAGGGTCCTACCGCCCCCTAGAACATCTCTCAGGCGTAACACACTAAGGCAAGCAATCAGACAGAGCAAGGACCAAAACCGAATACTTTATTAACAGACTCAAGACACTGGTTGCACCTCCAGGATGGTCCCGGTGCAATTGGCCACTTACCTGCAGAGAATGATGGTGCAAGCACCAGCAGTCCACAGACACAAAGGGACTGGAACCCAAACAACCGCACAGGACACAGTCAGACAAGACAAAGGGAACCAGAACACAAGCAGATGCCTGGACCTTATACGGAACAACACATGGCGGTCCCAGGCAGAGCTGCACACCTAGACTAGATGTCCTCCCTCCGGAGAACCCAGGAGCCCTATCTAGCAGATGCCTGTTCCCCATGTGGAGTTCGTCCATGGGCCAACAGACAGAGCTGCACACAAGACATAGAACCGGTCTAGCAGATGCTTGTTCCCCATGTGGAGTTCGTCCATGGGCCAACAGAAAGAGCTGCACACAAGACACAGAATCAGACTAGCAAATGCGTGTTCCTCATTGTGGAGTCCATCCATGGATGAACAGACAGCTGCACCCCAAAACATGGAACCAGGAAAGGTGACCTTGATGTCTCACTAGGTGACCCTACAGACAGGGCTGGTGGAATATCCCCGGGTCAGATGCATAGTCCTGAACCCAGCAAAGCTGGAGACAGACTGACCCCCAAACCCACAGCTTACAGGTATATGAAGAGCAGGCTAACAAGGTCATCTGATACCTAGCAGACACACCCAGACCAGACCTTTAACCTGACCAGAACCGAGACAACAAGGAGGGGAGCATGCATACCCAATAGCAGTTCACACACAAGCTGCTGCAACTACACATAGGTCATAGCAACCAGCCTACTCGGAATCCACCACAGCCAGTACGCCAGAGAGCTACTAAAGCGAGTATATTTGACAACTTGTTACACAGTGAACAGGTGACAGCCTGTGACAGCCGGTGTCAGGTGTAGAAAATGGTCTAAATGTAAGACAGCTCGAAAGCTGTCTTACATTTAGAACTGGTGGAGGATCCGCCAAAGTTATGAAGAGGCCAGCACCTCTTCATAACTCCGGATCCACGGCCAGTTTAGGGGTTTATTAAGACTGGCTTCTAAAACATCGGTCTTAATAAATGTGTCCCTAAATGTGCAATTAAGATTTACTGTACAATAGTTTTATTAAATTTCCACTTACTACAATAGTTCTCAAAATATTGTCAGTTTCATCAATGAGACCAACTTTTTCTCAGATCCTCAGTCTAAGATACTCTTCTGGTCAGAGAAAATTTAATTTGAAAATTTAATTTAAAAAATGAGATACCAAGTGCCCAGCTGGCTTTTGCAATCTTTTAAAAAGCTTAAGTCTGCCTCTTCTATTGCTGCAAGTGCCTCCTCCTTGCACTCACAACCCTGTCCCCTCAGCCTGCGATGGCACTGATGTCATTCCTCTCTGCCTGTGAATTTGCAAATCAGAAGGATGAGAGTAGGCAAGAAAGCTACCATGTGGGGTTTAAATTATGCTTTAGGGCACAACATAACCTTAGCTTTAATTAAATATGCTAAATAACCATGGGTGTAGGAACCAGGGGTGCTGACTGGCTTGGCCTCAGGGGTGCCGGGCAGAAGGAGTATGGGAGACTGTGAGGCCTTTTTCTCCAAGCTGCTCCGGATCAGTTCTCTGGGCAGGTGGGCTCTGGGATGAAATTGGGCACAATAAGAAAAAAATATATTTCATTACACCTCAGGTCAGACCACCAATCAGACCCCCAATGTTAATCAGACCTCAGCTAACAGCCCCAATAAGATCCCCAATGTTAATAAGACCTCAGATCACACCTCAGCTCAGACCCCAATATGAATGACCCCCAATCAGACCTCAGATAAGAGCCCCATGCCTCATAGCAGCCCCCAGTGCCTCTCCAGCAGCCCCCAGTGCCTCTCATCAGCCCCCCCAGTGCCTCTCATTAGCCCCCCCAGCGCCTCTTATCAGCCAGTAATAACAGCCCCCCCAATCATGGGCCAGTAATAACAGGCCCACCCCTATTATGTGCCAATAATAACAGCCCCCCCATTATGTACCAGTAATAACAGGACCCCCCCAATCATGTGCAAGTAATAACAGCCCCCCCCAATCATGTGCCAGTAATAACAGCCCCCCCCAATCATGTGCCAGTAATAACAGCCCCCCCAATCATGTGCCAGCAATAACAGGCCCCCGCATTATGTGCCAGTAATAACAGGGCCCTCCCAATTATGTGCCAGTAATAACAGCCCCCCCCAATCATGTGCCAGTAATAACAGCCCCCATTATGTGCCAGTAATAACAGCCCCCAATCATGTGCCAGTAAAAACAGCCCCCCCAATCATGTGCCAGCAATAACAGGCCCCCGCATTATGTGCTAGTAATAACAGCCCCCCCATTATGTGCCAGTAATGACAGCCGCCCCCCCCCCAATCATGTGCCAGTAATAACAAGGCCCCCCCAATCATGTGCCAGTAATAACAGCCCCCCCCCCACTATGTGCCAGTAATAACAGGGCCTCCCCCCATTATGTGCCAGTAATAACAGGGCCCGGCCCCCCCAATCATGTTCCTGTAAAAGTATTGTATTAAAAAAAATTAATACTTATACTTACCTCTGCCAAGCGATGCGATGCAGGCCTCTGTTGGCCTGTGTCCCGCGCTGTACGGCTCAGGCGGCGCGATGACGTCATTGCTCCGCCTATGCCGGCCTCTGATAGGCTGCCAGGCTGGCAGCCTATCAGAGGAACAGGAAAGGGACACACCTCTCCCCTGCTCCTCCGCACAGCCTTCTGTTTGTATCGCTGACAAACAGATCACTATGGAGATGAGTCGAGCGCTTCCACAAGCGCTCATCTCAGTGCCCCACCGCCGCCGCACACATTGTCCCGCTGCCGCTGGGGGGGATTTCACCATACCTGTCCCCCCCTCATTATTCCCTGGGGGGGATCCGTCCCCCCCGCTTCCTACGCCCATGTAAATAACTGTGTCAGACTTCCTTAGCCCTTTAAGCCCTGGAGGTTTTTTCATTTTTGCATTTTTGTTTTTCAATCCCTGCCTTTCCGGGATCATAACTTTTTTATTTTTCCATTCACATAGCCATATGATGGATTGTTTTTTGGGACAAGTTGCACTTTCCAATTCCACCGTTTAATATTGCATACAATGCATTGGGGAGCTGTGTTTTGTTTTTGGTTTTATGGCATTCCCTATACGGTAAAAATGACCTGCTACTTTCATTCTCAAGGTCAGTACAATTACGGCAATCTTGCGATTACTTTCATTTTAATACTGAATAAAAAAAAAAAAATATCTTGAAAAAAAAATATTCTGACCCCTATAATTTTTTTTTTATGTGTATGGAGCTGTGTGAGGGCTCATTTTTCACGGGGCGATCTGTAGATCTGTATTTCATTAGTATAATTTTGATAACTTTTTATTTAATTTTTTTGTGGGACTTGAAGTGACCAAAAAACTGTGATAGGTCATTTTAATTTTCTTTTTATCTAGCCATTTGTCGTATGGGATAAATATTGTTATATATTTTAATAGTATGGCATTATTCTCACGTGGCGATGCCCATGATGTGTATTTTTTTTATTGTTTATGTATTTTTATTTTTAATTTGGGGAAAGGTGTTTTTTTATTTGAAACATTTTTTTTACTCTTTTTTATAGTTCCAATAGAGCAGTATAACAAGCAATCATCAGATTACTTCTGTCATGCACTCCAATGCATTAGCATAAACTAATATGCGTCAGCCACTTATTAATCGCCAGGGGGGATTCCGGAGTACACCCAAAAGTGTTAGTACAAATGCCGGCATTACCGCCAATTTCGGACATTATGCCCAGGTGTCTGCTGTTTAAAACAGCAGGCATCTGGTGGCTATGGTGACTGCTGTGCTTGCAAGTGGGTGCCATCTTTTAATCCCCGGCCACCATTGTACATGTACGGCAATGATACAAGGCAAGTGTGAGAAGTTGAACACAGGGCTCAAACTGAAATTTTGCATTGGGGCCAGTAAGCCTTTAGTTACACCCTTCTAGAGAGACGTGTACAGGTCAGGAAGAGGCAGTTTTCTCAATTTCCAGAAACAGAAAATATGAACAAATAGCCTTCTGGTCTTTGAGGTAGATTTACAGAGGCGTTAAAGTAATTCCGGGAATGTTAACACAGAAGCTTATCACACTGGCCTAGTCTAAGAATGTGCAATTATTCTAAAGATTAAAGTTGGTATTGAGTTACACTGATGTTGGCTCTTGCCACATCTGTATGTATGTTTCATTTAACTTTGACTGGTTGAGACTGTTTTATAATCTGACCTAAAAGATCACCGAGCACACAACCCATTTTTTGGTCTGCTTCAGTTGGCATGTCATGATTAGAACGCAGTTTTACAGCACCAACAGAACATTATTAGATGCCACCAGTTTTGTGCTCCATTGACTGTTGGCATTGACTAGGTGGGTAAATGTTAAGTGCATCAGTCTTTTGAACTTCAAAGAATTTTGTAAATAAGTAAAGAGAAAGAGAATTGTGCTTTTCATGATAAACATTTATTTTAATTTTCACTTAATTTGCTGAAGCATAAATGTGGAATAATCCCTTAGAAACAAGAGGGTTAAGTTTATGTACTGTAAAAGACAGTAAGCGAGCACACTTGCCTGCATTCCTTTGCTGTATACTTGGTTATAACTTCTGAACAAATTTCAAGTTTCCTGAATAAAGGTGTTTGTAATCTGGCTTCCCTATGAGTAAATTGATGTGGTCCACATGCTTGTGTTTAATATACATATATTTGAAACGCGAATGACGCACAAAAACCTTCTCTCTTCTTCCTTTACTTCTATGATGTCTCATACTTTACTTAGAGAACCAAACATATGGTGTTATGATTATGTGATGATTGACAGTTCTCATGCAGATATGGCACGCAAGACCAACATGGCTAACACAAGAGAAGCAGAACTATGTTTTGCAATTGTCTTTTCAAGTTTTACTTTATTATACAGTAATCTTACAAAAAGGTATACAGTGCCTTGAAAAAGTATTCATACCTCTTGAACTTTTCCCCCTTTTTTCACGTTACACCCACAAACTTCAATTTATTTTGTTGGTATTTTATGTGATAGACCACCATAAAGTTGCAAGGATGTGTGAAGTTAAAAGAAAATGATACATGGTTTTCAGAATTTTTTATAAAAAATGATACCCCTAAATAAAATCCATTTTAACCAAAAGCCTCCAGAAGTCACCTAATTAGTAAATCAAGTCCACCTGTGTGTAATTTATTCTCAGTATAACTACAGCTGTTCTATGAAGGCTTCAGAGGTTTGTTAGAGAACATTAGTGTCAAACAACATCATGAAAACCAAGGAACGCACCAGACAGGTCGGGGATAAAGTTGTGGAGAAGTGTAAAGCAGGGTTAGGTTTTAAAAAAATATGCTAACTCTGAGCATCTTATGGAGCACTGTTCAATCTATTATTTAAAAATCGAAGGAGTATGGCACAACTGCAAACGTACGAAGACTTGGCTGTTCATGTAAACTGACAGTACAGGCCAATAGAGCACTAATTAGACAAGCAGCCAAGAGGCCCATGGTCACTCTGGAGGAGCTGCAGAGATCCACAGCTAAGATGGGAGAATCTGTCCACAGGACAACTATTGTGTATTCCACAAATTTGGTCATTATGGAAGAGTGGAAAGAAGCATGGCCGGCGCTAGAACCTGGCAAGGTCGGGCAGCTGCTGTGGCCCTCTGCTTCTTGGGGGGGGGGGGCACTGAGCTGCAGAGACTCAGACATGCCCCCTCTACACGTTCTGCCTGAGGACAGTGAGGAGAGAAGATCACAGGACTGGAGTTGAAGCGTGAACACAGTTTGTCAGTGAGTAGTGAGTCTGCACTGTGACTGCCTTTTGTCTGTGGAACTCTTCCAGGTGCTGCTGGATGTTGTAGTAGACAAGCAGATTCATGCTATTTGTTTTACTGCTTCATTAAGCAGTTTGCCTCTATGACACCTCCCCCCCATATCCTGTCCTATCTCAGGAGCCCCTGCTGTCTCCTTTCCGCCATTATGTATCCAGAGCTCCTGTCTCCTATTGCTGCCCTGCACAGACCTCCTGCCACTATTTCTTCTATGAATCCCCCTCAGCCCCTTCCACCTACTTGCTGTGTTCACCCCTCCTGTCCATCCATAGCCCTGGGCCCCTGTGTCTCTCATTATGGTGGTGTCTAAACCGCATGCACCATAAGGACCTTCACAGGGTCATGTGACTGTGCCCCCCACCCGGTACTGTGCCCCTCACCCCATATTGTGCCCCCTTATACCCTGCATTATGCCCTCTTACCACACCCTGTGCAGTGCCTCTAGTCATTCCCTGTACTGTGCCTTCTTATACCTGTTTATCCGGTCACAGTATGGCGGTGTCATGATACTGTGTGGGGGGCACTGGGGGTCATTATTCTGAATGGAGGGCCACTGTGGGGTCATTATACAGTGTGGGGGGCACTGGAGGTCATTATACCGTGAGGGCCCCTTACACAGTATAATGACCCCCAGAGCCCCCATTCAATATAATGACCCCAGTGACCACTATACAGTATAATGACCCCCAGTGCCCCCTCCATACAGTATAACCCCCAGTGTGGGGAACACTGGGGGTCATTTATCTGAATGGGGGGGCGACTGGGGGTTATTATTCTGAATGGAGGGCCACTGTGGGGTCATTATACTGTGTGTGGGGCCACTGGGGGTCATTATACTGTGTGTGGGGTGGTCATTATACTGTGTGAAGGGCTACTAGTGGTCATTATACTGTGTGTGGGGCCACTGGGGGTCATTTTACCGAGCGGGAACCACAGAGGGACATGTAAATGTAAAAAAATGCCTGATGGGGGCCCACTGGGATTTATCGTCCTAGGGCCCACATGAACTTGGAGCTGGCCCTGGCAAGAAGAATGCAATTTGTGAAAGCAATCCATACGAAATCATGTTTGCAGTTTGCCACGAGCCATGTAGGAGACACAGCAAACATGTCAAAGAAGCTGCTCTGGTCAGATGAGACCAAAGTTTAACTTTTTGGCCTAAAGGCAAAACTAACACTGCACATCACAGTGAACACACCATCCCCATTGTAAAACATGGTGGTGAAGCATCATGCTGTGGGGATGTTTTTCTTCAGCAGGGACAGGGAAGCAGATCACAGTTAATGGGAAAATGGATGGAGCTAAATACAGGGCAATCTCGGAGAAAAAAACTGTTAGAGGCTGCAAAAGACTTGAGACTGGGGCGGAGGTTCACCTTCCAGCAGGACAAGGATCTGATTCTTAAACATACAGCCAGAGCTACAATGGAATGGTTTAAATCAAAGCATATTCATGTGTTTGAATCGCCCAGTCAAAGTCCAGTCCTACAGTCCAGTCGGAGCGCTGTATTCCATTCTGTATTTATAGAAATAAATGAAGTGGCTGAGCGCATTTCGACAGCTGCTCTGTCCATTTCAGAGGGAGCTCCACTGGGATTGAGGCCCCTTTTCTTGTGATCAGCGGGGGTCTCAGCAGTAGGACAGCCACTGATCTAGTAGCTATCCCTTATCATGTGGATAGAGGATAACTTTTTGTAACCAGAATATCCCTTTAATTGTGCTATATGCATATCAATCTCACTGGGTACTCTCATCTCTTAAGTGATATTTTATTGATATCATTTCATGTATATCTGCTGTACATTTAAGGCAGAAGTTTGGAGTAAATTATAGCAACTGCAGTACCTCTGATTGGAGATAATTTTAGTCACGGACATTTAACAATGCATCAATTGCGACCACAGCATCTGAGAGGTAATTTAGGGGGACAAGGCTCCCTCAAATGACCAGACCGCCCCTCCCATGATGAGATTGCGCGAGCTGTTTGGTTACTATGGCAGCCGGAAGCTTTGTGAAAACTCCCAGGCCTGTCAATGTCAAGTTACCATAATAGGCTTAACTACCAGGGAAGCAGAGATAAAAGCAGCTATCGGGTCCAACAACTAAGGGAGCCGTCTCCCCTCAGAAGGTGGATTTAGTTATGAAATGTATGTATGGTGGCTATAAATAAAGTTTAAAAAAAAGTAAATAGAATTCAAAATTTTAATCACCACCTTTCCCCACTGTATAGAAAACAAACAAACCATTATTGCTATTGCCACGTCTGAAACTGCCCCAACAATTAAAGTATGTAAGTACTTATCCTGTATATTGAACAGTGTAATGGAAATATTGTTTTTAAAAGTAAAAAAAAAAAAAACATAACAAAAATTATATAAATTTGGTATCACTGAAATGACGTTATGTACTGACCCACAGAATAAAGCTAATGTGTCGTTCTTGTTGCACAATGAATGATGTAAAAACTAAACCTGTAAAGCAGTGACACATTTGCTATTAGTTTCAGATTTGTTCTCTTTAGTTAGTAGACTGACAAAAAGTATATCATTTCCCTTATTTTACCAAAAAATCACATGTACTGATTACAAAAGTGGTATGGAATATCAGTATAGATAACAAGTAATGCCTTTTATACCATAAGACAAATAACATACTGTATGTTTTAGACAAGTTTTAGACTATAAGATGCACTTTTTAGCAAAAGCAAAAAAAAAAATCTTTCTAAAGATTTATAGTCTGCAGTCAAGGGGGTCCAACAGTGCCAGACCTCCCTAACTGGTTCATTAATGAGCCAGCAGAAAATAAAGCGCTTTACCAGATCAGTGAGAGAGTGATGCGTCGGCACACTTCTCTCTCTCCCTGCCCAACATAGATCTGTGTGATCAGTACAGGCAGGAGAGGAGGCTGAACGCTCATGGAGAGGACTGTGAGAAACACAGCCACCTGCGTCCTGAAAGTCTCTGATCTGCAGGGAAGGAGATGAAAACAGAGTAATTGCAGGAGCGGGCTGGGAACTTAAAGTGGCCCTGGAAAAAATAAACTAAAAATGGCCCCGTGTTGTACCGTAGGCTAGGGCAACATAAGTAGGCAGGAATAGCAATACCCTAGTGCATAACAAAATACTGCTCCAGCAGAACCAAATACCACAGTGCAGCACAAAATACTGCCGCCTGCACCACAGTATGAAACTGAATCATCATCCTCAGGACGGCAATACAGTTGAATTCAGGAGGGCACCTGACTATACTTAATCCATTAAAGGGAATGTGTCATCATAAAATTACCTGCTATTTAAATCACTTTTTTATATTTAACATATTCTTAAATAATGTTTGATTATGTTATTTTTACTTTTCTATGTCACTTTTCATATTTAAAGTAAAACCAAAGACCCTGCAGTTTTTGCACTGGAGAAAAAGGCCAGATCCACCATTCATAGTGGGTGATTGTCAGAGCTTACTGTACCTATTCTTTCCTTGTACAATGACCTCTGCACAGGTCACAGAGCATGCCTAAAAAACTTTCCTACGTAAGTCAATAGGGTCCCCTCCTGTCCATTGTGTCTATGGCCCATGGGGCTGCCGTAAAACATTTTTTTTTTAATGCTCTGTGAATGCTGTTAAGACTCAGACAAGATGGCAGCCACCATAATGATGTCTAGGAAATAAAATAAAAAATATACAATCAGAATTTTTATATTTTTTTTAAAAGGAGGTTTATTTGATTTTAACTGGCAGATAAAATGTTTGGTGACAAATTTCCTTTAATATCATAAGGCAGTATAGGTATAGTTTTGATCACCCTTTTCAGGCAGGGACATTGCAGGGATATTTTATGGAAGGATTTATTTCTTATATTATATCTTATTGGAATTAAAAATTTGAAGGGGGTTGAAAATTTTTGCTTTTTGAAGATCTTGATATTTTCCTCTCTATCATTTCCTGCCTGAGAGGATCAGGATATGTGATTTTGTTTCACCCACAGAGAGTGGCGTAATCAGAGCTGGTCCCTTTCTCTTAAAACTCCCCCCCTAGCAGCCACATGGTTTGCAACTTTGCTATAGACGCCTATAGACTGCTTCATAAAAAGGACTACTACTATAGGTTATAAGAAGGAAATTCAGGTCAAAGAGAGAGCATGCATAAATATTGTAATATGTGCACATCTATGTAATTTTGCAAGACCCCTAATAACTTCAATAGCAGCAGTCCTGCAGCTGACTGTGTAGTTCCAGTGCCTATTTCTGGAGCCAATTCTTTGGGGACAGCCAGACCCATTTTAGCCTTAGAAGAGAAGGCATCCAAGGTCAAACTAACCCACCTGAGTACCTGAGGATCCTCCGGTGAGCTCAAGCTCTGACAATAAGGAACCTCTAATAAAACATTACCCTTAAGGTCCTATATACACAAAGGGTGGACCATCAGAATAACTTCCTTAGGTGGGATCACGTGACTGGACCCAGTCCAATGTTGGGGGCATCCAAGTTCCTTTGAACTTCCATGTCGATGTCATAAATATTTCCCAAATGTCCAGAAGTGGAGGTGCCTGAGGCTTTGCTGTAACTGGAAGAAGAGTACTCAAAAGGTTAACCATATACTGTCTCAAATATAGATTTACCATATGAGTCAGAGGCATATTTGTTGTGGGCATTCCCAGTGCAAGGTACAGTAACAGCTCAAACCAATTTTCATATTAGGATTACTATATGTTCACATTCAGTATATGTGTACATTGTATAGCGGCTGTGCTTGGCATTGCAACTCAGCCCTGTTCACTGAGCTGTACCATGTACGGTGAAGTCACTGGTCTAGAAGGAAGCCTAAGCACTCATGGGGCTCTGCAGCCTCTTCCAACACTTGATTAGTGGGGGTCCCGCGTGTGAGATCCTCACTGATCTGATATTGATGATCTCTCCTGAGAATAGGTCATCAATATCAAATTCCTGGATAACCCCTTTAAGATTGAAGTGTTTTTAACCTATTCCAAATGCCTTAAAATAAATTCTTGCAATGTATTCTATTAATTGTTTTTACTGTTTTCCTGTCAAAATAGGCTGCCAAGGTTCCATCCTGTGTATATAGTTCTTATCACTTATCATTGTTGTACATACAGACTCCTTACACTGTAGTCATACTGTATATGCAGTGTATGGATTCCAGGGTTCTAAAGGCATAGGCACCGTAGTCAACTCAGTACTGGCATAATGACACATTGCTGCTCATGACTGTGTCCACTGTACTCTACTATAGCCTGACATAGCACATCAGCGCAGGGTCTCCTGCACCAATGTGCAATGCAAATTTTTGAGCAGAGCAGACACAGGCATGAGCAGCAATGTGCTATGCAGAGCTCCTGCCAAAGCTTACTCCACTTAAAGTTCTGAAGTCAACAGAAGCTGCAGTGATGAGCTCAGTCTAATACAAAATTGACGGAGCTGTCTTCTTCTGGTGCCTGAGCTATTGCAGAACAGCTGTTTGCCAGTGGTGCAGGATATTGGCTTGTGAATAAGTGGAGTTAAAGAACTGGAATGCTGGTGCTGAGTGTGATTCTGTGGGCTGTTTAAGAGATTGCAAATAATTACATATAGTTTATTGCAAAAGTCTTTTTGTGCTGTTTGAATTTTGGTAGTGACATAATTTAAAACCCTTTTTTCCTTCTGCTGAGTACCTGGGTAAGAGGAGTGGGTTGTGCTCCTATGGGCTATTAATTGAACCCAAGGGCTCATCTGAGCTTGCTCTGCTGGGCTTGCTGCACTAAGTGGCTTGTGAATAAGTGGAGATAAAGACCTGGTTATGCAGCTGGGATAATGGCTAGCAACATTGGAGAAATCCTTCAGTGCACAGTCTGCCATATGTATGCACGACTTGAGCAGGTGTTCCAGGGTGAATACCGCTGTGAAAGATGTGAGCTTGTTGCCCATCTGGAAGTTCGTGTTAGAGATCTGGAAAAGCAAAATGCAAAACTGAGGGTGACTGACAATCTTGAGAGGAGCATGCTGCTCACTGAGCAAGCAGTTAGTGGAGTTGAATTCAAAGCTCTGAGGAGTCTGGAGAAGAATAAGAATGTAATTATAAAGCAATCTGACAAGGGTGGCAATTTGGTGCTTTTAGATCATTCCAAATATCAACAAATGTGCTTGGCATTACTGAATGATAAGAATAGTTATAGGAAGATTCCTTCAGATCCAACCAACTTGTATCTTACTGAAATAATATAATTTTGGCACAGGGTTTACAACAGAGAGTTATCAATAAGACTGAATTTGATTACTTACTTCCAAAAACCCCGCAAATTGCAACTTTTTATTGTTTGCCTAAGATACATAAAGGGGTATACCCTCTTAAGGGTCGACCAATAGTATCTGGTATCGATTCCCTGATACATCATAGTGGAATCTACCTTGACAAGGTCCTTCAAGCCTTTGTCTGGTCATTATCATCTTATACCAAAGACACGATGGATTTCCTTCCATCTTAGCAAGCATTGACTTGGAATCCCTTCATACATCAATCCCACATGACAGAGGAATAGGAGCAACTTCTTATTTTTTTTAAATACCAGAGGGACTCAGTTTCATCTGCATAATAACTTTATTCTACGTCATCTGGAATATACGATACTCATAACTTTTTTCTGTACAATGGCTTCTTCTACCACCAGCTCAGGGGGACGGCGATGGGGAGTCCGTGTGCCCTGACCTACGCCAATCTCCTCCTGGGCTGGTGGGAAGATAAATACGTCTTCCCAGATCAACACCAATGGTGGAATGATAATATCGTGTTTTGGACTCGTTATATTGACAACGTCTTTCTGATCTGGGATTGCAGTACATCTGCTTTTCAGAAGTTCATCAATACCATAAATCAAAATGATATTGGTTTGAGCTTCACTTATGAAACTCATACTGAACAAATTACATTCCTCGATGTGGTTGTAAGAAGAATTGAGGGGACACTAAGCATGTCAGTATACCGTAAACCAGCGGCTACTAACAGTATCCTACACTGGGATAGCTACCATCCTCCTTCTGTCAAGAAGGGTATTCCCAGGGGACAGTACCTGCGAGTTCGCATCTGGAAGTAACTTTTATTCAGAATCTAAAAAATTCAAAAACAGGCTGGCACAGAGAGGCTATCCATTGAAGCTCTTAAAAGAGTCTTTCCAGTTTGCTGAGTCCAAAAAGAGGGACCTTCTGGTACTACGATCTAGGGACGATACAGATGAGGGTCTGATATGCCTTATTTCCACCTTTTGATGCTGGTAACAGTGAGGTGGTATCCATACTGAGAACATATTGGCCAATACTCACCATGGACCCTGATTTAGCACAGGTGATTAATAAATATCCCCAGGTTACCTACCGTAAAGGCAGAAGCCTGCGAGACTGACTAGTTCATAGTCATTATGAGGGTCCTAAAAGGGAGGGTACTTGGCTAGACCGTAAGCCCTTGGGTATGTTTAAATGCGGATCTTGTAAAGCATGCAACTTTATTAACACTTCCAAAATAATAACCTGTTCGGTTACACAACGCCTGTTTTTCATCCGGGATTTTGTGAACTGTAAAACAAAAGGTCTAGTATATATCTGCCAATGTACATGCCCCATGGACTATATTGGAAAAACGAAAAGAGAATTTCGAAGAAGGAAATTGTGAACATATCAATGATATAAAAAAAGCAAATGATACACCTGTGGCTCACCATTTTAATGATTATCATAAGGGTGATGTGAGTATGGCCGGTTTCTCAGTTCTGGAGGTAGTCCCTCTTTCTGAGAGAAGGGGTGACTGGGACAAAAAGATCCTTCAGAAAGAAATGGCATGGATCTGCCGCTTTCAGTCCCAGTTCCCCCTTCTGAATCCCTGGTCCTTTTAATATATACTTCGCTTCAGTAAAGATGTTTTTGCCTTTCTCTGCCAGTATAGATGCGTAAAGCATCCTGTAATGGGTGAACATGTATCAAGTTCACCTCATCCTAATATTTTGGTGTGGATTTCCCACCCTTTATTGTTATGGGGATGACCCCAATATATGATATCCTCTTTGCGACTATCTATAAAAATTTTGGGAGACACCCATTAGTGTCTGTTCTTTTGTTGTTACTATTCCTGGCCGATGTTGAGCTGTGAATATTTGAATATGGACCTCTATTCTATTTATATACTGTTGACTTATGGTCTATAACTACCTTGGAACGCGATTTGCATTCCACAGTGCGTTTCAGTGCGAAACCGGAAGTGATGCATAAGCACATCCGGTTGCTGTGTTCGGCACATAGAAACACCATGCGGTCCATGATGCGCTCCATTCTATTGGAAGCTACACGATAGTTGGGTAATGCGCTCCAAAGTGCGGTCCAACTACCGGAAGTAACTTACCGGCGTCCAGATGTGTATTCTAGGCAAGCGCACCAGATTGAATAAATAGCGCGATTCTGGCCAGACTAACTATGGCTCAAGCATTTTGGTTGTTGGGACCATATCATTTGTCCACATGTGAGTAACCTGTATGTCTCTATAAGTGCATGTATATCTCTTCCCGGCTGATACTGGGTTTGTTTTTGATTGAACGCATATACTTTATTCATAGGTGCTTGCAGTAGGACAGCCATATCTCTGGCGATCAGCAACACCATTTATATCCAGCTTTGGAGCTAAGTATCACACCTACATCATTTGACCTAATTGTTTGAGATCACCCCCTGATGAGCCTGATAAGTTCTGGGTGAAACGCGTTGAGGTCCTAACCTTTGGGGTGTTTTAGTGGTTTCCACTAATCTGGGTGATCACTGAGACTCCCCCTTTTTTGATTCTTTTTCCTCCCTTGTTTTAGGGGTTTAACAGGGACTGGATAGGTTTTAGGTTTGGGGACAGGGAACCTCCACCATCAGGGGGCCGCCCTGGGCATAGGAGTTTATAGGGCATATTTTAGGGTAAGATTTTGTCTGCCCCTGCTCTGTTTATAAATGTTATATTCCCTTTAATCTCATCTCTATCCTGTCACTATGGTTGTCTACCTAGGGGTTTTGACTCCCCTTTAAGGATGATTATTATTGTATGTCTCCTAGCATTTTTCTGTGTGGTATATATGTACCATTACCCCTTTTT
Source organism: Bufotes viridis (assembly GCA_033119425.1). Lineage (NCBI taxonomy): Eukaryota > Metazoa > Chordata > Amphibia > Anura > Bufonidae > Bufotes > Bufotes viridis. Next base: position 164,015,178 of record CM065592.1, read on the forward strand.
GTAATATATTAAAGGTAATTTCTCTATACGGACATTCGCAGTGGAGTTGATATAAAAGTTGGAGATCAGTTGTTGGATCAACAGGAGCAGGCAGGTCGCTAGGTTACTTTATTTAGAGCGAATAGAAAGGGATCCCAGAAGAGGAAGGCTAATCCTGTTTCTGAGCTTCCAAGCAAAATTGCCAGTTTGGGCAATGATACAAGGGTGTCAGTTTCATAAATGGCAGCCCTAGCAGATACTGTTGTCCCTAACAGCAGGGAGAACAGCCCAGCTAGTAGTCGGGGTGATGGTAGTGCAGATAGGCCTAGACAGTTAGTGGTTATAGGGGATTTTAAAATCAAGAAGAGAAAATTTGTCATCAAGACCGCCTCATCCGAATAGTTTGCTGTCTCCCAGGATTTGGCATGTGGTGGAACAGGTGAATAAGTTACTGTTGGGGGCTGGGGATGACCCAGCTGTCGTGGTCCATGTTGGTACCAATGACTAAAAAAAATGGTAGGTGGAAGGTCCTTAAGGATAATTTTAAAGAACTAGGCTTCAAGCTGAAGGGAAGGACCTCCAAGGTAGTGTTCTCTGGAATACTACCTGTGCAATGCGCTACACAGGGTCGTTAGTGGGAGCTTAGGGAGTTAAATGCATGGCTTAAGTCTTGATGTAGAGCAGAAAGGTTTGAGATCCTAGACCACTGGGTTAACTTTTCATTGTTTTCAAACAGATACGTTTTTCAAACTGTTTTCCGTAGATAATTTGCACCTCAATGGAAGTAGAGCTGCTGTGTTGGGGGAGAGAATTCTGGCTGGGATGGCAATGCATTTAACCGCTTGCCGTCACACTAACGCCGATAGGCGTCCGGATGGCAGCGATCTCAGGTCTCAACTATGCCTATTGACATCATCTCGTGAGACCTGAGATTTGCTGTGAACGAGCTCACAGGAGCGCGCAATCACAGCAACGCGCAGTTTTCAAGTTAAACTACAGCCTGCCAGCGCTGTTCATTGGCTGGCAGGCTGTAGATGTTTAAAACAACTAATGAAAAGGGTATATCAGACGCTATTTTGTAAACAGCGTCTGATATACCTGCTACCTGCTCCTCTGGTGGTCCCTTTTGCTTGGATCGACCACCAGAGGACACAGGCATCTCTGTAAGTAGCACCAAGCACCACACTACACTACATCCCCCCCGTCACTTATTAACCCCTTATTAACCCCTGATCACCCCAATGTGCCTGCTTTTCATCTACAGGCTACATTCAGGTGCAGCTGGTAGGCTTTGGGCCATATCAGCTGGTTTCGGGTGGGGCTTACAGGCACCTCCCACCTCCCATTGCAAGCATGGTTACATGCTGGAGGTCACTGGTGAGCTGTCTGTGAGTCAGGCCTTACACTCCCGTAATGCCCAACGGCTCCTGGTATCGCCCATACGGCATAGGTAGGTTGAGTGGTAGGGCCTCGGGCTACTTGAGAGACCTTGCCGTGGTGTCCGAGCTTAAGACATGTCCTCCTAGTAGGATGCGTCAAACTAACCTCTCAATTTTATCAGTGTGAGGGTTTAGTATTGCCGCAGAGTGCACCTGCCTTTGCTATGGTTAAACTTATGCGCAAACCAATAAATATACACTTATTGGATTTTTTTTTTATCAAAGACATGTAGCACAATAAATTCTGACATAAACTTTTATAGAAATGTAATTATATTTGAACAATTTTACCAGAATAAGTTAAAAATACACTTTTTTTGAGACAATTGCGGACTTTTTTGATTATTATCAGAAAAACAAAAAATCTCAGCTGCAATCAAATATCACCAAAAGTTTTGTGAGAAAAAAAGAAGGTAAAATTCAGTTGGGTGCCAAGTTGTATGACCGAGCAATAAACCGTTAAAGTAGTGAAGTGCCGATTTGTAAAAAAGAGCCTGGTCACTAGAGGGGTATAAACCTGTGGTCCTTAAGTGTTAAACTAGGGACGAGGGGGGAGGATATGGCTAAAAATATGGAGGTAGACAGGTTAGAGAGAGGTCAGAATATATTGGTGGGGGGAATAGATGTGGGGGGAGCATTAGAAAAGTGGATAAGGAGATCAGTCAGTCGCAAACCAACTCCAAAAACAAAAAATATATTTACTAAAAGTATCAAATTTAATGACAACTTAAAATGTATGTTCACAAATGCCAGAAGTCTAGCAAGCAAAATGGGAGAGCTTGAGGCTTTGGTGCTGGAGAAACATATTGATGTAGTTGGTATTGCTTAGACATGGCTGTAGTCTTTATTATTATTGTGCTGTAAATCTTCAAGGGTTTACACTCTTTAGAAACGATAGGGCTAAACACAAAGGTGGTGGTGTATGTTTGTATGTTAGGAGTGATATGAAAGTAAGTGTGATAGAAATATTTGTGCGTGAAGGTTGTGAGGATGTTGAAACCTTGTGGGAAAAAAAGAATTAAAAAATAATTCTTGGTGTGATCTATATATCCCCCCCCCCCCAATATCACTGAGGAGATAGACGATCAACGGTATGTGCAAATGGAGTGGGCTGGCACAGTAGTGATAATGGGAGATTTTAACTGTCCAAGCATAGATTGGGAACATGGTTCTGCCTCTGCTGCAAAACCGAGAAAATTCCTCAGCTTTTTGCATGATAAGAGGCGATGCTCATCTGGATCTAGAAATTTCTAACAAAGCAGAGCTTGAGAGGAATGTCACTGTCCATTAAAACCTTGGTAATAGTGACCATAATATAATTATATTCCCACTTAATTGTAAAAAACAAACTCAGGTTGGTAGGGCAAAAACACTCAGGGTCCGGGGTTGAGTGCTGCACTTCAGGGCATGGACTGGGAGTAACAACTGTCACATAATGACACTAATAGTAAATGGGAGTGCTTTAAATCTACTTTGGATAAGTATATTGTTAAATACATTCTTAGAGGTAACAAGTATAAGCAAATAAAATGAAACCCCTCATGGCTTACAAATTGTGTAAAAAGGGCAATAAATGAAAAAAAGATGGCCTTTAAGAAATACAAATCAGAGGGGTCAGCTGTAGCCTTTAAAAAAAATTACCGTATTTTTCGCCCTATAAGATACATTTTTCTCCCCCAAAAAGTGTGTGTGTGGGGGGGAAATGCCCCTGCGTCATATGGTGCGAATACTAATGAGCGCTTTCATTATGGAAGCACTAATTAGTAACGGAGGACCGGGAATCGGTGAATGCTCTGTACTCACCGCTTCCTGGTCCTCGGCTGTCGGCTGTGCAGTGGCTGCGCACAGCGCGAGGGCGCTCTGTGACCTCACGCTGTGCGCACCAGTTCACAGCACAGCAAGCGGCAGGATGAAAAGGATCACGCTGGAGGAGAGGAGCGGCGGCATCCGGAGCAGGAGAGGTAAGTGTTTTTTTTTTATTCCATATGAGGCTTCTGGTGGCTGATATAACTTGGCTGGGGTATGGTGAGATGCAATGGGGGCTGATATAACTTGGCTGGGGACTGCTGAGAGGCAATGGGGGCTGATATAACTTGGCTGGGGGCTGATGAGAGGCAATGGGAGCTGACATAATGCTGCTGGGGGCTGTGAGAGGCAATGGGGGCTGATAGGAGGCTTCTGGGGGCTGATAAGAGGCATAGGGCTCTTATCTGAAATCTGATTGGGGGTCATTCACATTGAGGCTTGAGCTGAGATCTGATTGGGGGTCTAATCTAAGGTCTTATTGGGGTCTTATTAACATTGGGGGTCTGATGGGGGTGTCAGCCGAGGCCTGATTACATTAAGGGTCTGATTGGTCTGACCAGAGGTCTAATAAAAATTTTTTTTTTTCTTATTGTCCTCCTCTAAAACATAGGTGCACCTTATGGGTCGATCCGTCTTATAGGGCGAAAAATGCGGTAATGACTAAATAAATGATGTAAGCGGGTAATAAAATCAGCTAAAATAAACAATGAAGTACAGGTGGCCATTAAAATATGATAGAAATGGGGAGTTGGTCACTGGGGATCAAGAGAAGGCAGAGCTCCTAAATGGGTTTTTTAGCTTCTATATACAAAAGAAAAGAGGGCATCTCATGAGGATGATGCCACTGGTATAAATACCTCAAATAACATATTTTAATGGTTGACTGTAGATAAGGTCCTTAATATGCTAAAAAAAATTAAAAGTGAACAAGGTCCCAGGTCCAGATGGATTACACCCTTTAGTTCTAAAGGAGCGCAGTTCAGTTATTGCTTTGCCTCTGTTCATATTATTTACAGATTCTTTATTAGCAAAGTGAAGGTGGTGCCCATGTTCAAAAAGGGTGCTAGGTCTTCAACATGAAATTATAGTCCAGTAAGCTTAACATCCATAGTGGGAAAAATGTTTGAGTGCCTTCTATGGGGCTACATACAGGATTATGTAACTGTGAATAATATAATGATTGCTAGCCAACATGTTTTACTAAGAACAGAATCTGTCAAACTAACCTGATTTGTTTTTATGAGGAGGTGAGTAGAAGCCTGGACAGAGGGAAGGCTGTCGATAGTGTGTTTTCGCAAAGGCGTATGATACTGTCCCACGCAGACAACTAATCGGTAAATTGAAGTCTATTGGTTTCGAAAATATAATTTGTAATTGGATTAAAAATTGGCTTCATGAGTTGTGGTCAATGATTCCTACTCTGAATGGTCCGTGGTGATAAGTGGTGTACCGCAAGGTTCTGTGCTGGGTCCACTGTTATTTAACTTATTCATTAATGACATTGAGGATAGGATTAATAGCGCTGTTTCTATTGTTGCAGATGACACCAAACTTTGTAACACAGTCCAGTCTATGGAAGATGTTAATACATTACAAGCTGACTTGGACAAGCTTACTGTTTGGGCCTCCACTTGGCAAATAAGGTTCAATATAGATAAATGTTAAATTATGCACTGGGGGGCTAATAATCTGCATGCAGCATATGTCCTCGGGGGAGTAAAACTGGGAGAGTCACTTGTTGAGAAGTATCTGGCTGTATTAGTAGATCATAGATTAAATAACAGCATGGAATGCCAGTCAGCAGCCTCTAGGGTCAACAGTATTTTGTCTTAAAAGAGATATGGACTTGCGGGACAGGAATGTAATTTTGCCACTATACAAAGCGTTGGTGCGGCCTCATCTGGAATATGCAGTTCAGTTCTGGGCACCAGTCCATAAACAGGATGCCCTGGAGTTAGAAAAAGTACAGAGGAGAGCAACTAAACTCATAAAGGGCCTGGAAGATCTTAGGTATGATCAAAGATTAAATAAACTGCAAGGGGGGACATGATTAACCTGTACAAATATATAAACAGACCATACAATAAATATCAAGGGAAGCTATTCTGTGTTACACCCCCTCAAAAAACAAGGGGCCACTCCCTACGCCTAGAGAAAAAAAGATTCAGTCATAAGAGGCGACAAGCATTCTTTAAAGTAAGATTTGTGAATCTTTGGAATATCCTGCCGCAGGAGCTGGTCACAGCAAATACAGTAAACAGCTTCAAAAAAGGTAACATTGAGGCTTATGATAATGTATAGGAATCTTGTTCTTAATCTCTAGTCAGACCACACATAGAGTACTGTGTACAGTTCTGGGCTCCTGTGAACAAGGCAGACATAGCAGAGCTGGAGAGGGTTCAGAGGAGGGCATCTAAAGTAATAACTGGAATGGGGCAACTACAGTACCCTGAAAGGTTATCAAAATTAGGGTTATTCACCTTAGAAAAAAGACGACTGAGGGGAGATCTAATATCTATGTAAAAATATATCAGGGGTCAGTACAGAGATCTCTCCCATCATTTATTTATCCCCAGGACTGTGACTGTGACAAGGGGACATCCTCTGCGTCTGGAGGAAAAAAGGTTTGTACACAAACATAGAAAAGGATTCTTTATGGTAAGAGCAGTGAGACTATGGAACTCTCAGCCTGAGAAGGTGGTGATGGTGAGTATAATAAAGGAATTCAAGAGGGGCCTGGATGTATTTCTGTAGTGTAATAATATTACAGGCTATAGCTACTAGAGATGGGTCATTGATCCAGGGAGTTATTCTGATTGCCTGATTGGAGTCGGGAAGGAACTTTTTTCCCTTAAGTGGGGAAAATTGGCTTCTGCCTCACAGTTTTTTTTTGCCTTCCTCTGGATAAACTTGTAGGAAACAGGCCGAACTGGATGGATAAATGTCTTTTTTCGGTCCTATATACCATGTTACTATGTTACACACCCTTTGTATCAACTTCTTTTTAAAAGACAGATGGACATTGATCCAGAGATTGTTCCGTGGATCGATATAGCAGGATTACAGGTTGGACTTGATGGACTTTTGTCTTTTTCCAACCTTAACAACTATGTAACTGCTTTAAGGATAATCTATTTCTTTTTGCCCCTTCACAGTTCAACTGTTAAAATGCATTATTAATTTAAGTTAATGTACTGTAGTTGAAGAGGCCTCATTTTGTAGGATGCGTTATAGTTCCTTTTTTAGACAGAAAATAAAAACCTGAGCAGCTCTACCATTTGGCCTTGTAATCAGCAGTGGGCAGATTTAAAAAGTTGAAGGCGGTGGAATATAGGAAGCTACTAGGTTTGAAACACAGGTACCAAAAGCTGAAAATTAGGTTGTATTTTAACCCCTTAAGGACCGGGCTCATTTTCACCTTAGGACCAGACCATTTTTTGCAAATCTGACCAGTGTCACTTCGAAAAATTTCATTTTTATTTATAAAAAAATATCAAATTTACCAAAAATTTGGAAAAATTAGCAATTTTCCAAGTTTCAATTTCTCTACTTCTATAATACATAGTAATATCGCCCAAAAAATTTATTGATTTACATTCCCCATATGTCTACTTCATGTATCGATCATTTTGGGAATGCCATTTTATTTTTTGGGGACGTTACAAGGCTTAGAAGTTTAGAAGCAAATCTTGAAATTTTTCTGAAATTTTCAAAAACCCACTTTTTAGTGACCAGTTCAGGTCTGAAGTCACTTTGTGAGGCTTACATAATAGAAACCATCCAAAAATGACCCCATTCTAGAAACTACACCCCTCAAGGTATTCAAAACTGATTTTACAAACGTCATTAACCCTTCAGGTTTTCCACAAGAGTTAATGGCAAATGGAGATAAAATTTCAGAATTTCGATTTTTTGGAAAATTTTCCGTTTGAATCCATTTTTTCCAGTAACAAAGCAAGGGTTAACAGCCAAACAAAACTCAATTTTTATTGCCCTGATTCTGTAGTTTTCAGAAACAACCCATATGTGGGCGTAAACTGCTGTATGGCCAAACGGCAGGGCACAGAAGGAAGGGAACGCCATATGGTTTTTGGAAGGTGGATTTTGCTGGACTGGATTTTTGACACCATGTCCCATTTGAAGCCCCCTGATGTTCCCCTAGAGTAGAATCTCCAAAAAAGTGACTCCATCTAAGAAACTACACCCCTCAAGGTATTCAAAACTGATTTTACAAACTTTGTTAACCCTTTAGGTGTTCCACAAGAGTTATTGGCAAATGGAGATGAAATTTCGGAATTTCTATTTTTTGTTACCTTGCCTCAAAAAAAGTGTAATATAGAGCAACCAAAAATCATATTTACCCTAAAATAATACAAACAAAACTGCCACCTTATCCCGTACTTTTCAAAATGGGGTCACTTTTTTGGAGTTTCTACTGTAGGGGTGCATCAGGGGGCTTTAAATGGGAAATGGTGTCAAATAACCAGTCCAGCAAAATCTGCCTTCCAAAAACCATATGGCGTTCCCTTCCTTCTACGCCCTGCCGTTTGACCATACAGCAGTTTACGACCACATATGGGGTGGTTCTGCAAACTAGAGAATCGGGGCAATATATATTGAGTTTTGTTTGGCTGTTAACCCTTGCTTTGTTACTGGAAAAATTGATTAAAATGGAAAATTTGCAAAAAAATAGCTATTTTCGGACCGTTTTTATTTTTTATTATTTACATCGTTGAACTGACAGGTTAGATTGTGTGCTATTTCTATAGAGCAGGTTGCTACGGACGCGGCAATACAAAATATGGCTACTTTTTGGGGGGTTTTGTTTCAGTTTTACATAATTCAGCATTTTTGAAAAAAAAGATTTTTTAGTGTCTTCACATTCTGAAAGCCATATATTTTTTTTATTTTTTGGGCAACTGTCTTATGTAGGGGCTCATTTTTTGCGGGATGAGATGGCGGTTTGATTGGAACTATCTTGGGGTGCATATGACATTTTGGTCGCCTGCTATTACACTTTATGTGATGTAAGGTGACAAAATTGGCTCTTGACACCGTTTTTTTTTTTTTTTTTTGTTGTGTTCACCTGAGGGTTTTGGTCATGTGTTATTTTTATAGATCAGGTTGCGACGGACGCGCCGATACCAAATATGTATACTTTTTATTTATTTATTTAAGTTTTACACAATATTATAATTTTTTAAAACAAAACAAATCATGTTTTAGTGTCTCCATAGTCTTAGAGCCCTATTTATTTATTTTTTGGGGGTGATTGTCCTATGTGGGGTATCATTTTTTGTGGGATGAGATGACGGTTTGATTGGCACTATTTTTGGGTGCATATAACTTTTTGATCGCTTGCTATTACAGTTTTTGTGATGTGAGGTGACAAAAATGTTTTTCTTTTACATTGTTTTTATTTTATTTTTTTAACAGTATTTACCTGAGGGGTTAGATAATGTGATATTTTTATAGAGCAGGTTTTTACGGACGCGGCGATACATAATATGTATACTTTTTATTTATTTATTTTACTTTAACACAATAATAGCATTTTAGAAAAAAATTTTGTTTTAGTGTCTCCATAGTCTGAGAGCCATATTTTTTAATTTTTTTGGGCGATTGTCCTATATAAGGACTCATTTTTTGCGGGATGAGATGGCGGTTTTATTGGTACTATTTTGGGAGGCAGTAACAAACACAAATAGGCCCTCTCAGGACACCTCAGGGTGTCAATATATACACTTCACAAAGGTCTTTACGACCGCAAACCCTTTTAGGGCGTCCTGACTAGTATTATTAAAACGTAACTTTTATTTATAAACTACAAAAACGACATAAGAAAAGAAAAATTGTTTTAAAACTATCAGGGCATCAGGGGATAATGTAGTTATTTTTCACTTGTTATCCACCTTAATCCAGTCACCCACTTATGGGGTATACTAGATTCGGCACTATGGGTTATTGATCTCAATGCATATTATTAATGACTTTATTCAGGTAACTCATTTGGGCCATTCCAAATAGGTTGGGTGTATGCAGCAGTTGGTACACTTCCTTTTGTGTATTAAACAGTGTGTAACTACTGCTTAACTCCTTGCAACACAGTGTCAGCAATTCACTCAGCCCAGTGTTTGTTAGTATTCACTAATCACTGACAGGCGCTCATGTAGCACTTCTCATACATCCAACACATTGTTGCCAATTTAACTATGCACACATTGGCTACTCAATCACGCTCAATGTCTGTTTGGTTTACTGCGCAGACATTTCTGACTGCTGCTGCACGTGTTGTAACTACTAAATAGGACTGCTGCTGCACATGTTGCTCCCAACAACTCCACACCTACCTATTCTAAACATGCGGTGGATCTATTATGTCCTCATTTTTTGTCTGATCCGAATTTGCCCTGTCTAAAAGATATGGCACACTATAACCCCTCCCAAGGGGGAGGCATACGCCTTTTTGATCACTTGGTATTACACTTTTTGTGATGCAAGGTGACAAAAAATGGCTTTTTTACACCATTTTTTTGTGGTTTTTTTTACGGTATTTGCGTGAGGGGTTAGGTCACATGATATTTTTATAGAGGAGATTTTTACGGACGCGGCGATACCTAATATGTGTAGTGTATTTGTTTTTTTTTATTTTTATTAAGTGATATGTATTTTTCTTATTTTTACTTTTTTTTTCACTTTTTTGACATTTTTTTGACCCAGACCCACTTGGTTCTTGTAGATCCAGTGGATCTGGTGTCTATATAATACAGAACAGTACACTATATAGTGTACTGCACTGTATTTTTTTCCTTTTCACAGTCTGGTCAGACTTCTGCCTTTAGCAGAAGTCTGACCAGAGTTACTATACCATGGCAAGCAGGACGTTTCTGAAAGCGTTCTGCTGCCATGGTAACCATCACCCGCTGCCGTACGGACCGCGGTATAGAAGGGGTTAAACTGCTGACATCTGCAGCACAGATGTCAGCAGTTTATAGCAGGGGTTCAGCAATGTGCTGACCCCCTGCTATACCCACTAGACACCAGGGAAATCGATTGAAAGGAGGCGGGCGGGGGATCGCAATTGCGATCCTGCCTGCCACACTGCCCGCCTCCCGCGCTGCCCACCCGCAGCACCGCCCGCAATCCCCCCCCCTGCACCGCCCGGGGGGGCACTAATATGGTGGGGTGCAGGGGGGGGGGGTTAAAATTTACACTTTGGGGCATATTTTAGTCTCTGATCCCCGCGGTCACAGACCGCGGGGATCAGAGACTACAGATAGCGCAGCAAACCGCAGGTCTGAATTGACCTGCGGTTTTCTGCGATCGCTGACATGGGGGGGTCACAGGACCCCCTGGGCATTGTGCCAAGATGCCTGCTGATTGATTTCAGCAGGCATCTTGTTCCGATCACCGCCACGTGCGCAGCGGTGATCGGATATTCACAGGGCGTACATGTACGCCCTTGGTCCTTAAGTACCAGGACGCAAGGGCGTACATGTACGCCCTTCGTCCTTAAGGGGTTAAATCAAGGTGATCCCTCCCTGCACCTCATTATTGGCTGAAGTCCATCACAAAAAATAAAACTTTATCTCAATTTCTATTTGTCCATTAAATCCAGTAGAACATTAAAATAACACAACAATAGTCGACTGTTGACTATTGCTATATTTGCTATATTTTATGGCACTTCGGCAATTACAGGTGAACCCAGTAATAACTCACTGGGTAAGGTGAGATTCCATCATCACCAAAACATAATCCAAACAAAATAAACTCCTGCCCGTCTGGGCTCTAGCTAATACAAATTAGTTTCTAGCTCACCTTTTGAGCGCAGGTCACACTCAGGGGAATAAGACTTCACTAGACAGCAAATCAGCCAGCTTCTTAGGCTTTTCCAGGCATAACTCTTCCCAGACTGACAGCCTTGGATGCACTTTTATTTCCCCCTAACAATCCCAGCTGGACAACACCTGGGGATCCCTCAGGCTAGGGGAAAACATGCCCTAGAATGGGGGTGGACAGGGGAGGTCCCACTACCAAACCTACGTTTCCAGTCCAAATAAAATCCAGTCCTTGAACTAACAAAAAATAGTTCCAGCAATTACGTTTGCTGAGGAATCTGGGTGGCATATACACTCCTTCCAGGACTTTACCGTACACTTTACCACATATCCCCCCCCCCACCCCCTCTTCTTCAGACCGGAGGGCACTTTAAGCAAACATACCGTGTATCCTGGAAAAAGCATCTACGTTTCCCTGCAATTTCCCCAGCCTATGTTCAGCCTTGAAATTAAAATTTTGCAGGGAGAGAAACCACCTGGTCCCTCTTGCATTTTTCTCCTTGTTTTGCTTCATCCAGACTAAAGAAGCATGGTCTGTCACCAACACAAATTTTCTACCCAGCATGTAATATTTAAGTGACTCCAGAGCCCATTTAATGGCCAGAGACTCTCATTCCACTATGACGTACTTTTTCTCGGCTGGAGTCAGCTTTCTACTCAGGTACATCACTGGGTGCTCCTCCCTATTTACCACTTGTGACAGCACCTCTCCCAAGCCTTATGAGACTCATCAGTCTGGACCAGAAACTCTTTTCCGAAATCGAGGAAATGAGCACTGGCTGTTGACAGAGGGCAGACTTTAGGCTCTGAAAAGCATTTTCTGCCTCTGGCGTCCACTTCACCATTACTGACTTAGTGCCTTTCGTTAAGTCAGTCAATGGTGCTGCAACTGAGGCATAATTTGGTACGAACCCAGTTATGCCAAGGAAGGCCCTGAATTGTTTTTTGGTTAAGGACTTAGGCCAGTTCTGTATTGCCTCTTTATTTAACCAGCCCTTTACCAATAATGTAGTCCAGGTATTTTGCTTCCTCTAGATCCTACTGCACACTTCTCAGGGTGAATAGTTAGGCCGCATCACTAAGAGAGTCTATCACGGCCTGTACCTTCCAGAGGTGACTTTTCCAATCAGGTGAAAAAAATTACCACATCATCAAGGTATGTGGCAGTATAGTCACTATGTGGCCTCAAGATTAGGTCCATCAACCTCTGAAACATAGCAGGGGCTCCATGTAGCCTGAACAGCATCACTGTGTACTGGAACAGCCCCTCTGGACAATGGTATCTGCCAATTACCCTTTGTAAGGTCAAGGGTTGTGATATATCTGGCTTTCCCAAGCCTTTCAATCAGTTCATCTACTCTGGACATGGGGCATGCATCCAATATTGACACCTCATTTAGCTTCCGAAATCTCCAGGTCCCATTGGGCTTCGGGATTAGTAAAATGGGGCTCAACCACTCACTGGTAGATTCTTCAATGACCCCCAATTCGAGCATGCGCCTGACCTCAGAGGATACCACTTTTCTGCGTGCTTCTGGTTGCCTGTATGGCTTTAGATTAACCTTACTGTGGGGCTCAGTTCTTACTTGATGTTTTTTCAGGTGGGTACAACCTGGTAGATCGGAAAACCTTCTATATTTTTGTAAAAACTCCTTTACTTCTTGTTTCTGAAGCACTGACAGTGCCTCACTAATTTTGACAGTGGGAATTGGTTGCAACACCTCCTTAATCATGGTCTTTTCGGCCACCTAGGATTCCCGATCTTTCCACGGCTTGATCAGATTTATGTGGTAAATCTGGAAGGGTTTTCTCCTACCTAGTTGGGGCACCTTATAATTCACCTCACCCACTTTTTCCACAATCTTGTAGGGACCCTGCCATTTTGCCAGAAATTTACTTTCTACAGTGGGAACTAAAATCAGGACCCTATCCCCGGAATTGAAGTCCCTTACCCTGGCAGATCTGTTATAAATTTAGCTTTGAGCCTCCTGAGCTACTTGCAGATGCTCTTTAACTATGGGAATCACGGTCGCTATCCGGTCTTGCTTTTGAACCACATGTTCGATAACACTTTTATATGGGCTAGCCTCGGTCTTCCAGGTATCCTTGGCCACATCTAGTAAACCAATTGGGTGACGGCCATATACCAACTCAAAAGGTAAAAACCCTGTAGAAGCCTGGGGTACCTCTCTGATAGACAACATCAGGTAGGGTAGCAGGCAGTCCCAGTCACAGCCATCTTTTTCTACCACTTTTCTTAACATCTGCTTCAGGGTTTTGTTGAATCTCTCAACTAACCCATCCGTTTGGGGGTGGTACACAGATGTACGCATTTGGGTGATTTTAAACAATTTGCATAATTCTTTAATGACTTCGACATAAAGGATGTACCCAGGTCTGTGAGAATTTCCTTTAGGGATCCCCGTGCGGGAGAACATGTAAAATAACTACCGGGCAATATTTTTGGACGCCATGTTTCGTAGGGGCACCGCTTCCGGGTACCAAGTGGCATAGTTCAACACAACCAAGAAATACTGGTGTCCCCTATCCGACTTACCAATGGTAACCACCAAGTCCATTGCAATTCTTTCAAAAGGTACCTCAATTATGGGAAAAGGGAATAAGGGACTACGAAAGTGTGATGCTGGGGCACTTATCTGGCAGGTGGGGCATCACTCGCAGTTTTATTTTACTCCCTCATACAGTCCAGGCCTGTAAAACCTTTGTAGTACCTTCTCCTGTGTTTTGCTAGTCCCCAAATGGCCCCCAAGTACGTGGTTATGTGCTAGGTCTAGTACCATACGTCGATAGGGTCTTAGTACCAGAAGTTGCTCTACAATTTTGTTGTTGCATTTGGTAACTTGGTTAATTTCTGGTCAGCTTCTGGTTCCTGTGGTACACCATCTAACACTGTAACATTTCCTCCAGCATTCCCGAGAGTGGGGTCTCTCAATTGCTCCATACCAAAGTTACCTCGAGACACTTCTAAGTCCAACACATTTTGCCCAGACAGGGAAGCTTCTTCTTTCCCAGCTAACACCTGCAATGAAAAAGTGTTATCATCATTATCAGGCATTTCACATTACCCCACATTTTCACTATGTATTTCATTTAAATCACTGATTTCAATGGGCAGTTCACTAAAATTACCATTTAAAGGGGAAGGCACATATTCTGCAGAAGTTTTTTCACTGGTTGCAGCAGAGTTTTTCTTCTCCCATAACTTCCAAAACAATGGGAAGTCTGGGCCCAATATCACATCATGCGTAAGTCTTTTGACCACCCCGACTTTATATGTCAAAGTTCCAGCCGGAGTCACCAACTTAACCCGAGCCACCGGGTAAGACTTGGCATCCCTGTGAATGCATAGCACATTTATGCTTTTACCCGGCACATAGTTCCCAGCCACGTAGCTGTCATGCACAAAGGTGACCAGACTACCGGAGTCCAAAAGAGCCCTGACGGAGCAGTCATTTACCACCATAGTACATATCTGCAGCTCAGTCTCTAGTCCTGGTGAGGCCGTACAAACTGGCACCGCATACATTGACTGTCTCTGGCTACCATCACACTCCATGGGCTCTGAGGTAAGAGGGCAATGGGCAGCAGTGTGTCCCCACTCACGCCACCTCCAACACTGGAGCATCCCGGGTCTCTTCAGTGGGAAGACCTCTCAGGGATCCAACTGCCCGTTGAACTCAGTCTTATGCCTACACCCAACCTCTAGAGCCTTGCTCCTTCTTGCACCCTTCCACACACCCCCAACAGCCAGAACTCTCTTACTCACAGATGACAGGGGTCTGATACTCCGGAGAGGTGTTGGTGCAGCAGAGACATCATGGAGGTAGTCCTCAGTCGCCAGGAACCTTTCCACCAGGTTGACAAGCAGGTCAGCAGTTTTGGGGTCTCCATATCCGACCCACCGTTGTAGCTTTGCAGGGAGGGCCCTGAAATAATAATGCCCCGCCACTTTCTCCACAATCTGGGACGGTGTAGAGGACTCAGGTTCCAGCCACTTCCGTACAAGATGGATGAGGTCATACATCTAAGATCGGGCAGGCTTGTCCATGGTATAGCTCCACATGTGGACCCTTTGGGCACGAACCACCCGTGCAGGACATCCTGCTCCCTGAGGTCATAGTAGGCCTTTTGTGGTTCACCGGACAGAAAGGGCGCAAGGACCTCTGCCCACTCTGCTACTGGCAGTCTCTCTCTGCCACTCTCTCAAACACGGTGAGGTAGGCCTCGACATCGTCATCAGACGTCAGCTTTTGCAAGGCCCGCTGCACATCCCTCCTCACATTAAAAGTCTCTTGGGGGCTTACCTCCACTCATTGGGCTGGAGTTACAACAGTCTCTCTCCATGCATCAATCTGCTCCAACAGAAAACGATTGGTTTTCTGCTGCCGGGCCTGGGCCTCCACCTGAGCCTACCGTTGTCCATGTAAGGCCTCTGCATGCTTCTTTTTATCCTCAAGGTTGGCCTGCAAAAACAGTTTCATCATTTCCTCCATGGTCTTTAATGAGCTTTGCAGAGTGACTGCAGCTTTATCCCAGGACATAAAGCACCAACTTGTCACGCCGTTGTCCTTAGCAACTTGATGTTGTCTGCATCCTCCACCAATTGTAAGGGATCGCTCTATCACAGGGGGTTGCAATCACAAACTTCTCCTCTGACAACAGGGTTAAAGTCCAAACGATGCTTTATTTTATGGCACTTTGGTAATTACAGGTGAACCCAGTTATAACTCACTGGGTATGGTGAGGTTCCATCATCACTAAAAGATAATCCAAACAAAATAAACTCCTGCCTCTCTTGGCTCTAGCTAATACAAATTCCTTTCTAGCTCACCCATTGAGCACAGGTCACACTCAGGGAATCAGGCTTCACTAGCCAGCAAGGCAGCCAGCTTCCTAGGCTTTTACAGGCATAACTCTTTCCAGACTTAACAGCCTGGGATGTGCTTTTTTCCCCCCTAATGATCCCAGCTGGACTACACCTGGGGTATGGTAACAGGCAATGCGGGCTGATATAACTTGGCTGGGGGCTGCTGAGAGGCAATGGGGGCTGATATAACACTGCTAGGGGCTGATGAGAGGCAATGGGGGCTGATATAACGCTGCTAGGGGCTGCTGAGAGGCAATGGGGGCTGATGAGAGGCAATGGGGGCTGATAGGTGGCTGCTGGGGGCTGATGAGAGGCGATGGGGGCTGATGAGAGACATATAGGGGGCTGATAAGAGGCATGGGGGCTGATATGAGGCATATGGGGCTGATGAGAGACACGGGGGCTGATATGATACATATGGGGGCTGATGAGATGCATAGGGCTCTTATTGGAAGTCTGATTGGGGGTCATTCACATTGGGGTCAGAGCTGAGATCTGATTGGGGGTTTGATCTGAGGTCTTATTGGGGTCTTATTAACATTGGGGCTGTCACCTGAGGCCTTATTAACATTGGGGGTCTGATTGGTGGTCTAACCAGAGGTTTAATGAAATTTTTTTTTTCTTATTGTCCTCCTCTAAAACATAGGTGCGTCTTATGGGCCAGTGCGTCTTATTGGGGTGAAAAATATGATTATATATATATATATATATATATATATATATATACACACACACACCGGTGTACATATATATTATTGTTTTTGTTGGATATAGTTGATCTGTAGCTCTTAGCCATGTGCAAATCTGTCTATTATCATTTTTTGTCCATGTAGGAACTACCCTTGGTTTTGTCCTACAAATATTGCTGCAGCACTGTTTATAATACACATATGTGAAAGTGGCTTTAATATCTTGTATAAGAATGAGGTTCAGAAGAATAGAGCTGCTGCAGAGTATGATAGGAAAATGTTAGATTTGTATTTATATATTGTGGGTAAAATGCTGAACAAAGTTAATTTGCCAATTTTATTTTAGTAGATGTTTATGAGTGCCATAAAATGTACACTGATACATATACAAATACGTACAACAATACATATAAAAATACATATGTAGAAAACTAGACATAAAAATACATAAGTGCAATAATAGATAAAAAAAATTGTACAACAATACATACTACAAATACAGATCTACAATTGAATAGATGTAGTCTTACTAAAGTTTTTTAATAGATTTATATATTAGTAGTCACACTACATTAGTTCATGTAAAACAGAATGTATTAGCATCTTTGCGGATTGTTTTAACTTGAGAGAATTATTCAGTACTCCAAGTACTTGCTTTATGAAGATTGTTGCATGGCAACCTTTTCTAATCCCTGTTGGGCAGCTGTTGTGGTGGCTGTGTCTGGTAAGGAATGTAGCCATTCAAATTAATGGCTGATTATATAATGCAGGTCAGGTCCACCAGAGCAGAAGTAACTCTTCCTTAACAGGGGGATTTTATTATATACTTAAACTCTAAGAGGGCATATGTACAGGGTTAGTGTTCTAAGTAGAGATGCGAGAATTGATTGTGAACTAATCGAATTTTGCCTGAATTTCCCAAAAATTTGTGTAAAATCTGGCAGTTCAATTCAGTCCAATTTTTCCTAACCCCTTCCCTCCAGCCAGAGGTGTAACTTGACCAGAATACACTTTCTATAATAGCGGTATTTTCTTATGCAGCACAAGGGTCTTGGGACCCCTCAGGCTCCAAGGCCCGGTAGCGACTGCTACCTCTGCACCCCCTATAGCTACGTCCCTGGCCATATATATCAGTGAACGTTAAGATTTCTAATTCTGGCTTGGCATTGAATGTAACATGCTGACCCACAGTGGAGGAGTGAGGAGATGGGGAAGATAGGAGTGGTGGCTGCAACAATCATGGTGGTTGTAGTTCTCATGGTGGCTATTCCCTACTCTAGCGCTCCTCCAGGCTGTGACTACAGTAAGTGGAGAGGTGCAACCCCTCTTCCCTTCGGGGCACTCATTGGATTTTGGGGTCTTCTTCCTGGTGGTGGTGGTTCGGGGGCCCTTTGTGTTGGGTGAGCAGCAGGATACAAGACAGGAGAAGAGGGAACAGACAGTTCATCATGAGACAAATGACCTGGCTGGCTTGGTAATAGTAAAATACAGTCTCTCTTTGACTCGTTAGGTAATGGGTGTCACAGTACAAATACAAGTAGTAGATGCAGTTCTCAGATATCTCACAGCTTTTCCCAAGGGTATGGCTACTGTCATGGTCCTTCCTAAGTCTCTCACAATAGATACAAGCAATCTTCCCAAATGACCAAAGTCATGCAATTTCTTTTACTCTCTCTGCAATGCCCAACTGCGGGGGGCAGTCCTAGAATAGATGGCTACTCTGTCTCATTAGCGTAAATGGTGCCAGCAGAAATATAACCCACACCACACCACATGCAGTAAAGTCTACGGCTGTATGCGTGCATTACCAACATTGCTGGACCAATTCATCCTAAATAAATCTGAATCAAATTTCAAGAAATTCACTCATCACTAGTTGTAAGACAACCACATTATAGGGAATCTGTCACCTACTTTTCACAATTTATGCTACCAGCAATCCTCAGAAGAACTTGTAACCACTATTGCCAACATACAATGAATTTGGAAAATCTTCAAATCCTTTCACTTTTCTCACATGTTGTGGCCATGTGAAAAAAATAATTAAATAAATAAAGTTTTTTCCCATCAGTCTGCACTCAATACCCTGTAATGAGAAAGTGAAAACAGAATTTTAGATTTTTGTTGAAGAAAAAACTACTTTTACATAGGCATACGTATTCAGACCCTTTTTTTTTTAAATCTTTGAGATGACATCTTGATTGGAGTCCATCTATGGTAAATACAGTTGATTGGACATAATTTAAAGAGACAGAGCCCTGTCTGTTTGACAGCTAACAATGCATATCAGAGCAACAATCAAGTCATGAGGAGGAAAGGAGGAAAGAACTGCCTATAGAGATCAGAGACAGAATTGTGTAGAGGCACAGATCTGAAGAAAGGTACAAATACATTCTGCTGCACTGAAGGACAGTGACATCAATAATTCTTAAATAGAAGAAGTTTGTTACAAATAGGGCTCTCCCTAGATAGAGCTGGACACCCATCAAACTAAGTAATTATGTGGAGAAGGGCCTTCGTAAGAGAGGAGACCAATGGTCACTCTGGCTAAGCTCCATAGATCCTGTGTGTAGATGGGAAAAACTTGCAGAAGGTCAACCATCACTGCAGGGCTCCAACAATCTGTACTTAATAGCTGAGTGGCCAGAAAGAAACCTCTTCTCTGTAAAAGACACATGAAAACCAACCTGGAGTTTCCTAAAAAGCAACTAAAGGACTCAGACTGTGAGAAACAAGATTCTCTGGTCTGAGGAAACCAAGATTTAACTTTTGTTCTTAATTCTAAGAATCACATCCGGAGGAAATCAGGCACTACTCATCATCTGCCCCATACCATACCATCCCTACAATGAAGCATGGTAGTGGCAACATCATGCTCTGGGGGTGTTTTTCAGTGGCTGAGACAGGAAAATTGGTCAGGGTTGAAGGAAAGCTGAATGGAGCAAAGTACAGAGATACTCTTAATGAAAACCTAATGCAGAGTGCCCTGAACCTCATTCTAAGCCAAAAGTTCACCTTCCAACAATACAGTCAACCTAAGCACACAGCCAAGCAAACAAAAGAGTGGCTAGGTGACAGCTCTGTCAATGTCCTTGAGTGTAAACCCCCCCCCCTCCTTTATCAACTTGAACCCAATCCAACATCACTGGAAAGATTTGAAAATGGCTGTACATCGATGTTACACATCCAACCTGACACAGCTTGAGAGGCTCTGCAGAGAAGAATAGCAGAAAATCCCAAAGTCAAACCTTATTGCATCATACCCAAGAAACCTGGAGGCTGTACTTGCTGCAAAAGGTGCTTCAACTAAGAACTGAGTAAAGGGTCTGAATACTTATATCAATGCAAGATTTTAGTTTTTCTTTTACAGTAAATTAACAAAGATTTATAACATTCTGTTTTTACTTTGTCATTATGGGGGAATTGGGTGCAGAATGGTGGGGAAAGCCTGGATTTTTTATTTTATTTTAGCACAATGCCGCAACATAACAAAATATGAAAAACATGTCTGAAGAATTTCCATTTTCAGAGTACCTCTATGTCCCCATGATGTGAAGAATTTGCGAAAAAAAACTTTCATTGATATGCAAGTCCAGCTCAATGTGTCCAGCTGGACAGGCTTTCCTTTTGAAAATACCAAAGCCCGCCTCTTCTACCCAATTTCAGCTCCTCCACTATCCTCTCAAGCCTTCCTCTCCCATGACATGAGTATGGAGCACTTCCAAATCTCTTGTACAGGTGCCCTATCCCTGTTTTCTGGTGCATGCACACTACACTTCCTAATGTGGGATGTGCAGAACATAAACTGAGGCACTATCCCACAGAAGGAAATGTAGTGTAGAGGCAAAAGAATACACAGAGGGGGTGCCTGCACAAGATTTGGAGGTGCTTCATGGTGACCTCGAGGGAGAGGGGAGGGACTGAAATCGGGTAGAAGAGGCGAGCTTGGGCACTTTTGAAAGAAAGGGCTACACAGATGGGTACTTTGAGCCAGACTTGCATATCAATAAAAGTTCTTTTTCTGGGCAATGACTTCATACTCTGGTGATATATCGGTATTTTGGCAATGGTGGTTACATGTCCTGTTGGACACTGCTGGTATTATAAATTGTGAAAAGTGAGTGACAGACTCCATTAAAGGTTATGTTTACAGACGTTTTTTATGTGGATTTTGACCTGCTTTCCTTTCTGATATCAGCAAAGTGGAGGCTTAAAATAAACACCCTATTTATTTTAATAGGAATCCATGTCATCCACTGCTCTCATGTCCATTCTTGGTGGTTGGGCACACGTATATTAGCCCCATTTAATGGGGATTATTCCACATGTGGAATCTTGGTATGTACAAGTATTCGAGAAATGTTACAACATAACATCATAATTTCTTACAATACAAATTCAATAATCTATGATATTATGAAATGCACTGTATGCTCTTGAAATATATTACTAAGAAACAAATATCTGTTTGGTTTTCACAGCTCAAAATGAGCCACACCTAGCTTTCTTACCCTGTTGTGTACCATAATGAAAGGTTTACATTAGTCATTAGATCTTAAGAGAACATGGTCACTAAAACTGAACTATGAAATCCAGATTGTTTCTCTTTGCCAGCAGCTGTTACTATGGGCACAAGCTATTGGAACAAACAGAGAGAAAAAAAAGGAGATTAGGATATTAAAATAATTGCAGTGCTACACAAGAAATATCAGAGAAACATAAACTAATTTAGAAATATGAGTATTTTGACTGGAGTCCTATGCAGGGCCAGAAAACATTAATGCTTCAATCCAAATGTTCCTTTGAAACCACTTTTAATTCCTGGAAATCATTTTATAAAAAAGCATGGCGGTTTGGGAATAAGTCAGTATACAAATCAGCATCTACTTCAGAAAAATACACGTTAGGGATCCAGATGAAAAGCGTGAAAAAGACAGAATGAAAGAAAAATAGGCAACAGTCAGAATTTCACAATGTGAAAAATTAGAGGAATCATGACTGCAGGAAAGTTAGATGTGTGTGTTCTGCTATTAACCTAAGTATCTGCCTGACGTATTTGTTTTAAAGTGCGCTGTATAGCTTGAGTATCAGGATTTCAAAGAGTGAAATGTTTTCACTCTCTTAAATGACCTTTTCAATGTGACAAGGAAAAAAAGTTTTCCGGTGTACACTGGGGTTTTCTCCATCATGACATTTTCTGCAAGCAGTATTAAATAAATCTTCTAGGCTAGACTCAAGGCATCGAGCCTAAGAGGCTAACTAGAAACAGCCATCAATAGCATGTTACAAACCCTGGTTACTGGTGGGGAGGTCAGTTTGCTCAGTGTAGAAGATATCTTTGCCACACTAGTATTTCTGGATCTTTGTATTATCTCAGAATATTAGTGACCTATTTCAGAATACTGGTGACTCCTTCATCAGACTCAGACTATTTCTTTTGTTAAAGGTTGGCCTAATGAGTTGTCCATTTTAGTATTTGATCCTACTTATGGTTCCTGGTTTTCTCTACAAGTGCATCCTTTACCTCGAATGAGCTCACATGACAGATTCTGCAAAGGAAAAATCCATGCATTTTTGATAGCAGAATGTGCCACGGTTTCTAATGCATTTTTTCAACTTGAATGCAAGCTAAATTTGAATATGAGGGCTCTAGCGGCATCTGTCCAGACACAATGTCATCAAAGGTCAGGTTTATTGGCGCAGTTGTGGATTTACACTGTAGCCGCATGAAGTGTGGCGCAGCTTCCTATTGAAAACAATAGTCGGCTTTTTGGCTGGATAAATTTTGCTGGCAAAAAACCCCTGTCTGAATGAGGCCTAAAAGTAAAGAAACGTCACATAGTGTTGTACTTTGGCAATTATTTAACGTTGGACCACATTTTACATGGAGGTGCACACCCAGTGGTGTGTCAAATCTTTATTTTTGAGCCCTTTTTTGAATCATTTCCTATCCTAAAAGCACAATATGGAGAACAGGCTAGTTGCCATCCAGGGGGCAACCTCATGGTGCACAGGCTATGCCTGGTTTGGCAACTTTCAGCACTGTAGCTGCAAGGACCTGAAGTGGTTGTTGAACACATCGCCAATGAGAACATAGAGAGTCCTTTTACTTAACGAATAAAAGATAAAAAGTTTGCATTTACACACATGTATTAAGGGCTTCATGGTTCCTGAAATCAAGTAGCTGCGATCAAAATCTCAATTTTACAAACAAGTGGCCTGTTGTCATAGGAATCCAGGGCTCTCAATATCCTCTTAAGATTTCCTATACAGGCTCTATTATTATAGTCTATTTTTGAGCCTTTGCTCTATTGCTCTGTTGGGTAAAGCACAAAGCCTCCATTTTTTACTTTATTGCAATAGGCTGGTTATGATTGCTTTAAAGTAAAGTAGACCAAAAATAGCACTGATATTTTAATAGGGCTGATATTTTTAAATTGTGGTAAACCAATGCAAAAGACATGCACTTTTACTATTTGCTCTGAGTTTCTTATGTTCAGTGGCTCTAGATCATATGTTAAAGCAGTCTGAAATAACATATATTAAAGGATTATGTGGAGAACGTTATAGGAAGTGGTTTGTGCAAATAAAAATGTGGTGCATCCACAACCCCACTCATAAGTGATATAATAATACTGTATTGTTTATCTCTTTGCTTCCTAGGATAATGCATACTTGCTGAAATTTAGTATCAGTTTTATGGGGACTTTGTCAAAGAGTAGGGGCAACCGTATTAGGTGTAGTTTTGTAGGAAGGTTTCACTACGAGCTTTGCCACATTTGTCACATTATATTCACTACATGAAGCTATTTCTATACATGTCATACAAAGCAAAGGGAAATTGTAGTTCAATATCAATTCATTGCAATAAAGCAGAGTGCTTTACAGGGCAAGGAGGCAGGTTGGCATGCTCAATTATATCCCTTGAAGGGGATGTCTCAAGGAGACAATCCCTCTCCATATGCCCTATTAGAGCATATGGATCTCGTAGAAGGGGTCTGACTCTGCTACACATCTGCCCAACCATGATAAGAAGTTTTCACCCTTATAATCGTAATCGGGAGGCTGTAGATAGCTGATATAGGGCTAAATGAAGAGTCAAGTGTTACCTGTGAATATGTTGTATTACATGTGATTTTCCAGTTTGCTAGAAAATTATTGGAATTCATAGAACTGTGTACATTGGCAGAATTCACAAATGGAATTCAATCAATAACGGCACCACTATTGAAGTCAGAAAGGTTTTGGTAAGTTAGTATGCTGTGTGATGTATACAATTTGGCTATGCTGTTGCATTTTTACCACTATTGGTGTATAGAGGATCTCCTCTATACACCAATAGTGGTAAAAATGCAACAGCATAGCCAAATTGTAAAAAAACGCCCCTCCGGGCTCCTTGGATCCTGATTTGCATAATGGAAAAATCGTTTTTTAAGGAAAATGACAAGAGACAAAGCAAAAATAAGAACAGATCCGGATATAAGGTACTTTATTACACAGACAAAAGGGGGAAAAAATGGTGATAGGCAGGTGACAGATTGCCTTTAATTGTGGTCTGTGGATCTCTGTAATCTTACAGAGATCCACAGACCACAATTAAAGGCAATCTGTCACCTGCCTATCACCATTTTTTCCCCCTTTTGTCTGTGTAATAAAGTACCTTATATCCGGATCTGTTCTTATTTTTGCTTTGTCTCTTGTCATTTTCCTTAAAAAACGATTTTTCCATTATGCAAATCAGGATCCAAGGAGCCCGGAGGGGCGTTTTTTCTCTGCTAAGGAGCCCAGGAACGCCCCCCTGATGTGCCTAGCCCGCCTAAATTTGAATCCACAAGAACGCCTCCAGCAGCAGAAATTGCTTCCCAGAGGCGAGGCTAACGGCTCTGCCCCACGGCTACCTCTACTTTCAGGCAGGAAGAAAGCCCCGATCTTCATCTTGCCGGCCGCCTGCGCAATGCTACGCCAACTGAGGGCAACAGCGCTCAGAAAATGTCACTGGGCTCGGCGCATGCCCAGTGACACTATTGAGGCTGTTGCCCTCAGTTGGCATAGCATAGTGAAGGCGCAGGCAATCGCCGGCACTGCGCCTGCGTGAGAATTCCGGCGGCCCATAAGATGAAGATCGGTGCTTTATTCCTGCCTGAAAGCAGAGGTAGACGGGGGGCGGAGGCGATTTCTGCTGCTGGCAAAAGGAAAAAAAATGGTGATAGGCAGGTGACAGATTCCCTTTAAAGAGATTTTGTCTTCCCTTTACATGAAGCTTCAATAAGATGCTGTTGGTAAAAGGATTCGGCAGGTGAATGGCACACCAGACAAGAGCTTGATGGACCAAGGAGCATTATGTTGTCTGCCTGCCACCACTTCCCAAAATAAGGTGCAGCTGCTACCACATGGTGCCTCATGAACAGAAGGTGCCATAATTAGAATACAGTATGCATTGTTGAATGGCACTTGGTAATAGCAACCATTGTTACTTAGGGCCCATGCAGACAGCCGTTGCCTGGCCGTGCCCATATTGCGACCCGCAAATATCGGTTCCACAATATGCGGGCACTGGCCACGTGCACCCCGCATCATGGATGCAGACTCTTTCATTTCAATGGGTCCACAATCTGGAAGGTCGGTGCGGAACAGAGGCATGGCACCCCACGAAAGGACTCCGTAGCTTTCTGTCCGTGCCTCAGCACCACAAAAAAGTCATGTGGACGGACCACAGACCCATTCAAGTTGGATCCGCACAGATGTTGCCCGTGCATTGGGGACCACAAATTGCAGTCCCCATTGCATGGAGCGGCCAACCAACAGCCTTGTGCATGAGCCCTTAAAAAAATGTGTCTTGTGGGGTCTGTCTCTTAATATTTTCCATTTAATAGCTTAGCCTGTCCTAGATAAATGAAAATGGTGCATACACCATCAGCTGGTGGGTACAAGTGACGGCCTCCTAAATGCTATGTATGCATTACTGTCCATATTATGTCTGCTTCAGGTGAAGTCCTGATTGGGGCAGGGTTTCCCCTCAGGTAACGCTCTACTCAGACATGATTTTTCCTCAGAATTTTCCAGGATATGTTCTCATTTAGTACAGCAGATTCTGTGGATTTTGACCAATTCTGTGGAAGTATCTACCAATGACTAAAAATGGTCGGAAAATACTGTAATACTTGATAAGTGCAAGATAATGCACCTGGGGCGTAAAAACCCAAGAGCAGAATATAAAATCAGTGATACAGTACTAACCTCAGTATCTGAGGAAAGGGATTTAGGGGTCATTATATCAGACGACCTAAAGGTGGGCAGACAATGTCATAGAGCAGCAGGTAATGCCAGCAGAATGCTTGGGTGTATAGGGAGAGGCATTAACAGTAAAGAGGGAGGTGCTCGTGCCGCTCTACAGAGCACTAGTGAGACCTCATTTGGAGTATTGTGTGCAGTACTGGAGACCATATCTGCAGAAGGATATTGAAACTTTAGAGAGAGTTCAGAGAAGAGCTACTAAACTAGTACATGGATTGCAGGACAAAACTTACCAGTAAAGGTTAAAGGACCTTAACATGTATAGCTTGGAAGTAAGAAGAGACAGAGGGGATATGATAGAAACTTTTAAATACATAAAGGGAATCATCACGGTAAAAGAGGAGAGAATATTTAAAAGAAGAAAAACTGCTACAAGAGGACATAGTTTTAAATTAGAGGGGCAAAGGTTTAAAAGTAACATCAGGAAGAATTACTTTACTGAGAGAGTAGTGGACGCATGGAATAGCCTTCCTGCAGAAGTGGTAGCTGCAAATACAGTGAAGGAGTTTAAGCATGCATGGGATAGGCATAAGGCCATCCTTCATATAAGATAGGGCCTGGGGCTATTCATAGTATTCAGTATATTGGGCAGACTAGATGGGCCAAATGGTTCTTATCTGCCGACACATTCTATGTTTCTATGTTTCTATGTAACATAATCTGCTTTTCTAGTCAGACAGCAATCCTAGAATTGCAGGGTAGTTTACCTGTATTTAGCTTTACCTGTGTTATCAGATATATACTGTGTAACGGTAGGAAGTCTGCCATATACCAGTTATGGCTGTTATTGCTGTTAGGCCACTTTCACACACTAAATGTTTGGTCAGTGATTTCTATCAGTAATTCTGAGGCAAAACCCAGCAGTTGAGCCAACACAGAGATCATATATAATGGAAAGATTTGCAAGTTTTCTGTGTTTTTGACCCACACCTGGTTTTGGCTCCCATTCACTGATGAAAATCACTGATCAAACACTGACCATGTGATAGCGACCTTACAGATTGTAGCACAGACAATCTGTGGTAAATCATAACCTGCATGGTGGCGTTCATCACTCAAAATAGAGATATTGGGGAAAATTTATCAAAACTGGTGTAAAAAAAGCTGGGATAGTTTTCCATATCAACCAATCAGACTCTACCTTTCATTTTTCAAAGGAGCTCTGAAAAATGAAAGGTGGAATCTGATTGGTTGCTGTGGGAATCTAAGTCAGTTTTCCTTTACACCAGTTTTATTAAATTTCCCTAATTGTTTCATTGCAACAATTTCTCACAATATATGTTTCTTAGTCGCTTAGCCATGAATTAATTGTGTGATGAGCTGTAGCTGTGAGACCCTGCACCTCAAATAAGGGCGAATTCACATGACCGTGCCGTATTTTGCGGGCCACAAATTGCTCAGCTCCGCTCAGCTTCTCCTACTCTATAACATAGTGCTTTCAGATTACGTTGCATTTTCAGGTGACCAGTAGTGTTGAGCAAATCGAGCTTTGAATCCAACATCCGAAGTTGATTCGTTCCAAACTTTGTTTTAATGCAGTACAGAGATCCGTCTCCGTACAGCATTAAAAAGTATGGGCTCCGGCGAGGTGAAATTTGTTATCACCGAAGTCTTTATTCTGCAGGTTGGTATGATTATAAATAGCAATGAGCGAATCGCTCCGTACAGTATTAGAATGTGTTGGTACCTTGGAACCAAACCCGAGTTTGGTAAAAGTTTTTTTTTACAGTAGAAATGAATTTATGAAGTTATTATGCAAAGTCCCTCATAGGAGCCAATACATTCTAATTCTGTACGGAGCTCTCGCTCCGTACAGTAGTCTAACAAAGTTTTATGCGAATCGACTTTGGATGTTTCATCCGAAGTCGATTTGTTCATCCATAATTATAAAGATACCAACTTTATATGTTTTTTTTTTTTAAACAAATTTTATTTCGGAAAAATATGCTTGTTACATCCTAATACAGACTGTTCAGTACTCATGCACGCAGGCATGAAAGAATCATAGTTAAATCACAAGGACAGTATATGGAGTACCGGTTTTAAAACAGGATTATCATTTAGTGGTTCTGAATCAGCATCAAGGATTAATGACATTTCCGAAACCATTTTTTATTATTCGTTCCCCAACCAATCCCTCCCACTACCCAACTTTATCCCATCAAATAGTGTCATGTTTATATGGTTTTTGTTATGTTTTACTACTTTTAGAAAATGTAATTATTTATGTTGAACTTATACTGATATCAGTATCTATTTCGATTTATGTTCAACTGATACAACAAAGATATTCTGCACTCTCCGAGAGTGGGACCTAAACACTAAACCTGTGCAGATATTTCTGTTATATTGTATCTTGGTGGAGGATCCACTCCTGGTGTTGGATAACAATCACTGATGCAAAACACTGATGAAGGTTCTGATGTGTGAATACCGCCTTTGCCTACTAAACTGCTTATGGCATACAGCATTGTAACCATTCTATTACACTTACTAACTGAGCAAGCAGGTCAGAAGACATCTATTGAAAGGGAATCAGTCAGCTTCAAAACACCCCTTAAACTAGAATAAGTGGTGTATACTGTCCACGACCCTGAGTCTGATTATGTCATTTATATCTTCATACTCACTTGCATTCCGATGCTGTGCTCCAACAAACTAGCAATAAAATACTTTGAGGGGACTTGCAAGCTTATGCACATAATGGAGAGGAGTCCTTCAATGCATTTTACTGCTGGTTTGTAGAAGCACAATGTCAGAATGCAAGTGAGTATGAAGATAAAAATTACATGATCGGACTCAGCGTTACTTGCACTATAGACTGCCTATGCTAGTCTGTGGGGCAGATACAGATTGTAGATACAGATGCAGCAATCCTCATCTTTATTTATAGCAATCAATGTCAATAAACTTTTAATTGACTTTTTCAATTCCAATGAATTGTTTTTTCGACATGATATCACACAAGTTTAGAACTGCTCCATCTGTACATCACAATTTAGTGTCTACAGTAGGGTTAATCTTGTCCAAACACCTTTGAACTGAGCATAGCCAAAGTCAACTGAGTTTCAAAAAGTGAATGTACAACATTCACACGATGGTTCTGTCATCAGTAAAAAGATCTTTGGAATTAAATTCTCCTCAAGCACCTGAAGGAAATTCCAGATTACTAACACCAGTGTGCTGGTGGTCACTAAAAAGAGATAGATTAAATCAAAACCAGATAATGATTTCTCATTTCATAGGGAAGAAAAGTGTAGGAATACTATATACTGTTACACAAAATGTTACCCTTCGATGTGCCGATGATTATCTAGAATTCTAACATAAGTTTCTAATGTGTGATTCATAGCATAACAACCAAAACTTTTTTATTGCATCAGGTCATTTTGCCATTTTACACATCAGTAAGATTTTAATTTGTATTAACTTTTATTAAGTGTTCTTGCAAGGCATCACAAATATATTCTTATTATATCTCACAAATATATTCTTATTATAGCCAAATTTACCACCCTAACTCCCCCCACAGTTTTTACACTACATAGACAGTAATATACAGAAACGTGCGGATTGTTCTCAATTGGTGTGCTATTACTTTGTGGAACGTTTCGCTGAATGGTTCAGAAAATATCGGCGTTTTTGTGGCAAAATTGGTCCCATAGGAATGAATGAAGGAATGTTCAAAACTAGAATGGGAGCTGACAAAGGCTAGAGTGGGAGCTGAAAAATCAGGACATGATTTCGAAACTGCCACCACTCCCTCATTTTCAAGCCACCTACACAAATCTTATAGCAAAATGTTCAGCTATCCCTGCTGTCACTAAAATTGTCCACGGCTAAGCCATAGTTCTGAGTTTTTACAATATGACCATTTCTTTGCAATTCACGCTGCCCTTTGACATTCATTGAAACTCCACTCTAGCCACAATCCATTGGATAGTGTAATGTTTACTATCTTTACTCACTCCAAACACTCCACACAGTTACTCTGCACACTCCATAAAGTTACTCTGCCCAGTCCAACCTTTTCACAGTTACTCCAGCCACTCCAACTACACAACAGTTACTCAAGCCACTCCACCCAGTTGCTCCGCCCACTCCAGTTGTAGACTACTGGTGGAGGCAGGAAAACTTCACACAATTTCCCCAGGAATTGTAGCTTTTCTAGTTATGAATTAACTTCTTAAGGACACAGCCAATTTTTACCTTAATGGGTTATTCCAATCTCCGACATTGGGTTATTCCAATCTCAGACATTGGGGGTGTAAGTCTCACCTCTAGGGAAGAAAAATAAAAAAATTAATTTATCCAATAGAATGTTCACAAGGGGTAACAGGAGACACATCATGCCATTTAAAATGTTAGGCAAGTTTTACTGGTTACTGATATGCCATAAATGTGGATGTACACTGCTGTTTGCGTGTGCTGCAGGGTTCAGAAGGGCAAGACAACCTTTTGGCTTTTGCAGCGCAGATTTTGGGAACCATACATTTTTTGTGTGAGGGATTTCTTTTTTTGTGATGAGTACTATTTTCATTGGTTCTATTTTGGGGTACATACAACTTTTTGATCACATTTTAGTTCACTTTTTGGGAAGCAGGATAAATAAATGGCAACGATTCTGTCACTGCTTTTTGGGTTTTGTTATTGTAGCGAACACCGTTTAGGAAAAATGACACGTTATGGTCAGCATGATTACAGAGATACCAGAGACATTTTTTTAAAAATATTTTTTTTTCATTTTTACACAGCATTTTTGAAAAAACAAACAAACTGTTTTTTGTGTCGCCATATTCTGAGAACCATATTATTTTTATTTTTTTATCAAATCGTCTTGTGTTGAGGCTTGTTTTTGCAGGATGAGTTGATGTTCTCATTGGTACCAGTTTGGGGTACATAATACTTTTTAATCACTCACTATTATGATTTTTGTAAGGCAAAGTGACAAAAATGGCTATTTTTTCACAGTTGTTTTTATTTTTTGTGCCGTTCATCTGACATATTGTGATATTTTTATAGCGTCAATTGATGCCTAACATGTCTATTTTTTTTTCATTGCATATAGTTTGATTATTCAAAAGGTAAATGGTACAGCACCGACTGCACTGCCAGCAACTTATTCAGGTGGCAGTTAAGCTTGTGCACCAGAGGATTGCTAGGTGTGTAAAGTTGTTTCCTGACCATGCATTCTATTGTCGATGGCTGACGATGGAGTGGAGGAGTCTGAGAGGGAGAGGCAGAAAGTAAGGATGACAATGTGAAAGACACCACAATGCCCGTGGATGCAGCCTGGCTGCCGCAAGGGAGACCCGGAGAAGGAAAAAAGTATTGTTGCGGTAGCTGGCTGCCACCTTTGTTTGCCCATGGAATGGGGTGATGCTTCTATATGTGCTTTAGTGGAGCTGTAGTACCTATGTTTGTGCTTGGTTGCCAATGGTTCTGTCTTCCGCAGCGTGTTAAAAACCGGACAGGATATAGTTGGACAGAGTTAGAGGCAGCAAAACTTGGCTTAGCTCTGGCACGTTTTGGGCATAATGCACCAACCGTGTCAGCAGCATCACCAGATCCTGAAGCAGACATGGCCCTGACAGTTCTTTGGGGGGTATGTCGACCTTCCTCTTTATTGCTGCTGCTGCCACCACCCTCCACCCCTATTGTTGCCTCCTCCTCAACACCCCGATCCAGCTCCCAGGTCCTGTACAATACATTCTCTCCCTCTTGAAGGTTTAAATACATCTAGTGGCCAATCAAGATTGTGTTGCACAGCAGTAAATGTTTCAACATAATGAGATCGGTAGTTGGTGAAGAGGAGCATATGCAGATAGCATCTAACACACAAGAAAGCAGGGTCACATGACCTCCTCGTTATCTGACTGAGCACATGACTGAGGGCATTTCCTTAGCCTAACTAGGGCATTATCACAATACCCTTTTTACATTATGATGAGGTTGCACCGGGAAGTCCATTCACTATGTGTGTCAAGCAAAAAGAATACCATAGCCATGACAACTTTATATACACAAAAAGCATGTAAATAGGAACATCACCAAAAAGCAAATAAATGTGCTACATGTGCTAATACATATGTAGACATTATAAGTATGAATATATGGGTGCTGGCGACCACGTTGTCATCGGGTGAGACCTATATAGCACCCGATGACACGTGTTCGGCTCAGTATTAGTCAGGGAGAGCTAAGCAAAGGAAGGGACAGACAGTGTAGGGAGTTTTATTGGAAGATTTTTATTATAAATATTTAATATATCTTTTCAGAGACCCAAAAGTCCTTTTAAGGACTATTGTGTGTGACAGCAGCAATATATAATTTTAGCACATCCTGCGCTAAATAGCATCTAATAGGCCGATGTGGACAGTTAAATTATCCGCGCCACATCTCCTGTGTAAAGTGTGCGCATCCCTAAAATATCAGTGACTTCCACTGTACTTTATCCATAGACGGCGCCAGCTGTGGACAGTTAAATTATCCGTGCCACATCTCCTGTGTAAAGTTTGCGCATCCCTAAAATATCAGTGACATCCAGTGTACTTCGTCCGTAGACGGTGTCAGCTGCGGACAGTTAAATTATCCATGCCACATCTCCTGTGTAAAGTGTGTGCATCCAAAAACTATCAGTGACATCCAGTGTACTTTTTCCGTAGACGGTGTCCGCTGCGGACAGTTAAATTATCCGCGCCACATCTCATGTGTAAAGTGTGCGCATCCCGAAAATATCTGTGACATACCGTGTACTTTTTCTATAGACTGTGTCCGCTTCTGACAGTGACATTACCAGAGGGATATCTCCAGTGTAACATGTGCGTTTAACAAATTCATTAGTGAGATACAGTGTACTTTTTCAATGCACGGTGTCTGCTTCTGTCAGTGACATTACAAGAGGCAAATCTCCAGTGTAATGTGTGAGTTAAAAAAATGTATCAGTGACATACAGTGTACTTTTTCAATAGATGGTGTTCGCTTCTGACAGTGACATTACCAGGGGGATATCTCCAGTGTAACATGTGCGTTTAAAAAATTTACCAGTGACATATAGTGTACTTTTTCAATAGGCGGTGTCCGGTGTAATGTGTGCGCATAAAATTTTTATCTGTTACATACAGTGTACTATTTCCGTAGACGCTGCGAACAGTGACATTACCTGTGGTACCTCTCCTGCATAACGTTTCCTCATCCCAAATATCTGTGACATTCCCTGTAATTTGTATTAGCCGCTGGTGACAGCATTGACATTATCTGCGGGATATCTCCTGTTTGATGTTTCCACATCCCAAATACCTTTTCAAAAAATTTTGCGCATACATTTTCAAATCCTACGCTACTGTACGTGTGACATATTTTCAAGCATATATAACATTTAAAATGAAGAAGGTGAGCAGTACGGGACGGGGGAAGTGGCCGTGATGCTGATGGTGCGCGCAGAGGCTATGGCCCTGGGCGCGTTGAAACTGTGCCTGCTGCCAGAGCACAAGAAAAACAATCATCCACAATACCTAGCTTCATTTCCCAGTTTGCAGGGTGGCGCAGGACACCACTCTTGAAGTCAGACCAGTGCGACCAGGTGGTCGGTTGGATTGCAGCAGATAATGCTTCTAGTCAGTTAAGACCACTCTATCTTCCACCAAGTCCAGTCTCAGTAGCCAACAGTCTGGTCAACACAATCCTCACCTTGACACGCCTTTCTCCCACCATGGAGAATCTGGGCAAACAAGTGATCCCACTCCGAGGGCCTCTTTTCATCGCCATTCCTTCATTTGGCCCTCTCTCCAAGCACGCTTGAAGAGGGACAGATCTTGTGCCCAACATCTTGAGCATCCACAGTCACAAGAAGATGACAGTGGGAAAACGGCAATTACTATTTAATGAGGTGGATGATGATGAGACACAGTTGCCAATAAGTCAACGGCAATTACTGTCTCAAGAGGTTGATGAAGAGGATGACACACAGTTGTCAATCACTGAGGTTGTGGTTAGGTAAAAAATTCAGGAGGATGAGCAGAGTGAGGAAGTGGAAGAGGAGGTGGTTGACGATGAAGTCACTGACCCAACCTGGGAAGCTGGAAAGCCGAGAGAGCACAGCAGTACAGAGGGGGAGGGATCTGCAGCCCCGCAACAGGCTGGAAGAGGCAGTGGGGTGGCAAAAGAGAGAAGGCGGGCCACACAAAACAGGCCTGCAACTGTTCCTCGGAGCGCCCCCTTGCCGAAATCTCCCTTGCCAAGGGGTAGGTGTTCCGCAGTATGGCGCTTTTTTGAGGAAAGTGCGGACGACAAAAGAATAGTAGTTTGCAACCTGTGCCGTACCAAAATGAGCCGGGGCGTGAATACTAGCAACCTCACCACCACCAGCATGATCTGCCACATGGCATCCAAGGACCCTAATATGGGAGACGAACACCTGGGTCCACAATCTGTGTCTGCGGGTAACACCACTGCCTCCTTGTCCCCTATGTTACATGCTGGCCTGTAATCCCCTGTCGAAGGTGCAGGCCTGGATGCACCCTGCCCTGCACCTGGACCCTCGCAAGCACCATCAGCGACCACATAGACTTCTCTGTCCCAGTGCAGTGTCCAAATGTACTTACCCCAGGCCTTTGAATGCAATCGCAAATACCCAGCCCCCACCCACAGGCCATAGCACGAATTACAAATTACTGGCCCTGGAAATGTTGCCATTTAGGCTTGTGGACACTGAGGCCTTCCTGATGTCGGCGGCCATCCCGCGTTAAGCAGTCCCCAGCCACCACTATTTTTCAAGGTGTGCCGTGCCCACCTTACACCAACATGTGTCCCGTAACATCACACATGCCCTGACGCAGTTACTGGGAAGGTCCACTTAACCATGGACACATGGACAAGTGCATTCGGCCAGGGACGCTACTTCCCTGACGGCACACTGGGTGAACGTTGTGGAGTGCGGGAGCGAGTCGTACCCTGGGAAGGCACAGGTGCTACCTAGGATTGCGGGCCCTAAGTCGATCAGGGTTTCCGCCAGCAATGGATGTCAGATATTAGCTAATGCTTTCCATGGCATCTTAAAAAAGGAAAGCTGACAGTAGAGGAGCAAATGAGAAAGAAACTGGATTAAAACACTGAATACAAGTGGTGCTAATGGTACTTCTTTACTGAGGATTTACTGTCTATTATCTTCTCAAGTCCTGAATAGCACATTTTTGTGAGCAGGAATAAAGAGGATGCCCAGGTGAGCTGGTAAAATCCATAATAAATACTCATGGGACAAAGGCATATTCTTTGAGATCTAATATCTTATATTTGTCATGACTTTCCTCTTAATCTTTGTAGGATGCAAATAAATTCCACTACTAATCTCCAGAGAAAAGTATCTGTAGAGAAAAATTCCCACCATCCTCTCGTACAAATGACTGGGTTGTACCAGAGCTGTTTTGCAGCATAGATTAATGACTTGATATACTGTATTTCTTGTTCTAATACTTATTTGTCTCCATTATTTGAATCATTATAACTAGTATTGAGTGAAACAAAGCATCTGAAGTGGAATTCAGTCTGAAGTTTAGGAAAACTTTGATTCCAAATGGAATCTGAATTTCCTTGCGCCTCGTGGTAAAAAATCAGTTTTGTGAAATTTTGTGAAAGAACTTAATCACAATGAAGTTGGATTACGGTTCACATATGAATTCAATGCCAATAATTTACCCTTTCTGGACATCCTGATCTCCAGGGATAGTTCGGATGAACTAGCCACGACTATCTATTGTAAACCGACATCCACCAACTCCATTTTACACTGGAAAAGTAGCCACCCGGGACCCCTGAAAAGAGGGATACCGCGGGGGCAATATCTGCGTTTAAGACGCTACTGCTCCAAAAAAGCGGAGTTCGTGGACCAGGCTAGAATCCTCCGAAGCCGTTTCTTGGATAGAGGATATCCAGATTCAGTATTAAGGCCAGCATACAAAAATGCTTTGTCATCTACACGTACTGAACTACTGGTCCCCAAGATCAAAGCTGATGTGCAGCAAAAAATACGGCTGATTGTCACTTTTGATGAGGCAACGGGCTCTATGCGAGATATTTTACAGAAACACTGGCCTATCCTGCTAATGGACCCAGATGTGAAAAAGAGTATCCATGATTACCCACAGATTACGTTTAGACGTGGAAACAGCTTGCGTGACATGCTGGTTCACAGCCACTGCAATCCAGCACCCCAGGCTGGTTCTTGGCTACATCATAAACCCATGGGAAGTTTTAGATGTAGTGGCTGTGTTGCATGCCACACGATTCAGACTGGCAAGTTTTTTTAAAGCATCAACCTACAAAGGTCCTTTCCTATAAAGGACTTTATCAACTGCCGGTCTCGAGGAGTCATATATAAAATCACGTGTGACTGCCCAATGGAATATGTGGGTAAAACCAAGCGTGAACTGCGTAGACGCATTGAGGAACACCTAGGGGACATTAGCAACAAGAGGGACACGGCCGTGTCCCGCCATGTGAATGATCATTACTCTGGCAATCCTAAATGCATCAAAGCTACTGGCATCGAAATCGTCCCACCACCGATTCATGGCGGTGACTGGGACCATATCTTACTACAGCACGAGGCCCGGTGGATCCATACATTACATACGGTGTCCCCTCTAGGGTTGAATGAGCAGCTGTGTTTCAGCTGTTTTGTTTGAAACCATCATAACTATGAGGCCCTGGTTTATGAGGCTATTCTCTGGTGACTGTGCCTGGAGAATTTTTCACTGGGCAGGTCACCTTGATAATGGCTCCTTACAAGCAGGTACCTACATTATCATCCATAAGTGGGTATCCTTATGCACCCGTGATTTAGTGTCCTGGGACCGCCAGGCCCATCTACCTTTTCTTATATCTTTAAAGCCAAGTAATGCCCAGTATATCGGGTGCTGTCCCACACACAGGACTGCGCGGTTGCTGATTGTCAGGAGCATGTCCCGATTACCTGGCAACCAGACGCAACCGGTCACCTGATTCTAAAAGCACCACATGTTTGAGATGCGCTTCGTGGCCACTCCCTGATGACGTGTCAACATCAGGACGCGTCATCTTGGTTTACCTGTATAGGCAAGAGTTTTAGTTATCTAGCACTTGCCGCGCATGCGCGGTGATACGTCAACTCTGTATGACATCACCACATTGCGTTTCAGGCCTCGCTATGACTCCTGGCCTGTATTAAAACTCCGGACGGGCTGCAAGTGGCAGACAGCATATCGTACTGCCTCTAAAAACGCATGGGCTCTCCGGACTGGCGGTCTCTTCATTCATCAGAAGGTTCCTCCGCTTGCTAGCAAGTGCCTCTCATCCACGGCACTTGCTTAGGCCCTGCACATGGGACTGGAGTCTGCAATTTGAACCCTCCTCCCTATTTGAACAGGGATTGGAGCGTCTAACTTCAGCTCCCTTTCCCACTTGGACAACCAGATCTATCCATCTGGGGTCCACATGTGCACTTGAATCTTTGGTGTACATTTAGTCTATTTCTATTTGCCCCCTTGGAGGGATGATTGTTTTATCATCTGTCCAGCACATGTTTCACCTGATGAGAGCCAAATCGAAACATGCATGTAGGGACTAGCTGCACTAGGGCAATATAGAGCCAAGTAGCTTGAGGGCGAGGTCGTTCTTTTCAGGACGAGTGCTTCATGGCTAGGCTATCAGGGCCAGGATAGCACCCGTTATTTAGGGACGTCTAGGGCTCTAGTGTCCCCCTGTATGTACCTCTCCAGCACCTGTCCTTTATCCCCCCTCTTTTTAGGATCATACCTACCGCAGTGATCCCAGGATGTCCGGATGAACCACTGTATCTGATAGGACCACCGGTTATCCTTATTAGTGCCGCCGTGCACCTTTTTTGCTAAGAGGTTTATCGAATACTCTATGCAGTGAAACATTGTTTTTGTTGTGATACACCGTTAGGGACTATTATTAGTTGTATCAATTAAACGTTACGTTTTATGTAAAGATTCACCATCCACTTTATCAGTTTCTGTAAACCCATGGTGACGACACTATCTATTATCTATTGCTCTACTTTTGTACTACATTTTAATTAAACAAAAGTCACGCTCAAGCACTCCGACTTGTATGTTGGAAAAAGTTGAACAGGTGCTGAATAAGCATGGGCAAATTTTGAACACTACACTTCTCAATGTATTTACACCAGAAGGCATTACTAATGTGAAGGGGGCACAGTGGGAATTATTACTGTGAAGGGGGCACAGTGGGCATTATTACTGTGAAGGGGCACAATAGGCATTTCTACTATTGAGGGGGCACAGAGGGCATTACTAGCACAGTGGGCATTATTACTATAAAAGGGGCACAATGGGGATTATTGCTATGAAGGGGACAAAATGGGGATTATTACTGTGAAGGGGGCACAATGGGGATTATTAATGTGAAGGGGGCACAAAGAGGGCATTACAACTGTGAAAGGGGCACAGAGAGTGCATAACTACTGTGAGAGGGCACAATGTGGGCATAACTACTGTGAGGGAGCACACATCTGGACAAGACTACTGTGAAGACTGTACAATGAGGTCAATACTACTGTAAGGGGGTACAATTTTTTTAAAGTATTGGAGGGGGGGGGGGGTTAGAGAATGGACCCGCCCCAGGCGCCAAACACCCTAGACACGCCATTGCTGTATGACAATAATTATTGAAGGCCGCACTATTTGTGTAGTACTAGTATTTTTATGGGGATGGTCTGTTTTTGCAGCACAGTATTTGGATAAACAATGGGTACAGTATTGGGGGTGGCAGGATGGGGTGTTGAGAGGGTGGGGAGGATAATGGAAAAGTAGGTACCTAAGATGTCTGTGTGGTGAACTCTGCAGGGTTGAGATTTAGCTTAAAAAAGTCATCATGATGATCTGGTCTGAATGGAGAAGATGAAGAAGAAAACATATATATCAGAGGAGACATCACTAAATGTAAGAAGTATGTATTTGCTGTGTTCGTCTTTACGCTTGGTAGTGCAGAATGTAATTTAAAAAAGTAATTCTAATTCATCATGGGTCCTAATGTGGCGTCTATCATTTTAATAGGAAGATCAGCACTGCATGCTATGATATTCTTTCCATCAAAACTGAAAAAACAGTGGCTTGGCAATAGCCTTATTATGTTAACAGTTATCACCTTTCATTTCTTTGAGGATAGACAATTTGAACTTCTAGTCACTAGGGGGTACTTGACATGGAAAGGTTGAGAACAACTGCTCCAGGGCAATTGCTTGATTATTTTCCCATAGAAGTATAGTGATCCCCCAAAATAGATGCTTTATCATTTGGGCTTCATTGTTTAACATTAGAGCTGTATTAGTTACATATTAGGACCTTAAAGACAACCTATCACTACAAAATGCAGTGCAATCTGCAGGCAGCATGCTATAGAGCAGGATGGGCTGATCAGATTGATATATAGCTCTGTGGGAAAAGATTCATCAGTCTTGTGGTTTATACATTTCACAAATCTCTGGTATTTCTGACTTCAGTTATACCTGGGGGAGGTGTTATCAGTGAATGATAGCATTCTTTGTGTAAGGGCTAGAGATGTCCCGAACTATTCGCCGGCGAATGGTTCCCGGCGAACAAAGCTTGTTCGCGTCCGCTGCGGCAGGCGAACATATGCAATGTTTGCGTTAGCCCCTATACTTTATCATTGAGCAAACTTTGACCCTGTACCTCACAGTCAGCAGACACATTCCAGCCAATCAGCATACCCTCCCTCCCAGACCCTCCCACCTCCTATCAAAAAGCAAGGACGGCATCCATCTTAGATTCATTCTGAAGCTGCAGTGTTAGTAGTTGTAATTGCAATGTGATTACTATAACCTGTATTAATCACATTGCGAATTCAACTTAGATCTGAGTTCCTAATGGTTATATTGCTAGAATTGACGAATATAACGAATACAGCGCTATATTCTCAATCTTCGTTATATTCTAGCAATACAACCATTAGGAACCCAGCTCTAAGTTAAATTCGCAATGCGATTAATGCAGGTTATATTAATCTCATTGCGATTACAACTTAGATCTGAGTTCCTAATGCTAGAATATAACAAGATTGAGAATATAGCGTTATATTCTCAATCTTCGTTATATTCTAGCAATACAACCATTAGGAACCCAGCTCTAAGTTGAATTCTCAATGCGATTAATGCAGGTTATATCAATCACATTGCGAATTCAACTTACCACACTCTGCGTCAACTACGTAATTTTCCATGGGAGTTTTGCCATGGATCCCCCTCAACTTTTCCATCACTATTGTGGCCAGAAAGAGTCCCTGTGGGTTTTAAAATTCGCCTGTCTATTGGAGTCTATGGTGGTTCGCCCTGTTCGCACGCTCGCGAACATTTGCATAAATTCGCGTTCGCTGTTTGCGAAAATTTTATGTTCGCGACATCTCTAGTAAGAGCTCATGCACACAAACGTGTGCTGACAGTTCCATTCATTGGGGACTGCAATTTGCGGCGTAGATCATGGAATGTCGCAAAAATTTTGCAGTTGCCATGAAAATTTAGCAAATGCCACGACTTGCGACTTACGATACAAAACTGACATATTTGTTTTCATAAATGACCCCTTATATTTTTTACTAAATCTTTTCCCACAAAACTGTATCAATCTGCTTAGCTCCTTCTGCTCTATAACATGCTGTCCACAGATTGTATTTCGGGGGGACAAATTCTCTTTAAAGCAGTACAGAACTGAGAATGCGTCAAATCCTCTGCGAAGTGGCATATTTTAAATAATGATAAACCTATTTGTAATTTTTATGGCCTCCTTTCCACCTATCGCTACTGTCACACATGGAGTTTTTGGACATAAAAGTAGTTTACTGAAATATAAAAATACAAATAAAGTTTAAAAAAAAATCAATAAAACCAAAACATGGTTAAAAAGTTTGTGAATCTAGAGTCTAACTGTGCCCTTTTTAAGTGTACCCTAGAGTTTAGACAAGCTGTTTTGTGAGTGAAAATGTGTTAAATGTAACTTTTACTACATCCTATTAAGTGTAAATGGGATATTGTGGCTGTCTTGTTGGATATCCTGCTTTTATATATTGTGTGAAATATTATAATAAAAATAGAATTCACAAAGTAATAAAATCTTGGCGAACAAGGTAGGATGGATTCTAGCAATATTTTCCAGCCTCTGCTTTTCTAACAAAGCATCAAACTCTTCTGGTAAATATTGAGTGGGACTTATTAAGCAGTTTATCTAAATTGCTTTGTAAAAAAAAAAGTTGCTAATTTTAGCACATGCTACGGTATATTAGCTCTAAAATTTAGCTCTAAGAGTTTTAAGTCTGATAAAAACTTTATAGGACTGAGGAAAATAGGTGGGGTTTAGTGCAGATGGGGGCTACCAGATACCAACAGATTCACTATAACTTGTGCCAGAAATTTGTGCAAACTTTAGTACAAATCTTTGCCTGCTCATAGCAAGCATATATTTCATATTCTAGTGCTAGGAAAGCACAAGATACACCAAATACAACAACAACAAAAATTGGTGCATTACAATGCAGTGCACTTTTGTTTAAGACTGGCTCAGGGGAGTACATAGAAATCATTGGTCCACACTGCAAGAATCTGAATTGGGCCCCCACAACCCATCCCCAGCCCCTCCTACCACCTGTCCCTGGCCCCTCCCTAGTCCCACCCATGAATTGTGCCTGCTACTTTGTATAATATAGTGTGCCATACCCCCCATTAACTGTGCCTGATACTAGTTATTATAAAGTGTTCCATACCTCCCCATGAACTGTGCCTGCTGCTGCATTTTATATAGTGTACCATACCCCTGTGAACTGTGTCTGCTGCTGTGTATTATATAGTGTGTGAAGCCCTTCCCCACTCCTTGAAATGTGCCTTCTGCTGTTGCTACTGTTTATATAGTGTGCCTGTGCCACCCCTCCTTCCAGAAATGTGCATGCTAGCTGTTTCATTTTGGCAAGTGTACCACCATCTCCTGCTATCCACAGCCCATAGCACCAGTCCCCATTAACTTTGTTTTCAATCTTAGATGACTTACTTGAGAACACAGAGAATGCTCTCCTCTACTTTTACTTCAGATAGCATTCAGGGCGAGGGCATACTGCTGATCATAGCTGGACATCAGGTCACAGGTCACAGATTCTGCATGCAGACAGACAATTATCACTGTCTGCAGATCGTCTCACATCTGCACTGTCTGTCACTAATGAGCTAGATAAGGAAGGGGGGTCTAAGAACAGGGAGCAAGGATCTGGAAGGTGGAGCCCAGGTAGGAGCTGAGATATTAAAGGGAACCTGTCACCAGTTTTATGCTGCTAGGTTCTCACAGCTCCATGCTGTTAGAGTCAGAGTCAGAGCACTTGGATATCAGAGTCCTGATTCAAGTGTTTCTGACTTTCTCTGCCCCCTACCACTGATTTACAGTTTTTTTCCCCAACTGAATCCCCAGCAGTGGGTGCGGAGAAACCCAGGAACTCATGGAGCCAGGAGCTCATGAATATTCAGGACTCTTTGGCACATGCTGGAGCTGTTTAATAGTACATTTTGGCAAAATGGCTGGGTCAATTAAAGAAAGTGACACAGCATTTTGCTAAGGGGCTCTGTCACTAGTTACAGGTTGCCCTTAGGGTAACATAAAACTGATGGCAGATTCCCTTTAAGTGTAATTATTGCATGGGGACATTCACCCACAACTGGACCCCCATCTCGTATAGGCTTCATAGCAGCTGCTTGGTCTGCCTTCATTGGAGGTACGTCACAGACCTAGCGTATAAAATACCAATCTTATTAATTCCCCCCACTGAGTTTAGAAATCTCTAAGAGAATCATTAGAACTATGATTTGTGTAAAAAAAATCTTGCTGCTAAATGAGACAATATTTAATAATTTAATTGCTGATATACTAGTCATATTTGGCTATACTTGGGAGTACTTCCAGATGTATACCTTTGGCCTGTATGTTTTATAACTATTTACAAGTGTAGTTGGCTATGTTTTTCAATATAAGGGTGTCCCATAAAAATGTATACTGTATCTTTTTGGAACAGAAGTAAATGATAAATGTATGCAACTAAATAGGTATACTGTTACAAACATCTGGGATACACATTTGCCTACACTTCGAATGTGCACATTGAACAATCTATGAAACAAAATGTGGTGTGAACAGAATCTTATTCAGAAAACCCTGTAAAGTTACATGATAGTTATTTCAAAGAAGAAAACTTAAAAACAAAAAAATTGACTTTTAGAGAAAAAGCAACATATTTCAGCTAAATTAAATGTCAAATTATATTGTTCAGATTATATTTCCTGATTTATTTTCATTATTAGTATATTAGTATATATGGTGAAAAGGAATTAGGACTT
Organism: Bufotes viridis; assembly: GCA_033119425.1. Classification (NCBI taxonomy): domain Eukaryota; kingdom Metazoa; phylum Chordata; class Amphibia; order Anura; family Bufonidae; genus Bufotes; species Bufotes viridis. Next base: position 164,058,518 of record CM065592.1, read on the forward strand.
TTAGTTGACAGTAAACTTTTGCAATAAAGTTTTGCAATAAAATGTATTTGTATAACGCCACCTGCTGTTTGTTCTTCTTCTTATTTCTTTGTACTGTTCACTGAGAAGGCCACACATGCTCAGTTTCATCCTTTAACTGCCTCCTAAGTTGTGATGGGGAGAGCATGGTCACGCCCCCTTAGCTGCAGTAGAAAAAGACACTCCCCTTGAGCTGTCAGCTTGATATAAATCTAGAAGAGCAAATAATGGGGAGATCTCTGAATCCATGTGAGGTACAGCCTGGTTCTAGCTTTGTTAGAAGGAGATTGACATGTACTGTAATAAGTTTAATTTTTATTTTTTACATTATTAATAGGATAACCCCTTTAAAAGAAATGTGTCACCATTTGGTGTTTTTTTTTTTTGCAGGTTAAAACTAGATAGTAACATATATCCTTCTTTTTCTAATAGTTACAGTTACAGTTGTTAAGGTTGGAAAAAGACAAAAGGCTATCAAATGCAACCTGTAATCCTGCTGTATTGATCCACGGAGCAAATCCCTTGATTAAAGGGGTTGTCCGAGTAATTTTATTGTTTTTTGTATGTTTCTAACTAATCAAATGTAACAGCTTTGACATGCACTTACTGCATCTGTAGTTGCTCCTTTCTCAGATTTCACTGAGGTTTACATGACCTGTGATGTCAGCTTCTCTCCCTGCTCTGATGATGATTCGTGCACAAGCCTGAAAGAGCAGACATGTGACTGTACATGAGATGTCACTGTGCTGGCCACACCCCCTTCACTGCCATCTGCTACTGTCTGCTCTCTCCCTGGATTCTTAATCCCTTCAGCTGCACAGACTCAGGGCTGAAGGCTTTACTGAGTAGCTGCAGGCAGTGAGGAGACAAATGCTTGGCACAGGAGCTGACAGACTAGAGAAGTTCTGGACAAGAACAGGTAGGGAGAAGATCATGTGTGTATCAGTAGTCATTGTACAGCTGGGACTTGTAGTCCTACACATACATGCTGCTGAGTATCCCAGCAGGCAGACATATCACTCAGGGCAGCACTTATATTCACTCCCTTTTCAGAACAGGGGGAGGGGCAGAGATTGTTGTTATTGCAGATAAACAAAGAGCCAGAAGATAACCAGGGAAGTGAGGAAATATATATATATTTTTTTTACCTAAAACTTGCTTAGCTCAGTTATATATTGCTGCCCATCAGATTTAGAGTGCTATATTTTTTTTTCAGAACTCGGACAACCCCTTTAATGTTAATCTTCCTTTTAAAAAGGGGTCAGGACAAGAGTAAAGATTGTGTAGAACAAGCTTTCTATGCATTGTCATAAGTTTCAATGTTATTTTGAATTAAAAAGTCATCTAAACCTTTTTTGAAGCCATCTACTGTATTTGCTGTGACCAGCTCCTGCGGCAGGCTATTCCAGATATTCACAGATCTTACCGTAAAGAATGCTTGTTACCTCTTATGATTGAATCTTTTTTTCTCCAGATGTATGAAGTGGCCCCTTGTTTTTTGAGGGAGTTTAACACAGAATAGCTTCCCTCGATATTTTTTGTATGGTCCATTCATATATTTGTTACAGGCTAACCCTTAGATGTATTTTCTCAAGACTAAACAAATTCAGTTCTTTTAATCTTTGCTCATAGCTAAGATCCTCCAAGCCCTTTATGAGTTTAGTTGCTCTCCTTTGCACTTTTTCTAACTCCAGGACATCCTTTTTATTGACAGGTGCCCAGAACTGAACTGCGTATACCAGGTGAGGCTGTACCAATGCTTTGTATAATTGCAATATTACATCCCTGTCCCATGAGTTCATACCTCTCTAATACAAGACAAAATTCTGTTGGCCTTAGAGGCAGATGACTGGCATTGCATGCTGTTATTTAGTCTATGATCTACTAATACACTCAGATCCTTTTCAACCAGTGACTCTCCCAGTTTTACTCCCCCTAGGACATATGCTGCATGCAGATTATTAGACTCCAGGTGCATAACTTTACATTTATCAATATTGAACCTCATTTGCCCAGTGGAGGCCCAAACAGTAAGTTTGTCCAAGGAGCTCAAGTTCTCTCGAGAAGAGAACTTGAGCTCCTTCTCCTTAGCTGAGAGCCGAGCGCTGTGATTGGCTGCGCTCTCAGCCTGGAAGAAGGGCTGCCACGCCAGAGGCAAAATCTTTGTCACCGCCCCATACAAAAGTCCGCCTTATTTGCATATCAAGTGGCAGAAGAAACGGGGTAATTATAAAGCGATTCGGGGGTCAATAAAAAAAAAAAGGAGGGCACATCAGTGGAAGGCGCCCAGCTAGGTATGACATTTATTTCAATGCGGCAATATTGATGAAAGGTCCTCTTTAAGGGGTTAAAAAACGAAATAAAAAATAACTCACCTCATCCAATTGATCGCACAGCTGGGCATCATCTTCTTCTTTCAGGACCTGCCAAAGGACCTTTTATGACGTATTAGCGCTCACCACGTGGTGAGCACAGCGATGTCAACACAGGTCCTGCTAAATGAAGATAGAAGGATTTTATAGAAGTAAGCATTCTGTATTAAGAATGCTATTATTTCCTCTTATAACCATGTTATAGGGGAAAATAATAAAATCTACACAACACCTAACCCAAACCGAACTTCAGTGAAGCAGTCTGGGTTTGGTTCTGGGTACCACATTCAGTTTTTTTATCACGCGCATGCAAAATAAATTGCACTCGCGTGGAAAAATCTAAAGAATGCAACACAATCGCAGTCAAAACTGACTGAAATTGTGTGCGCACTCGTGCGGGTTTCCCGCATTGCACCCGGGACGCATCCGGAGCAAATCCGAAATACCCGTGTGAAAGAGGCATAAGGGTTTTTGACTTCTTCTGGATAATTCTTGCAGGATAACAGGCTGAACTGAATGGACAGATGTCTTTTTTCAGCCTTACAGACCTATGTTACTAGGTTTTAGTTGTCATGCACATTATATTTTGTTAACAGGACACTAACATCATTTCCTTAATCACATGTCAATATTCTATGTATTTGTTTGAAAAAAAGCTGGTAGATGATTTCCTGGATATTATTTTTGAAGCAATTTGAAGCATTGTACTTCTTGTCCAGGTTCTTTAACTTTCTGCTTTGTTTGGGATTTAACCCCTTCTATCCCGGGCCAGTTTTCGCTCTTCTGCCCAGGCCATTTTTTGCAAATCTGACATGTGTCACTTTAATTGGTAATAACTTTAAAATGTTTTTACTTATCCAGGCCATTCTGAGATTTACAAAAAATGTTGAACAATTTGCAAATTACCAAATTTAAATTTCTCTACTTTTATAATAGATAGTAATACCTCCAAAAATAGTTATTATTTTACATTCCCCATATGTTTTCTTCATTTTTGGATCATTTTGTGAATGCCATTTTATTTTTTGGGATTGTTAGAAGGCATAGAAGTTTAGAAGCAAATCTTGAAATTTTTGAGAAAATTTCCAAAACCCACTTTTTAAGGACCAGTTTAGGTCTGAAGTCACTTTGTGAGGCTTACATAATAGAAACCACCCATTTTAGAAACTACACCCCTCAAGGTATTCAAAACTGATTTTACAAACTTTGTTAACCCTTTAGATGTTCCACAAGAGTTAATGGAAAATGGAGATGAAATTTCAATTTGTTAACCCTTTAGATGTTCCACAAGAGTTAATGGAAAATGGAGATAAAATTTCAATTTTTTTTTGGCAAATTATCCATTTTAATCCATTTTTTCCAGTAACAAAGCAAGGGTTAACAGCCAAACTGCGGTTTACAGAAATACCCCACATGTGGTCGTAAACTGCTGTATGGCCAAACAGCAGGGCGCAGAATGAAAAGAACGCCATATGGTTTTTGGAAGGCAGATTTTGCTGGACTGATTTTTAGATGCTATGTCCCATTTGAAGCCCCCCTGATTCACCCCTACAGTAGAAACTCAAAAAAGTGACCACATTTTGGAAACGGTATAGGGTGCCAGTTTTAGTGGTACTATTTTGGAGTACATATGATTTTTAATTGCTCTATATTACGTTTTTGTGAGGCAAGGTAACAAAAAAATTGATGTTTTGGAACCTTTTTTATTGCAACATTCATCTGACAGGGTAGATCATGTGCTATTTTTATAGATTGTTACGGATGCAATTATATCAAATATGTCTACTTTCTATGTTTGTTTCAGTTTTACATAATCTTGCAGGAAGAGTTGAAATTTTTATTAGTACCATTTTTATGTACATATAATTTTTTGATCATTCATTATTACACTTTATGGGGCAAAGTGAGCAAAAAATTGGTTGTTTTGGTGCAGTTTTTATTTATTTATTTATTATTTTTACAGCGTTTACCTGAGGGGTTAGGTCATGGGACTTCTTTATAGAGCAGATCGTTACGGACGCGGCAATACATAATATGTCTATTTTTTCCTATTTATTTAAGTTTTACACAATAATTTTTTAAACCGAAATAATTATGTTTTAGTGTCTAAATAGTCTGAGAGCCATAGCTTTTTATTTTTTGACCGATTGCCTTAGGTTGGGTCTTGTTTTTGCAGGATGAGGTGACTGTTTGATTGGTACTATTTTGGGGGGTATATACCCTTTTGACTGATTGGTGTTGCACTTTATGTGATGTTAGGTGACAAAAAAATGGCTTTTTTGCCACAGTTTTTTTTGTTTACGGTGTTCACCTGAGGGGTTAGGTCATGTGATATTTTTATAGAGCATGTTGTTACGGACTCAGCGATACTTAATATGTCACTTTAACACAATAATAGCAGTTTTTAAGCAAAAAAATCATATTTTAGTGTCTCCATTGTCTGAGAGTGATAGCTTTTTTATTTTTTGACCAATTGCCTTAGGTAGGGTCTCATTTTTTGCAGGCTAAAGTGATGCTTTGATTAGTACTATTTTGGGGGGGTATATGCTTTTTTAATCGATTGGTGTTGCACTTTATGTGATGTTAGGCAACATACCTAATATGTATTTTTTTTTTATTTCATTTTAGCACAATAATAGCAGTTTGAAACAAAAAAATGATGTTTTAGTGTCTCCATGTTCTGAGAGCTATATATTTTTTTTGTTTTATGTAGGGGCTCATTTTTTGTGGGATGAGATGACGGTTTTACTGATACCATTTTGTGGGACATCTGCCTTTTTGATCGCCTGGTGTTGCTTTTTTTGTGATGTAAGGTGACAAAAATTGCTTTTTTTACACCATTTTTATTTATTTATTTTTATGGTGTTTATTGGACAGGGTGGATCATGTGATATATTTATAGAGCTGGTCATTATGGATGTGGCGATACCTCATATGTGTGGGGGGGTTTCAGTTTTTTTATTATAAAATAAGTGGAAAGGGGCGTTTTTTTCTTTTTTTTTACTTTTTTTTTAACTTTATTTCTGACTTTCACTTGTGGGGGTCTGATACCCTTTGCAATGCAATAAAATACATCTCCAAGGTATTGGGGAGCCTGTGCATGGCATCAGGCTGCCTTCTCACACATCGAGTCCCCTCCACAGCAGAGCAGGGTCTCGATGCGCTCCCTCACCCGACACAAGCCCCTTCTATGTCGCGGTCAGCGTGGACCGCAGCATAGAAGCGGTTGATCCGCCGGCATCGGCTTTTACAGCGATTCCAGCGGATGCAGCAGGGGCCTGGCTTTCAGGGACTGCTGGACCCCTGCAGTGATCAGGCGTGCACTGCTCCAGTTCCCGTCTGATCACCATGACGTACTATTATGTCATATTGCGGGAACGCAGTGACTTCCATGATGTAATAGTACATCATGTGTTGGGGAGGGGTTAAGCAAGGCGACAAGCCTCTCTTAACTCTCTCAGTCAGACCATTCACACTGAGCAGAATGAGATCAATGACTTAGAGTATGAGTTAAGATGAAAAAAGATTGAGATTCCTCAGTGGTTGATACCTTTTAGTGGCTAACTGAAAAGGTGACAAAATTGCAAGCTTTCTAGGCTACTTGGGCATCTTCGTTGTCATCAGTAGAAAATCAAGAATTTTCCACATTTAAAATGAGTTGATTTTGTCATGCAACAAACAATTGAAAACAGAGTATGAGTTAGAGTTTGGCACACATACACTTATAAGTGTCCTGCTCTTCTGTGGGCAACTTTATTTAGGCCCAGGATAACACAGCTGTCATACTGTCATGACTATTTCACACATACTATTATACTAGCAGATTACATGTTCCCTTCACAGCAGTAGTAAACTAACAATGTGATCCCCATCTATATACAAGTTTTATTTCTATGTGTAAACTACTACAGAAGGACAGCATTGTTTTTTCTTTTTAAATGGCTTACTGCTGCCACACTCAAAAAGAAAAACAGCCAAAATTCGAAAAAAAGTAGTTTTCTACGAATGTTGAGTTGAAAAAAAAAGCCTTTCTGACAAAAGTGGCCTTTTAACATTTGCTAACTTCTTATGTGATAAATGTTTACAATACAGTTAGATGTCACAAGTACTCTGTAGACTACGTATTTACTGTATAATGTATTGCCTTTTTGATATACAATGTTACATTATGTTTTGTATGGTTTTACATCAATGAAGATGATATCATCAGTAGAAAATCAAGAAGTTTCCACATTTAAAATTAGGTTATTTTGTCATGCAACAAACAATTGAACTCAAGTTGTGATGAACTGGAAAGTTACTATATTTATTTCACCAAACCTTTACAGTATTTTGAATTATATGATTAAGGCTCAGGCAGCTACACGTACGTCTGATTTGCCTCTTCCAGTCTCCAGAGAGGCATATGATGCAGAAACAGGATGACGCAAAAGAACTTTCTTGTCTCTAATGTCTGAGAAATGTGTACTTCATGTTCACATTAAAATACATTGCTTGCCAGTTCTGTAAAATCATTTCCCCTTCTGCCTCTTTTTACAAACAAGACATCAGCAAACCAAGACTGTGTGGCATTCTAAGGAAGGGTCTCATTTTCAGGGTGACTTCATACAATGAGGTAATCATCAAGGTGGTAATCCTAACTAATTAAGAATTACTTCCTGAGCTGCCAACATGTTTTATTGCTATTATTTTATAATCAATCCATAATTATTATGAAAGGGCATAAAAATAAAATGGCTTTGAATAGAAAGACTAAGGGGCTATTATGAATACACAGTAATTGTCCTTCATGTCTAAAATATAAATAAATCCTTAAGGTTTTGTATATGATTAGAGTTAAATATCATTTGTAAATGTCAGCAGCATTTCTGGGTTGCAGAACGCTCTTCCTCTTTCTGTTAATTTCATTGACGTTCAAGCTTTAAAATAAAATTAGATGAAGAAAAGTTAGGCAAAGAACAATATTCCACATGAACCATTTAACTGTAAAGACAAGACGTAAAGTTTAGTCATTTAACTCCTTAAGGACCAAGCAAATTTCCATTATTTTTACTTCTTGCCTTCCCAGAGCCATAAACGTTATTTTTTCCTCCACATGGCCGTATGAAGGCTTTTTTTTGTGTGGAACAAGTTCTACTTTCTACTGGCACCAAGCTGGAAAGAAAAATCCAATTTGGGTGGAATTGGAAATAAAAAAAAATTCTGCAATAGTATTATTGGTTTAATTTCCCTATGTGATAAAACTGACCTGTTATCGTCATTCTCTGGGTCAGTATGATTGCAGCATTACCACATTTATATAGTTTTTCTTCTGTTTTAATACTTAAAAAAACTTTGAAAAAATAAAAGTTTTTTGGATTGCCATATTCTGACCCCATAACTTTTATATATTTATGTCTACAAAATTTTGTAATGCCTCAGTTTTTGCCAAGCGATCTGTAGTTTTTATTGATGCCATTTTGGACAGTTATAACTTTATGATTACTTTTTGTAAAAAAGATTTTGTGAGAAGGGATGAAAAATGACGAATTGTCCATCTTGATTTTTGTCCCATTACAGCTTTCACTGTACAGGATAAATACATTTATGTTTTAATAGTATGGGTGTTTTGGGATGTCGTGATGCAAATGATCTTTTTTATTATTTATTTTTATTTTTAATCTGGTAAAAGTGGCAATTAGAATTTTTAATTTAGTTTTTTTATATTTTTGAAGCTTTTTTTGAACTTTATTTTACATTTATACTAAGTCTCTCTACTGTACTTTAACATGCGATCGGCTGATTGCTTCTCCAAAAGTTTTCAATTATTTAACATTGCAGCTTATGGAAGATTCACTATGTTCCTATGAAGCCTTGCAACAAGACTCCATTGGAGCTTCACTATGGCGCACCTCCGAGCCTTCAAAAGGCCCTGAAGCTGCCATAGCAAACAAATGGCTCCCTTGATCTCCACACAAAGTAGCCATTTGGGCCCTGCGGCAGCTCTCCCGGGGAAATGTCAATCAGATGCTGTGGTTGCAAATTTTGTGATTTGAATTACTGCTGATCACAGACAGTGGCTATGGCATTTACTCAGATTCTGAGCTGGTGCCGTGTTTAAAGTACGAACTTCCACCATATATGTACAGCAGAGGTCATTAAAGGGTTGATTTTGAGAAGAGTATATCTAATAAATATAATGGGTGAATGAGTGAAGTTGGTTATTCAGGTCAAATAGGTCTTTAGTTCTTTTAAGGCCTCATGCACATGACCGTTGTTGTGGTCCGCATATTTTGCGTCTCGGGCATGGACCCATTCACTTTAATAGGGCCGCAAAAGATGCGGACAGCACTCCGCGTGCTGTCCGCATCCGTTGCTCCGTTTCGCGCCCCTGCAAATAAAATAGAGCATGTCCTATTCTTGTCCGTTTTGTGGGCAAGAATAGGCATTTCTACAATGAGCCGCGTTCCGTTCCGCAAATTGCATAATGTAACGCGGAGCAGCTTCCGTGTTTTGCGGATCCGCGGTTTGCGGACCGCAAAACACCATTGGTCTTGTGCATGAGGCCTAATTCTGTACTTTTCGCAATTAGAAAGATTGATACCTGGGAAAATTGTTTTGATATATCTGATTGGCAGTTGTTGTATGTTATTCTTATTAGATATGGGGTAATTATTATTGTAGTTTTCCCAGATAGTTTGAGTGGCCTTTATACTTAGTGTTGTTTTGTGTTGTTCCTTTTTTGTGGTTTATTGTTCTAAGTATGGTAATGGGGTCTGATTTCAGGCAATTTTCTTCTATTTGAACCCAGTGTCTTTTCTCAGTCTCAGAGTTTGACCACCAGTGTTTCATTTGGTCTAGTAGTGTTGCTTTATAGTAGAACTTATCTTCACCTATGTTAGACATGGCCAAAAATTTAAAACTTCTGGAAACTGTATTTTAAAAACTAAACGTAATGCTACAAACAAATATACAACCATCTCCAGACTTTACTTTATGTTTCCTAACAAGGAAACCAATTCCAAGACAGATTAAAACAGTGGGGTCCCATATAATACTAACCGCAAGAAGCCTCATAGCACAAAAATGGAAAAACACAGAAACTCCTACCATCAAAGAAGTATGGACATCGGTAACACAAGCATACAATATGGAAATTAAATGCGCTTCAAATTTATTATCCTTGAATAAAATAAAATAAATATTGGTCTCTATGGAATCCGAACTACCTAAATAATACACCAAACACATTTTTAATATATGTTCCAATAACATGTGTGTGTGAGACAGATATGTAAGTATATATGCATGCACATATATGTACACTGTACATGTATAATGTGTGTGTGCATGTATGGACGTATACATTGAACATATATGTATGTGTAGGTGAACATCAAAACATACCATACATGGATGGACATGAACACATACACATACATAATTAACAATATTAATTCATTTATGTATGCATACTTGTCCTATAATTATATATCTATTGATACTCTAAAACTATGCTCATGACGTATCGGCATGCCCAACCTTCTAATGTTCTAATGTAAAAACAACAAACCAATGAAATTGCTGTAAAAGCTATGTTTATTAATATTTATTGCAAACATAATTGAGAAAATTTTTAATTTTAAATATACTAAAAAACAATACATTTTTTTTTTATATATTATTCTGAATTTAACCCTTAGTATGTCCTGTTTCATGTGCAAATTTCCTACGCATTTTTAAAATTCAACTTTAAAAGGACAATTCATTTATTGTACTTATTTTCATAGCCCTTTTAGGCTTTCCAGGATCAGTTGTATTTTTAATGGCACTATTTACCATTTATCACCAATTTCCATATAAGATATTGGAAAAGTGTAAAAAACAAAACAAAAAACTATGGGATGGAATGAAAGAAATCAGCTGTTCTGCCACTTATTTTCATTTTGTTTCTATTTTGTTCACTTTGTGGTAAAAATGAAATGGTAACCTTATTCTGTATGTCAGTGTGATTTAGGCAAAACCAAATGTTTGTAGTTTTTGTTATGTTTTTTTCTACTTCTATAATGGCAAAACCTTTCCTTTAAAAAATTGCTTTGTGTCCCTATATTTTTTGCAAGGAACAATGTTAATATTTTTACTTCATTTTTTGGATGGCAAGGTGACATTTTTAAGGTGTTCACATTGTAGGATAAAAAACTGATATTTTGGGTGTGTATGTTTATCTTTTTATGCTTTTTTATGATACATGAGGAGAATTGGATTATTTAAAATATTTGTGGGTTTATTATATTTTAAACATTTTTTTTACTTTTTTTACATTTGCTTTTTCCCTAGGGTACTTGTATATGTGAAAACTTAATTATTGGGAACAAAGCTGCAGTAACCAGCTTCATCCACTGCACAATAGATAGAGCTGTGTAGTTCTGGTACATATTTCCATGCAGGAGCTACGCCTAAACTGATCGATGTGGGTCCCACATAAGCCCCCCTGCTGTTCAAGAGTACTCAGAACCATTTTAAGTTCTGTCATATGGCTGGCAAAGATCACCTCTTCTATATCTAACAACATCTGCCCCTGGATTGCAATCCTTAAATTCATAAGTTTGCCTGACCATTCACTGAAATATTCACATCCCAGCAAGTACTTGCTTTTTTTTTTTAGCGTGATCAACAGCACATTGACCAGAGAGCAAATAATGTAACTCAACTGTGTATTTTTGTCATACATTTTCTTCCAGCAATGGTTGCAAGGTGTTTGTTCTCTGATGTTTCTGGTCTGACACTCCAATGTCCATCTGTTTAATAAAGCAGAAGACGTGACTCACCAGAGAAGGCAACACCTTGCCAATCAGCAGAGGTCCAGTTCCGATACTGCTTTGAAAAATGAAGACTTTTCTGCTGATGCAACTTCGTTAGCAGAGGTGCAGTAACCATATGTTTGTTACTTTCACCACAGCAGTATGTGAACAGTTAACAAACTGCACAGTTGAAGAAATATGACCAACCTTGGCCTGAAAGCCAATAATCATCCATTTTTTAACCTATCACACAACTTTAAAGCTATACAGCTACTTTTATTTTATCAGCCCCTTGACCCATGTAAGGAACATGTACCTACGCCTATGGTTTATCTCACTTCAGGGCAAACTACTGATAAATAGTAATGTTGGAGAACCACTATGCTTTACATGTACACAGCAAACATTACATTGTCATTGCTTCTAGGGGAGAACAGTATACCATATGGAGGCACCATAAAATGGCAAACAAAATGCCTATAGGTCTGTAATGTAATTCTGCCATTAAGACTTTGTATACATGACTCTGTCAAATCTAACCATGGGTTAACTTCTACTGCACAAACCCTACCACAAAAGGCATATTTTTCAAGATTATGAAGCAGCTTTATGAAAGTTGAAATTGGCCATGTGCTATGATGTATCTGAGCTAGACACCGGTTTTAGGGTTTAAAGTTGACTACAAGGGTTAAAGGGGAATTAAAAATAAACAATCTACATGGTTGCATAATACAGGTTTTTATCCCTGTGGCAATCATACATGTAAAACCTGCACATATATACAGTCCACTAAGGCATTTACACACATGAATACAAAAACACAATATAAAAAGAAAATATCAATTGTAACACTAAAGGTGTCATTTACAAGATATTTTGCACAGCTTGCAATGTAGCCTACATAGGAAGTACCACTAGAAAACTAAAAATACACTTCTTGGAACACTTAAACAATATATTAAATAAAAACAAAAACCGCGGCATCAAAACACTTTATAGAAATACATGAAAGTCGGACAGCCTCCTTTAAAATCATTGGTATTGAAAATGTTAAACCACACAGGAGAGGTGCAGATTTTATAAAAAAAAACTAATATTAGAAAGAGAAGGCTACAGGATTTTTACTTAAAATACTGTGTATCCATATAGAATGAATGATCCTTCAGATATTTTGCTACATTATTAATATATATTCTTTTACATATGGGTTAACATTTTTTGTTTTGCTTGCATATGTCTGTTTTTTTCAAGCATGCGTTGTAATGGTTTAATGAACTGGGATCTGTGATAAACTCAAATTGAGTATACTTTACTACAGCTGTGATCATTGAGATTCTATACCTCCCAATACCTTTAAATACTGACCATAATTTAGTCATGCATCCACACTACTTGATCTATGATTAAGACCTGTAAAGGTTGAAACATGTCAGGTTTTTTACAGGAGGGATATTATTTGTTTATACATTTTAAACAGAAGAAATGCCTTTCTTTTATTTGCTGGATACACCTTGGTTCTTTTGCATGTTTGGAAGGTGTGAATACAGCCTGGATCTTTGCTGAATTAGTCAACTGAACTTTCCACCTGAGAGCTGGACATCACTGCTTTCCAAGGGTAAAGGGGTAATACAGGAATTTGATATTGATGGCCTATCCTCAGGATATCAGATCATAAGGGGTATGACTCACAGCACCCCCACAGATCAGCTATTTGAATAGGTCGCTGTGCTCAACAGAGTTGTACATTGTATAGTGGCTGTCGTTGGAATTGCATCTCTCATTTGAATAGGACTGAGCTGCGCCTAGGCCATGTGGCCAATTTACGGTAACATCACTGGACTAGGAAGAAGCCTAAGTGCTCAGTTAGTGCCGTGGCTTCTTTGAAGAGCTGATCATTGGGAGTCCCGGGAGTCGGACCCCTGACAATCTGACATTGATGACCTATTCTGAGGACAGGCCATTAATATCAAATTCTCAGATAACCCCTTTAAAAATAGAACCATTTGAATGTCTATTTATGACTCATTAAAACCAGGGTTACTTGAATGAAAGATAATAGTTGATAGAAATGTTGGTTTATGAAGGCTTGCTGTGTATAAAAGATTATTCTGATAAATGCTTTATTCCAGTGCCCTTCACTAAGTGGCAAAGTAAACATCGGTAGACTTCTGCAGTCATTTTTATATTATTAAAAGTGACCTGATCCTGAACAACCTTGGGGTTTACTGTTTCTGCGTGGAAGTATGGGGTTGAAATAAAGACTAAACAAATCTGAGTTGAATAACACTCAAAAGTCTTCCCTTCAGATAAATATTATAACATTTTTGTTGATGGAAATGATTTCAGCAGCTAAAACCCTAGAGATATTTCTAGGAAGTATGTTCCTTAAGATTACCAAACTGTATGTATTAGTTCCACAGGAATGATTAAATAGATTTATGAATTGTCTGTACTTTTATAATGTAATTTAACCAGTTTTCCAGACATATTTTTCAGCATGCCTAACATTAACAGAAATCTCTCAGTAGTACACATTACCATTAAGACATGCATTTCTATTTTCATATTGCAGATAAAATTGGAAATACCCTTGAGATGTAAAATTATGCTTTATTTTAACCCCTTCCCAATATCCGCCTTGTATGTATCACGGATATCTGGTCTTTAAAGATAGCAGGTGGGTGTCTATTGTTTCACACAGCAGAGACCTGGTGGCAGAATCTATGAAGACACAGAGTTTCAACTTTTCAAATGCTGTGGTCAGTTGCAAACCACTCCCGATGACTGACTGGAGAACATGATGTGATCTATTCATGTTATTTATTAACATTATTGGCTTCACCAATGTTAGGGAGCACTAAGGGGGCACTACTGTATGGGGGGCATAACTACTGTGTGGGGCATGAAGGGGGCATAACTACTATGAAGGGGACACTAATGGGGCATAACTGTGGGGGCACTAAGGGGGCATTCTTACTGTGTGAGAGCATTAAGGGGGCATGACTACTGTGTGAGAGCATAAAGAGGGCATGACTACTGTGAAGGGGACACTAAGGGAGCATTCTACAGTGTGGAGATGGTAAGGGGGAATAACTACTGTGTGGGGGTGCAAAGAGGACATAACTACTGTGCTGGGGCACAAAGGGGAATAACTACAGTGTATGGGCTCAAGGGGTTATAACTACTGTGTGGGGGCACTAAGGGAGCATTCTACTGTGTGGGGGCACTAAGGGACTGGGCAGTATTGGGCATGCATGCATAGACATTGTATGAAGTTAGAGCTATGGCTTACTGTTAAAAAAAAATGTGTGCCACTATTGTTATCCCTCCTTGGTCTTTCAAAAAGTTGAGTTACAAAACTTTTTTTTATTATACTCACAATAAAACTGTGAAAAACATGCCTTAAGAGAATCATAAAATCAGGTCCATAGATTCCATCAGTCTAGCCCAACCTAGGTTTCGCCAATGAGGCTTCTTCAGGGGCAAACATGACACCCTCCTCAACATACTTCATTTATATAGGGTGGGTCACAAAACAACCCCTCCCCCATTTCACCACCCCCTTTTTTTGCAAAAGTGCACTCTTTTTTATGTATCAAACATATATCCCAATGTCATGTGGACCATAAAACATATAAAATCATATAAAAGCATAATAAGGTCCTCAAGACTATTTAACATTTATACATATATTGTACAAAACATATCTAGGTGTTTACACACATACCCATTATTGGAATAAATACAAGTTCCATTCTTGTTCAAAGCGTCACACATTACCCAATATATCTTTAAGCATTGCTCATCACCTAATCCCAAGGTTATAGTCTTATTTTACTGTAGCGCTATGGATGTCTCCTTCCTACATATATTCATTTCATTCATAATTTCTTTCCCGATCCATGACACCAAGAAGCCAATAATCTTTCCCCTTCCTCCACACTCACTACTAAAGCATTTTGAATACCTCCCTCCTTCGTACCCTCATTTCATTCATAACTTCTTTCCCAATCACATGACAACAGGGAGCCAATAATCTTCTACTATAATTACGCCCCCTTTCTCCACACTCGCTACTTAACCATTACTTACAGGGCTCTATACTGACCCTCTATTATTCTACCAGACAGGGTTTTAAATCAAAGTCAATGTTCAAACCTTGAGGTTGTAGTGTCTTCATTTTACGATTTATCTGTCTCACAGGATCACCCCCTCTCCAATCCGATTTCACTTTTTCTACCCCTGCAAACCACAAGCCACTCGGATCTTTACTATGCTGTTTTTGAAAATGCACAGATACACTGTGACTTTCCAGTCCTTTCTTTATATTATTGATATGCTCCTGTATCCTAGTCTTAAGTTTACATAGTGTTCTCCCAATATAAAACAGACCACAGGGGCATCTCAACAAATAAATCATCCCCATATGTTTGCAGCTCATCTTACCTTTAACCTTATACTCTTCTCCATTTCCTGATGTTATCTTATCAATGCTCTTTACTTTCTTATCTTCCCTGGTGTGGTTCCTGCATGCAATGCAAAAACCTCACCATGTGGACTGGTCTTTCTCAAACTTCTCTTTTTTTATCGGGATATAACTCCAAACAAGGGCGTTCTTCATGTTTGGGGCTTTTCGGTATATCACTTCTGGTTTATTCGGGATAACTTCTCCTATTACAGGGTCATTTTTTAAAACTAACCAATTTTTTCGCAATGTATTTTTCATAGGTAGAGATGAGCGAACACCTGGAAGTTCGGGTCCGGGAAGTTCGGTAGAACTTCCCGAAAATTTTCGGGTTCGGGATCCGAACTCGACCCGAACTTTATCCCGAACCCGAACCCCCTTGAAGTCAATGGGGACCCAAACTTTTAGGCACTAAAAAGGCTGTAAAATAGTCCAGGAAAGGGCTAGAGGGCTGCAAAAGGCAGCAAAATGTAGGTAAATCCCCTGCAAACAAATGTGGATAGGGAAATGAAATAAAATAAAATAAAATAAATAAAAATTAACCAATATCAATTGGAGAGAGGTCCCACAGCAAGGAATCATGCGTCATATCACCCACCACTGGAGAAGGACACTTCCAGTTATTTCGGCACAACACCCAGACAGAGGAGAGAGGTCCCACAGCAAGGAATCATGCGTCATATCACCCACCACTGGAGAAGGCCACTTCCAGTTATTTCGGCCCAGCACCCAGACAGAGGAGAGAGGTCCCACAGCAAGGAATACGTCGTCATATCACCCACCACTGGAGAAGGCCACTTTCAGTTATTTCGGCCCCAGCACCCAGACAGAGGAGAGAGGTCCCACAGCAAGGAATCATGCGTCATATCACCCACCACTGGAGAAGGCCCCTTTCAGTTATTTCGGCACAGCACCCAGACAGAGGAGAGAGGTCCCACAGCAAGGAATCATGCGTCATATCACCCACCACTGGAGAAGGCCACTTTCAGTTATTTCAGCCCAGCACCCAGACAGAGGAGAGAGGTCCCACAGCAAGGAATACGTCGTCATATCACCCACCACTGGAGAAGGCCACTTTCAGTTATTTCGGCCCCAGCACCCAGACAGAGGAGAGGTTCATTCAACTTTGGGTTGCACCGCAAGATCATGGTAAAGTTAAAAAAATGAGGATTCAATAAAGAAGTGCCCCGGAGTACAAGAATACATGGTTGAGGGGGAGGCAGTTATAAATGTCTATTCTGCACAAGGGAGGCACAGGTCCTGTGGGATCCATGCTTGGTTCATTTTTATGAACGTCAGCTTGTCCACGTTGGCTGTGGACAGGCGGCTGCGTTTGTCAGTAATGACGCCCCCTGCCGTGCTGAATACATGTTCAGACAAAACGCTGGCCGCCGGGCAGGCCAGCACCTTCAAGGCATAAAAGGCTAACTCTGGCCACGTGGACAATTTTGAGACCCAGAAGTTAAATGGGGCCGAACCATCAGTCAGTAAGTGGAGGGGTGTGCAGACGTACTGTTCAACCATGTTAGTGAAATGCTGCCTCCTGCTAACACGTTCCGTATCAGGTGGTGGTGCAGTTTGCTGTGGCATGGAGACAAAACTTTTCCACATTTCTGCCATGTTAACCCTGCCCTCAGAGGAGCTGGCCGTGACACTGCTGCGTTGGCGACCTCTTGCTCCTCCTCTGCCTTCGCCTTGGGCTTCCACCTGTTCCCCTGTGACATTTGGGAATGCTCTCAGGAGCGCGTCTACCAGCGTGCGCTTGTACTAAAATTTGTGCAACTCTGCTGTCGTTGCGCAGGCACTACAGCATGTAGTCGCTCATGCGTGCCAGGCTCCCCAGAGGTAAGGACAAGCTGTCCTCTGTGGGAGGCGTATCGTCATCGTCCTCCGTATCCCCCCAGCCACGCACCAGTGATGGGCCTGAGCTGTGTCGGGTGCCACCCCGCTGTGAACCTGCTTCATCCTCATCCTCCTCCACCTCCTCCTCATCCACCAGTAGTGGGCCCTGGCTGGCCACATTTGTACCTGGCCTCTGCTGTTGCAAAAAAACTCCCACTGAGCCACTTCTAACAGACTGGCCTGAAAGTGGTAAAAATGACCCCTCATCCTCCTCCTCCTCTTGGGCCACCTCCTCTTCCATCATCGCCCTAAGCGTTTTCTCAAGGAGACATAGAAGTGGTATTGTAACGCTGATAACGGTGTCATCACCACTGGCCATGTTGGTGGAGTACTCGAAACAGCGCAACAGGGCACACAGGTCTCGCATGGAGGCCCAATCATTGGTGGTGAAGTGGTGCTGTTCCGCAGTGCGACTGACGCGTGCGTGCTGCAGCTGAAACTCCACTATGGCCTGCTGCTGCTCGCACAGTCTCTCCAGCATGTGCAAGGTGGAGTTCCACCTGGTGGGAACGTCGCATATGAGGCGGTGAGCGGGAAGGCCGAAGTTACGCTGTAGCGCAGACAGGCGAGCAGCGGCAGGATGTGAACGCCGGAAGCGCGCACAGATGGCCCGCACTTTATACAGCAGCTCTGACATGTCGTAGGTAGTTGTGAATGAACTTCTGCACCACCAGATTCAGCACATGCGCCAGGCAAGGGATGTGCTTCAAACCGGCTAGTCGCAGAGCTGCGACGAGATTTCGCCCATTATCGCACACCACCAGGCCGGGCTTGAGGCAAACCGGCAGAAACCACTCGTTGGTCTGTTGTTCAATACCCCGCCACAACTCTTGCGCGGTGTGGGGCCTGTCCCTCAAACATATGAGTTTCAGAATGGCCTGCTGACGTTTGTCCCGGGCTGTGCTGAAGTTGGTGGTGAAGGTGTGTGGCTGACTGGATGAGCTGGTGGAAGCAGAGGAGGAGGAAGCCGAGTAGGAGGAGGAGGATACAGGAGGCAAAGAATGATGCCCTGCGATCCTTGGCTGCGGAAGGACGTGCGCCAAGGAACTCTCCGCCTGGGGCCCAGCCGCCACTACATTTACCCAGTGTGCAGTTAGGGAGATATTGCGTCCCTGGCCGTGCTTACTGGTCCACGTATCTTTGGTTAGGTGGACCTTGCCACAGATGGTGTTGCGCAGTGCACACTTGATTTTATCGGATACTTGGTTGTGCAGGGAAGGCACGGCTGTCTTGGAGAAGTAGTGGCAGCTGGGAACAACATACTGTGGGACAGCCATGGACATCAGCTGTTTGAAGCTGTCTGTGTCCACCAGCCTGAATGACAGCATTTCAAAGGCCAGTAGTTTAGGAATGCTGGCATTCAGGCCCAAGGCTCGAGGGTGGCTAGGTGGGAATTTACGCTTTCTCTCCAAGGTTTGTGAGATGGAGAGCTGAACGCTGCCGTGTGACATGGTGGAGATGCTTGGTGACGCAGGTGGTGTTGTCGGTGGCACATCCTCTGTTTGGTGGGCGGCAGGTGCCAACGTTCCTCCCGAGGCGGAGAAACAGGCCGAGGCAACAGCAGAAGAGGGAGTTGGGGAAGCCTGAGTGAGTTCCTTGTTTTTAAGGTGTTTACTCCACTGCAGTACATGCTTTGCATGTAGATGCCTGGTCATGCAGGTTGTGCTAAGGTTCTGAACGTTAATGCCTCACTTCAGGATCTGATGGCACAGCGTGCAAACCACTCGGGTCTTGTCGTCAGCACATTGTTTAAAGAAGTGCCATGCCAGGGAACTCCTTGAAGCTGCCTTTGGGGTGCTCGGTCCCTGGTGGCGGTAGCCAGTAGCAGACGAACTCTCTTGGCGGCGGCTGGTCTGCTTTTGCCCCCTGCTCCCTCTTTTGCTACGCTGTTGGCTCGGTCTCACCACTGCCTCTTCCTCTGAACTATGAAAGTCAGTGGCACGACCTTCATTCCATGTGGGGTCTAGGACCTCATCGTCCCCTGCATCGTCTTCCACACTGTCTTCCTCCCTGACCTCCTGTTCGATCTGCACACTGCAGAAAGACGCAGCAGTTGGCACCTGTGTTTCGTCATCATCAGAGACGTGCGGACTCCGATGAGGTGGTATTCCCATGTCCTCATCATCAGGAAACATCAGTGGTTGTGCATCAGTGCATTCTATGTCTTCCACCACTGGGGAAGGGCTAGGGGGATTCCCTTGGGAAACCCTGCCAGCAGAGTCTTCAAACAGCATAAGAGACTGCTGCATAACTTGAGGCTCAGACGGTTTCCCTGATATGCATGGGGGTGATATGACAGACTGATGGGCTTGGTTTTCAGGCACCACCTGTGCGCTTTCTGCAGAAGACTGGGTGGGAGATAATGTTGTGAACGTGCTGGATCCACTGTCGGCCACCTAATTGACTAGCGCCTGTACCTGCTCAGGCCTTACCATCCTTAGAACGGCATTGGGCCCCACCAAATATCGCTGTAAATTCTGGCGGGTACTGGAACCTGAGGTAGTTGGTTCACTAGGACGTGTGGCTGTGGCAGAATGGCCACGTCCTCTCCCAGCACCAGAGGGTCCACTAACACCACCACGACCGCGTCTGCATCCCTTACTAGATGTTTTCCTCATTGTTAACCGTTCACCAAGCACCACAATAAGAAAAAAAAATATTTGGCCCAATGTATTGATTTCAAATTCAGGCCTTTTTTTACAGGCACCTAACACTATCTGCCTATTTATTTATGTAGCGGATTACACTAATCCAGGCACAGCAGTAAACACTGATTTAGAGGAATATCTCTTTTAGGGCTAGTATTTAGGCCCTGGATGAAAGATATCCTTTTATGGACAGATTTACACTTGGCCTGCAACAGCTGGAACACCAGATTTAGGGGATTGGTATTTTGGCAATTGTATTTAACCCCTTAATAAAATATAGAAATCGCTATCCTGAGTTTCTAGGGGTGACAATTTGCACAGCCAAGCCCCTGATGTAGGATATAGCAAAAAAAAAAAAAACTAGTATTGATGGATTGATGGACTTGATGGCAGCTTGTTCTGGTGCACCACAAGTCACAAAATGGCCGCCGATCACCCCAGAAAATAAGTGACAGAAAAACGCTCTGTGCAGCCTAAAAACCAGTGAGCAAGTAACTAGCAGAAGTTTAATCATTCACAGCTGTAGATTAATCACTTCATTTGGTGCTTTTGCTGACTTTTTCCTGCCTAATCTCGCCCTCACAGCAGCTGTGTCCTCTCCCTACACTAATCAGAGCAGTGTGACGTGTTGCGCTACGTGACTCCAGCTTAAATAGAGGCTGGGTCACATGCTGCACTTGGCCAATCACAGCCATGCCATTAGTAGGCATGTCTGTGATGGGCTCTTAGGGCAAGAAGTAAAACGCTAGCGGATTGGCTGCTGTGCAGACCTTCAGAAAGCGGGAAGTAATCGCCGAACAATGAAACCAAACCCAAACTTTTTTGAAAATGTTCGGGTCCGTGTCCCGAACACCCCAAAACTCGGTATGAACCCGAACTATTCTCGAACTGTTCGCTCAACACTATTCATAGGTCCTGTAATGGCACTAAATTGTGTGAAGAAAGTAAATCTTTTTCTTTTCCTATCTTTTTACCACCCCCTTCTTTCTTCTCTATAGTTCCACTAATTCTTTCCAATTTCTCTCTTTCATACCCCTTCTCTTCAAAACGTTCCTGTATGATCTTACTCTGCTCTTTATAATTGCCTACGTCAGTACACTTTCTATAGATTCGAGTGAATTGCCCTTTTAGGATGTTCTTAATCCAAGGGTGAAGAAGGTAACTAGTAGTGTCTATGTAGCTATTTACATCCGTGGGTTTGAAATAATTTTTTGTTTTAATCTTATCCTCCTGTATAAATACGGTCAAATCTAAAAAAAATCACACTAACTGCATTTGCCTCAGTCGTAAAAGAGAGGTTCCAATTATTCCTGTTGATTTCCTTCATAAAGTTAACCTTGTCCATAATTTTAACATCCCTCCATCCTGCTTTTTTCCCAAATTTGGTTGAATTTTTTCTTCCTCCCAAGATGACATATACAAGTTTGCAAAACTTGGGGCGCATTTCATCCCCATCGCCGTACCAGACTGCTGATGGTAAAATTATTTTGGAACCAGAAATTGTTTTTTTTTTCGAGACATTTATGGATGAATTTGAGACATTCATGAATGAATTCCCCCTGCATTTTAGACATATTTTCATCTTCATCCAATTACCTTTTTATTACCTTCAACCCCAACTCAATGTGAATATTCGTATACAGAGACGTTACTTCTGTAGCCAGCCATATATTCTTGGATGGAGCTCCATAACGTTTTAGAGCCTCCAATACACTGCTACTATCTTTCAGGTAGGATGGGCTTTTAACTACATATTTTTGGAGAAAAAAATCCACATACTCTGTTAATCGACTAGTGAGGGATCCGATCCATGACACAATGGGTCGGCCTGGAGGGTTAAATAAACTTTTGTGTACTTTTGGTAAATAATCTATCACAGGAATCTTTGGATGCCTCACCTGCAAATATTCAAGCTCTTTTTTATTTATAATACCTTTTTTATGACCTCGCCCTAGTAAAAGGTCGAGTCTCTTTTTGAACTCAGGGGTGGGATCTTTTTTCATCTTCACATATGTTTTTTTTTTATCAGATAGCAGTCTGGACATTTCTATCTCATAATCTTTCCTGTCCAGCACCCCTATCCCCCCCCCCTCCCCTTATCAGCCAGTTTTATTATTATCTCGCAGTTACGTTCCAAATCCTTTAAGGCTCTATTTTCTGCAAGGTTAAATGGAAACCTCTTGGTTTATCATCAATCCTTCCCAGCCCTTTCAACAGCCCCCTTTTGAATGCTTCTATTCATTTTCCTTATCTAACGTAAATATTTTCTTTTGTTCAATAGAATATTTTTAGTTTTTTTTATTACATTTTTTTTATTAGACAATAATATTTACATACCAGTAAAACATCAAAATTATTATTTTCCATTTTCTTAAACCTTACCCCCCCAATTCCCTCCCAAACTCCCAGCCCTTTGCAAAGCGTCTACCCCCCCCCCCTCCTTCAAAAAAGGACGGAATGGGGATAGTGTGGAGGTTGAGGCAAGAAAAATTAAAAAATTCCATTCTCCCCATACCTTAAACCATTCATTCTAAGAGTTTCTTTGTTTATATAAAATGTTTTCATATCTTTTAATCTTGTGAATGAGATTTAACCATGCATTTATACTTGGAGTATTGGATGAGAACCAAGCCTGTGCAATCAAGAGCCTCACCAAAAGCATTATTTTAACCAAAAGAATCCTTTTGCATTTATGGCACCTTGGTAAGGCCACACAAAATCCAAGATTCTACTGTAAATGGAATCGCCACTTTCATTTTTTGGGTAATATATCAAATCATGCAAAAAGGTGGAAGTGTCTATGCCAAAAAGCTATTTTTCTTTTACAGTAGGAAGTGCCGAACATAACTGAATATACCTAAACCAAGATAAATTTGATATATTTTCTCTTTGTGCTAACTCCAAAAACAAAAAATTATGCCCATTCCCAAACACCTGTGCAAGATAACAATTGTTATTCTTTTGCCAATACTGATCCCCAACAAATTGATCTAAAGCTTGTAAATAATTATTATGCCAAAGGGGTGTGCAACAAAGGTATCCCTTTATTCCCAACCAATCTCTAATAGTACTCCAGGACTTAATAAGTAGCTTCACAGCAACTCTATAGTCCTGTTTGAGATTGATTAACTGGCCAGATTTCCAATAAAGTAAAGATATTATCATGTGAAGAAATCTTCACCAAGGTTCTACAAAGTGGGCTTTTCTCCCATTCATAATATAACCATAACTGTTATGCTATAAAATAGCCCTTGAAACAGGGAAGATTTATTCCTCCCTGTTTCATCGGCTTATAAAAATGCTCCAATTATGGCCTTACTGGCTTTCTCCCCCAAAGTAGATCATTAATGATTCTCTCAATCAGTTTAAAAACTTATCTTCAATCCATACTGGGAAGTTCCTGAGGATATACAGTAGTTCTATTGGCTCTAGATAGCAGAAGTCAGAGCCATATCTTTATTTTAGATCTCAATTTAGTTATCAATCAGAAAATATTAGGCTGTAAAAAATCTTAAATCTTAGAAGAAATAGTGATATTCAAATATTCAAGTGAATCAGAGATCCTCAAATTACTAGAAAACTCCGCAGTAAGATATTCTTATCTATCTAAAGGAATAAGAATAGTTTTAGACCAATTAATATCAAGACCCAAACTTCACTAAAGGAATTAACACCTCGAATAACCCTCGGGAGTGTAGTATTAGTATTTTGTATGTAAAATAAAACATTATCGGCATATAAGGAAATACGATCTTCTGTTTATGATATCCAGAACCCCTCGATCTTGGGATCCTGCCTGACCCTAACAGCGAGAGGCTTAATATAAATATAAAATAATAGTGGAGAGAATGGACATCCTTGACGAGTACCTCTACCCAAGGAAATACACCTTATGAGCGTCTTATTAATATACAGCCTCGCCTTGATTTGTACAAAAGCTTAATCATATTTATAACAATACCAAATCCCATCTTCTCTAACACCCTCCAGAGGAGTCTACTCTCCACTCCACCCTGTCAAAAGGCATCCAAAGACAGGATGGAACGAGAGACTGAATATTAGCAAAAAGGTGGTGCAAATCATAATGGGTACCCTTATTAAGGAAAAATACATTTTGGTCAGAGTGTATAACAGATGAGATAACTTTAGACAACCTTGTAGTAAGAATCCTTGAGAGAAGCTTAACATCTGTATTAAGTGAGGAAATCGGCCTATATGAACCTGTATGCAAGGGATCTTTGCCTTTTTTCAGTATTGGCATTATTACAGCTTCTGTCATTGATTCCGGGAGACTACCGTCCTCTATTGCCTCAATAAATACCTTTAGAAGACGGGGGAGAACAGCCTCCCTAAATTTACAATCAAATTCATATGGCAATCGATCAGATCCTGGAGAGGAGTTTCCCACACAAGCTTTCATAGCAGCCTCTAACTCTTACAAGGAGAGGTCTGCATCAAGGGATTCTCTTTAGATATCTGTAATGACTGGAAGGGAGATATAATCCAAGTATGACTGACCAAGTAAGTTGACAATCGCTGGAAGATGTGTTTGAACCCGATCATAAACTGCCTGTCTTTTTAATTTATCACCAAGACCCCAAACATTCCAGGCTAGAATTTTAACCGACATCAATCAGCCAAAAAAAAAAAGAATCCCAAAGTGAAGAAAGTCATAGTTCCTACCTCTTCCCCCTCCAACCTGGGGGACGCATCGCAACCCACCCCACCATATACATATCTCCCCTACTCCACCTCTTAATCCGCCACCTTCTTAGGGCAGATCTCTCAACTAAGACCACCTCTCCTCGTTCCCCCGCCACAATGAAAGAAAACGATCAGATATTATTCTGATCAAGCCAATCTACCACAAGGTCAGCAGTATCAAAAAAGCGAGTCCCACTATTGAAGAATATCCGCAGTTTAGCTGGATAGGTAAAATAATATTTAATGTCCTTTAACGGAGTCGTCTCTTACCATCGGTATAACTAAGTCTCTTTTCTTGAATATCCTTAGAGAAATCAGGAAAAAGGACAGTCTATTTCCATTATATAAGATAGGGGGGCACTCCCTTGTCCTTCTCAAGATCATGTCCCTATTCCGTGAAACAAGTATCTTCACAAGAAGTATCTGCGGGTACCTTCCAGGAGTTGGTTTACCTCCTGGAACCCGATGGGTTCTTTCCACAAAAATTAATGGAGAAAAATGCTTCCTTCCAAACCTCTCCAAAATTAAGTTCTGTATCATATCACCAGGATTATCCCCTTCCATGCCTACTGGCAGGCCCACAATTTTCACATTACATCGCCTAGACCTGTCTTCCAAGTCCACCATCTTTTTTTTTAAGGTGTTACCCTCAGATCTCAACATGGGGATTTCCGTTTGAAACATTTTAACTTCCTTCTCCATGACCTCCAGGAGTTTTTTCTATAGTAGTTACTCTGTCCCGCATTTTTGAGACACCCTCTCTTATCAGAACCACAGTGCGTCATTAATTGATTTGAGTTGAGATATCTCTTATTAGCTCACCATTTTTTTTAACCATTCCCAAGATTTAATTCAGTGGAGAAGATTTAGACAAGACATTTACATAATCTCTCTTCACCCCACCTCCTGAATGTAATGATCCAATACTTCTTCCATTGTAGATCACGTTAACCACCATTCTACAAATACTTATTTTTAAAATTGTTTCTCAATACATTATTAGGAACATTATTAGGAACACGTCATGTGAGAAAAATAAAGTTATGTTTTTTGAAAGGCTCAAAGGGAAAAAACTAATTTAAAAAAATGAACAAGGGGTTAAGTGAAGTTTTACCAAAACAGACATGTTGAAAGTTAATGGGTCTTCTTTAAAAAAAAACTCACTTTATTTTGGACTGTAGATTAAATAGCATTGTTTTTTAGTTTTACATGCATAGAATAGTTTTACATCCCAATAAGATGTACCAAACTAAAATTTTCCTAAAATATTTTATCCTAGTAAAGCTATGTCTAGATTAAATGCAATGACTAACCAGCAAAACGTTGTGTGATGATGAACTTTGGGCAAAGTTAATTGACAAATAGTTGGCTGTAGTGTCATAAACGACAGTAGGTAGCAAGTCTACCATTCCTTAGTATGTTTTCAATACTACAATATTACATTGCAGACCTGGCATTGAAGTTTCATGCTTCATTTCAGATTTCACTGTCAGAACTACTAACACAAGCTGTACAATGAAAAGGAAAAGTCATTCCTGATGGATGGATGCAAACAAACTACAATGCCATGTGTGAGTTCATGTGTAAGGTCATTTCATCAGTACAAGCTAGATTGGAAAATTCTTTGGACAGCCAAAATATGAATTCATGACCAATTCATCACCAATACAGTTTATTCTATCCCATGTCTTTCTATAATACCATCTCCTATTTATTTCTTAATAAATTTGTATTTGTAAGAAACACTAAAAATTCCTTTTATCAACCTGTGTTTAGTAAGCATCATTGTATTGAGCGATTTTATTCCAGGCAGTGGGTATACCAGTTGGCATACCCGCGAACTATTAGCCCGCGAACAGTTCCCGGCGAACATCGCATGTTCATGTTCGTCGCGGAGGGCGAACATATGTGATGTTCGATTCGCCCCCTATACTTTATCATTGAACAAACTTTGACCCTGTACCTCACAGTCAGCAGACACATTCGAGCCAATCAGCATACCCTCCCTCCAAGACCTTCCCACCTCCTATCAAAAAGCAAGGACAGCATCCATCTTAGAATCATTCTGAAGCTGCAGTGTTAGTTAGAGCAGGGAGAGTGCTGCTGCTGCTGAATTAATAAGGAAAGCGTTAGCTAGGCCAGTGTTCTGTGTCCACTCCAGTCCTCAAAGACTCATCAGCTTCTTTTACACGAGCGTGTCTGGATTAGGCCCCATTCACACGTCCGTAGTGTGTTGCGGATCCGCAAATTACGGATCTGCAACACACCATTCCGGAACTCCCCATAGAGATGCCTATTCTTGTCCGCAGGCTGCGGACAAGAATAGGACATGCTCTATCTTTTGCGGAGCCGCGGCCAGATGTTTTGGGGGCCGAAACACAGCCGTTTGGGGCCGTGGCTCCGCAAATGCGGAAGCGGAGAGCACATAGTGTGCTCTCCGCATCACGTCCAGCCCCATTCACAATGAATGGGTCCGCATCTATTCTGCAGAATTGCGGAATGGATGTGGACAAAAATTGGGGATCTGTTAATGGGGCCTTAGGTCCAGATGCGTTGCGTATGCGTTCAGTGAAAACTGTGCGATTTCACAGGCAAAGCCATTCAGTTTTGCCTGCGATTTTGCGTGCGTACAATGCGTTTTGATGCGTTTTTCACACGCGTGATAAAAAACTGAAGGTTTACAAACAACATCTCCTAGCAACCATCAGTGAAAAAGGCAACGCACTCGTACTTGCTTGTGGCTGCAATGCGTTTTTAACACAGCCCCATTCACTTCTATGGGGCTAGGGCTGCATGAAAAACGCAGAATATAGAACATGCTTCAATTTTCACACAACGCACCAGTGATGTGTGAAAAAAAACGCTCATGTACACAGACCCATTGAAATGAATGGGTCAGGATTCAGTGCGGATCCGAAAAACTTGCTTGCGTGAAAGGGGCCATCTGCTGTAAGGACAGTGTCCTGACAGCACCCCAAAAAGCCCTTTTTAGGGCTGGTACATCAGTCTGCTTTTATTTATTTTTTCTATATATATATTGCAGTTGCGTGTGTGAGAGGCCGCAGGCCCACAGACTGTACTGTGTGCACACCACTTATATAGGGTGGCACAGTACCTTGCAGATAAAAAAGTCATAGAATTTTTACCCTTTAATATAATTGCAGTTGTCTGCCAGTGTGTGTCAGGCCCACTGACTGTACTGTGCCCACTGCCAGTGCCCACCACTCATATCGGGTGGCACAGTACCTTGCAGATAAAAAAGTCATTAAATTTTTACCCTTTAATATAATTGCAGTTGCCTGCCCGTGTGTGTTAGGCCCACTGACTGTACTGTGCCCACTGCCAGTGCCCACCACTCATATCGAGTGGCACAGTACCTTTCAGATAAAAAAGTAATTTAATTTTTACCCTTTAATATAATTGCAGTTGCCTGGCAGTGTGTGTCAGGCCCACAGACTGTACTGTGCCCACTGCCCACCACTCATATAGGGTGTCACAGTGCATCGCACGGCGCACGCGCAGTGACCTAAAGTTCAAACGAAGCGGACCGAGCATGGGTCTTTTTCCATATCCTGGTTCCAAAAATCAATTCACTACACCAGCACTGGCACTGATAAGGGACAAAACAGAGATTAAACTGATAGGAATAGTACTTAGTTAACACTAGTTGCATTGGTGGCAAATTCCATTGCAAGTGCCCAAAATTAGAAGGAAGCGGACAGAGCAAGCTTTTTTCTCTATCTCCCCATGCAAGGATTCAATTCAATACACGTCCCTGATAGGGGACTTAACAAAGATTAAATTGGTAAGAATAGTAGTTCACACTATTTGTATTGGTGGCACAGTACATTGCGCGGCGCACACACGCAGTGCCCCTAATTGGAAGGAAGAGGACCGACCAACCATCTTTTTACAATCTCCCGATTCCTAAAATCTATTCCATACACCGGCCCCTGATAGGGGACAAAACAGAGATTAAACTGGTAAGAACAGATTTTTTTTATTTAAAAAAAAGAGCACAGCCTCTGCGGAGCTGGGTATTTTTGGGCCGCATTACTGAACGCTCATGCACAATGGCTGTAGGCTCATGCGTCCTTTTGCGGAGCTGACAAACCTGGTCAGTCAAACCCAAGGCAACATCATCGACCTCATTCCATATGTTTTTTTTCTGGAGCGTGCCCTGCTGGATCAGGCCGTAGATGATCATGAAGAGGAAGAGTTGTAGTCACCATCACCACCAGAAGCAGCCTTGTCGTCGTCGATTGCTGGACCTGCGGCAATGCAGAGAGAGGAGTCTGAAGAAGAGGAGTCAGAGGAGGAAGGTGGCTTTGAGGAGGTGGAAGACCAACCACAGCAGGTGTCCCAGGGGGCTTGTTGTCACCTTTCAGGGACCCTTGGTGTTGTACGTGGCTGGGTGGAGGAAGAGACCTTCAATGACGTCCGTGAGGACAAGGAACGGGACATGGCTAGCTTGGTATCCAACCTTGTGCAGATGGGGAGTTTGCAGTTGTGCAAATGGACTGTTTGCGATTGTTTGCGGTGCGTTAAAGGGAACCTGTCACCGGGATTTTGTGTACAGAGCTGGAGACATGGTTTGCTAGATGGCCTCTAGCACATCCACAATATCCAGTCCCCATAGCTCTCAGTGCTTTTATTGTGTAAAAAGAACGATTTGATACATATGCAAATGAACCTGAGATGAGTCCTGTCCTTGGACTCATCTCAGGGACAGGACTCATCTCAGGCTCATTTGCATATGTATCAAATCGTTTTTTTTACACAATAAAATCACACAGAGCTATGGCGACTGGATATTGCGGATGTGCTAGCGGCCATCTAGCAAACCATGTCCTCAGCTCTGTACACAAAATCCCGGTGACAGGTTCCCTTTAAACGGGGAGTTTGGTCTGTCAGAGTTTGGTCTGTCACTGTGAAGAGGGCGTAACCCTTATACTACCTGATCGATACAACATCATACCTGATCGTATACACACACTTGATTTTTTAAAGCACATTATTCCAAACAATTTAGGAATGTTAGGTGATTTATGCCCTTTATGGATTAAAACCCGACTCTGCGTCAACTACGTAATTTACCATGGGAGTTTTGCCATGGATCCCACTCCGGCATGCCACAGTCCAGGTGTTAGTTCCCTTGAAACAACTTTTCCATCACTATTGTGGCCAGAAAGAGTCCCTGTGGCCTATTGTAGTCTATGGCGGTTCGCCCAAGCCGTCCGTTCGCGAACATTTTCGGAAGTTCGCGTTTACTGTTCGTGACATCTCTAGATTCCTGATGCTGTTTTGATGCAGAAATGGATGGTAAAAGTAGAGTAAGTATAAAGGACAGATGCAACTCCTCCTCTTTTTTTAATTCACACAATGCATCAGAAGACCTGAATGTGTGATCATATCCTTTGAGTAAAGATGAGTGAATTTCCCAAAATTTATGTCGGTTCCAATTATATTGAAGAGATATGACATGAATAGAAAGTCCCCCAATTGCCTTGACAAGTTGTTTATAACACTCTGGGATCTCTTAAGACTGTATCCAACCCCTTTTCGGCTCTTTAACGTCAAAACAACACTAGTAATTGTGAAACTAAAAGCCACATACATATCTATGGGAAAATGGGTGGTTGAAAAACACACTGCAATGTCAGATATTTTGAACAAGAAGTTTTTTGGGAGCAGATGCTTGACAGTATTTATACAGACATACTGACGTTGGAAGAAGCAATGGCTTGATTTTAATAAGCGCTCCAATATATTCACTTTTTGGGGAATAACAACAAGTTTTGTGTTATTTTAAAGCAGTGGTTTTCTTCATACGTCATAAAAAGCCCTTTATGGGAGCAGGTTCAGGTTTGTTACACTGTGCAGGTTAGGGTTTCTAGCTAGGCCGTAGCTATAGGGGTCGCAACAATCTCAATTGAGACTGGGCCCCTAAGAAGGAGGGTGCACCGCCAATTATATATTGGTATCCTCAGAACAGCAATATAGTTAGGTGCTGCAGCCAGTCAAGGGAGAAATGCCTTCCTGCCCCACTTTTTCCTCTGATAGGCTACATGCCTTATGCCTGTAGACTATCAGAGCCCGATAGAGGTGCCACATTGACATAATCATCATCGCACTGCCTGACCAGGGCAACGTATAGCTGGGAAAACAGACCGGAAGAGGCCTGCACTGCATCATTGACAGCTGCATGGAGGTAAGTATTTGAGTTTATTATTTTTCTATTTGGCACAATGCTTTTGGGCCAACATGGGGGGGGGGGGGGTGGAGGAACACTATGGGGGCATCTATTCGGGGCACAAAATATTGAAATTGTGTACTGGGGTGTTATTTTTGTACACATAAGGGGGTGCTATGGGAACACTGGCTCTACTGGGGGTAGTAAGAGGGAGTATTTTCTAGACTGGAACACAGAAGGGGGAATTTTCTGTCTGGCACATATTTTAGAGGGATTTTTCTGCACTGGCATGCATTATAAGGGGGCATTTTTTGTCTGGCACACATTTTAGGGGGATTTTTTAGCAATGGCATGCATTGTAAGGGGACATTATTTTTCACTCGCACACAATTTAAAGCCTCATGCACACGACCGTTGTTTGATTCCGTGTCCGTTGCTCCGTTTTTCGTGATTTTCTGCGGACCTATTGGTTTTCAATGGGTCCGTGAAAAATTTGGCAAATGCACCGTTTGTCCTCCGTGTCCGTGGTCCATGATTCCAGTCCGTCAAAAAAATATAACCTGTCCTATTCTTGTCTGCGAAAAACGGTTCGCAGACCCATTCAAGTCAATGGGACCGTGAAAAAATGCGGATGGCCATCCATGTGTCATCCGCGTTCCGCGTCCGCTATTTTTTTGTGGATCCCTTGGCAGGCATTTGGCAAATTGTCAGCCTGTCTTTTGGTAATATCTTTTGGGTCATGTCCGCAAAAAAAAAACGGAAGACACACGGAAACACAACGGAAGCAAAAACGGACACGGATCACCGAACAACGGAACCCCGTTTCACGGACAGCAAAAAACAACTGTCGTGTGCATGTAGCCTTAGTATGTATTTGTGTGCTTGTGCACATTATTATAAAGGGGTATTTTTGTACTGATGCACATTGTAAGGGGGTATTTTTAGCACTGGCACACATTATAAGGGGGGATTTTTTTTCACTGATGCACATTACAAGTAGTGATAAGCGGGAGGTGCCATATCCGATTTCGCGATATTTTGCGAATATTCAATACAATACTCATCATATATTCGTAGAAATCGAATATTCGCCATTATTCTATTTTTCGTGATTAATATGCGATTTAATTATTCGCGTATTGCGAATTGAACTTTGAACGGGGTATAAAGTCAACTTTCCTATTGGTTGGCTATCTAGAATTAATGAAAAGAATGAATATAGCGTTATTTTCTCTATATTGATTAATTCTAGCAAGCCAACCAATAGGAAACTTGACTGTACCCAGCTCTAAGTTGGATGCGCAATGCAAAAATATTAGTTTACCTATTTTTTTTCAATAAATAGAATACTGACTCGTTATTCTATTTATTGCCAAAAATTGGCAAAGCAATATTTTCGCATTGTGCATCCAACTTAGAGCTGGGTACAGTCAACTCAACACTAATTATAAGGGGTAATTTTTGCACTGTTTCACACTGTGAGGGGTTATTTTTTATATTGCCACACATTATAAGGGGATATTTTTGTACTAGAACACATTAGGGGACATTTATCTACTGACACAGTTTATAAGGAGAATTATTACTACTGGGTGACATGGGGAACATGATTACTAGTATAGGCAGTTTGGGGACATTACTACTAATGTGGCACTCTTAACACTAAGTGCACTCTGGCAGATAATTATTTCTTTGGTGAGACTTTAAGGAGCACCATTACAGTGGTGGGCACACCCTGGCACAGTATGAAGGTAGCACACTTATTTTTTGGGGACATTATGTTTACACTATTAGTGTCAGGGACACTATTTACTGAGTGCAGGGGGTACTATTTGTATGGTACTCATATTTTCTGCATCAGCAGTATAGTATTGGGGAGCACAGTGTTCTCAGTATTGGGGGTGGCAGAATGGGGTGTTGAGAAGGTGGGAGGATGATTGGAAATCTGAATTTATTAAATTGAACTGTAACAATTGTTTGGAAAAAAAAAAAAGTCAATTGGACAGAGGGCAGTAGAAAACAGATTTGACACAGAACACTGTATCTGTTACAATAGTCTGAACTTATTAAATTGAATTCTAAAAATCATTTGAAAAGGTGTTCAATTAGACAGATGATATAGAACAATACGTCAGACGCAATAGTCTTTGATTAAATGAATTTATTACATTTAATTTTAATAAGTGTTTGAAAAAAAAGCTCAGTTGGACACGGTCCAGTAGATTACAACTTTGAAACAGAACAATACATTAGGCACAATAGTCTGATTAACTTCTGCGTTTTTGCAAATTTGCATGCGTTTCTGCGTTTTTGCAAATATGTATTAATGAGGGACATTCTGCTCATTAATACATAATTTTGGATGCTTATGCAGAACAAGTCACTTTTTCTTTTGACAATTAACACTTGTAGGTGCCATGTATAAATAAGGTCAGGCATTCTGTCCCCGTTAAGATCTAATTTTTGTTTGCTTTTGCAGAATGAGCCATTCTTTTTTCTCACAATTAACATTTACGCATTCCTAAATATCGGCAGGAATTATGTCTCTGTTGAGACATACAGTGCCTTGAAAAAGTATTCAGAGCCCTTAAACTTTTCCACATTTTTCATGTTACACCCACAACTTTAAATGTATTATATTGGAATTGTATGTGATAGACCAACCCAAAGTAACAAGTATGTGTAAAGTGACAAGAGAATAATACATGGTTTTCTAAATTTGTAATAAATAAAAATCTGGAAAGTCTGACTTGCATATGTATTCAGTCCCCTGTACCTTGATAACCCTAAATAAAATCCAGTTTAATCAAAAGCCTTTTGAAGTCACCGAATTAGTAAATAGAGTCCATCTGTGTGTAATCTATTCTCAATATAATTACAGCTGTTCTGTGAGGGCCTCAAAGGTTTGCTGTTATTAACAGTCACATACTCCTGAATATAGTCACTTAACACCTTAAGGACCTTGCCATTTTTCACGTTCAGGACCAGGCTGTTTTTTGGAAACTTGACACGTGTCACTTTATGTGATAATAACTTCGAAATGCTTTTACTTATCCAAACCATTCAGAGATTGTTTTCTTGTGATACATTGTACTTCATGATAGTGAGAAATTTTAGTCGATATAATTCACCTTTATTTATTAAAAAATCAAAAATTTACAGATAATTTGGAAAAAATTAGCAGTTTTCAAAATTTGAATTTCTCTGCTTTTAAGGCAGATAGACATACATCATAAAAGAGTTATTACTTTACATTTCCCATACGTCCACTTTCATGTTTGCATCATTTTCTAAATGTAATTTTATTTTTTAGGATCTTATAAGGCTTAGAATTTTAGAAGCAAATTTTAAAGAAGATTTCTGAAACCCACTTTTTTAAGGACCACTTCAGTTGTGAAGTCACTTTGTCGGGGCTTACAAAGTGAAAACCACCCATAACTTACCCCACTGTAGAAACTACACACCTAAAGTTATTCAAAACAGATTTTACAAACATCGTTAACCCTTTAGGTGTTCCACAAGAATTAAAGGAAAAAAGAAGATTACATTTTTAAATTTCACTTTTTTTGGCAGATTCTCCATTTTAATTCATTTTTTCCTGTAACACATCAAGCGTAAACAGCCAAATAAAACTCAATATTCCTTACCCTGATTCTGCAGTTTACAGAAACTTTCCATACGTGGTCGTAAACTGCTGTACAGGCGCACAGTAGGGCACAGAAGGAAAGGAGCATCATATGGATTTAGGAGAGCAGATTTCACTGAGATAATTTTAAGTTTTCATATCACATTTAAAGACCCCCTGATGCACTCCTACAGTAGAAGCTCCAAAAAAGTGACCCTATTTTGGAAATTATAGGATAAGGTGACACTTTTATTGGTACTATGTTGTAG
Source organism: Bufotes viridis (assembly GCA_033119425.1). Classification (NCBI taxonomy): domain Eukaryota; kingdom Metazoa; phylum Chordata; class Amphibia; order Anura; family Bufonidae; genus Bufotes; species Bufotes viridis. The sequence goes on from CM065592.1 coordinate 164,093,494, forward strand.
TATATATGACTTTTTAATGCTCTATATTACGCTTTTTGTAAGGCAAGGTTAAAAAACTTTTTTGGCACAGTTTTTATTTTTTGTTTTTTTACGGTGTTCACCGAATGCAATATGACCCATAATGCCATGCAGCCAGCCAATCAGCAGATAGCCATCCCCTTTGATGTCACAGTGCTATAAAATCCTCATTCTGCATGGTCTCAGCCATTTCACTGTGAACTGAGCATAGGGAGAGACATGGCAAGCACTAGAGACAGTGTGTTAGAAAGCTTTTATTGTAGAATATTGGATGGGAAGAGTGCAGGGACAGTGTAGGTAGATTGTAGAGAGAGTTTTTAGACATTGTAGGGAGAGCATAGGGAGACTGCTCAGAGTAATCGCCCTGTGCATATTTTTCCCCTGCTGCGCCATTCATGCTTAATCTTTTCTGTTATACATAGACTTACTGTGTATCAGACTCATCGTCAACAGGTGGTCTAATATATAGGCACATTTATCTAGTTCATCTGCTGTGCCATTCATACAGTCTGTTCAATTATACATAGACTTCCTGCGCATTAGACTCAGTCTCAACAGGCAGTCTAATACATCTAGTTCACTTGCTGCCGCATCAATACTTAATTTGTTCTTTTATAGATAGACACATTGATTAATAGATAAGCAATGTCTCATTTTACTGTTTGTGGCATGTCCACACTGATTAATAGACACTTTTGTCACGTTTACTGCCACTGCTGATACTGCCGCCACATTTCCACTCTGTCTGGGGCAGCTACTGCCACTGCTGCTGCCGGCACTATCCCCATTCAAATTCAAACTATCCCCATTCTGTCATGGGGCCACTACTTGAATCTTGGGGCAGTGTACAGTTAAGTCCTCAGCAATAAATTAGACTTGACACTTTTATTGACCTATAATACTGACACACAGTAATTCCACAGCTAACAGAAGGGACTAGCTATAATGTTGGTTCCCTGCACAGTGATGTAGATGGTGATAAATTAAAATTAATGCACACGGCAATACCCTATCCCTGCTCCCTCCCTGCCCTGTACATGCAGTTTTAGTTCAAAGCTTTCACATTGAGATTGGGCCACCAAGTGGGATGCATATGCTTAGGCAGAGTGGCCTGGGGTGGCGTGATCATCGTTTCCCATCATTGCACCTGCTACATATGAAGAAATGTGCTTTGTAAAGAAGTAATTAATTGCAAATCAAATTTCTTTGTGAAATTTGGCAAAGCAAACTGTGACAAATACCGCACCTCCCAGCCCTCCCTGACATCAACTACGTCAATCTCACGTGGTATGGTTTTTTCACTGGTTACCAAGACGTGAAGTTATGCCCTCCCTGGGAGTATGTAAGATCAGCTTGGCACATTTTACACAGACACCTTCTGTCCACACAGGCACTATGAGGCACAGGAAGTGAGAGAGGGTGCTCCACGCTACCTCTGGTGTGACTCCACACTCGCTCACAACCTTGACAAGCTGAGAGAGCCTTTTTATTGCCCCAGTGAAACAGCGCCCTGCCAGCCCGGTAGACTGCCACCAGTTCCTTGTTAGATATAAGCCTGATCCGCTAGCAGGATTATATCAGGTCGAGAACCAACTCTAGATAGCTTATAACTATGCTGAAACACAGACGTGGGGATTTGTGATCAAGATACAGCGCACAATTAAATTATATGTTTAATTGCCTTAAGGATTCTCTAGACACAACATTATTTACACACACAGAAGATATACAATGGTTGGATGTGCAAATACAGATGACGTGGTACAAACAGGGTTAAACAGAGCGAAAGTCAGTTACCAGGTGGATGAGTAGTCCTTTGTGTTATGATGATGAATTCTTGGTTGCTATATTCCTTAGTTGTAGTCACATGGGGACAGTGATGTCAGCAGTTTCCAGGTCTCCATACTCCATATTACATGATGTAACCCCCTTCACAGAAAGATGCTGGCCTCTGGCCTGCATGGGCTTTTTTACCTGTAGTTGGCCACTCCCCTCCCTTCCCCTGGGAAGACCTCATTTCCACTGTGTCGGGTGAGGCAACTCAGAATCCATGGCACTGTTATTAGGTTTCTACTGGCCCTCATATGGCTACATCGACAGAGGAAAAAAAATTGCTTGGTCATTAAGGTCAAAGCAGGCTGGTCACTGAGGGGTTAAAGACACAAAAATGAAACTTAACCCAGATACAAGAAAATGCTGCAAAGAATGATACAGCTAAAACAGAGTAATACTGAGAAATTTAATATAAGAAGGGCTAAAATTAAAACTGAAAGAAATTAGAAGGCTAGCAGCCAAACCTAGGTAACATTATTTTAAATACAGTTGGGTTTCTTTCATATTGCTTTGGTCTGGATTTCATAAAAGCGGTACATGCTGCCTTCATAACCTGCCAATGTTTTCATGCACCGCAGAAGCACAAGTATCACTTAAAATATCAGTTGTTGTTTATCGGAACTTCTTAATGCCTAAGGGTGGGAGATACTATTAGACTGTAGAAATTTTCAGATACAATTGTGCACTAAGCTGGCAAACACTGAAATATTTTAACATATCATATATTCTGCAAGTACAAAACATGTGCCATCAAATATAACACAATTGGGAGTTACCATAGATACATATTACTATATAAAGCAACAGCAATATAAACATTTAATAACTTATACTGCTGACAAAACCAAAGAAATCTGAGTGATTTTCTTACATACAGTATTTCATTGTGACACTTGGTTCTATTTCTAAACATTAGAATCTGTGTACAATACATCTTCCTGCGAGAACAGGGGAAATCTAACAATCAAGAAGGAATCTGATCATTCTAGCCCTTGATAATAAATGGCTTTATGCTGAGGCTAATGTAGGTGAAGACTTTTCCTCCTAGCTCAAAAAGTCATGTTCAATAGTAGTCATTTCAAGATCTATTACATAACCATCTATAGTTCATATTTAGAGATGAGCGAATGAATTGCTAATGAATTGAATGTGTTACCAATTTCCCAAAAACCTTGGTCTCCAAAAAATGTATAGCTTTTGGGGTTTGTCCAGCATGAATTAATATGAATGGCACCCACCTGTTTACATATCAGAATACAGGGAGGCTAAGAAGATAAAGAAGGAGGATGACATGCATCTGCCAATCATTAATGGACAATAGCTGCAATGTCGATGGATGTGTCATAGTAACAGTATATAAGATCCCAGCCGGGCATGTACATTGAAAGGGTAGCACATCTTTTAAATAGAGGATAGGGTCAGAGAGGTTTTTTCACAGTGAAGAGAAGAAAATACCTAGATTTTACAGTTAAGCCTCAGCAATTAACGCTCCCTGACAATGCACACACTACTTACAAAGAAATGCACTTTGCGATTAAGTAATTCATAACAAATTGTTTTGTAAAATTCGGTGAAGCAGCCAAATCGAATTTTCAAATACTTCACTTATCTCTATTAGTCAATGTTGGTTAACGCTATGCAACTCAATTTATTATGCGAATTATCCAAATCTTAACCACATATTCATAATCACAACAAATCTTTTACAATATTAATCCTGGTGCTGATAGTGTGCTGTCTGACGTATTACCCCTACACAGCCACACATCTCCTGCATTGTCCAGTATGTTCCATACTGTACTACCGCTGGATACCCTACTCTGCACAGTATGACAAACCTGAAACTGCTCCCAAAAATGGGATAATTTTTTTGACAGCTTTTGGGGGAAAAAATCATTGGGGGAGATTTTTCAAACTGGTGTAAAGTAGAACTGGCTTACTTGCCCATAAGAACCTATCCAATTACTCCTTTCATTTTTCACAGCTATTTTGGAAAATGAAAGGTGAAATAGGATTAACTAAGCCTGTTCTACTTTACACCAGTTTGATAAATCTCCCACATTGTTTCTTTACTTTCCTAATTAATATATATTTTTGTAAAGATTACTCCCCAAAAAGGAACAATTTTTTAAATGCTTGTCAAAAACAAGTAATTGTTTATTCAGATACAGTTGTGCATGTAGGAACACTGGCAGGCATCTGGCCTCAAAAAGGGATACTTTTTGGATCCCTTGGTAAAAACGTATTGATTATTTCAATACGAGCATGTGGGTATAAACACTGACAGTAACTTACTACCAGAAAGGAATAAACACAATTTACTGTGAGATAAAAAACTTGATAGTGCAGTCTGTTTTTTAAATAGGTGTTTTTTTTAACCACCAGATACCATCCATTAACCCAGTGCCATAAACGGTATGGTACTGTCACTTTGTCATTACTAATGTTGTCTTTGCATGTATGAGCATGAAAAGGGTTGGATACAGTCTTAGGAAACCCCAAAGTGTCATACTCATTTATGAGTTTTCATGCCGAATCAAATGTGACAGTCAATTGATAGAATAGGAACCAAAATGATTTCAGGAAATCTGCTTTTCTGTGTTAATATTGTGTACATTGAAGATTTTTCACTTTAAATAGACATCTTCCATCTAGCACAACAAGCTGACGAATAATTTTAAGTCACGGTTGGTTTCAGCACTATATGGACACAATGTTCATAGTTTAGCCTTTGTACACCACTCCAATGGATTTGAAACAGAGTGATCAATATGTGACTAAGGTGTGTGGTTTCAGCTTTAAAGGAAATTTGTAATCCCAAATGTTCCAATGTTGAAATCACATTTTTATGTTTAACATATTTTAAAGAATTTTTGGTGATTTTATTTTTAATTTTTTATGTCACATTATCTATATTTAAATAAAAACCATAAAAGCCTACAGCTTTTACACTGGCCACTAAGCCTTATAATAGGTGCTACTTCTTGGTCTGTACAGAACTCTTTACTGCAGCTACTACTTATCTATACACAGAGATTATATCATTACAGGCAGGATTAGAATGACGGATAAGACAAGATCCACCTTTCACAATAAGTTATTGTGAAATGTTATCTATTCTTTCCTTGTACAATGACCTATGGACAGGTCACAGAGCATGCCAAACTTTTTTACGAAAATCAATAGGGTCCCCTCCAGATCATTGTGTCTATAGCCCATGGGGCTGCCGTAAAGCAATTTTCTTAATGCTTTCTAACTGCTGTTAAGAACATCTCAGACAAGATGGCCGCCCCCATAATCATGTTCAGGAAATAGAATAAAAATCTGTAATCATAAAATAAAAGGAGATTAGAAAAAATGTATATGTGACCCTATCTGGTTTTAACTGGCAGAAAATTTTGTAACACATTTCCTTTAATTCAAGGTGTTTTACTTAAATAATGCAATAACCATTAAAGTTTAAGGGCCAGATTTATCATTATCTAAAGTCACTTTAGTGGAGTGCAGAAAAAGTCGCAAAAAAAATGCGCAATCGGTAAAATTGCTTTTTTTTTGCGACTTTTTCAAGCTCTGCACTAAGCTCTCCAGTTTTGTGAAAGTGGGAATGTTTTCTTATGTAAATTAATCTCTAGACATATTCACTATTGCAACCATTTAAAAAGTCGCAAAAAAGTCACAAAAAAAAAAAAAGCGCAATTTCACTCCAGGGGGGACTATGCTTATCTTATCCAACGCTTACTGAAGGATAAACTGCTACCATCAAACCACATTTATCACAGTATTAACGGACCATTAATAAATCTGACTAGCCAAAAGTGACTTTGGGCATATGTAAAAGTGGAGTAAGATGTAAGTGTAATGATAAATTACTAACTGTTTTATTTTTTCATGAATGACTAATACAGATGAAAATAAAAAAACTTTATAATATACAGATGCAGCCGAGATAAATTTGATGATTAATGTGTTAAATAAAAAAATGGCACAAAAAGGTTAACTAACCCTTTCAATGTATTTCAATGGCTTTTGTCACAAAGATAACACTGTGCCATGTGTTATCAGAGTTATTAGTGTCAATTTTAGCTTGGCTACATCTGTATCCTATTAGACTCCTCTCCTGCCCTTTCCCCTCACTTCTCTTCACTAAGTCTCAATTCACTGCTCAGATCCGTCCTCTCTTTAGGAGGACCTGTCGCCAAAAAATGCAATGCAATCTGAAGGCACCTTATATAGCAGGAGAAGCTGAGCAGATTGATATATATTTTCATGGGAAAAGATTCAGTAAAACTTGTAATTTTTACACTTACATCTGCAGCCCTGTGAAATTCGATCGGTACAGGGATGAGGGGTTATCAGTGACTGACTGCTCTCTCCCTATGTACACTTATACACACAATGCTATCAATCACTGATAACTCCTACTTGCTGTATAAATGCTGTTCACAGAAGACAGAAAAAGCATAGATGTAAATGTAAAAATTACAACTTTTACTGAATCTTCCAACAAATATATACATTATTCCAATCAGCTTCTCCTGCTCTAAAACATGGTGCTTTCAGATTGCATTGCATTTTCTGGTGACAGGTCTCCTTTAAGATGGTCTTCCTGCCCAGTGAAGCATTAGATTACATAAAAGTCTGTGGGGGGGGGGGGGGGGGGGAGGGGAAGGGAGGGGCTGCTGGAGAAAGGCAGAAGCAAAAAGACTGGCAGATCAACTGCTGCTGGTTTGTTAGTGATTTACTGTCATGGGTGGACTGGCTATAGACCCTACAGGGAAATTTCCCCATGGGCTGATGCCCAGAGGACCGCCCAAGTCCTCCTCTTGGCCGCCAGCCATGTACATAAAGATCTGATGCTCTCAGCATTAGTAAATGTAGGCAGAATTTTGTGCTGCATTGCGGAATCTGGTTCTGATGAGGGAGTATTTTGTGCTGCACTATGGTATTGCTGGCCCAGTCTACTACTTTTACCCTGCTTTCTGTCAATTTGGACCCACCTACAACATGTGCGCCACTTTTATTTTTATTTCCAGGGCAACTTTAACTTCCCAATCCACCCCTGTTTACTGTCTTAGGACAGGTTCACATTTGCGTTAAATGGACCTGGCAGGCTGTTCTGGCAGAGAACAGCATGTGGGGAGTTCACTGGATCTAGCCTAGCTGGATACTGCTGTTTACCGCCGGACCCCATTGACTATAAAGGGATCTGGAGGTGATCCAGTTGCTTTCTGGTGAAATGACAGTTTTCGGTCTGACAAAAAAAATGCATGAAAGGTCAAAGCCCAACAAATAACCGATAAAAATGTTGCTAGAGAAGATTTAGATACAGCTTGCCAGAACACATTACACAATAGTAAATGTGACCCAATGTCCCTTTATAGATAATATTTTTTTAATTATGTTCAGCATTAGAGATAAGCGAATTTCTTGAAAATTAGATTTGGCTGATTTGCCAAATTTCACAAAAAGATTCCTGAAATCCGGATCGAATTCCACTTTGTGGGATGCGATTCGCTCATCTCTTTTCAGCACTACAGAACATACACGAATGAACAGCAGAAATCAGATACACTTACATGCAAAATACACAACAGTTACCATACCATGGTAACACATGTATGCAAACAATGTACATACTGTATATAATTATAAGAAATACAGCAATTTCTGTGAGAATAAATAACAAAAAAATTCAAATAAGTACAGGTCAAAAACAAAAACTAAAAAGTGGGAGTAGCAGTAGGAGGGGATCTAGAAGATAAGAGTTTTGCTACATTACCCAACAATCCATATCACACCCAGTCCAATTCAAACCCTAAAGGAATACATAGTCAAAAAATTTAAAATAATTAAATTTATAATTTAAAAAATAAATAAAAATTTAATTTGAATCGAAAGTATCAACTCCAGTTATATCCTGGGGTCGACATGTTTCTCTGTGTATTAAGGGTTCCTTAGGAAATGCTGGAGCAAAGGTTTGACAAGTTGCTACAGTTTGTTGAATATTCTCATTCATAGATTGCCAAAACATTTTAGCCATTCCTTTGCATTTTTTGAAGGTGACCTTTATGCATGATGGCTAGCATGTCATTTTGTAAGGATAAAAGTACTACAATTCCATATAGACAGTTCAACACAATGTGGACAATATGATTTGGAAAGACAATTTGGGGATTGGTAGACTACAGTGCGGTTAAATTATCATCACAGACTGTGTTTATTTTAGACTTCTTCCACATTCCCACAGCTCCACTGTATAGTCATATTTCTACTGTTTCAGTAACATATGTTTAATATGTGGAAGAGCTTTCCACGGCTCCTGATGTGTCATAGTGAGAGATGGTTTGTGATCGTTTTAATAAAGCATGTTTTTGTATGTACAAAGTTGTGAAATGATTCACATCAAGTGATGCCCAAAGTCTCTTTATCTACAGTATTTGTGTGTATTTGTGTTCTGTATGTGTGAATGGCTAAGAAGCATAAGTCATTGGCTGCCATTCTCTGCCATGCTTTTGTAGTAGAACTGCACTTTCTTTCAGCAATCTGTCTTTCTGTTCTTTTCTATTCAGCAACAGGATATTAGTTATTAGTAACATGTTCCTCATAAGGACAGTCTTGAAACATTTTGAATTTACTTGCTTAGGAGCTCTATATACCTGTACCTCTGAGATTCCTTTTTCTTCAGGGGACTGACCATCATTCTAAGGCTACATGCATACGACCATATGTGTTTTGCGGTACGCAAATTGCGGATCCGTAAAAAAAAAGTATGACATACGTATGCCATCCGATTCTTTTTTTTTGCGGATCTATTGTAGCAATGCCTAAAACAGACAAGAATAGGACATGTTCTATTTTTTTTGAGGGGCTACGGAATGGACATGCTGATGCGGAAAGCACACGGTCTGCATTTTTTGAGGACCCATTGAAATGAATGGGTCCACATCCTATTTGCAAAAAAAATGGAACGGACATGGAAACAAACAATGTACGTGTGCATGTAGCCTAAATGGTTCTGGCTTCATGTCACTATCAAAAATGATTTCTTCAAAGTGCAATATTTCTGTTTTCTTGAACTAACACATATTTTATTCAGTTTCAGACCATTTTCTTTTGCAATCCTTAAGACTCATTTAAAATCCTAGACGACATGTTGTACATGTACAGTGCTGTGGGAAGTAAGTTCCCGACCAGGGTCATACTAGTACAGTGTGCTGATCAGGAGGGGGGTGTTGATGGCTGCTAAGGAAATCCAAGGGCACAGGAGGGTGGTGTTGATGGCTGCTAAGGCAACTCAAGGCCTTGCAGAGGCCTTAGGGCATGCTAGCTATTGAGGCCTATGAGGCCTAGCCCCCATTCTGGTTCTCATAGACAACTGACAGTCAAAAAGCATTACAATCAGTGGTGTAGCTATTGGGGAAGCAGGGCAAGCGGTTGCTTCTGGGCCCGAGCTCAGAAGGGGCCAGGGAGCAGTAGCGGTGTTATGGCCAGCAGTGCCGTATTTCTAATAGGCACTCCAGGGCATGTGCCTAGGTCAGGGCCCAGCAGGCCCAGCAGTGGGGTTGCACCAGTATTATATTTTGATTTATTTTATTTTACAATTCCCCTCTCTCCCTTGAGTCCTGTAACACTATGGCCCGCAATGTGGGTAACACTGCTGCTCTATTAATCATTTAGTCACACATCAGTGACAACACAGGGCCCTCCCAGACAAAGCATGTGGACCCTGTAAGCACCTGGCACCCCGCACACACTCCTCTCTCGCCTGCCTGGCCACTTGCCCGACTACACTCATCTCTCGACTGTCAACTCACCCGCACTCCTCTCTCGTCTTCATTCGCCAATGGCCTCCTGCTCTGGCCATGACAGCCAGCTAACAAGGAGCAGGAGCGACCCTGATTAGCACTATCTCAGCAGCCCTCACCCTCCTGCTGCTGAGCACTGCTGCTGCCAGCCATTGCAATGACCTCCTGTTTCAGACATAGTTGAGTGCAGTGGTGTAGTGTGGGGGAAGGGGCAGAGGTGTGGTTACAGTGGGTGCCAAATTGCAGGCGGCGCCAGGAAGCAGGCATTTCCTCGTGACCTCCTGCGTCGAGTCTTGCAAAATGACGTGATGATGTGGCGCAGGAGGGCACAGTGATGTGTGAGTGTGTGGGTGCTGGCAATGCTATGCCACTGGGTGAGTCTGATACCCTGTACTGTACCCCCTATTGTGTACAGTGCCCTATACCTGCACTATGCCCAATTATAATGCTCTGTAGCAGGCACAGTACAGGGATATAAGGGGATACCCCTATACTGTGCCTCCTAACCTGTACTATACCCTGTTTTACCCTGTATTGTGGCCCCTTACCATACCCTTTACAATGCCCCTATGCAAACCCTGTACTGTACCTTCTTATACTCTATACAGTGCCCCTGGTTATATACTGTCCTGTGCCCACTTATACCCTGTCATCCAGTCACTGTATGGCGGTGTTATCTGGTCACTGTATGGTGGCATTATCCAGTCACTGTATGGGGGTGTTATCTGGTCACTGTATGGCGGCATTATCCAGTTTCTGTATGGGGGTGCTATCCAGTCTCTGTATGGGGTTGCTACCCAATCACTTAATGGGGGTGCTATCCAGTCACTGTATGGCAGTGTTATCCTGTTACTGTATGGCAGTGTTATCCTGTTACTGTATGGCGGTGTTATCCTGTTACTGTATGGCAGTGCTATCCAGCCTCTGTATGGGGTTGCTACCCAATCACTTAATGGGGGTGCTATCCAGTCACTGTATGGCAGTGTAATCCTGTTACTGTATGGCAGTGTTATCCTGTTACTGTATGGCGGTGTTATCCTGTTACTGTATGGCAGTGCTATCCAGTTACTGAATGGGGGTCCAGTCACTTTTGTATCCCTATTTTTCCAATACATCAAACGGATGGCAAAAACGTAATGTGAACCCATCCTTAGAGATACACTCATGCGATTCCAGGATGTTCAAGGGAGGGGGGCCTGTACAAAAATTTGCTGTGGGGCCAGTCAATTCTAGGTACACCTCTGATTACAATCCACCATGTATTGCAATGAATCGAAAATAAAAGTTGTAAGTGTAAAAAATGCCCCTTTTGCCATTTACTATGGGAAAAAAAAGGCATTAGGCATCATTAGGCATCGTTGCTTTAGTAATGACCAGCTCTATAAAAATATCATATGATCTACCCTGTCAAGTGAATGTCGTAAAAAAAAACTGTGCCAGAAGAGCCATTTTTGAGTCACCTCACCTCAAAAATGTATCATTGAGTTGTACATATTACTAAATGGTACCAATAAAAACGTCACCTCAGCCTGAAATAAACAAGTCCCTCCCCAGAAAAAATGTAAATAATATAGCTCTAAGAAAATGGCAATGCAAAAACATGATTTTCTATTCTGTTAAAATACTTTCATTGAGTAAAACTAAACAAAAATAAAATTAATATACATATTTGTTATCACTGTGTCCATAATGACCTGCTCTAAAAGTATCATATGATCTACCCCGTCAGGTGGATGCCATGAAAAAATAAAAACTATGCCAGAACAGCTAATAAAGCCACTGAAGAAGGGATCCATGGTCCCGAAACGCGTATGGCATTGGCAGACTGAGAGAGACTTTTTACAACTTTTTAAGTATATTCAGAAAAGCGCTTTTCTTTGTCGGCGCATACCACGTGGGACGCCACAGGTACACGCTGTTGAATCGTCAGGAGAAGACGCCGCCTGCTACAACGTCTGCTACATTAAGCTCCTTCAACTTATTGTCGACCGGAGTCACTGAGGAACAGCACAGCCGCTTACGTGTGGTGAAGAGACGGTAAAACCGTACATATTTATGTGACACCTTTTGTTGATGTACACCTTGTGCACACCGGCGATCTTTTATGCTGCAGGATTCCCCTGTGTGAATTACACCAGTCTAAACAGTGTATCTAACATCACGCCGCATCTGTGCCTCAGTAATTGATTGGCAACATTGACATATTTTTCAAGCCTGCGGTAATGCAACGTTAATTGACTTCTCCTATCTGCGGTAACGGCAATGTTGGCCGACATCATTTTCTAAACTTGCGGTATACGCAACGTTGATTGACACTAACTTTAAAACTTGCGGTCACGCAACGCTTTACTGCAATAATGTGTTTTAATACAAACATGAGTTTTTTCTAGTAATTGAGAGAGCTGTATCTGTTTATATCTGCACTCATATATGGATTGATCATTTACGTTGAATACTCAGATTCATTATTATTGCTACACCCACCTGGGATTTTATGTATATTGATTTTTTATACTACTTTTAGACTATTAAATAGCTCATTGCAGAGACATATAGTTGAGTGCCCGTAACTTTCGTCTTTATATTCACCCCTATCCGGTTACTGTGGGGTAACCTTATACGTGGCACCGCATACCAGTTTGTGTCATCAGAGAGCCGTCTGTACTTTGTACCTTTTTGGTCATCTTGCCTTCAAAAAAACATAATATCAAGCAATCAAAAAGTTGTATGTATGGCAAAAAGGTACCAATGAAAATGTCAACTTATTGCTCAAAAAACAAGCCCCCACAAAAGACCTTTGCCAGAACACTTTAAAAAACAATATGGCTCTCAGAAAATGGCAACAGAAAAGCGTGATTTTTTTTCAGAAATGTTTTGTGTAAGTGATAAAACATTAAACAAAGCTACAAACTGATGTTTCTGTAATCATACACAATGGCAGAATAAAGAGAACAGAGTTGCTACCTTTTCTTTATACAGCTCCGCTGAGAGAAAAAGGTACATACAAAGGTACACTGGGCCAGCAGATATCTTTAGGTAGCATATTATGAATCTATAACACAACAGTAAAGTCATCTATATGAAGCCTAGGAAAGTAAATGCTTTCATAAAGACAATTTTGTAGATGAGCTGCTCGCTTTTGACCATTTGAGGATTTTACTCAGACAATATTTTAATTGCTTGGCAATTCAGTGGGAAAAAAGAGATGTGGTAAAAGACTCATAGCTAGGGAAACCACAGGTTTGTAAACTAAAGAACTAAGGAGTGGGATGTAATCTGATCTGCTACTGATGGCTGATAAAAAATGCTACGGAATTTCCATTATGTGTTTCCATATTTACAAATGTAAATAAGGCTGGGTTTACATCACGTTTTTGCCATCCATTCGTATACTGTACATTGGAAAAAAAGCATACAAAAGCGTATCACACCCCACTTTTGTATCTTGCACGTATATGTTTTTTGTTTAAATGGAACTCTATGGTGAATAGATGCCACTGTATGGCATCAGTCTCGGGCATGCGTTAATGTGTATGGTTTTTGTATACCTTAAACCAGGCATGTCCAAACTCCGGCCCTCCAGATGTTGCAAAACTACAACTCCCATCATTCCTGTAAAACAAACAACAGCTATCAACCTACAAAAGAGCATGATGGAAGTTGTAGTTCTGCAACACCTGGAGGGCCAGAGTTTGGACATGCCTGCCTTAAACAGATGTCAAAAATGTGATGTTAACCCACCCTAACAATTGAACAAAGTTCAATATGTAAGTTGTTATAAGTGGTTATCAGTGGATTAATTAAAACAAATGTCTTGCAGCAATTTTATATTGAATAATTTATAAATGAAATTATTTAAATGATTTTAATATTTAATTATTTATCAGTGTGTTTTCATCACTTTTTATAGTAGATTGATGATTTTGCCCATGATGCTCTTATATCCATTCTTAGACTTAAAAATTCAATAAAACATATGCTTATTCGCCGCTCATGCTGTATGCTAATGGCCGACTTCAAGTTAAGGAGGCTGGCAACTTGTTCGCAGAATGTCATGTACAAACCTTACCCCTTCTCCCTTGTTTCACATTGCCCAGCACTGGACAACATCAATCAAGTCTGAGAAAGGATATAAGAACAACATCAGGGACACCATTAACCTATAACAAAGTTAATTTGGTGGGTTTGAAGGGTCAAATCATGCTGACAGGGAAATGACCCAAACATAAATTGACAATGTCTTTAAAGTGAACCTGTCTGATGCCATAGAAGTACAGTTCAGTCTGCAGGCAGCATTTTATAGAACAGGGGTCGGCAACCTGCGGCACGTGTGCCAGAGGTGGCAGGAAGACCGCATTTTGCTGGCACGCCAGCTGTCACCAAATGATGGCAAGACTTTTCAGTCTTGTCACCATTTGTTACTTGCCCTGCCGCCATGCTGTTTATTAATGAAACTTCAGACGTGTCACACATAAGACACATAGGATAGGCCGGCCCCTCACACGTCCCACTCCAGCCTGCACAGAGGAACAATAGCAGAGTGTGGGACTCTGCTATGCTACTGCCTTCTTCCTCGCTGCCACTGCAATGTTCCTCCTCAGGATTGCCACAGAAAAGTATTTGAATAGACTAGGGATGGGAAGAGCATGGTGAGCTTGGGGACATAGGGGAATGAGCTATTTGACTAGTTTGGGGTGGGGGAAGGAAGGTGAAATGGAGTAAAGAGCATAGTGACTAGTTTGGGGATGTTGAGAGGATGGTGAGATGGGGGAACAAGCATGGTGACTAGTTTCGAGGTGGGGGGAGGATGGTGAGATGGAGGAATGAGCTATCTGACTAGGTTGGGGAGGGAAGTATGGTGAAATGGGGAAGGACCCCTAAATTAATTCACACCCCACAGCAGCTCCCTTAATAAATGATAACCCCCTGACACAAATCCAAATTGAATTAATGCCCCAGATAGATTCCAAAATCAATTTAGACACCTGACCTTATTTGATTAAGATGCCCCTCCTCCCCTCTACACACAAGGTCATGCTGAATCATATTGAGCACTGTGACTAGTTAAGGGGAGGGGGAGAGGATGGTAAACTTGGGAAAAGGGGGGAACAAGTACTGTGACTAGTTTGGGAGTGGGGAGAGGATGGTGAACTTGGGAAAATGGGGGACCAAGCATGGTGCCTATTTTGGGGGATGGTGGGAGGATAAAAATTGGGGGAACGAGTACTGTGACTAGTTTACAAGTTGGGGGGTGGATGGTGAACTTGTGAAAATGGAGGAACGAGCACGGTGACTAGTTTGGGGGTGGGGGGAGGATTGTGAATCTGCATTTAATTGCTGGCAGGATGATGAGGAGATCAACAGACAACCTTGGCATACCAACATGACCAAAAAACTCAGACAAGCTTCCTGGGCTGCTGAGTGGCGATAGAAGAAATCCCATTCTAAGGATCACTTCACCACATACATGCAATCCCTCCTCATTTTCAAATCCTCACTTGCTGATGCAAAACAGGCCTACTTCTCATCTCTCATATCTTCCCTGTCCCACAGCCCTAAACAACTTTTTAACACTTTTAACTCCCTTCTCCATCCCCCAACGCCCCCACCCTCTCCTCTTATCTCATCTCATCTCAGCGGAGGACTTTGCAACATACTTCAAACAAAAGATAGTCAACATTAGAGAAAGCTTCAGTGCACAGTCCCCACAGACCCTCTACAAAACTGCTCAGTCCTCTTCTCCCAAAACCTGCTTCTCCACCATTACAGAAGAAAAACTCTCCAGATCACATCTCACTATCTGTGCACTGCAACCAAGAACATCCCACCTCATCCCTAACCTCACCACAGTGTTTATCGCCACTGTAACTCATCTCTTTAACCAATCACTAACCTCTGGTGTCTTCCCCTCTGGTTTTAAACATGATACCATTACACCCATTCTCAAAAGGCCTTCACTTGACCCATCTTCTTTGTCCAGTTATCGCCCCATATCTCTTCTTCCATATGCCTCAAAGCTACTTGAGCAACATGTCCATTCTGAACTGTCCTCTCACCTCTCCTCCTGCTCCCTCTTTGACTGGCTACAATGTGGCTTCCAATCCCACCACTCAACTGAGACTGCCCTTACCAAAGTCACCAATGACCTACTAACAGCCAAAACCAAAAAACATTACTCTGTCCTCCTTCTCCTTGACTTTTATTCTGCCTTTGACACTATCGACCACTGTTACAAACTCTCTCATCTCTTGGCATCACTGTCCTGGCTCTCTCCTTGATCACATCATACCTCACAGACTGGACATTTAGCATCTCCCACTTTCTTACCACCTACTGGTCTCATTACTTCTCTGTTGGTGTCCCGCAAGGCTCTGTCCTAGGACCCCTGCTCTTTACTATCTACACTTTTGGCCTGGGACAGCTCATAGAGTCCCATGGCTTTCAGTATCCCTTTTATGCTGACGACACACAAATCTACCTCTCTGGTCCAGACATCACCCTACTATCCAGAATCCCACAATGCCAATCTTCCATATCCTCTTCGTTCTCCTCTCGCTTTCTGGGTAAAACAGAATTCATCATCTTTTCCCCATCTTGCTCAACCTCCCCAACAGACGTATCACCATCAATGACTGCGCACTCTCCCCAGTCAACCAAGTCCGCTGCCTTGGAGTGACCTTGGATTCCGCCTTCACCTTCCGACCACACATCTAAGCCCTTTCCACCACCTCCCGCCTTCAATTCAAAAACATCTCCCACATCTGCGCTTTCCTCAACTTCTAGTCTGCGAAAATGCTTTTACATGCCCTCATTATCTCCCGCCTAGACTACTGCAACATTCTCCTCTGTGGCTTTCCATCTAGCACTCTCGCACCCCTCCAATCTATCCTCAACTCTGCTGCCCGACTAATCCACCGCTCACCCTGTTACTCCTCTGCCTCTCCTCTCTGCCAATCCCTTCACTGGATCCCCATTGCCCAGCAAATTCAGTTACAAATACATACAAGGCTGTCCACGACCTGTCCCCTCCCTACATCTCTGAGCTACTTTCCCGATACATCCCCACAAGCAATCTCCGAGCCTCACAAGACCTTCTTCTCTCCTCTCCTATTATCATCTCTTCCCATAATCACCTCCAAGATTTCTCCCGTGCATCCCCCAACCTCTGGAACTCACTACCCCAACATATCAAACTCTCACCTACAGTGGAATCCTTCAAAAGAAACCTGAAAATGACTAGCTTTACCCTTTCATACTGTGTCCTTCTGCCATACCATGTAGATTGTAAGCCCTCACGGGCAGGGCCCTCTCTCCTTCTGTACCAGTTTGTAACTCGTCTTGTTCATGCTTAGAGCAATTGTCTGTATAATGTATCTATACCCCTTTTCATATGTACAGCGCTATGGAATGAATAGTGCTTTAATAATAAATAATAATTATAATAATAATATAATAAAATAATAATAACTTTCTGACTACTTTGGAGTTGGGGGATGGTGAGCTTGCATTTGATTCTTCGGGGGAAGGGAGTGGCAGGAGGATGGCGAGCTTGAACGTGATTGCTGGGGGGGGGGGGTTTAGGGGCTGGTTATGATGGGAAACCAGCTTTCTGACTACTTTGGGGGATTGGGGGGAGTGGTGAACCTGAAAATGATTGTTGGGAGGATGGGGAACAATCTATTTGACTACTTTGGGGTGTGTGGTAAGGATGGTAGGCATGAATGTGATGTGTGTGTGGAGGGTGAGATATGGATGTGATTATTATTATTGTGAGAGTGACCAGTATATTGGGTATTAGTGTATGGCAGACAGTGGTGGGGGAGGGCAGCCCTTAGACAGTTAAAATGATTTAGGGTTGCTCTTCCACCATCAGTACAGTAAGTGTATAGTTGGTGGACGTGGTACCTTGGAACCGAAACCGAGATGGTTATCAAGGTTTTTTACAGTAATAATTCATAAAGTTATTACACGAAGTCTCGCAAGACTTCGCAAAGTAATAACTTCGGCTCATCGGAGCCAATACATTCTAATGAAGCATCTGAAGTCGATTCGCTCATCGCTCCTTCTGCTCTATAACATGCTTTTTGCAGATTGCACTGCATTTTCATGGTGACAGGCCTCCTTCAAGTCAAAAAATGTGTCTAGTCTTAGTTAAATAAAGCTTAATCACTGTATAAATAAAACGTTTTACAATTTTTATTATGCTTTGCTTTCTATTGAAGAATTGAAGAAAAATGAAGTGCAGGATGACAGACATTACAGTGCCTCATTGTCTTGGAGCAAAGGACTGTGTATTAGTTTTACTTCTTATCTTCTTTTATATTGGCACACACACAGCTAAAATAATTATAAAATTATATCACTAAGTGTTGGGAAGGAAGGTGTTGGTCAATCAAATTGGCATAATTAAGAAAAATATTACCATGATCTGATCGTAATTGTATATAATAGCCTTTCAGTTCATGACCCACGTGTAAAATGCATTACATCAACCAGAAAGCCAAAGTGGTATTTTTTCAGCTGTTTGGTCATATATTACTAACGTATTTTCTTTTTCTTCCTTCTTAATTTCTTAATTTTCAACATTTGTTACCATTTATAACCTTCTAAACAAATCTTTAACTTTTTCACTTGATCCCATGGTGTTAGGTTTAGTACTGACACTTTAGAATACATGAATTATATTTGGTGTCGTATTTGTCAGTGGGATGATACTGAACAAAAGAGTGAATCACCAAGTGAATCAAGGAATGCTCAGTAGTCAGTTCCAGCAAGAGATGAAAGTTAAGCCTTTCCTCTAATAGGTGAATTGTGAGTAGCCTCATGATAGATGTGTCAAAACAGCCTTATTTGAATCCCCAACTGAAAAAGTTAAAGGTTATGATTTACAGGATGAAAGTATGAACATTTTGATTAGTTTAGAAAGCCCTGATAAAGCATTTGTGTCCTTATTAATTTCTTCAGTTTTGACATATTTGTCACTCATAAACAGAATGGTTTATTTAATTGTAATTTAAATAATTCAATTTGTCTGTAGAAGAGAATGAACATGTTTCCTTTTCTAAAATTGTTTTCCCTCCAGCACTTCTGACATGTTTGTTTTGGTAAATAATAAATCCAAATAATATAACAATTCTGGAACGCCTTTTCTTATAATGCTGCATTCTGCTGTTCCTCTGTTAGTACCACAACAAATTAATGAATAAATTGGCGTCTGGGTCTTACCAATTGGGGGTGTGTCCCTACACTGTCTGCCACTGTCCAATCAGTACCGACAGTATTAGACTGTATAGGGAAATGCCTCTTTGACATGTGGAATGATAATGCCCAGTTGTCGATTTATTCATAAAATTATAGAATAAATAACAGAGGAAAAGTGCAAAGCAGAGTTATGAGACAAGATCGTGCAGAATAGTTAATGTAAGAGGAAGTATTTGCTAAGACAGACAATCCAGGGGAGCCAACAGGTCCTCTTTTAACACCTCCATCCTGTGTTGTCTAAACATAGTACAGCAGGGTATGTATGCTTTATTGCAGGTTCAATAAATAGGAATGAATTGATAAAAATATGGTAGGTTAATATTACTGTATCGAAAGTGATGGAGCACAGGTGACTTCCCCCATGTATATAGGACATGTAACCAGATCTTTATTTGTGTATACATCGTAAAGCATTAAAGGGGTTATCCAATAATATATAATGATGACCTATCCTGAGGATAGGTCATCATTATCAGATCGGCAGAGGTCCGAGTCCCAACACCCCTGTCAATCAGCTGTTTCAGGGAGCTGACGCTCTCACCGGAGCTCTGGCATCTCTCCAAAGCACAGTGCCTTACATACTACAGTGGCTGTGCTTGCTATTGCAGCCCAGTCCCATTCTCTTCAATGGGGCTGAGCTGCAACTAGGCCATGTGAACCGGAGCACCGGCTTCTAAAAGCTGATTGGCGGGGGTCCAAGGGGTGTCGGATCCTGCCAATCTGATATTGATCACCTACTGTATCCTGGGGATAGATCATCAATATTTAATACTGGATAGCCCCCTTAAGGTGACCGTAGATATAGTCTGTTGAACCCGCCAATTCAACCAAACATCTCTATGAGAACACATGCACACTCTGCCACAGGGAGAATGCATGTCCATTGGGGTTTTGGAAAGCAATAGCTCTTGGCCAAACTAGCATCGTATTGCATATGTCCAGACTTACCATTCTACTTCACTTAAAGGGATATTTTGATTATATAAAGTTATCCCCTATTCACGGGATAGGGAAATAACTATTAGATCTGTCGTAGTCCTACCATTAGGACTCCCACTGATCATGAGAACAGGAGCCCCATACCCCTTGGAATTCCCTGAAATGATGACAGTGGCCGGTCTAGCTTGTGCGCCATTCATTTCTATGGGTATTCCAGAGATAGCCAAGTACAGCGCCCTGCTATCCCCGGAACTTCCACATAAATAATGCCGTGACTGCGTGCATGCCCGAGCAGCAGCTTAGTTTATATTGGGGAATTCTACAGGGAATCGGGCCCCTTTTCTCATGATTGGTAGTGGTCCCAGCGGCAGGACCGTCACTGATCTAATAGGTATCCTCTATCCTGTACACTAGTCTGTGATAGAGTGAGATTTTGTCATTACATATTCAAAAGTTTTTTAAAGGGAACCTGTCACCATGAAAATGCAATATGAGCTTCAGGCAGCAAGTTATAGAGCAGGAAAAGCTGAGCAGATTTATATATAGTTTTATTGGAAAACATTCAGTATAACTTGTAATTTATTCATGTAAATTCCTGCTCATTCTGGGCTTTGAAGTGAAGGAGGCTCCTATCAGTGACTGACAGCCTTCCCTCTGTATACACAGTCATAGAGGGAAGGATGTCAATCACTGATAGGACCTCCTCCTTGAGTTTAAAGCCCAGAATGAGCCACAATTGAAATTATTTAGGACCCCCTAAATACAAGTTTTACTGAATCTTTTCCCCAAAAAGAAAATGTGCAACTAGACAGAGTCCACTACAATGTAACAATGACACACTAGGTCAGGTACATTAGTCTGTTAGATGTAATTTTTGTCACAGCATTAAAAGGGGTTGTCCACTTTTTTTATATTGAAAATCTATCTTCTATGAATGGGATGGCTTAGTTGTAATTCAGCGCTGCAGTGTTGACGGTGATCAGGTAAACAATGAAGGAAACAATGAAGAGAAGGCAGTGCTCATTCAAGTGCTGTTTCTATTCAAATAGCTAATTGGAGGTGGTGTTTGGAGTCGGACCCCTGATGACCTGATATTGATGACTAGAGATGAGCGAATTTCTTGAAAATTCGATTCGGCTGATTCGGCGAATTTCACCCAAAATTTGCTTCGTGACGAATTACTTCGCCAAGAAGCACACTTTTTTGTAAGTAGCGGGTGCAATGACAGTGCGATAGCACCCCCCACCATCATTGTACCCCTTAGATGCCGCGTTCATACATGATCGCGGCATCTGAGTGTACAAACAGTGTGAAATTAACATTAAAAAAAATTACATCAAACTTACCACGTCCATTTGTGTATAGTAGAGCTATGTGTATAGTAGGGCTGTATCTGTGTGTAGCAGAGCTGTATATGTGTATGGCAGTGTTGTGTGTGTATAGTAAAGCTATGTATGAACCAGCACTGTGTGTTTCGCAAACAAATACTTAAAAAGTAATTTAGCAGAACAAGAAGCATGACTGGAGACAACAAAGCAATGAAGACACATGTATTGGAATAGGTACATTTAATGAGGTGACTGAATGCAACTTTGCTGGTTGTTACAGTGGTAAGCAGAGGACACAGTAAGGGTTATAGGAGCTGACCAAAACTACGCCCCCCCCCCCCTCTACACTACACCCTGTGGTTACTGACCTTGACCCCTCCACTTCTATAAAACACCAGTAAAACCACATTACCTTTAAAGAGGTACAAAATTTAAACAAAATTTCAGTTTTTGCCTCTGGCAGCAGAAAGGCTAGGTGCTCACCTGCTCCTTGCTACAAAGCACTGAGGGAGGGGGGGGGGGGGGGCAGGCAAATTCTTTGCACAGGGGCCCTCTGCTCTTTGCACCCCTGACTAACAGGATAAGTAGTTGTATCGTCTGTGCCCTCTGTATCCCCCCAGCCACGCTCCAGTGATGGCCATGAGCTGCGTTGGGTGCCACCCTGCTGTGAACCCGGTTCCTCCTCCTCCTCTACCTCATCCTCCTCCAGAACTGTGCCCTGGCTGGCTAAATGTGTACCTGGCCTCTGCTGGTGCAGGACCCCACCCTCTGAGCCACTTCTGAATGACTAGCCTGAAACCCTGTGAAATGCCACCTCTTCCTCCTCCTCCTCTTCATCCTGTGCCACATCCTCTTCCATCATCGCCCTAAGTGTTTTTTCAAGGAGACATAGAAGTGGTATTGTAACGCTAAGAATGGCGTCATCACCACTGGCCATGTGGCCATGTAGGTTGAGTACTCGAAACACCGCAACAAGGCACACAGGTCTCGCATGGAGGCCCACTCATTGGTGGTGCTGTTCCGCAGAGCAACTGACCCGTGCGTGCTGTTGCTGAAACTCCACTGCTCGCACTGTCGCTCCAGCATATGCAAGGTGGAGTTCCACCTGGTGGGCACGTCGCATATGAGGCAGTGAGCGGGAAGGACGAAGTTACGCTGCAGCGCAGACAGACGAGTAGCAGCAGTGTGAGAACGCTGAAAGCGCGCACAGACGGACCGCACTTTCTGCAGCAGCTCTGACATGTCTGGGTAGTTTTTGAGGAATTTCTGCTCCACCAAATTCAGCACATGTGCAAGGCAAGGGATGTGCGTCAAACCGACTAGTCCCAGAGCTGCAACAAGATTTCGCCCATTATCGCACACCACCAGGCCGGGCTTGAGGCTCACTGGCAGCAATCACTCATCGGTATGTTCTTCTATGCCCCTCCACAGCTCCTGTGCGGTGTGGGGTTTGTCCCCCAAACACATGAGTTTTAAAAACGCCTGCTGACGTTTACTGTGCTGAAGTTGGTGGTAAAGGTCTTTCGCTGACGGAGGAGGAGGTGGTAGAAGAGGAGGAGGGGAAGCGGAGTAGGAGGAGGCAACAGGAAGGCAAAGAATAATGTCCTGCGATGCTTGTCGGTGGATGGACATGCGCCAAACCGATATCCGCCTCGGGCCCAGCCGCCACTACATTTACCCAGTGTGCATTTAGGGATATATAGCGTCCCTGCCCGTGCTTACTGGTCCATGTATCTGTGGTTATGTGGACCTTGCCACAGATGGCATTGCGCAGTGCACACTTGATTTTATCCTCCACTTAGTTGTGCAGGGAAGGGATGGCTCACCTAGAAAAGTAGTGGCGGCTGAAGTCGACATACTGTGGGATAGCCACCGCCATCAGCTATTTAAAACAGTCCATTTCCACCAGATGGAATGACAACATTTCAAAGGCCAGTAATTTTGAAATGCTGGCATTCAGGACCAGGGATCGAGGGTGGGTAGGGGGTTACTTCCTATTTCTCTTCAGTGTTTGGGTGATGGACAGTTGAACGGTTGCGTGTGACATGGTGCAGATGCTTGGTGATGGTGACGGAAGTGGTGGTGTTGGTGGCACATCCTCTGTTTGCTGGGTGGCAGGTGCCACTGTGACTCCAGAGGTGGAGGAAGAGGCAGAGACAGCAGCAGAAGAGAAAGCAGGGGGAGCCTGAGACCTTTCTTGGTTTTTAATGCTTTGCATGCAGATGCCATGTCATGCAGGTTGTGCTCAGGTTTAGAACGTTTATGCCTCGCTTCAGGCTCTGATGGCACAACGTCCAAACCACTTGTGTCTTGTCATCAGGACATTGTCTGAAGAACTGCCACGCCAATGAACTCCTTGGAGCTGACTTTGGTCTGCTCGGTCCCTGGGTGCGGTGGGCAGTAGCATGCGTACTGTCTCGGGGATGGCCGCTCCCCTTTTGCAACCTGCTCCCTCTTTTTCTGTGCTGTTGCCTCTTCCTTAGAACTGCACACGTCACTAGCATGACCTTCAGTCCAGTTGGGGTCTAGGACCTCATTATCCTCCACCTCATCTTCCACCCATTCTTGACCCCTGCCCTCCTCATCAGTCTGCACACTGCAGAAAGCCACAGCAGTTGGCACCTGTGTTTCATCATCATCATCAGAGACGTGCTGCGGTAGTATTCCCATTTCCTCATCCTGCAATAGAAGTGGTTGGGCATCGATGCATTCAATGTCTTCCACTTCTGGGGCAGGGCTATTTACATGGCCCGGGTAAACCTTGCCAGCAGAGTTATCAAAAAGCATTAAAGTCTGCTGCATGACTTGGAGCTCAGACTGCTTGGCTGATTTGCAAGGGGGTGAGGTGAAAGACTTATGGCATGGGCTGCAGGTGCCAATTCTGAGCTTTCTGCAGAGGACTGGGTGGGAGATAATGTGAAGGAACTGGAGCCACTGTCAGCCACCCAATCTATTATCGCCTGTACTTGTTCTGGCCTCCCTATCCCTAGAGCGGCATTCGGGTGTACCAAATAATGCTGCAGGTTCTGTCGCCTACTCGCAGCTGAGGAATGTGTTTCACTTGGACGTGTAGCTGGCACAGAACAGCCACTTCCTCCCCCGGCAACAGGAGCTCCACCAACCCCACCACAACCATGTCCACGTCCCTTATTTTATGTTCTCCTCATTATTTGTGTTCACCCACCAAACTAACAGATGGTTTATCTCAGGTGTCAATTTAATTGCCAATAGTCATCAATTAAGTTCACTAACAGTAAGGCAGTGCCCGTGTCATAAACAGAATACATTTCTTTAGGTCACACAACAGTGTAACAGAGCAATTCAATACAATTACTTCACTATCAACAAAAATTTGATTTTTCCAACCAACAATGTAACAGCAGAGGTTAACTGTTTAATTTGACTGTCAGAAACGCAACATAGGCTGCAAATGTGCAATCTAGCACAAAAAAAAGTGTTTTTTGCAAACAACTGTGTAAATGCAGTAGTTAACAGTTTTATTGGAATATCAGAAGTATAGACTCGGCCACAAATGTGCAATTTAGCACAAAAACAGTGTTTTTTGCAAACAACTGTGTAAATGCAGTAGTTTATAGTTTTATTGGAATATCTGAAATTCAGACTAGGCCGCAAATGACTAGGCCGCAATCTAGCACAAAAACAGTGTTTTTTGCAAACTATGTGAATGCAGTAGTTAACAGTTTTATTGGAATATCAGAAGTGCAGACTAGGCCACAAATGTGCAATCTAGCACAAAAACAGTGTTTTTTGCAAACAACTATGTAAATGCAGTAGTTAACAGTTTTATAGGAATATCAGAAGTGCAGACTAGGCCACAAATGTGCAGTCTAGCACAAAAACAGTGTTTTTTGCAAACAACAATAGAAATACAGTAGTTAACTATTTCATTGGAATATCAGAAGTGCAGACTAGGCCACAAATGTGCAATATAGCACAAAAACAGTATTTTTTGCAAACAACAATAGAAATGCAGTAGTTAACCTTTTTTTTGGAATATCTGAAAGGCAGACTAGGCCGCAAATGTGCAATGTAGCACAAAAACTGTGTTTTTTGCAACGTGCTGACCATAAGTAGGCATGGCTGTGATGGCTTCTTAGGGCAAAGTAGTGAATCACTTGTTGATTGGCTGCCCTGCAGATTTTTAAAAAGCGCCAAGAAATCGGCGAACAATCAACCCAAACCCAAACTTTTACGGAAATGTTCAGGTCCGGGTGCGAAAAATTGTAAAATTTAGTACGAACCTGAACTTTACAGTTCAGGTTCGCTCAACTCTAGTCCCAGCTCATGCGCAGAAGTAACAATGTATGCTACGGGTTTAAGTTCCGGAGCATGCGCAGTCAGAGCTCTGTAGTGAGAAAATTCTAAGTTCACTGACATGCGCAGGAACTCGCACTGAAACACGAGTACGGAGGGCTGAGGGGCGGCATGGACGGTTAGGAGAGATGAATATGTAATCTAATAGGGAGGAGGGTAGGTGATCTAGCCCCAATAGAGAAAGTGATAAGATGGTACAATATTGTAAGAGGCCGTATCGCTTGACATGATAGGGGGCCCATGCATGAAGTCAGAGTAGGAGGCTATAAATGATCTGTACCATGCCCATCAAACACTCACTGCCCATTCCCCTGAAGATGCCAGAGAAACTGGGGAAACATGTTGGGGTGCAGTGTTTGAGGGAATTTTAGTACTGCAGTGATGCTTCTATAAGAGATTGAGATAAATAGAACCAGAAATATAGAGCAGTAGTTAGGGACAAAGATTTATAGGAAGAGGCTGGAGCCAGCGCACGGTTACCAGTCTCCCAGGTCCACTACTAATGCAATAGCACTGTGTCACTAACAGCACTTGCTGCTTAGCTTACTTGCTTACTAACAAAAGAAGCAACACAACTGATAATTCAAATTTTCTTTATTCAATGGTCAGATTGAGACTTCTATACAGTATATATAAAGAATGACGTATACAGTCCCTGACAAAAGTCTTGTCGCTTCTCTATTTTGTAGAAACTCCTGCTTTCAACCTGACTTTTAATAATCAATTGGTGTTAGAAATAGCTCATATGAAAAGCTAAATCCCTCCCAAATGATGTTTAATGCACTGAAATAAATTAGTTTCACTGAAAAAAAGATTTATCATTTAATCAAGACAGAAAGGTAAAATTTTGGCAAGACAAAAGTTTTGTCGCCTATACAGAAATTGAACAACTTTACTGCAAATCCAAAAATATGTTAGCAAATTAATTAGTGGTGCTGTGAGATCCAAATTTAATATCTTGTATGACTTCCATGAGCTTGAAGGACAGCATCCATGCGGTTTGGCAAGGATTCATACAATTTATTGATGAAGTCATCAGGAATAGCAAAGAAAAACAGTCTTGCATGCCTCCCAGAGTTCATCAATATTCTTTGGTTTCGTCTTCCATGCTTCCTCTTTCATCCTACCCCACATATGCTCAATGATTTTCATGTCTGGTGACTGGGCTGGCCAATCCTGGAGCATCTTGATCTTCTTCGCCTTAAGGAACTTTGATGTGGAAATGGAAGTATGCGATGGAGCACCATCCTGCTGCAGGATTTTGCCTTTTTTATCGTTGGGAATATAAGAGGTAGCTAAGATTTCTTGGTAGTTTAGACTATTGATGTTGCCTTCCACCCTGCAGATCCCTCGCACACACCCATACTGGATGTAACCCCAGACCATGATTTTGCCTCCCCCAAACTTCACTGTTTTCTGGGTAAATCTCAGCTCCATGCGGATTCCAGTAGGTCTCCTGCAATATTTGCGGCGACTGTGGTGTAATTCAACAGAAGATTCATCTGAAAAATCCACCTTCTGCCACTTTTCCAACGTCCATCCTTTTAGCGGGCTGTGGGTTTGGCACATGCCACAAGGTTTTTCAATTGTCTTTTGTTTAGTGCTGGCTTATGGGCACTGATTCGACTATGGAGGCCATTTCGAGACAGAATCCGACAAACTGTTCTGGTTGACACAGGGACTTCAGGTGACCAGGTCTCGTGGAGCTCTGCTGCAGTGGAAAATGGGCTGGCCTTGGATTTTCGAGCCAACAAACGGTCCTCTCGAGCAGTTGTCTTGCGGGGTTTGCCTGACCTGGGCTTGTCCAAAACGTCTCCAGTCTCTTCAAATCTTTTTTTTATCCTCTGAACTTGACACTGAGACACATTGAAGGCGTTTGTCACATCAGCAGTGGATCTGGTCTTCAGCCTCTTGATAATCAATACTTTAGTCTCAGGGTGAATCTTAGGCATGTTTGCAGAGGTCTAGTTGCAGTTGATGTGAAGGTCTAGTGTACTGGGGTTCTTTTTATACACACCTGAGACTTAATTGATCCATTATTAGTCACAGGTGAAGCTCATATGACAAGGCGACAACACTTATGTCTTGGCAAAAATTTACTCAATGGACTTTACCAAGCTGTGAATATTAGAATACTTTTGTCAGTTTCGTTTTGCACTGAAACATTATTACAAAAGCTGTTGGGATTAAAATGACCCATTTCTTGTAACAAAATCTTGATTAGAAATATATTTTAGCGGCACTTCAGGTCAATTTGTACACAAGCGACAAGACTTTTGTCAGGGACTGTATATGTGTGTGTGTGTGTATGTATGTATGTATGTTCCGTGATCACTCAAAAACGCATCCATCGATTTCAACGAAACTTGGTATACACATCCCTTCCTACCTGGAAAGAAATCTTGTGGGGTCATAAGCCCCTACTCAGCAGCTGCATGGAGTTTGTTTGCTCCAACTGTTTTTGCTTCACACATATTGCTCTGTAACTCAAAAACTCATTGATCAATTTCTACTAAACTTGGTACACATATCACTTACTACCTGGGGAAGAATACTGTGGAGGTAATATGCTGGTACACAATGAGTTTCTGTCTGTCCCGACATCTGTCTGTCTGATCTTTATGCGTGACCAAATGACTGGACCGATCTTCACTGAATTTGGAACACAGGTACATCAGGTGAAGGGAAGGTTTTAGACCTTAGCTCTCTAGGACGTGCCGTTCCTGAGATATTCCAAAAAAATGACCTGCATTAGCAATACAAGCCTGCAAGTCTTTCTCTTCATATCCCAACTGCCATACACATGGTCACATGTCCCTTATCAGCCAATAGAAGCTTGCAGGCCCTTAATCTCCACATACACACAGTTTTACTCCATGTTTCCATAACAACCCAGCCATTTTTCTTCAGCTTTAGGCTAGGGCTACACAACGACATGTGTCGCACGATAATAAGTCGCACGACACATAGGGCACAACTACACTGCTACATGTGTTGCGTGACATTGATGTCGCACCAATGTCACGCGACAATTTTTATAATGATAGTCTATTGTGTTGCACTGTGACATGTGACATGCTCCAACTGTGATGCAACAGTCGCAGAAAAATCCATCAGTCGCAGCATGTCAAATGTCGCAGTGCAACACCACAGCCTATCATTATAAAAATTGTTGTGACAAAATGTCACACGACACATGTCGTCGTGTAGCCCTAGCTTTAAAGGGGCAGGGCGCTGTCGAGGTCACTGTTAATGGGGCGTGCACTGTGGAGGTCACTGTTAAAGAAGCGTTCACGTGGATGTTACTGTTAAGGGGGCAGGGGCAGGGGCCACTATTAATGGTGCAACTGCTGTGGAGGTCACTGTTAAGGCAGCAGGGTACTGTGAGGTCACTGTTAAGGCAGCGGGGTACTGTAGAGGTCACTGTCAAGAGAGTAGGGTGCTGTGAAACTCGCTGTTAAAGGGGCAGGCTGCTGTGAAGGTCAGTGTTAAGGGGATGGGCTGCTGTGGAGGTCCTATTTTAAAGTGGCGGGGCACTGTGAGGGGTCAGTGTTAAGGGGAGGGGAACTGTGGAGTTCACTGTTAAATGGGCGGGGTGCTGTAGAGGTCACTGTTATGGGGGATACTGTTGATATCTTTTAATGACACACACAAACATTAAATAAAATAGATGAAATAACCCTGTGCGAAGCCGGGTCCTTCTGCTAGTCTTATATATAAAGCTGAGTGTATGTATGTGTGTGTGTTTGTATGTCTGCTAAAGGAATCCGCACCATCGCATTTACAATCACGAAAATTTGGCACACAGGTACATCATGTCTCAGCTCTCTAGCACTTATCATTCCTGATATAGTAAAAAAAAAATGCAAATATGGCACATCACATGACCTACATTAGCCAATAGAAGCCTGCAGGTCTTTCTCCTCATATCCCAACTTCATAACCCAACTGCCATACACACGGTCACATGTCCCTTATCAGCCAATAGAAGCTCACAGTCCTTAGTCATAACAACACCGCCATTTTTCTTCACTGCTGCAGGTCAGCTTTAAAGGGGCAGGGCGTCTGGATGACACTGTTAAGGGAATGGAGTCACAGTTCAGGGGGCAGGTAGGGTGGATACTGCGGTTTGACCTCTGATATGAGAACGCAACCAAATGAAGCAGAATTCTTTTTTGGAGCATACCGTTCTGTTCAGTTACACTTTGTCCCCATTGACAATGAATGGGGCCAAACGGAAGTGTTTTTCTCCGTTATTGAGACCCTATGATGGATCTCAATACCGGACAATAGAAACACTAGTGTGAAAGTAGCCTAAAACACAGGTCTTTGATAAATCACCCCAATTTTCATGTCAGTGTTCAGTCCAGATGCTATCCATTGTAAAAAAAATAGACACCAGAGAAAGTTAATACAAGGCACTTACTAATATATTGTTATTATCCATATTGCCCCCTTTGCTGGCTTCATTTATTTTTCCATCACATTATACACTGCTCGTTTCCATGGTGACAGACCACCCTGCAATCCATCAGTAGTGGTCGTGTTTGCACAATTTAGGAAAAAGCACCAGCCTACAGTATGTGTGCTCCCATGGTCCCGGCCACCAGAGAGGCTGGTGCTTTTTCCCACAGTGTGCAAGCATGACCACTACTGATAGATTGCAGGGTGGTCTGTAACCATGGAAACGAGCAGTGTATAATGTGATGGAAAAATGAATCAATCCAGCCAGCAAAGGAAGCAATATGGACAATCACAATACATTAGTAAGTGCCTTGTATTAACTTTCTCTACATGATGAATGCAACTTACTGAAGTGAGACAACCTCTTTTAAGTGATAAATATGTTAAATGTGAGACACTGGAGTGTAAAATACATGACACAATAACATAGACACGTTGTGCATGAAGTATTGCATTTTTAAAAATTTGGCAAGTGATACAACAATTCATCACCCACATTACCCAAAGCAGGATGTTCTGATATTCCAAGATGAGAACATGAGACAGGTGACTGTCAGCACTGTCTACTGTAAGTAACACGAGAAGGAAGTAATTACCTGTGCCAACTGATTGTATGTCAGTAACTGTAACAACACAGGGACCTGTTCCATATATCATTCATGACTTGTGTATTTGTGAATGATTTGAAGTAGGTCTGAACTATTTCTTTTATAATTTGTATTGAAATTCACCTGTACAACACATTAATATTTTAACATCCAGCTGCCAACACTTGAAAACTGAATTTAAGTCTGAATTAATTTTTGTCTGCCAAAGCTTAGAAGAGAGAAAGAGAGAAATAAATGATTGGCTATATAAGCAAAAGGAAAAAAGGAAAAGGCACATTTCATCATAACATCAGCTCCATCATATTAATAACTTGTCATAAAGTAAGCATAGTTCCTTATATACTGAGAAGACAGATATAGTTGTACCATGTTAATGCAACTTACAAGATAACTTGTAATATAAACAGTTACCAATTAATCCAGAGATTGAACATTCATTACATGGCTATGAGAAAGAAATCTTTGGGTATGGCCACATGTCTCCTGAAGCAGTCTTGGAAGCCAAAATCGGGGGGTGAATTATTTACAGAGAAAAAGTACAGATACTATTATGATTTTTACTTCCAGGAAGCCTGACCATGTGGCAATACCCTTAATGTTTGTTTCAATAGGTGTTGACATTTTGCAGTACCTTATTAGTAAAAAATTACATTTGCTTTCACATTCAAAGACAAAATGAAATCCCTAGTGGATTATTGTGTTGCAGCTGCAAGCAAAACAAAACGTTTTTTAGGGCCCATTCACATGACCTTGAAAAACAGACATCACAAGGCCGATTAAGAGCAAATTAAACCCTTCCTGAAATCAGCCTTAATAGTACACCTTAGATAGAGGTATACATGTGTACTCAGCATGAAACCAAGTATGTAACTTACTGAGCTCTGCTGTCACCCGCTGCCCGTGTTGCTCCTCTCTTGTCTATTGGTGCTTCTTATCGGGGTGGGATAAGAGGTCCTATCAGCTAGTGTAAAATAGAGTGTGCCCAGGCCGGTGGCACCCCTCTAGATCCTATCCACTTACTCACGCTCAAACAGAGCACCTAGTGACATCACATACTGAGTATGGATGCCTGAGAGTGTCAAAAAAACAACGCGTTTCGGATACTACAATATCCTTCAGCAGGGGTGTACACTGACTCTCCTGCTGTTCCTTATATAGGCTCCTCTTCCCATCCCATCTTAACCCTTAATGCACCTTGTACTATCTGATACTTAGAACTGCTTAATTTCCTCATTCAAATGCAAATAGTTGAATTCCTGAATTTAACCCTGCTGGTATTAGTGTATTCATGTTAAAAATCCCTCGTGTTTCTGCTTTGGACATTTTTTTTTTTAAGTCTCCCCCTCTTTTATATCCCTTTACTATTTCAAGTCCGTTAAACAATGTTCCTTTGCTCTGTCCTCCATGTTTCTCTTTATAGTGACGGGATAATGGGTGACTATCATATTTTCTATGAATATTATAAATGTGCTCCCCCACTCTTCTACTCAATGTCTTTTTCGTACGTCCTATGTATATTTTCTTACATGGACAGGTCAACGAATAGATGACTCCTTGACTTCTGCATATCATATAATCACTTATATCATGCACATATGTGCCATCAGTATTTTTTATTTGTGTAACTTCTCCGTTTTTTCTAGTAATCCTCAGTTTTCTACATACCGCACACATACCACATGGAAAAAAATCCTTTCAGTAGTTGATTTGTTTTTCTTACATTAGTTGTCTGTCCATTTACGCATCTACTATATTTGTCGATGCCACCATATTCCCTACATTTTTGGCCTCACAGGGAAATATTATAAAGCCCTAATGCCCCAAATCATTAATTAATTACAGGCGCTGTTTAATGATGTACTTGGTGGATGTCCTTATCCTGACAGAGATAATGTTTCCTACATGAAATTGCTCCCTACACCTTGGAAGGATCTTCTCCTGCCAGGTTCATACAGGCCCATACTGCTAATTAATGTAGGTACAAAAATATTGTATAAAATATTGGCTGATCGTTTGGCCGAATTTCTGACCTCTTTAATAGCCTCAGCGCAAATTTGTTTTGTCCAGGGGTGATCAGCAATTATGAACATAAGGACTGTTTTGATGGTTGGATGCAGAGAAGGCCTTTGATAACATTTGGTGGGGGTGGTTGGATGCCGTCCTGGACAAGATAGGATTAACGGGAGCGTTTAGTTTTTTCTTTTTAGACTTTATAGCAATGTACCTGAGTATATACCTAGGGTTTTCTTTCCTCCTCCTTTAAGCTACACAAAGGGCATGCAGCAGTGTTGCCCCCTGGCAACACTGCTGTTTAACTTAGTGCTGGAAGCCTTGGCTAAATACTTATGTGAATCGATCCTCTTTGAGGGCATATCGCTTGGTAGCAAACACCTTAAAGCTGCACTGTTTGCTGATGATGTGGTGCTTTTTTGTCAAGACCATTGGACTATATATGTTCCATTTTTGAAGGACTTAGAGTGTTTGGGGAATACTCGGTATTCAGGGTAAATGTCTTTAAGTGCGAGCTACTGTCCTTGACATCGGACGGCCGCCGACTGCTCAAGTGACCACCCCATATTTCCATAGTGGTTGCTCAGTCTCATATCCCATATCTAGGGATTAAAATAGGGAAGATCACATTATTTATATTAATTTAATCCCCCGTCCTTGATTTCTAGAATAATAAGAGACTTGGACAGGTGGCATAATTTACTGCTCTCTCTTATAGGACATGGTCATTTCATTAAAATGATGCATATGTCAAAGTTACTATACCCTTTACATACCATTCCATGCTGATATCCAGCTATTAGAGTGCAGTTTTACTAGGTTCACATGGAGGGGAAACCGACCGAGAATTTCCCTGGGGAAACTGAAGTTGGGGAAAGAACATGGGGGCTGAATTTCCCTGATATCAGAGGCAATAATCTGACGTGCCTTAGTCGTCATATTCTTGACTGGGTAAATGGCACATCTTGTTATTCTAATGTAGGGTTGGAGAACTCGCCAAACCGTGGAATTTTATAGCATTGTTACATACCGCTTTTTCTGATCTGCCAGTACAAATCAAAAGATTTCTGGTTCTCCGAGACACCATAGTTACCTGGAAAGTGCGGAGAAAGTTTTAGAATTTATCTTACCAGTTTTCCAAGCACCTTCCTCTCACTCAAAACCCGATATTTAATATGGGGTCAGAATATGGCCAGAAGATGAAAGGACATTTATTTTTTTTTTTCAGTATTAAAACACAAGAAAGACTATACAAATATGGTATTGCCATAATCATACTGACCTGGATGAATGAAGAGCACAAGTCAGTTTTACAGCATAGTGAACGCCTTAAACACAAAACCCATTAAACTGTAGCAGAATTACATTTTTTCCAATTCCACCACATTTGGAATTTTTTTCCAGCTCCCCCCTACATTGTACGTAATATTAATTGATCCAATTGGAAATTAAAACATATCCCGCAAAAAATAAGTCCTCATACTGCTATGTGAACAGAAAAATAAAACAGTAATGGCTCCGGGAAGGCAGGGAGTGAAAAATAAAAACACACAAAAATGGAAAATCACCAGGTCAGGTATGGATTAAAGTCTATAGGGCTATTCACATGGCTGTTTTTTTTTATGGGTAGTGATTATCGGCTATCAAAAAATAAGACATGTCGGCCAGGTGGACCCCATTGAAATCAATGGGGCCATTTTTTGTGGCCGTTTAGACAGGAGTGCACTCGTCGAACAGCCGATAAAAATGGGTACACTGTGTAAAAGAGATTAAAATATATATCTACATATATGAAAATGCCTCATCCAAGCCAGAAAATGGATGCCCACACTGATGCAAAAGGGTCATGAAAAACTGAGAGTTTATGTATTTTGATGGCCCTTTTTTGTGAATGTACCCTTGATGTTAGTATATGACATAGACAACTGCATATGTATACAGCTGTGTACAAGTAGGACACACAGTGAACAATTTTAAATGATTTTTATACTGCGCATGTCCACAAGTTCTTACAAAGAGATAATTATGTTGAAGAATCATAACTGTTTCTCTCGTAGACTGTCTGCCTGTTACTTTGATTAAAAACAGTATATATATTTAAATTGTTTTTTTCCACCCATTTTTTATTTTTTCAAAAAGTTGAAATTCTCTAAAATAAGTGTGATGTCAGGAAATACATAAGTAGCAGACTTAAAATAAAAGGGCAATGGGCACCTATTTCTTGCCTAGAATTCAAACTAGTATTTAATCGTTTGAGAGTGCCAGGAACAAAAAAGTAAAAATAGTTATTAGGGGCTTTATGGAAACTATAAGAATGAACGGAAAGCCAAATAAGAAAAAGACAATTTAGGGTTGGATAGAAGCCTGAGATCTTGAAATAATAAAACTCAAGCAAGTAATGTAATTTGTGATCAACGAAAGCTGTCAGAAACCCTGCTGTTCATTTACTTTTTAAGTGTAGGTTAAGCAGCCTAGAGAGATTTATCACATCTCTTGTTTAAACACTTCAACAGCTCATTGTACATGGACAATTTTCTTTTCCACAAGCATAAGCCCATAGTATGTACAACCCATAATTCTTTTTCATAGCTACTAATGGTACCATCACAAAAGGAACCTGGAAACCTGCATGTCAGTACCAAGGTCATGAATAATGAAAAAGTACAGCAGTGGTAGTGAGCTTAACATGTCCATTAAGCAGTATTGCAATACCAGGATCTTGGCATCATAATGGCTCCATATTTAGATGTCCACCTATATTGATTTTGGAGAGTCTAGTTACTTTTTCCCCCACTAATGTCACTATAATTCCCAACATTCCCTTTTTTAACTAACAAACAATGAAACAACCAATCAGATTCCACTTTAGATTTTCCAAAGGAGCTCTGAAAAATGAAAGGTGGAATCTGAGCTAGTTTTCCTTTACACTGGTTTTGCTAAATCTCCCCCAATACCCGATTTTATGCTGTATGTCATAGATTTAGTCAATTAGTTATGCGCACATTTAAAGTAGTGTTGCCCCCTTAGCGCCTCATCTTAAACACTAGTGAATCCCCTGTAGTGGTAATAAAAAAAGTAACCCTTACTTAGTCATATTCCTGCAATGAACAGAGAACATCATGCTGTCTCCAGCAGCAGGCATGAGGCAATTACGTCGTCGAACCTGCTGAGCAGGACAGGAAAGCACACAGGCTGGAGAATGATCCAGGGATCATCCTTTGACATGTTTACTATCCTGCCAGCTCAGCAGGTGCACAGTCTGGGGAATGTCATAAATGACAGATACATAAATGTACTGATTAGGCCCCATTCACACAACCTTGGGGCCACCATGCCCGTGTTGTTGACCGCAAACCACGGGTCCACAAAACTCAGATACAGGCCATATGCACTCTACATCGTGTAGCAGACTTATTGAAACAGCAAGATGTGGTGAAAGATAGGACATGTTCTATATTTTGCGGTGCAGAGGCACAGACCTGAAAGCACACGGAAGGGCTTACCCTGTGTTTCTGTGTGCTTCCGCAGTTTGTGGTCCAAAAAATTGGTGTGAAGGTCCCATGATCATGTGAATGGGGCCTTACTGTCTGTGTACTGGCAGATGAGCGCCTGGCCTAACAGCCCAGGCCCCTCTGCAACTGTGGGCCCAGTAACAGCTATTGCTGCTGCTATGGTGGTATGGTGTTATGGTGTCTAGCAATTCCCACAACAGAGGACCCTTCAAAAGAGTATCCTTGTACCTGCTTTTGCTTCCAAAAACTTTAGGAAGTTTCTGCTTCAAACATTATAAAGGTCTAACAATTAATGCGTCCACATTTTTCGGAGTTCATAAAATATTAATTTGTCTTATGCACGATAAGGCCTCATGCACACGGCCGTTGTTCGGGTCCGCGTCCGAGCCGCATATTTCGTGGCTCGGCCGCGGACCCATTCATTTCAATGGGGCCGCAAAAGATGCGGACAGCACTCCGTGTGCTGTCCGCATCCGCTGCTCGCTCCGTGCCCCCGCAAAAAAATAGAGCATGTCCTATTCTTGTCCGTTCATGCGTGACAAGAATAGGCATCTTATAATGGGCCGTGTTCCGTTCCGCAAATTGCGGAACGGAACGCGGAGCAGCTTCCGTGTTTTGCGGATCCGCGGTTTGCGGACCGCAAAACACCCACGGCCGTGTGCATGAGGCCTAAGTGAAAGGGTCTACAAGCATTTGCATAGTAACCTTCAGTTATGTATAGTGCAAAATTTGAAACTTTCATCCCTGAATGAATTCTCATGCTAGATATAGGTGCTAGACCTGATGTTTTTAATTTCACAATATATTCACATGGAGCCCAAACAGGTAAACCAATAAATCCATTCATTAGGGCCCATGAGTAACTGATATTTTTTTCTGTGGGGCTGTATGTATGTATTCATTAGAGAGTTCCCGAAATATTCGCCGGCGAACATTGCATGTTCGCGTTCGCCGCGGTGGGCGAACATATGCGATGTTTGATTCGCCCCCTATAGTTTATCATTGAGCAAACTTTGACCCTGTACCTCACAGTCAGCAGACACATTCCAGCCAATGAGCATACCCTCCCTCCCAGACCCTCCCACCTCCTATCAAAAAGCAAGGACAGCATCCATCTTAGATTCATTCTGAAGCTGCAGTGTTAGAGCAGGGAGAGTGCTGCTGCTGCTGAATTAATATAGGGATTCTAGGGAAAGCGTTAGCTACTAGTGTTCTGTGTCCACTCCAGTCCTCAAAGATTCATCGGCCTCTTTCACACGAGCGTGTCCGGATTAGGACCCATTCACGCGTCCGTAGTGTGTTGTGGATCCATGCCGGCACTCCCCATAGAGATGCCTATTCTTCTCCGCAGGCTGTGGACAAGAATAGGACATGCTCTATCTTTTACAGAGCCACGGCTGGATGTTTCGGGGCCGAAACCCGGAAGTTCGGGGCCGCTGCTATAGTGTGCTCTCCACATCACATCCAGCCCCATTCACAATGAATGGGTCCGCATCCATTCCGCAGAATTGTGGAATGGATGTGGACAAAAATTGTGGATGTGTGAATAGTGCCTTAGGTCCGGATGCATTGTGGATGCGTTCAGTGAAAACTGTGCGATTTCACAGGCAAAGCCACTCAGTTTTGCCTGCGATTGCGTTCAGTTGTTCAGTTTTTTCCGCGCGGGTGCAATGCGTTTTAATGCGTTTTTCACGCACGTGATAAAAAACTGAAGGTTTACAAACAACATCTCCTAGCAACCATCAGTGAAAAATGCAACGCACATGCACTTGCTTGCGGATGCAATGCGTTTTTCAAGCAGACCCATTCAATTCTATGGGGCTAGGCTGCGTGAAAAATGCAGAATATAGAACAAGCTGCAATTTTCACAAGTGATGCGTGAAAAAAAAAGCTCATGTTCACAGACCCACTGAAATGAATGGGTCAGGAGGATTCAGTGCGGATGCTATGCGTTCACGTCATGAATTGCTCCCGCGCGGAAAACTCGCTCGTGTGAAAGGGGCCATCTGCTGTAAGAACAGTACATTGCACGGCGCACGAGCAGTGACCTAAAATTCAAACTAAGCGGACCGAGCATGGGTCTTTTTCCATCCCCCGGTTCCAAAAATCTATTCACTACATCGGCTCTGGCCCTGATAAGGGAGAAAACAGAGATTTAACTGATAGGAATAGTACTTAGTTAACACTAGTTGCATTGGTGGCAAATCCCATTGCAAGTGCCTAAAATTA
Source organism: Bufotes viridis (assembly GCA_033119425.1). Taxonomy (NCBI): domain Eukaryota; kingdom Metazoa; phylum Chordata; class Amphibia; order Anura; family Bufonidae; genus Bufotes; species Bufotes viridis. The sequence goes on from CM065592.1 coordinate 164,131,836, forward strand.
GAAGGAAGCGGACAGAGCAAGCTTTTTTCTCTATCTCCCCATGCAAGGATTCAATTCAATACACGTCCCCTGATAGAGGACTTACCAAAGATTAAAATGGTAAGAATAGAAGTTCACACTATTTGTATTGGTGGCACAGTACATTGCACGGCGCACGCGCAGTGCCCCAAATTGGAAGTAAGAGGACCGACCAATCATCTTTTCCATCTCCTGGTTCCTTAAATCTATTCCATACACAGTCCCCTGATAGGGGACAAAACAGAGATTAAACTGGTAAGAACAGATTTTTTTAATTTAAAAAAAAAAGAGGACAGCCTCTGCGGAGCTGGGTATTTTTTGGCCACATTACTGAACGCTCATGCACAATGGCTGTAGGCTCATGTGTCCTTTTGCGGAGGTGACAAACCTGGTCAGTCAAACCCAAGGCAACATCATCGACCTCATCTCATATATGCGTTTTTTCTGTAGCGTGCCCTGTGAAGTGTGCTGGATCAGGCCATAGATGAGCATGAAGAGGAAGAGTTGTGGTCACCATCACCACCAGAAGCAGCCTTGTCGTCGTCGATTGCTGGACCTGCAGCAACGCAGAGAGAGGAGTCAGAGGAGGAAGGTGGCTTTGAGGAGGTGGAAGACCAACCACAGCAGGCGTCCCAGGGGGCTTGTTGTCACTTTTCGGGGACCCTTGGTGTTGTACGTGGCTGGATGGAGGAAGAGACCTTCAATGATGTCAGTGAGGACAAGGAACGAAACATGGCTAGCTTGGTATCCAACCTTGTGCAAATAGGGAGAGTTTGCGGTTGTGCAAATGGACTGTTTGCGGTTGTTTGCGGTGCGTTAAACGGGGAGTTTGGTCTGTCAGAGTTTGGTCTGTCACTGTGAAGTGGGTGTAACCCTTACACTACCTCATCGATACAACATCATACCTGATCGTATACACACTGGATGTTTTAAAGCACGTTATTCCAAACAATTTAGGAATGTTAGGTGATTTATGCCCTTTATGGATTAAAACCCGACTCTGCGTCAACTACGTAATGCCACAGCATGCCACAGTCCAGGTGTTAGTCCCCTTGATACAACTTTTCCATCACTATTGTGGCCAGAAAGAGTCCCTGTGAGTTTTAAAATTCGCCTGCCTTTTGAAGTCTGTGGCGGTTCGCCCGGTTCGCAAACATTTGCTAAAGTTTGCGTTCGCGGAAAATTTTATGTTTGCAACATCACTAGTATTCATAACTTGTTTGATTTAACATTGTATGATCAAGATGTTTTATTGATATCTTTCAGACTATGCAGTGTGAACTAAAAGATCTTTTATAATTTTGTAAAACAGACATATTTATGTTTGTTCTCTGTTTTTTGTGGGGGTTCCTCTTCGTGAAAATACATATACAGATCAGCTGTAACATAAAATCTACTTGCCTAATATTGTGCACGACCCCCTTGTGCTGCCAAAATATCTCTGAACCATTAGGGCATGGAATTCACAACACCTTTGAAGGTATCAGTGACCAAGATGGTAACAGCACATCCTTTAAGTCATGTAAGTTGTAAGCTAGGGCCTCCAAGTATTGGACTTGAATTTACAGTACCCAACACAGATGCCTGGATTAAGATATTGGAAAATTGAAAGCCAAACCATCATCTTGAACTCTTTATCATGGTCCTCAAATCATTTCACACTCCCTTTGCCGTGTTGCTTCTGAACCCACAATGCATCCTGAGCCATCTCTTCCCCTGGTAAGTGCAGCATCATTTTGGAGATGCTTTGACTGAATCATCTAGCCATCTCAATTTGGATCTTGTCAAAATCAATGAGATCCTTATACATGCACATTTTTCCTGCTTCCATCAATTTCAGGAACTTACTGTACGCTTACTTTCTAAAATAGCCCTACATTTCTCATGTGCCATTTCCATTTAACAGTCAATGTTATTCACCTTACCTGTCAGTGGTTTCTTATGATATATAGCTGATGAAAAAATTGGTTAGAGACATGGGCCCACTAGGTCAATAATAGACTTGACTTAAGTAAAAACCAGGAAATCTTATGTAAGAGATTTGTTCTACACCTTTAACCCTTGCACGAAGGTATGGACTTTCCATAAGATGCAAGAACAAACACACATAGAAGCAGACTGAAACCAATTAGGTCTTTTTGCTCAGGCCTAGAGTGGTGTGGGAAGTAGCCTTAAGAGGCTTTAAGCATGTGGGGATCATGAGGGTGGCCCAATGACATAGTGGTGAGGTGGCATCAGCAGCAGCATGAGGAGGCCACAGAGTGGCACAATGACAGAGAGTGGAGGTGGCAGCAGCATGAGGATGCCACAGAGTGTCAAGGCAAGGTGACATAGTGTTGAGGTAGCAGCAGCAGCATGAAGAGGCCACAGAGTGGCACAATGACAAAGTGTGGAGGTAGCAGCAGCAGCATGAGGAGGCCACAGAGTGGCCCAGTGACATAGTGTTGAGGTAGAAGCAGCATGAGGAGGCCACAGAGTGGCACAATGACAGAGTGTGGAGGTGGCAGCAGGAGGAGGCCACAGAGTGACATAGTGTGGAGGCAGCAGCAGCATCAGGAGGCCACAGAGTGACCAGGTGACAGAGTGGGGAGGTGGGTGGCAATAACAGTACCTGCTGACTATGGTGGGTATAAGAAGGAGCACTTGGCATCAGATGTGTGGCATCAGGAGATGGCAGCATCAGAATAGTAGCCGAGGCAGGAAGCCAGAACAAACCGGTCATTTTTGTCAAGGTTTTCGTGGGGCAGCCTGGATGATTTAATCTGATGCCTCAGGCATTGGTTGATGGAAATCCTGGCTGATCCACGTCTGATTCATCTTGACAAAGGTTAGTCTCTCCACATTTTGGGTGGACAGACGAGTTCTCCTTCGGGTAACTATGGCTGGCCCCTGCCGCACTAAACATTCGCTCTGATGCCACACTACAGGTGGGAAGGACCACTTTGTCCAGGGAAAACTTGTCCAGTTGCAGCCACAAATCCAGCTTGGCTGCCCAGTAGTCCAGTGGATCTTCGATGACGGGTGGCAAGAGCACTCCAAGTATGCCACCACCTGCTGGATCAGGTTCAGCTCTATGTCTAGCTGCTGGTGAGTAGTTTCTTCACTATGTGGGTGAAGAAAGCTGCTCACCAGCGACTGTAGACTCAGGCTCCTGCTGATGGAGCTCATACTGCTCCTGCCACCCCCCCCCCCCCAGCAGCCATGGCAGTGGAACATGAGCGCAGGGGGCACCTTTTCCAGCATATGAATCAGTGGATTGATGTTGTTCATCCCGTACTCCTGGCGACTGACAAATAAAGTGGCCTCCTCAAAAGGCACGAGTAGACAGCAGCTGTCACACATGAGCTGCCACTTGCTAGCATCAAAGTTACACAGGGGAGTACCTCTGTACGCTTGGTTTATCAAGAAATCGTTTATATCGTTTCTCTGTTCGTTTAGTCAGTCCATCATGTGGAGGGTGGAATCCCAACGGGTGGAGACGTCACATATCATCCTATGTTGGGGGATGTCGTTCTGCTGCTGCAGTTCAAGGAGGGTGTGCTTGGCGGTGTACAAGTAGCTGAAGTGCATGCAAAGTTTCCTGGCCATTTTTAGGATGTCTTTCACATGGGTGGAAGACTTCAGAAACTGGTTTACAACCAGATTGAACACGTGCGCCATCCAGGGCACATAGCTTAACCCTCCGTGACCCAGAACCGACACCATGTTCTTCCTGTTGTCAGTCACCATGGTTTCAATTTTGAGTTATCACTAAGAAAGCCAGGGTTGGTGGAGGATGAGAAGGCAGAGGCGGACATTGTCGCAAGACCAACGAAGTGAGAATGTGGAGGCAGAAGCGGCGTCACCTGGCCAAGTTGCTGGTGTGGCTGGGCAGAAACCACATTTATCCAGTGGTCCGTAAAGGACATATATTGTCCTTGACCGTAGTTATAGCTACCGACCAATTTTCCCCAAAAACGCTCTATCACAAACAAATTTCACCACTGACTTAGTGACGAGTGGCAGGGGCAATATTTGAATTCGCAATATTTCGCGAATATTTGGTAGAATATTCATCATATATTCACAAATTCAAGAATTTGGCATAATTTTCTTGATTGCGAAAATCGGCAATGTAATATGTGCAATACAGGCGTGGGTTTCTTTTGCTACTTTTATCAAGCTGCTGGAAGTTTCCTGAGACTGGAGAAAATGGTTGGCACAGCAGAACATTACAATAGCTTTATATGCAGATATAGTGCTCCAATATATTCGCGATTGCACAAATCAGCACTAATGATGCAAATATTTTGGCGCAATACGTGCAACTTCACATTTTAGCAGGTCTGACTACATATTGATTGGTGCACTAAGTGTTGTTGTGACATGACAGTACTATGTCTGTAGCATGAATGTATGGACAGCAAAACCTATCACACTACCTAACACCCTGCACTGGAACCTATTAGCTACACTATATCACGATTAGTGTTGAGCGAACAGTTCGAGCATCGTTCGGGTTCGTACCGAATTTTGGGGTGTCCGGGACCCGGACCCGAACCCGGACATTTTCAAAAAAGTTCGGGTTCGGGTTCGTCGTTCGGCATGTATTTAGGCGCATTTTGAAAGGCTGCAAAGCAGCCAATCAACATACATCATACTACTTGCCCTAAGATGCCATCGCAGCCATGCCTACTATTGGCAAGGCTGTGATTGGCCGAGTGCAGCATGTGACTCAGCCTCTTTATAAGCTTGTGCGCACGTCGGGACGTGCTCACTCCCGATGTGAATAGAACAGGGATAGACGCAGCTGATGCTAGGGCGAGAATAGGCAGGGATAATTGAATAACTGGAAGCAAATTTCTCTCCTCCACCTGTGATTCATCTGAACAACTGCAGCTGAGCTGCTTTTTTGATAGGGATTGGCTATTTTTAGAGTGGCCAGAGTGATTTTTCCATCCACATGTACCTGGGCTGACCGCCGGCCGCCATTTTGCGACTTGTAGTGCTGCAGCAGAAGCTGCCACAGTGTGCATTCCAAAGCTCCAAACAAGTCAGACATCTACACCTGGGATTCAGACCAATAGCGATTTAGCAGCACAGTCCAAGGCTATTTTTTTAAAGGTTGTGCAGACCATTTTGTGGCACATGTTACTGGGCTGATAGGCGGCGGCCATCTTGGGACTAGTGCTGCAGCACAATCTCTCCCAACGTCCATTAATCACTTGTAATAGTGGTCTGTGCCATAGAAATCCTACATCAGGGACTTGGGTGTGCTTGTGTCACCCCTACTAATACCAGTCCACCTGTAATCCATACAGTCAAAAGACTGAAAGTATTCCAGTGAGGGAATTTTTTTATTTAAAAAGGCCAAGTTAGTTTATCTGGCGTTCAATATACTAGATACAGTTAGGCCTGCGTTTCATACATCTGGAATTAGCAAATTAATGTGCTGGGGTTGGGAAAACATATATGTACCCATACTAGAATCTGTCAAAGAAAGCGGTACTCACATATAACAGTCATTCCATCTGTAATCCATACAGTCAAAAGACTGAAAGTATTCCAGTGAGGGAATTTTTTTATTTAAAAAGGCCAAGTTAGTTTATCTGGCGTTCAATATACTAGATACAGTTAGGCCTGCGTTTCATACATCTGGAATTAGCAAATTAATGTGCTGGGGTTGGGAAAACATATATGTACCCATACTAGAATCTGTCAAAGAAAGCGGTACTCACATATAACAGTCATTCCATCTGTAATCCCATACAGTCAAAAGACTGAAAGTATTCCAGTGAGGGAATTTTTTTATTTAAAAAGGCCAAGTTAGTTTATCTGGCGTTCAATATACTAGATACAGTTAGGCCTGCGTTTCATACATCTGGAATTAGCAAATTAATGTGCTGGGGTTGGGAAAACATATATGTACCCATACTAGAATCTGTCAAAGAAAGCGGTACTCACATATAACAGTCATTCCATCTGTAATCCATACAGTCAAAAGACTGAAAGTATTCCAGTGAGGGAATTTTTTATTTAAAAAAGGCCAAGTTAGTTTATCTGGCGTTCAATATACTAGATACAGTTAGGCCTGCGTTTCATACATCTGGAATTAGCAAACTAATGTGCTGGGGTTGGGAAAACATATATGTACCCATACTAGAATCTGTCAAAGAAAGCGGTACTCACATATAACAGTCATTCCATCTGTAATCCATACAGTCAAAAGACTGAAAGTATTCCAGTGAGGGAATTTTTTATTTAAAAAGGCCAAGTTAGTTTATCTGGCGTTCAATATACTAGATACAGTTAGGCCTGCGTTTCATACATCTGGAATTAGCAAATTAATGTGCTGGGGTTGGGAAAACATATATGTACCCATACTAGAATCTGTCAAAGAAAGCGGTACTCACATATAACAGTCATTCCATCTGTAATCCATACAGTCAAAAGACTGAAAGTATTCCAGTGAGGGAATTTTTTTATTTAAAAAGGCCAAGTTAGTTTATCTGGCGTTCAATATACTAGATACAGTTAGGCCTGCGTTTCATACATCTGGAATTAGCAAACTAATGTGCTGGGGTTGGGAAAACATATATGTACCCATACTAGAATCTGTCAAAGAAAGCGGTACTCACATATAACAGTCATTCCATCTGTAATCCATACAGTCAAAAGACTGAAAGTATTCCAGTGAGGGAATTTTTTTATTTAAAAAAGGCCAAGTTAGTTTATCTGGCGTTCAATATACTAGATACAGTTAGGCCTGCGTTTCATACATCTGGAATTAGCAAATTAATGTGCTGGGGTTGGGAAAACATATATGTACCCATACTAGAATCTGTCAAAGAAAGCGGTACTCACATATAACAGTCATTCCATCTGTAATCCATACAGTCAAAAGACTGAAAGTATTCCAGTGAGGGAATTTTTTTTATTTAAAAAGGCCAAGTTAGTTTATCTGGCGTTCAATATACTAGATACAGTTAGGCCTGCGTTTCATACATCTGGAATTAGCAAACTAATGTGCTGGGGTTGGGAAAACATATATGTACCCATACTAGAATCTGTCAAAGAAAGCGGTACTCACATATAACAGTCATTCCATCTGTAATCCATACAGTCAAAAGACTGAAAGTATTCCAGTGAGGGAATTTTTTATTTAAAAAAGGCCAAGTTAGTTTATCTGGCGTTCAATATACTAGATACAGTTAGGCCTGCGTTTCATACATCTGGAATTAGCAAACTAATGTGCTGGGGTTGGGAAAACATATATGTACCCATACTAGAATCTGTCAAAGAAAGCGGTACTCACATATAACAGTCATTCCATCTGTAATCCATACAGTCAAAAGACTGAAAGTATTCCAGTGAGGGAATTTTTTTATTTAAAAAAGGCCAAGTTAGTTTATCTGGCGTTCAATATACTAGATACAGTTAGGCCTGCGTTTCATACATCTGGAATTAGCAAATTAATGTGCTGGGGTTGGGAAAACATATATGTACCCATACTAGAATCTGTCAAAGAAAGCGGTACTCACATATAACAGTCATTCCATCTGTAATCCATACAGTCAAAAGACTGAAAGTATTCCAGTGAGGGAATTTTTTTATTTAAAAAGGCCAAGTTAGTTTATCTGGCGTTCAATATACTAGATACAGTTAGGCCTGCGTTTCATACATCTGGAATTAGCAAATTAATGTGCTGGGGTTGGGAAAACATATATGTACCCATACTAGAATCTGTCAAAGAAAGCGGTACTCACATATAACAGTCATTCCATCTGTAATCCATACAGTCAAAAGACTGAAAGTATTCCAGTGAGGGAATTTTTTTTATTTAAAAAGGCCAAGTTAGTTTATCTGGCGTTCAATATACTAGATACAGTTAGGCCTGCGTTTCATACATCTGGAATTAGCAAACTAATGTGCTGGGGTTGGGAAAACATATATGTACCCATACTAGAATCTGTCAAAGAAAGCGGTACTCACATATAACAGTCATTCCATCTGTAATCCATACAGTCAAAAGACTGAAAGTATTCCAGTGAGGAATTTTTTTATTTAAAAAGGCCAAGTTAGTTTATCTGGCGTTCAATATACTAGATACAGTTAGGCCTGCGTTTCATTACATCTGGAATTAGCAAACTAATGTGCTGGGGTTGGGAAAACATATATGTACCCATACTAGAATCTGTCAAAGAAAGCGGTACTCACATATAACAGTCATTCCATCTGTAATCCATACAGTCAAAAGACTGAAAGTATTCCAGTGAGGGAATTTTTTTATTTAAAAAAGGCCAAGTTAGTTTATCTGGCGTTCAATATACTAGATACAGTTAGGCCTGCGTTTCATACATCTGGAATTAGCAAACTAATGTGCTGGGGTTGGGAAAACATATATGTACCCATACTAGAATCTGTCAAAGAAAGCGGTACTCACATATAACAGTCATTCCATCTGTAATCCATACAGTCAAAAGACTGAAAGTATTCCAGTGAGGGAATTTTTTTATTTAAAAAGGCCAAGTTAGTTTATCTGGCGTTCAATATACTAGATACAGTTAGGCCTGCGTTTCATACATCTGGAATTAGCAAACTAATGTGCTGGGGTTGGGAAAACATATATGTACCCATACTAGAATCTGTCAAAGAAAGCGGTACTCACATATAACAGTCATTCCATCTGTAATCCATACAGTCAAAAGACTGAAAGTATTCCAGTGAGGAATTTTTTTATTTAAAAAAGGCCAAGTTAGTTTATCTGGCGTTCAATATACTAGATACAGTTAGGCCTGCGTTTCATACATCTGGAATTAGCAAACTAATGTGCTGGGGTTGGGAAAACATATATGTACCCATACTAGAATCTGTCAAAGAAAGCGGTACTCACATATAACAGTCATTCCATCTGTAATCCATACAGTCAAAAGACTGAAAGTATTCCAGTGAGGGAATTTTTTATTTAAAAAGGCCAAGTTAGTTTATCTGGCGTTCAATATACTAGATACAGTTAGGCCTGCGTTTCATACATCTGGAATTAGCAAATTAATGTGCTGGGGTTGGGAAAACATATATGTACCCATACTAGAATCTGTCAAAGAAAGCGGTACTCACATATAACAGTCATTCCATCTGTAATCCATACAGTCAAAAGACTGAAAGTATTCCAGTGAGGAATTTTTTTATTTAAAAAGGCCAAGTTAGTTTATCTGGCGTTCAATATACTAGATACAGTTAGGCCTGCGTTTCATACATCTGGAATTAGCAAACTAATGTGCTGGGGTTGGGAAAACATATATGTACCCATACTAGAATCTGTCAAAAAGCGGTACTCACATATAACAGTCATTCCATCTGTAATCCATACAGTCAAAAGACTGAAAGTATTCCAGTGAGGAATTTTTTATTTAAAAAGGCCAAGTTAGTTTATCTGGCGTTCAATATACTAGATACAGTTAGGCCTGCGTTTCATACATCTGGAATTAGCAAACTAATGTGCTGGGGTTGGGAAAACATATATGTACCCATACTAGAATCTGTCAAAGAAAGCGGTACTCACATATAACAGTCATTCCATCTGTAATCCATACAGTCAAAAGACTGAAAGTATTCCAGTGAGGGAATTTTTTTATTTAAAAAGGCCAAGTTAGTTTATCTGGCGTTCAATATACTAGATACAGTTAGGCCTGCGTTTCATACATCTGGAATTAGCAAACTAATGTGCTGGGGTTGGGAAAACATATATGTACCCATACTAGAATCTGTCAAAGAAAGCGGTACTCACATATAACAGTCATTCCATCTGTAATCCCATACAGTCAAAAGACTGAAAAGTATTCCAGTGAGGGAATTTTTTTATTTAAAAAGGCCAAGTTAGTTTATCTGGCGTTCAATATACTAGATACAGTTAGGCCTGCGTTTCATACATCTGGAATTAGCAAACTAATGTGCTGGGGTTGGGAAAACATATATGTACCCATACTAGAATCTGTCAAAAGAAAGCGGTACTCACATATAACAGTCATTCCATCTGTAATCCCATACAGTCAAAAGACTGAAAGTATTCCAGTGAGGAATTTTTTTATTTAAAAAGGCCAAGTTAGTTTATCTGGCGTTCAATATACTAGATACAGTTAGGCCTGCGTTTCATACATCTGGAATTAGCAAACTAATGTGCTGGGGTTGGGAAAACATATATGTACCCATACTAGAATCTGTCAAAGAAAGCGGTACTCACATATAACAGTCATTCCATCTGTAATCCATACAGTCAAAAGACTGAAAGTATTCCAGTGAGGGGATTTTGCTTATAAAAAATAATATATTTCATTGTGGTGCGAGTTGAATCGCAACAATGAAGAAAAATACTATTAAGGGACGAGGGCGCGGTCGTGGTGGTGTCCGTGGAGCCTCTGTTGCTGGTAGAGGGACGTGGCCGTTCGGCCCCAGGCGCACACAGTAGAGAACGAACTCCCTCAACTAGCCGGCAGAATGTACCGCAATATCTCGTGGGGCCCAATGCCGCTCTTAGGATGGTAAGGCCTGAGCAGGTACAGGCATTAATCGATTGGGTGGCCGACAGTGCTTCCAGCACGTTCACCACATGGTCTTCCACCCAGTCTTCTGCGGAAAGCGCACAGGTGGCACCTGAAAACCAAGCCCATCAGTCTGTCACATCACCCCAAGCATATCAGGGAAGCGGTCTGAGCCACAAGTTATGCAGCAGTCTCTTCTTCTGTTTGAAGACTCTGCTTCCAGGGTTTCCCAGGGGCGTCCACCTAGCCCTTCCCCAGTGGAGGAAGACATACCATGCACTGGCGCACAACCACTTATGTCTCCAGATGAAGAGGACATGGGAATACCACCTCAGCAGAGTCCGCGACGTCTCTGATGATGACGAAACACAGGTGCCCACTGCCGCGTCTTTTGCAGTGTGCAGACTGAACAGGAGGAGGTCAGGGAGGGAGACTGGGTGGAAGACGATGCAGAGGACGATGAGGTCTTAGACCCCACATGGACTGAAGGTCGTGGCGATGACTTTCACAGTTCAGAGGAAGAGGTAGTGGTGAGACCGAGACAACAGCGAAGCCAAAGAGGAGCAGGGGCCAAAGCAGACGAGCCGCCGCCCCAGAGTTCGCCTGCTACTGGACATCGCCAACAGGGACCCAGCCCCACAAAGGCAGCTTCAAAGAGTTCCCTGGCATGGCACTTCTTTAAACAATGTCCTACCGACAAGACCCGAGTGACTTGCACGCTCTGCCATCAGAGCCTGAGGCGAGGCATTAACGTTCTGAACCTCAGCACAACCTGCATGACCAGGCATCTACATGCAAAGCATGAACTGCAGTGGGGTACACACCTTAAAAACCAGGCACTCGCTGAGGCTCCCCCTGCTCCCTCTACCGCTGCTGCCTCGGCTTCCGCCTCGAGAGGAATGTTGCCACCTGCCGAGCAGCAAACAGAGGATGTGCCACCGACACCACCACCACCGCCACCGTCAACTAGCGTCTCCACTATATCACACAGCAGCGTTCAGCTCTCAATATCTCAAACCTTAGAGAGGAAGCGCAAATTCCCCGAGTCACCCTCGAGGCCCTTGGCCTGAACGCCAGCATTTCTAAACTGCTGGCCTTTGAAATCGCTGTCATTCCGGCTGGTGGACACAGACAGCTTCAAACAGCTGATGGCCATGGCTGTCCCGCAGTATGTGGTTCCCAGCCGCCACTACTTCTCCAAGACAGCCGTGCCTTCCCTGCACATGCAAGTGTCCGATAAAATCAAGTGTGCACTGCGCAACGCCATTTGTGGCAAGGTCCACCTAACCACAGATACGTGGACCAGTAAGCACGGCCAGGGACGCTATATCTCACTAACTGCACACTGGATGAATGTAGTGGCGGCTGGGCCCCGGCGGACAGTTCCTTGGCGCACGTCCTTCCGCCCCCTAGGATCGCAGGGCATCATTCTCTGCCTCCTGTAGCCTCCTCCTCCTACTCGGCTTCCTCCTCCACTGCTTCCACCAGCTCATCCGGTCAGCCACACACCTTCACCACCAACTTCAGCACAGCCCGGGAGTAAGCGTCAGCAGGCCATTCTGAAACTCATATGTTTGGGGACAGGCCCCACACCGCGCAGGAGTTGTGGCGGGGTATTGAACAACAGACCGGCGAGTGGTTTCTGCCGGTGGGCCTCAAGCCAGGCCTGGTGGTATGCGATAATGGGCGAAATCTCGTGGCAGCTCTGGGACTAGCCGGTTTGGCGCACATCCCTTGCCTGGCGCATGTGCTGAACTTGGTGGTGCAGAGGTTCATTCACCACTACCCCAACATGTCAGAGCTGCTGCATAAAGTGCGGGCCGTCTGTGCGCGCTTCCGCCGTTCACATCCTGCCGCTGCTCGCCTGTCTGCGCTACAGCGGAACTTCGGCCTTCCCGCTCACCGCCTCATATGCGGCGTGCCCACCGGTGGAACTCCACCTTGCACATGCTGGAGAGACTGTGCGAGCAGCAGCAGGCCATAGTGGAGTTTCAGCTGCAGCACGCTCGCGTCAGTCGTACTGCCGAACAGCACCACTTCACCACCAATGATTGGGCCTCCATGCGAGACCTGTGTGCCCTGCTGCGCTGTTTGAGTACTCCACCAACATGGCCAGTGGCGATGACACTGTTATCAGCGTTACAATACCACTTCTATGTCTCCTTGAGAAAACACTTAGGGCAATGATGTTAGAGGAGGTGGCCCAGGTGGAGGAGGAGGAGGAGGATGAGGGCTCGTTTCTAACACTTTCGGGCCAGTCTGTTCGAATTGGCTCAGAGGAGGTTTGTTTAAGCAGCAGAGGACAGGTTCACAGAGTCGCCAGCCAAGGCACTGTACTGGAGGGCGAGGAGGATGAGGAGGAGGAGGTGGAGGGGACGAGGATGGCGCAAGTTCACAGCGGGGTGGCAGCCCAGGCCCATCACTGGTGCGTGGCTGGGGGATACGGTGGACGATGACGATACGCCTCCCACAGAGGACAGCTTGTCCTTACCCATGGGTAGCCTGGCCCACATGAGCGAATATATGCTCCAATGCCTGCGCAGCGACAGCAGAGTTGCCCACGTTTTAGCGTGTGCAGACTACTGGGTGGCCACCCTGCTGGATCCCGGTATAAAGACAATGTGCCCACTTTAATTCCTGAACTGGGCGCGACCGTAAGATGCTTGCAGTACAAGCACTGCGCTGATAGAGCGCTCTTGAGAGCATTCCCACATGTCACAGGGAACAGGTGGAAGGTGAAGGCAGAGGAGTGGCAAGAGGTCGCCAACGCAGCTGTGTCACGGCCAGCTCATCTGAGGGCAGGGTTAGCATGGCAGAAATGTGGAAAAGTTTTGTCTCACGCCACAGCTATCTGCACCGACACCTGATACGGAGCGTGTTAGCAGGAGGCAGCATTTCACTAACATGGTTGAACAGTATGTCTGCACACCCCTCCACATCCTGACGGATGGTTCGGCCCCATTCAACTACTGGGTTTCGAAATTGTCCACGTGGCCAGAGTTAGCATGTTATGCCTTGGAGGTGCTTTCCTGCCCGGCGGCCAGCGTTTTATCTGAGCAGCGTATTCAGCACGGCAGGGGCGTCATTACTGACAAGCGCAGCCGCCTGTCCACAGCCAACGTGGACAAGCTGACCTTCATAAAGATGAACCAGGCATGGATCCCACAGGACCTGTCCCTCCCTTGTGCAGAGTAGTCCTTATTAACTGCCTAAAACATGTCTTGTTGTGCTACGGGCCACTTCTTTATTTGATACAAATTTTATGAAACCCACAGTTGAATGAAACTCTTCTCTGTCTGGGCGCCGGGGCTAACCAGATGAAAGTGGCCGGTTAAACTAACGGGTGACATGAAGCCATAACCTCTGCCATGCTACCTCTGTCTTCTGTCTGGGTGCTGAGGCCTAAGTCAAATAAAGCGGTCTTCTGCTGTGCTGGGGGATATGAAGCTAATCTCTGACCTCTCTCCTCTGTCTGGGTCCAAAGGCCTAAATCACTGAAAGAGGCCTTCTCCTGTGGTGTGTGATATGATGCCAGAATATGTGCTGTGGGGCCTCTCTCCTCTTCCTGGGTGCAGGGGTCAAATAAACTAAATTGTGGCCTACTCCTGTGGTGGTTGATATGATGCCTGATTCTCTGATGTGGAACCTCTCTCCTCTGTTTGGGTGAAGGGTCAAAGTCTTTCAAAGTCGCCTTCTCCTGTGCTGATTGATATGAAGCTGATGGTTGTGCCATCTGACATGGTTGCCGGGGTCCCATTAAATTGGGGCCTACTCCTGTGGTGGGTGATCTAAATGCCTGATTCTCTGCTTTGAAACCTCTCTCCTCCGTCCGGGTGTAGGGGTCAAAGTCTGTCAAAATCGCCTTCTCCTGTGCTGATTGATATAAAGCTTATGCTTGTGCCATCTGACATGGTTGCCGGGGTCTGATTCAATGGTGGCCTACTCCTGTGGTGGGTGATCTAAATGCCTGATTCTCTGCTGTGTAACCTCTCTCCTCCGTCTGGGTGTAGGGGTCAAAGTAACTAAATGGTGGCCTACTCCTGTGGTGGGTGATATGATGCCAGAATATGTGCTGTGGGGCCTCTCTCCTCTTCCTGGGTGCAGGGGTCAAAGTAACTCAATGGTGGCTTCTCCTGTGGTGGCTGATATGATGCCAGAATATGTGCTGTGGTGCCTCTCTCCTCTTCCTGGGTGCAGGGTCAAAGTAACTAAATGGTGGCTTCTCCTGTGGTGGTTGATATGATGCCTGATTCTCTGCTGTGAAACCTCTCTCCTCCATCTGGGTGTAGGGGTCAAAGTCTTTCAAAGTCGCCTTCTCCTGTGCTGATTGATATAAAGCTGATGGTTGTGCCATCTGACATAGTTGCCAGGGTCTGATTCAATGGGGGCCTACTCCTGTGGTGGGTGATCTAAATGCCTGATTCTCTGCTGTGAAACCTCTCTCCTCCGTCTGGGTGTAGGGGTCAAAGTCTTTCAAAGTCGCCTTCTCCTGTGCTGATTGATATGAAGCTGATGGTTGTGCCATCTGACATGGTTGCCGGGGTCCCATTAAATTGGGGCCTACTCCTGTGGTGGGTGATCTAAATGCCTGATTCTCTGCTGTGTAACCTCTCTCCTCCGTCTGGGTGTAGGGGTCAAAGTAACTAAATGGTGGCCTACTCCTGTGGTGGGTGATATGATGCCTGGTTCTCTGCTGTGGGACCTCTCTCCTCTGTCTGGGTCCAAAGGCCTAAATCACTGAAAGAGGCCTTCTCCTGTGGTGTGTGATATGATGCCAGAATATGTGCTGTGGGGCCTCTCTCCTCTTCCTGGGTGCAGGGGTCAAATAAACTAAATTGTGGCCTACTCCTGTGGTGGTTGATATGATGCCTGATTCTCTGATGTGGAACCTCTCTCCTCTGTTTGGGTGAAGGGGTCAAAGTAACTAAATGGTGGCTTCTCCTGTGGTGGCTGATATGATGCCAGAATATGTGCTGTGGGGCCTCTCTCCTCTTCCTGGGTGCAGGGGTCAAAGTAACTCAATGGTGGCTTCTCCTGTGGTGGCTGATATGATGCCAGAATATGTGCTGTGGTGCCTCTCTCCTCTTCCTGGGTGCGGGGTCAAAGTAACTCAATGGTGGCTTCTCCTGTGGTGGTTGAGTATGATGCCAGAATATGTGCTGTGGGGCCTCTCTCCTCTTCCTGGGTGCAGGGGTCAAAGTAACTCAATGGTGGCTTCTCCTGTGGTGGCTGATATGATGCCAGAATATGTGCTGTGGTGCCTCTCTCCTCTTCCTGGGTGCAGGGGTCAAAGTAACTCAATGGTGGCTTCTCCTGTGGTGGTTGAGTATGATGCCAGAATATGTGCTGTGGGGCCTCTCTCCTCTTCCTGGGTGCAGGGGTCAAAGTAACTCAATGGTGGCTTCTCCTGTGGTGGCTGATATGATGCCAGAATATGTGCTGTGGTGCCTCTCTCCTCTGTCCTGGGTGCAGAGGTCTAAAGTCACTGAATGATGGCCTTCTCCTGTGGTGTGCTGATATGATGCCTGAATATGTGCTGTGGTGCCTCTCTCCTCTTCCTGGAGTGCAGGGGTCAAAGTAACTCAATGGTGGCTTCTCCTGTGGTGGCTGATATGATGCCAGAATATGTGCTGTGGGGCCTCTCTCCTCTTCCTGGGTGCAGGGGTCAAAGTAACTCAATGGTGGCTTCTCCTGTGGTGGCTGATATGATGCCAGAATATGTGCTGTGGTGCCTCTCTCCTCTTCCTGGGTGCAGGGGTCAAAGTAACTCAATGGTGGCTTCTCCTGTGGTGGTTGAGTATGATGCCAGAATATGTGCTGTGGGGCCTCTCTCCTCTTCCTGGGTGCAGGGGTCAAAGTAACTCAATGGTGGCTTCTCCTGTGGTGGCTGATATGATGCCAGAATATGTGCTGTGGTGCCTCTCTCCTCTTCCTGGGTGCAGGGGTCAAAGTAACTCAATGGTGGCTTCTCCTGTGGTGGTTGAGTATGATGCCAGAATATGTGCTGTGGGGCCTCTCTCCTCTTCCTGGGTGCAGGGGTCAAAAGTAACTCAATGGTGGCCTTCTCCTGTGGTGGCTGATATGATGCCAGAATATGTGCTGTGGTGCCTCTCTCCTCTGTCTGGGTGCCAAGGGTCTAAATCACTGAAAGAGGCCTTCTCCTGTGGTGTGTGATATGATGCCTGAATATGTGCTGTGGTGCCTCTCTCCTCTTCCTGGGTGCAGGGGTCAAAGTAACTCAATGGTGGCTTCTCCTGTGGTGGCTGATATGATGCCCAGAATATGTGCTGTGGGGCCTCTCTCCTCTTCCTGGGTGCAGGGGTCAAAAGTAACTCAATGGTGGCCTTCTCCTGTGGTGGTTGAGTATGATGCCAGAATATGTGCTGTGGGGCCTCTCTCCTCTTCCTGGGTGCAGGGGTCAAAGTAACTCAATGGTGGCTTCTCCTGTGGTGGCTGATATGATGCCAGAATATGTGCTGTGGTGCCTCTCTCCTCTTCCTGGGTGCAGGGGTCAAAGTAACTAAATGGTGGCTTCTCCTGTGGTGGTTGATATGATGCCTGATTCTCTGCTGTGAAACCTCTCTCCTCCATCTGGGTGTAGGGGTCAAAGTCTTTCAAAGTCGCCTTCTCCTGTGCTGATTGATATAAAGCTGATGGCTTGTGCCATCTGACATGGTTGCCGGGGTCTGATTCAATTGGTGGCCTACTCCTGTGGTGGGTGATCTAAATGCCTGATTCTCTGCTGTGTAACCTCTCTCCTCCGTCTGGGTGTAGGGGTCAAAGTAACTAAATGGTGGCCTACTCCTGTGGTGGGTGATATGATGCCAGAATATGTGCTGTGGGGCCTCTCTCCTCTTCCTGGGTGCAGGGGTCAAAGTAACTCAATGGTGGCTTCTCCTGTGGTGGCTGATATGATGCCAGAATATGTGCTGTGGTGCCTCTCTCCTCTGTCTGGGTCCAAAGGCCTAAATCACTGAAAGAGGCCTTCTCCTGTGGTGTGTGATATGATGCCAGAATATGTGCTGTGGTGCCTCTCTCCTCTTCCTGGGTGCGGGGGTCAAAGTAACTCAATGGTGGCTTCTCCTGTGGTGGCTGATATGATGCCAGAATATGTGCTGTGGGGCCTCTCTCCTCTTCCTGGGTGCAGGGGTCAAAGTAACTCAATGGTGGCTTCTCCTGTGGTGGTTAGTATGATGCCAGAATATGTGCTGTGGGGCCTCTCTCCTCTTCCTGGGTGCAGGGGTCAAAGTAACTCAATGGTGGCTTCTCCTGTGGTGGCTGATATGATGCCAGAATATGTGCTGTGGGGCCTCTCTCCTCTTCCTGGGTGCAGGGTCAAAGTAACTAAATGGTGGCTTCTCCTGTGGTGGTTGATATGATGCCTGATTCTCTGCTGTGTAACCTCTCTCCTCCGTCTGGGTGTAGGGGTCAAAGTAACTAAATGGTGGCCTACTCCTGTGGTGGGTGATATGATGCCTGGTTCTCTGCTGTGGGACCTCTCTCCTTTGTCTGGGTGCTGTGGTCAAAATAATAGTAAGTGACCTTCTCCATTGGTGGGTGACTTGAAGCCTGATTCTGTGCTATGGGACCTCACTCCAATTAATATTGTTTAATTTTTATTTATTTTATGTTAACTCATCATTTCCCTATCTACATTTGTTTGCAGGGGATTTAACTACATTTTGCTGCCTTTTGCAGCCCTCTAGCCCTTTCCGGGTGTGTTTTACAGCCTTTTTAGTGCCCAAAAGTTCGGGTCCCCATTGACTTCTATGGGGTTCGGGTTCGGGATGAAGTTCGGGTCGAGTTCGGATCCCGAACCCGAACATTTTTCGAAAGTTCGGCCGAACTCGTCGAACCCGAACATCCAGGTGTTCGCTCAACTCTAATCACGATCTAATATATACTGACTGTCTCCCACTAACTATCTGTATTACATATATAAGCTAACTAACTAACTATCTAATGTAATAACACAGGAAAGCAAAGATCACACTAATAACACTGCTGTCTCTCTCAGAACTGCAAAAAACTGCACACAATAGCTGCTGGGGAGGTTCCTATATACTAAAGGGGTAGCCACTCCTATTGGTGGCTAGGGATATAGCTAAGCTCAGACAAATACATTGCAGCCTTCTCATTGGCCCACAAGCAAGAAGCAGGGAGGGATCATGTGTTCAGATGAAAAAATAATCTACACACGCGCGCGTTCACAGTGGCGCGCATCTCGGCAGTTATACTGCAGCCTGCCAGCGATGATCAATCGCTGGCAGGCTGTAGAAGTAAAATAAATCGCATCTGATATACCTGCTACCTGGTCCTCTGGTGGTCCCATTTGCTAGGATCGACCACCAGAGGACCAGGTAGCTATGTAAAGTTGCACCAAGCACCACACTACACTACCCCCCCCCCGTCACTTATTAACCCCTTGTTAACCCCTTGATCACCCCATCTAGATTCCCTGATCAAAACACAGACACCGGCAATGTGCTTTCCGCATTTTGCAGATCCGCACATTGCCAGAACTATATAGAAAATGCCTTTTCTTGTCCGTAGTTGCGGACAAGAATAGGACATGTTCTATATTTCTGTGGAACGGAAGTGCAGACCCGTAAGTGCGGATCCGCAATTCTGGATCCGAGCGGGACAAAGTTTGTCCCCATAGAAATGAATGGGTCCGCAATTCCGTTCCACAAACAGAATTGCGGACGTGTGAATGGGGCCTAAGGGTCACTTATCACCACCAGTTAGCTACTTGTTAGGTAGTTAGCGTCTACCCCACCGCATCGCAGTCACTGATTTTGGCAGAGATTTTTTCATCCACGATGATCGATGCGAATGAAGAAATCTTTGCCGTTCAATTTTTTTTTTTCAGCCCAGAGGCTAATCTCATTACCCGTATGCTCAATATAAGGAGAATAGCAGAAACTCCTAACGCTGGCCATACGTGAAATGATTGCGGAGACCCTCAAATGCCAGGGCAGTACAAACACCTCACATGTGACCCCATTTTAGAAAGAAGACACCCCACTCGTACTCGTTAAAAGATTCGGGCCCCTTTGCGCATCTTGGCTGCAAAAAAGTGTCACTCATGTAGTATCGCCATACTCAGGAGAAGTAGGGCAATGTGATTTGGGGTCTATTTTTACATATACCCATGCTGGGTGTGAGAAGTTTTTTGTAAATTGACAACTTTGTATAAAAAAAAATTAAAAAGTTGTCGTTTACAGCGATATTTCTCACACAAAGTATGGGTATATGTGAAAATACACCCCAAAACACATTGCCCTACTTCTCCTGAGTACGGAGATACCACATGTGTGACACTTTTTTGCAGCCAAGATGCGCAAAGGGGCCCGAATTCCAATGAGTAACTTTAGGATTTCACAGGGCATTTTTACGCATTTGGATTCTCACGCTTTAGGGACCCTAAAATGCCAGTGCAGTATAAATACCCCACAAGTGACCCCATTTTGGAAAGAAGACACCCCAAAGGTATTCCGTGAGGGGCATGTCGAGTTCACAGAAAAAAAAATTTTTGGTACAAGTTAGCGGAAATTGATATTTTTATTTTTTTTATTTTTGTTTTTTACAAAGTCTAATATTCCACTAACTTGTGACAAAAAATAAAATTTTACATGAACTCACCATACCCCTCACAGAATACCTTGGGGTGTCTTCTTTCTAAAATGGAGTCACTTCTGGGGTATTTATACTGCCCAGGCATTTTAGGGGTCTCTAAAGCATGAGAAGAAGTCTGGAATCGAAATGCATAAAAATGCCCTGTGAAATCCTAAAGTACTCATTGGAATTTGGGCCCCTTTGCGCACCCAGGCTGCAAAAAAGTGTCACACATGTGGTATCGCCGTACTCAGGAGAAGTAGGGCAATGTGTTTTGGGGTGTATTTTTACATATACCCCTGCTGGGTGTGAGAAATATCTCTGTAAATGACAACTTTTTAAATTTTTTTATACAAAGTTGTCAGTTTACAGAGATATTTCTCTCACCCAACATGGGTATATGTAAAAATACCCCCCAAAACACATTGCCCTACTTCTCCTGAGTACGGCAATACCATGAGTGACACTTTTTTGCAGCCTGGGAGCGCAAAGGGGCCCAAATTCCAACGAGTACCTTTAGGATTTACAGGGATGCTCACAATTTAGCCCCGCCCAAAATGCCTGAACAGTAAACACACCCCACAAATGTCCCCATTTCGGAAAGTAGACACCCCAAGGTATTCACTGAGGGGCATAGTGAGTCAGTGGGAGATTTTAAACGGAAATGGAAACTTTATTATTATTTTTTTTACTCAGAAAGTGTCATTTTCCGCTAACTAGTGAAAAAAAATGAAATCATACATGAACTCACCATGCCCCTCCGTGAATACTTTGGGGTGTCTTCTTTCTAAAATTGTGTCATTTGGGGGGTATTTATACTATCCTGGCATTCTAGCACCTGAAGAAACATGACAAGTGCTCAGAAAGTCAGAGCTGCTTCAAAATGTGGAAATTCACTTTTTTGCACCATAGTTTGTAAATGCTATAACTTTTACCCAAACCAATAAATATGCACTTATTGGATTTTTTTTATCAAAGACATCTAGAACAATAAATTTTGCGAAAAATTTATATAGAAATGTAGTTTTTTTTTAAAAAAAATTACAACAGAAATTGAAAAATGTCATTTTTTTTGCAAAAATTTCATTTTTGATTAATAGCAAAAAAAGTAAAAATGTCAGCAGCAATGAAATACCACCAAATGAAAGCTCTATTAGTGAAAAGAAAAGACGGTAAAATTCATTTGGGTGGTAAGTTGCATGACGGAGCAATAAACGGTGAAAGTAGTGTAGTGCAGAATTGTAAAAAGTGGCCTCGTCATTAAGGGGGTTTAAGCTAGGGGGGCTGAGATGGTTAATACAGGCCAACAATAGCTGTATAACAATGTTGGTTCACTGCAGACCAGCTAATAAGACGTATTACTATTCCTATTAATACACCCCAAAAAAAAAATATAACAATTACAATTCACCGCAGAACGGCTAATAGGACGTACGTATCTATCCTATTAATACACCCCGTAAATGGCTGTAGTACAATGGAACCTCCCCGCTGAACGGCAAATATTATTTTTTTTTGCCACTAATACACGCCAAAAAACGCTGTAATTTATCTACTTCAACACACAACCACTAATAATCCCTTTTTCTTTTTCCCCACTAATACACGCCAAAAAACGCTGTAATTTATCTACTTCACCACACAACGGCTAATAAGCCTTTATCTTTCTCCCAACTAATACACGCCAAAAAAAGGCTTTAGAACATATAACTGCGGCCGTGAACATCAAATAAAGTTTTTTTTTGCCACTAATACACGCCAAAAAGGGCTGTAATTTTTTCATTTCACCACACACTTGCTAATAAGCCCTTTCTCTTTTTCCCCACTAATACACAACAAAAAAAGGCTTTAGAGCATATATATAACAGCAACGCAAAAGGGCTAATAAGACCCCAATAACAAGAACGGTTTTCTGGAATTACAGAGGTATTGCTAACCTGAAATGAGTAGCAGTATAATGGCAATTTGGATCCGCAATCAGTGCAGCAAGGTGTGATAGGATTGTTCCTATTGCCCAGGCTGTAAAAACCCCTATTAAACCCTGTTCTGCATCAATAATGTGGAATAATGCCTTCCTATCGTTTCCCTACACTTCTAATGCTCTTTCCCTGAACGTCTATAGAGCAAAATATACGTTTTCAAGTCTTTCCTAGCACTGACCCTAGCTCCTGCTAATGTCTCTCCCTGCAATAAGTACACTGGAAAATGGCTGAGGCTATTTAAAGGGCTCTGACATCGCAGGGCTGGCTGCTGATTGGCTGCATGCATGGCATTGTAGGTAATCCATGTTCCCAGAATTCTTTGCTCCATGTCCTAACATGTGCAGTAGCCATTTTAGGAAAAAATGTGATTCGTTACCACAAAGCGTGAGGAAATTCGGATTTGGTGCGAATTGAATAATTCCTGAAATTCGGATCGAATTCCACTTTGTCAGCTTCGATTCGCTTATCTCTAATGATATCATAAAAGCAACGGCAGCCACCATTACCATATTTTTACTCTGTCAAGAAATCTGGCCTCTCATACATACTCTTGGCCTTCTCTTCTACAGAGTGAACACATTTAAATGTATTACATGTAAATGGCTGTACAGAGGTGGTTTCAATGTTAACCCCTTAGTAACCACCCATACGCCTTTTTACGACGGTCACTAAGGGGCCTTAGTCCCCCGTGCAGCGGTAGTTGGGGCCCGGCTCTCACATGAAGAGCGGATTCCCTTTGTCTCCCATCGGCGCCCCGCGAATGCGATCCCGGGCTGCTGATGTGTGTGAAGGCTGGCTGGGGTCTCGTGTAGGCCCCAGACCAGCCTTCAGTAATGTCTAGCAGGCTGCGCCTCTCTGGCGCAGCCTGCTGGTCAATGTCAGAATAGCACTGATATTAAAATGCAATGCTCTACAGTGATAATGCATTGCATTTTAAAATCAATCAGAATGTTGTCTGTTATTGTCCCCTTGTGGGACTACTAAGTGGTAGAAAAAAATAAAAAAATAAAACAACAGAATTGCTAATTTATTCTTAGTTACCACCAAAAAACATAACAACAAGTGATCAAAAAGCGCCATTTATTACAAAATGGTAGCAATGAAAAATACAACTTGTCCTGCAAAAATATAGCCCTCACTCAACTCCATAGAAAGACAAATAAAAAAGTTATGGGTCTTGACCTGGCAGCAATGAAAAAACATTTTTTTCTTTTTATAAAAAGGGGTTTTATTGCAAAAAAGTAGTAAAACAGAAAAAAAGATATGTATTTGGTATCACTGTAATCGTAGTGTCCCAAAGATTAAAGATATTATGTTATTTATACCGAAAAACGCCATAAAATTTATAACATAAAAACGCAGTGGCGGTATTTCTGTTTTTCCCATCTTACATTCAAAAAGAGTTAATAAACGTTAATCATAAAGTTATGTGTATCCCAAATGGCGCTATTAAAAAATACAACTTGTCCCATAAAAAAAAAAGTCCTCATAAAGCTATATAGACAGAAAAATAAAAAAGTTATAGCTCTTGGAAAAAAGTAAGAAAAACTCTTGGTCAGTAAGGCCCAAAACAGGCTGGTCACTAAGAGGTTAAGGATTCCACAAAAGGACAGTCATTATGTGAGCATTGTGTACATTTGAGATGGCTAGGCACATTCAGCTTCAATATAGCTATGTGCCAGTTTAACCATAGGTTACCAAACGATAAGCCTGGTGCTTATTATGTTATGTGGCCTTTGAAGGCCGCCTGAGAAGCTTCTTCTAAGTTATTCACTAAGTGAAGTGTACAATTTGTGGTTAACCTGTGGTGTAAAAGCCAACAGTGTCTCTGCTTTTATCTAACCAAAAACAATTAGACTTGGATATGGTACACTGGGTAATTGAAATATTAAGGGAAAATGATCTGATTCTCATAGTAACAGAATTAGTAACATTAACCTCCATTTTTTCCATGTATAACCCAAGACAAGTTTAACATAATATTTTGTAACAGTTAACATTTTCCAGGAGCTTTTGAGAGCCTAAAAAATATATCAGCTCAGTTATGTGTTCATTTTAAAGTTTCAGCTGTTTCAGATAAACACAGTAGGGAGATGGAGCGCAAAAATCCATGTGAATGAGACCCTACTTTTATTTTCAATAAGCGTTGATTAATTGTCTAAATAACAAGTCTCAATCTAGTCTCATTTTCATACAAACCTATAAGAGGCCCTGGGGCCTGGAGAGATCTCAGGTCACTTATTTGCTGTAATGTATTTTTTGGCTTGTATGATTGCAGCATTCATAATTCTTAGTCTGTCTAAGCAGAGCAAGGGACTATTTTTCGGGCACTGTGTAACTGTATTATCTGCAAACTGTATGGCACTAATATGTGAGCACTAGATTAATTAAGCACTGTAAAAACTCACAAAGTGTGGCTGCATGTCCTGCCAACGGCTGCTAGGCAGAGGCACCCTGTCCAATACGCTAGCTGTGTTGGGTTGCTATAAAAAGTGGCGTGTGTGTGTCCCCCCCCCCCCCCATCCAGAAAAAATGATAAACGCTAATCAATAACATATGTGAACCTAAATTGTCCTATTAGAAAGTATGACTTGTCCCACGAAAAACAAGCCCTCATAAGGCTACACTGACAGAACAATAAAAAAGTATGACCCATGGAATGTGGAAATGTAATTTTTTTTCCCAGGAAATTTACTTTTAGTGCAAATGTAGGAAACATAAAAACTATACATATTTGGTACTAATTAGAGATGATCAAATAGCACAAAAGTTGATGTTTGTTTTAGCCAAATCTGAATCAAAAGTGCTCAGCTTGAATTTGATTAGTTTAAAACTCAAGTTGAATCTAATTTGTTTAAAATTGATCTGCTCATTGATAGTACTGATGTAGTCATACTGAGCACCGAGCACAATGGAAGTCAATGGGAGAACCAGAGCATTAAACCAGGCACTCCCTGCTCTGAAGAGGGCATGGTGTCAGGAAACTAATTTGGCTTAGGAGTCCCTACTCTGACTTCTTTGTCTCCATGTAGCTATGTCCTTATATGGAGTCAGTGCTTGGAGACACCCAGTGTATTTAAATCTAATTTAGCCTGTATTTCAGAAAAGTTTCTGCTGGGATTTGAACTCACGACCTTCTGCATTGGAGGCAAGGCACTTAACCATGCAACTATAATAGCTGCAAAGCCAGTTACTTAAATAATAATAATAATATTGAGACTTCTACTGTAGAGGAAAACATACTACTAGTAAATATTCCTATACAGAAGAAGTTATATATATATATATATATATATATATATATATATATTAGTGACTGGCTTTGCAGCTATATAATGTAGAGGTTAAAGTTCTGGGCTGTGATGCAGAAGCTTAATGCAGAGTTAGAATCCTATCACAAACTTTTTCAGAAATAGAGGCTAAACTTAATTTAAACTTATATATTATATTATTTTTTTTTCTTTTCAGTAATTACACATTTATTTAGTATAACAGCTGTATAACAGCTTCTGCATCACAGCCCAGAACTTTAACCGCTACACTATGCAGCTGCATATCCAGTCACTACAAAAACATAAAATATGAGACTTCTACTGTATAGGAATATTTACTACTAGTAAGTATTCCTACTTTAAATTCTGTCACAAGCTGTTTCAGAAATAGAGGTTAAATTATTTTATATTTTTTTTAGTAATTGTAAAAAATGTATGGCACAAAATAAATTAATAAAAAAAAATATAATATATATATATATATATATATATATATATATTATTTTTTTTAATTAAGTTTAGCCTTTTTTTCTGAAAAAAGTTTGTGATGGGATTTGAACTTTAACCACTACACTACATAGCTGCATAGCCAGTCAAAATTTTTTTTAAGTAATTAACTATGCAGCTGTTATAGCTCAGTGGTTAAGTGCCTTGCCTCTAATGCAGAAGGTCATGAGTTTAAATCCAAGCAGAAACTTTTCTGAAATTCAGGCAAAGTTAGATTTAAATACACTGGGTGTGCCCAAACACTGACTCATATATGGACATAGCTATATATGAAGTCAAAGCACGGACTCCTAAGCCTGATTCCCTCATTGTACAGTGATCTTCTGCATAGAAATAGAGGCTAAATTAGATTTAAATACTCGTGTTCAGCCGAGCATGCTCACTAAACACTACCTGTCACCAAAAAAATGCTATGCAGTCTGACAGCACCATGTTATAGAGCAGGAGGAGCTGAGCAGATTGATATACTGTATAGTTTGCTGTAAGAGTAAAACTTGTCATTTTTACAGTTATATCTGCAGCCCTGTGAATACTTATCAGTACAGGAGGGAGAGGTTATCAGTGACTAAAACCTATCTCTGAATGCACATTTATACACACAATGCTATCAATTATTGATAACACCTTCCCCTGTATTGACAGATTTTACAGGAAGTGAAAAAAGCTAAGATGTAAATGTATAATTTACAGGTTTTACTGAATCATTTCCTACAAAAATATATATCAATCTGCTCAGCTCCTCCTGCTCTACAACATTACGTGTTTCAGTGACAGGTCCTCTTTAACCCCTTATCACTATTTGACGAGTACATTCGTCATGAAACACTGGTACTTAGTGCTCCATGACGAATATATTCATCATGACACTAAACTGTCACCATGTCTATATACATGGTGACAGTGCTGAGATCGTGGCTGTTACACACAGCCAGGGATCTCAGCTAACCATCCTGGGACCAATGAGGACGGTCCCAAGCCAGTGAATTGATCGCTCTGATGAGCTAGTCTGTACACACTAGTAAATCAGAGGATTGTAATGCCAGCTAAAGGTTCTGATCGACAGTTCGTGGGGATCAGAACCTGTTGAAACGGTTTCTTGACCCCCCCCCCTGCAGCTCCCTGAACCCCCCTGATGTTCTCTGTAGCCCTCACTGTGCCCTATATACAACTAACACTTTGCTGCAAGAACTCCCTCTCTTTCCCAACGGGCTGCTGTACTGCAATGGCACATCCCGATGGTTAAAGGGTTAACAGAAAAAGGCAGCTCCCTCCCTCTCCCATTGGGCCACTGCACTTTCTTGGCAATATCCCGATGATTACCATGGAAACTGAAAGCCTTACCAAAATCTCCTGGCTTGCCATGTCCCCTAACCCTGAAAGGTCCTGCCAGGGACAGGAGCCTGATTAGGCTCAGCATCAGTAACAGCCTGACAATACACTGCAATACACTATTGCAGCATATTGCATATTGTATAACATTCAGACCAACTGGATCTTCAAGAACCAAGTGAGCCTAAGTACAAAAAGAGTTTAAAAAGTAAAAAAAGTAAAAAAAAGTAAATAAAAATTTCAATTTAAAAAATATGTTTTTTTCCAATTTTCGCACATTTATCATTGGTTAAAAGTGTAAAAAAATAAAATAAATTACACTTGTTTGGTATTGCCGTGTCCGTAACAAACTGATCTATAAAAAGATAATGTTACTTATCCTGCATGGTGAACACCATAAAAAAATAAAAACAATGATGGAATTGCAATTTTGTCCACCTCATCGCCCCCAAAAATGGTATAAAAAGTAATAAAAAAGTCATATATACTCCAAAATGGTAGCAATTAAACTTCAGCCTGTCCCGTAAAAAAAAAAAACCCTAGACAGCTTAGTGGGTGGAAAAATAAAATTTTTATCGATTTTAGTATGTGGCAATGCAAAATTTGTTAATTCAAATTTTTTACTCTGAAAAATTAGTAAAACATGAGAAAACTATCAAAATGTGGTATTGCTATAATGGTATCGACTCAGAGCATAAAGTTATCATATAATATATACCACATGGGGAACTTCATAAAAGTTTAAAAACACTAACAGATGTGCCCCTCACCTCTCAAAAAATGGTATAAAGAGTGATAAAAAAGGCATACATTCCCAAAATGGTACCAATAAAAACTGCAACCCGTTCTGCAAAACCAAGCCCTTAGACAGCTACGTTGGTGAAAAAATAAAAATGGTATGGATGTTAGTATGCGGTGATGCAAAATAAAACGTATTTTAAATTTACGCTGAAAATAAGTAAAACATGAAAAAAAAAACGATATAAATATGATAGTGCCATAACTATATCGACCAAAAACCAAGTTATTATATAATATATAAAGCATGAAGAACCCCATAAAAATAAAAATTAAAAACACTGACAGAGTTGCAATTTTTGCCCACCTTACCTCCCAAAAAACGTTAGAAAGAGTGATCAAAAAAGTCATATGCACCCCAAAAGGGTACAAATAAAACTACAGCTCGTCCCACAAAAAAAGCCCTTACACAGCTCAGTCAACAAAAAAATAAAAAAGTTTTGTCCCCTAAAAACAATTCAGGCAAATTCCATGTTAGGCCTCTTTCACACTTGCGTTCTGAGGATCCGGCGGGCACTTCCGTCCTGCCGGATCCATCAGAACGAGTCGCCTGAAAGCATTAGAAGACTGATCAGGATCCTGATCAGTCTTCTAATGCTTTCAGGTTACTATGGCAGCCAGGAGGCTATTAAAGTCCTGGTTGCCATAGTAGGAGCGGGGAGCGGGGAAGCGGTATACTTACAGTCCGTGCGGCTCCTGGGGCGCTCCTGAATGACGTCAGAGCGCCCCATGCCCATGGATCACGTGATCCATGCGATCACATGATCCATGCATGTGGGGTGCCCTGACGTCACTCTGGAGCGCCCGGGAGCCGCATGGATGGTAAGTATACTGCTCCCCGCTCCCACTACATTTTACCATGGCAACCAGGACTTTAGCGTCCTGGCTGCCATGGTAACAGTGAGAAAAGCTAAACGTCGGATCCGGCGATGCGCCGAAACGACGTTTAGCTTAAGGCCGGATCCGGATTAATGCCCTTCGATGGGCATTAATTCCGGATCCGGCGTTACGGCATGACTTCCGGATTTTTGGACGGAGATAAATCCGCAGCATGCTGCGCTTTTGTCAACGTCCAAAAAACGTTCACATACTGAACGGAAGACATCCTGATGCATCCTAAACGGATTGCTCTCCATTCAGGATGCATTAGGATAATCCTGATCAGTATCTTTCCATCCTAGAGCCCCGAGGACGGAACTTAGGACGGAAAGCAAAAACGCTAGTGTGAAAGGGGCCTTAGAAAATCCATATGTTGCTCCTTCCCTTCAGAATGCTGCCATGTCCTCAAACAGCAGTTTAAGATCGGAAATGGGGTGATTCCGTATTCAGGAAAAATGCATAACAAGTTGTGGGGTGCATTTTCTCCTGTTACCCCTTGAGAAAATGAAAAATTTGGAGCTAAAGCAATATTTTATTAGATAAAAAAAATATTTTTTCATTAGTGTGCAAGCACGGCCACCAATGCTGGATTGCAGGGTGGTCGTAACCCCTGTATGCGAACAGTGTATAATGCAATGGAAAAAATTAATACAGCCAGTAAAGGAAGCAATATGGACAATCACAATACATTAGTAATTGCCTTGTATTAACGTTGTCTACATGATGAATGCCATTTGCTGAAGTGAGACAACCCCTTTAAGCACTGCAAACTGCTTTCATCTGGCTCATAGATGCTTGGCAAACAGTCAACACTTCTCAGGTGGAATATAAAGCTAGGCATAAACTTATAGATTGCTTTACTTGCCCCACCTTTTTGAGGAAAAAATTACAGCAGAGATCCCCCCCCCCCCCCCAAAAAAAATGTTGTAATGATAAGAATAGAGCACCATGTAGTGCTATTCTTGCCATCAAACAACAATGTGGTCTGTTGGTCACTGTCTAGATCTGCCATAATGTCATGAAATGGAAGACATGATGCTAGTTAGAGATGACAGAATCGAAGATGACGAAGTGGAATTCGTTTAGAATTTCAGGAAAAATTTGATTCACAACGAAGGCCAATTTCCTCGCGCGTTCCTAGCGAAACATATTTTTCCTAACATGGCAGCTACAATGGAGGCTAAAATTGTGGCTACATGTGTGAGGACATGGGGCAAGGAACTTTGGGAAGGCGGGATGACCCATAATGCCATGCAAGCAGCCAATCAGCAGCCAGCCAGCCCGGTGATGTCACAGCCCTATAAATACGGTGGCTATCTTAGATTCTGCCATTCACAATCGTACTTTGTTCAGGGACAGACGTGCATGCAAACGCTAGGGAGAGTGAAAGAAAAAAGGAAAGAAGCGATTTACTAGTGCAGGGAAAGGATAGTAAGAGGAATTATTTCACAGGCAGGGAGAGACGTGTGCAGATGCTAGGGACAGTCATAGAAAAATCCTCATTGTGATAAAAAGCGATTTACAAGTAAAGGGAAAGGATAGTGAAATGAATCATTTCACAGGCAGGGAGAGATGTGTGCAGATGCTAGGGAGAGTCATAGGAAAATCCTCATTGTGAAAAAAAGCCATTTACAAGTGCAGGGAAACATTACTTGGGGATCCTAATAGTCTCATAATACAGCTCTGTCATTCCAGCAATTAGTTATTGGGGTGCAAGTGCAATGTTGAAAAGCCTTTAGTGGCTTTCATCTGTGGAAAAAGAAAAATATATACACGGGTCACTTTTGTTGTTATTTAATCTAAAATCATTAGCAGTAATTTCTGGTGAAAGAGTGTAGGGCAGTATTTTAGTAATACACGAAAAATATTAACGCGCTGCACGTTTGCAGCCATTTCTGGTGAAAGAGTGTAGGGCAGTATTTCAGTACTACAAGAAAAATATATATGCACTTCACTGTTTTCTTGTTAAAGCGTATAGTGGCCTTTTTCCATCCAATAAGAAATATATATTCTCAGGTCACTTGTGCAGTTATTTCTGGTGAAAGGGAATAGGGGTCTATTACAGGAAAAAAAAAAGAAAAATATATATACGCACTTCAGTGTTGCAGTGATTTCTGCTGAAACCGCATAGGGGCGTATTTCATTCAAAAAAGAAAAATATATATGCACTTCACTCTTTAATTGTTTTCTGGTTAAGGCCTCATGCACACGACCGTTGTTTGATTCCGTGTCCGTTGCGCCGTTTTTTGTGATTTTCTGCTGACCCATTGGTTTTCAATGGGTCCGCAGAAAACTCGGCAAATGCACCGTTTGTCCTCCCAGTCCGTGGTCCGTGATTCCAGTCCGTCAAAAAATATAACCTGTCCTATTCTTGTCTGCATTCAAGTCAATGGGACCTTGAAAAAATGCTGATGGCCATCCGTGTGTCATCCGTGTTCCGCGTCCGCATTTTTTTGCTAATCCCTTGGCAGGCATTTGGCAAATTGTCAGCCTGTCTTTTGGTAATATCTTTTGGGTCATGTCTGCTAAAAAAAACTAAGTGCATGAGGCCTAAAGCGTATAGTGGCCTTTTTCCGTCCAGCAAGAAATATATATTCTCGGGTCACTTGTGCAGTTATTTCTGGTTAAAGGGTATAGGGGCCTATAACAGTAAAAAAAGAAAAATATATATACCCACTGCAGTGTTGCAGTGATTTCTGTTAAAACTGTATAGAAAAAATATATATGCACTTTACTCTTTAATGGTTTTCTGGTTAAAGCATATAATGGCCTTTTTCCGTCTAACAAGAAATATATATTCTCGGGTCACTCGCGCAGTTATTTCTGGCGAAAGGGTATCGGGCCTATTACAGTAGAAAAATAAAAATATTTAGGCGTATAGTTGGCTATTTCAGTCCAACAAGAAATATATATTCTGAGGTCACTTCTGCACTTAATTCTAGTGAAAGCATATAAAGGCGTATTTCAGTAAAAAAAGAAAATATACGCACTGCACTGTTGCTGTTATTTCTGGTAAAAGCGTATAGGGGCCTATTTCAGTCCAACAAGAAATATATATTCTCAGGTCACGTCTGCAGTTATTTCTGGTGAAAGCGTATAGGGGGGTATTTCAGTACTACAAGAAAAAGATATTCTCAGTTCACTGTTGCAGTTATGTCTGGTGAAGCCTTTACTGACGTATTGCAGTAGAAAAAAATATATACATTTGCCAATCGCTGGTATACTTATATTTAGAAAAACCTTTATTGACATATATCAGTAGAAAAAGAAATATACAATAGCCATTCGCTGATTCATTTATATCTTGAAAAACCTTTAGTAACGTATATCAGTAGAAAAATAAAAATATATTCAATGTTCACTGTTGCAGTTATATGCGGTAAAGCCTTTAGTGGCATATTTCTGTACAAAAATCAAGATATATTCAGTGTTCAGCGCTGCAGTTATATGTGGGAAAGTCCTTTATGCGATATGGACTGAATCACGTTGTGTTGAAATTTTGTAGTTACGTTTCACACACTGCGCGATTACGTGACGACGTCCATAAGAGCGCACAAATACAGGTGAATACACTATTCACTAACCCAGCACAAAAATGCTAACTAATTAACACCAGCCCGCATCTATCTGCGGTATTGCTTACTGCACACTACGGGGACTTTTCTGTAGCACAGAAACCGCATGAGGACTGCATCTCGCTCTTCCAGCACGGACTTATTTCATCCGATACGTCCCGTTCACTTCAGATCACTCCTCAGGCGTCGTTGTTTTTTTTAAACTGACAGTCTATAACTCTGTGTTGAAAAGCCTTTAGTGGCGTATAAACGTGGAAAAAGCAAAATATATTTGGCGTTCACTAGTCCAATTATATGTGGTAAAGCCTTTAGTGGCGTATATCAGTAGAAAAAAAAAGATATTCGGCGTTCAACGCTGCAGTTATATGTGGTAAAATATTTTTTGAATTATTTTGGTGGAGAAAAACTCACCATTCAGTGCCCAGCGCCACCTTCCCTGTCTTCAGCACCGCCTTCCACAGCTCAGCGCTGCCTCTGTTGAGCGAAGTGCGCATGCGCCGGCATGATGTGCACTTCACTAAACCCGGATATGCCCTGCAGGCGCGGGATCTGGCAGAGGAACGGGGAGGATTGCGGAGGCGGCACTGAGCTGTGTAAGGCGGCGCTGAAGACAGGGAAGGCGGTGCTGGGCACCGGACGGCGAGGGGTGCGGCCCGGCACCCTGTATTAACGGACGTCCCATGGGCACCTTAAGTAAGTGATTGACAGGTTATAAAAAGCAGATTTTTGTGAAAATAGAGCCACAGTAAGGTATAATAAGGCCATCTTAGGATTCTACTTATTAGTCTGGACATGAAGATATGTTTAGATTATAGGGGTAAAATCTGTTGACAGAATCCCTTTAAGCGCTGCACTTATATGCGGTAAAATCTTGTTTGAAATATTACGGTGGAAAAAAATCTTGTATTCATCATTAAGCGCTGCACTTATATGCAATAAAGTCTTTTTTGAATTATTTTGGTGGAGAAAAAACTTGTATTCAGCATTAAGCGCTGCACTTATATGCGGTAAACTATTTTTTTACTTATTTCGGTAGAGAAAAAACTTGTATTCGGCATTAAGCGCTGCACTTATATGCGGTAAAATCTTTTTTGAATCATTTTGTTGGACAAAAAATATAAAGCAGAATACTAAAATGTATTCTGCGTTAAGCGCTGCACTTATAAACTTATATGCGGCAAAATCTTTTTTGAATTATTTCGGTGGAAATGCACATTTCCGCCTCCTCCATTAACTTCCTTATCTCTTCATTATCATCAGATACACTAACTTTACCCCCCCCCCCCTTCCCCTAGCTATATATATATATAAGTGGTGCCAGCATCACATAGGAGAAAATAAAGGTAAATGACACTGCCAGCCTGTTAAAGGGAATTGCAGCATGATACCACAATTCATTTAATAGGACATTTAGCAAGAGTTTAAAGTGCCCACATATAGCACATAGTGGGACACTGCATCAAGATGAATCAGGCGTGGATCAGCCAGGATTTCCATACACCAATGCCTGATACAGAACACAAACTTACTGCTGACACCCCCTCCACTCTGTCAGTGAGGCTCTAGTTGTATGAGCGTTTAATAAAACAGGTTCTGTAGACAGTTGACGAGGGTGTAAAAGGAGTGCGCTTCTTCTTGACGGTAACATCTACCTATAAGGTTGAGTTAATTCTTGAGTTATTTGGTCAGTTTTGGCCCTGTGACTGCCCAAATAAGGGAAGTATGCAGTGATTCCAAGAGCGACGCCTGTCATCTGCATGTCATAAGGACTCACAGTATTATTTCACTACCAAAGCAGACTCCCTATGCATGTTACTGCAAGGCACAGTTTTCTAAACCACTATAAAGACTCTCAGCAGCCAGTAAATAGCCGTTTTTTTAACGTAATTCGCCGCGAATATATTAGGATTTGATAGAATTTTTCACGAAAAATTCCGTGAACTGGCGAATCGAATTTTTGAAAAATTCGCTCATCTCTACTGCTAGTGTTAATAGAAACTTGTGCTTTATTAGCCTATATGACATACAGCACAAATTCTTTATTATTCTGAACAACCTTATCTGAAGTATATTTCATTTAAAATAGTTATATATGTGTAATAAACACATAACACTGAAAATATTAATTTAAAAATTTGCATTAGACCAGATGATTTTGCAGTTGCATTCATATGTTCCTTGGAGAATGTTGTGCTTTAGCTAATCTATGTTAAGATTTAAATTAATCTAACAGTTATTTGAGCTCTGTGTTCAGTCTCTTATTGTTAGAGCAATTCCAAGACTTTTCTGTGATGACATGGACATGGTTTTGGATATATACGAGGAAATATTCTTATGAATCTCAAAGCCCTTAATACCAGATAAAGAAAATGTATATACCATATATATGTATTTTCTCTTTATTTCACTTCAGATTTTGTTACTATTCAGAAATATTGAGTTATTCCAAGAAGACTATGGTCTTCAAGCCAGCTCAGAGGAGGTCTGAAATATCTGTTTTGTCTACAGATGTAATGAATCACTGACAATTTAAGGTTAAGACGGTTAAAATAGAATCACTTCTCAAGTGACAATTAAAAATATATTTAATATGAACAAAATAACCACAATTTACAGCATAAAAAAATATATAAATATTATAGGACATATACAGAAAAGCAGACTAAATGACATGATTGTAAAACACCATATATACAATGAGTCATAGTGATCTATTAAATCCAGTACGTAGTTTGCAGATCACAAAAATCCAGTACACAGTTTGTAGATCACATAGTACTCATCTAAAGATTGAGACAGCTTCTAAAGAGAGGGGCAGGTCCCGAAAACACATCTAGCACCATATCCAGTCTTATTATTCCCATGTAAGTTGGTAATGAAAAGAGCAGCAACCAAATAACAACATTGTTGTATATTAACCCCTTAAGGACCGGAGTTTTTTTATTTTTTGAGTTTTCGATTTGCGCTCCCTGCTTCCCAGAGCCATATCTTTTTTATTTTTTGGTTCACATAGCCATATGAGGGCTTGTTTTTTGCGGGACAAGTTGTACTTTCCAACTACATTATTTAATATTGCATATGATGTGGTGGAAAGCGGGAAAAAAATTCCAATTGGAGTGAAATTGCAAAAAAAAAGCAATTCCACCACAGTTTTGCGGGTTTTTAAATTCCGACGTTCGATGTGTGATAAAACTGACTGGTTACTTTTACTCTACTGGTCAGTGCGAATCCGGTTATACCCTATATGTATTGGTTTTCTTGCGTTTTGATAGTGCAAAAAAAATTCAAAGGTGAAAAAATCAGTTTTACTTTTTTGTCACCATGTTTTGACCCCTATAACTTTTTTGTATTTTTATGTACAGAGCTGTATGGGGCGAATTTTTTGCATCATAATCTTATCTTTTTATTGATACCATTTTGGGGTGTGTAGGACTTTTTGATCACAGTTTATGTAATTTTTTGTGGAAAATGAAGCGACCAAAAATGGCGAATCAGCCATTTAGACGTTTTTTTTCCGTTTTGCTGTTTGACGTATGGGGAATATTTTTTTATATTTTTATAGCATGGGTGTTTTCGCACATTGCGACACCCATGATGTGTATTTTTTTTTTTTAGTTTTTTTAGTTTTATTTTAGCAAAAGGGGGTGATTTTAACTTTTATGTTTTTTTATTTATTTATTTATTTTTTTAAACTTTTTTTTTTTACACTTTTACATAGTTCCTATAGGGAACTATAACTTACAATCATTTGATTGTGATTATCATACATTCCAATGCAATAGCATTGGAATGTATGAAAAAAATTGCATATTTCCTATGAAGCCTATTACAGGCAAGTATCAATAGGAAATACTACAGAGCTGCCTGGGTTTCATTCATAGAAACCCAGGCTACTACAGGCGTGCTCCGACTCCTCCGATCGCCACATGGGGAGCTTGAGCGCAAACCGACAGTAAAACTTTTGGTTTGTGTGCACTCAGATGCCGTGGTGAGGATTGACCACGGCATCTGAGAGGTTAAATGTCCGCGATCGGCATTGCTGTGTCTCCTACAAGAACCATGCGGACACCCGCGGCTAAGGCGCCCGCATGAAGCAGGATTGGGCGCCATCTTTAGAGACAGGACACAGGATGTACTGGTACGTCCTGTGTCCTTAGGAGGTTAAGGAGATGAATTAAGCGCTGGAGAATGAAAGCTGCAAACTCCAACAAAGTCCTGAATACTTGGCTTGTGCAAATTGCCAGCATCAAGACGTCGAAGACAGAGCAGGAACAAAGTGGAGGGCTGCACACACTACAATGAAGCAGCAAGCAGCCAACCCCCACGGTTCCTGGCTAGACAATGTCCAGGGATACAGCAGTGACATATTAGCAGGAGCACAGTGAGTAACAGTAACGCAACCAGCGTTCATCCAACAAACAGTTACCATCTGCAACAAGTGAGTCCAAGACTTTCAACAGCATTTTAATGCTCAAACTTTATGTAATTTAGAATGGCAGTCATTGCTGGAGAGCTGGACATTTCCTGAAACAAAATAAAACAAATCAAAGGTGTACATATGATGCCAACAAAAGTGTAAATATATATATATATATATATATATATAATATAAAAGAAAAAGTTGGACTGCACACCTGTATAGTGAAAACAATAAAAAACTATTCACCCATATGGTGGCAAAATTGCGACGTTTCGGCTCACATGAGCCTTCCTCAAGCATGGATAAAGTGAAAATGAGAGCATATAAAGGTATATCCAAAATGAACAGCGAATCACAGTGTAGTACCAATAATAATTTGATTCAATACATCTGATTTTTGTGTCAAAAAAATATAAACAAAGTGCATGTGCATAAAGTGACATGTGCAATCAGGATCAAAAAATACATGATCTATATCCCAGTGAATACATTGAACAAATACATTATATAGAATATATCAACTATATATAAGTATAATATAAAACTTCAGTGATCTAGTGCATAAATGTCCCAGATGAGGATCTTTTAGATCGTACCTTCATAAGTCATGGCGCCCACAGAGACCAATGCGCTCCATTGAGCGTCTCAAAAAACTAAATGCGCATGTCCAGGAAGAAGTCAGAGGTGGAAAAGCGCATCGACTGAGCGCATGCGCTCTTCTCAATATTGCTAAGTCCACCATATTGCTTGATGGCAAAATGCCCAATTATCATATAAGTGATTATTAAAGTGCAGAGTGCATCCAGGATGGTGTATAGGCCGCCGTAGGTGAATCCTACATTCTCCAGCATATAGGATGCGGTCCAAATCCGCCGAAATGGACAAACACCCAAGCGGTTGTCTGTAGCAAGCGGGATCACGTCAATGTCCCCGCTGACACTAACAACCACAGCGCCGATTTCCACGCAGCCAAGGAGGGATCCTCCTCCAATTTGAGGATAACACTGTAAGCACATTGGATATCTGGAGTAGCGCACAAATAGATGCTAAAGATAGATGGCACTGCCGAGCGTCATCACAATCAGAAAGGCAAGGTCCACTGCACCCCATCTGGTAGTGTAAAATTCTAAAAGACAAGAGAGAAATTGCAAATTAGTTACAAGCATAATTATCTGATTACTATGGATTATATTCTCACTAATCCATGGCACTATTCTACACCATTATAGTAGTCAGACCGCAAGAACAAGAAGAATCAAGATTAGCCCCAAATCAAAAGTACTTAACCTAAATTCTTTATTGAGGCCATTGGGATGTAAGCTATAAAGAGTATAGATCCATTGAAGTTCTTTTTTCTTTAACAGTGCCATGCGATCACCACCTCTTCTAGGGATCGCAATATGGTCTATGATCCAGCATCTCAAATCTCGTTCTGTATGCTGAAGGGACCTAAAATGTCTGGAGACAGGTAAATCTGTACGGTTTTTCCTTATGGAGTTTCTGTGATTATTCAATCTTAATTTTAATTCTGTTGAAGTTTCACCAATATATAACAAATTACAAGGACATGATAGCACATAAATAACATATGATGAAGCACATGTAAGGTGATATTTAATGGGATATTCCTTCCTTGTGTATGGATGTATAAAGGAATTAGATTTGCAGATATGACGAAAATTTGCACAATTCAGGCAAGGGAAACAACCCAGACCTGGTTGTGTAAATGTTCGCTGTATCATGCTTTTTTTAGGACCTATATCAGCTGTGACTAATTGGTCCTTGATGTTTCTGTTTTTACGATAGGACAGCAGTGGTGGAGGTTTGAACTCAGGAACATCCTTAATGCATTTACTTATATAAAGTCGATATATTCTATATGATGTATTTGTTCAATGTATTCACTGGGATATAGATCATGTATTTTTTTATCCTGATTGCACATGTCACTTTATGCACATGCACTTTGATTATATTTTTTTGACACAAAAATCAGATGTATTGAATCAAATGATTATTGGTACTACACTGTGATTCGCTGTTCATTTTGGATATCCCTTTATATGCTCTCATTTTCACTTTATCCATGCTTGAGGAAGGCTCATGTGAGCCGAAACGTCGCAATTTTGCCACCATATGGGTGAATATAGTTTTTTATTGTTTTCACTATACAGGTGTGCAGTCCAACTTTTTCTTTTTTATAACTTTGGGCATTGCCTAAACCCTTTGCTGGACATTGCACCCACTTTTTTGGATGGTGCTTCCATAGATTTTTCTACATTAGATATATATATATATATATATATATAGTCTGATAGGTGCAGGTCCAGCATCTATGCCAAGAACAGAGCGGGGAGAGTGGTGGCCTGAGTAAAACCCAGGGTCCTGCCACCGCCAGGCGCTCTCCAATACAAGTGAATGGGAGCGCTCCACCTTTGCGTGGCCACTACTCCCATTCATTACTATGGGTCCAACGGAAATAGCCGAGCCAGCGCTCGGCTATTTTTGGAGGCCCCATAGAAATGAATGGAGGGTGGCTCTGCATGCGCAGTGTGCCCCCCACCACCTTTCTCCTCTCTGTTCTCGGCATAGGTGCGGGTCCCTAGCGATATGTCCCCATTGTCTGTGATGGGAAAACCACTTTAAGTGGACATATATATGCATACTGTCAAAAAGGTACACAGCTGGAAACACCCATTCAATATATAACGTGCACATCGGAGGCTAATATTATTGAACTGTATACATTACCAATTAAAACCGTATTTGCTCCACGTTTACATTTAGCTTAGATGGCAAATACATAGCTGTCTCAGTCTTTAGATTAATTGTTAGCTATTTCACCCAGTATCTATTGCTACTATGTAATCTACAGACTGTGTAGTGGATTTTTGTGATCTGCAAACTACGTTCTGATTTGGTAGCTCATTAAGACTCATTGTAATTGGATGTTTTACACTCATGTTATTTATAGTCTTCTTTTCTGTATATCTCTTATAATATTTTATCGTGTTTTTATTTATGCTGTAAATTGTGGTTATTTTGTTTATATTAAATATATTTTTAATTGTCACTTCACTCCTTGAGAGGTGATCACATTTTAACCATTTATTATATGATTATAACCATCAATGTTCTAGCTCTCTGAGCACTGAGAGCACAAGTTGGCGTAATAGGTTATCCATTGTTCAAGAGGTGAGCCACTATAAACGTTTCATTTTGAAGGTTAAGATGGATAGAAATGTCAGATTGTGCAAAATTTGGCATGCAGTTATGTCTCAAGCAGATATGTAAATGATTACAGGTCTGATAAGAGGGTGTAAATGTGTTTCGTTCTACTGCACAATTGAACAGGACAAAATATTTGACAGTGGCTTAATACTGATGCTAGGTATTGTAACAGCTAACAGAAGACATTTGGTATGATAAATTTGGTTCACCTTCATAGTCGAACAGGGTGAAATATTACACTATCCTGGAATATGGATGCAATGTAACCAGGGGTCGAGTCGAGGGGGAACGCGTGGGAACGGCGTTCCTGCACTTTTTTCATGGCAGGAACGCCGTTCCCTTTCTTTCAGGGCGAAAGGACCAGGAAGCGCTTTCCCCCCTCTGTACTTCATCACATGCGGCAGTGAATACTTCAGGCCGGGCGGAAGAGAGCAGCGTGACTTGCTGATGTCACGTGCCTGCCCGGCCTGCTTTATGAATGAAGCAGGCGGTGCAGGCACGTGACGTCAGTCACACTGCGCTCGCTCTCCCGCCCGGCCTGAAGTATTCACTGCCGCATGTGATGAGGTACAGACTACAGAGGGGCAAGAATTATAGTAAGAATAACTGTGGGGATGGGGGGCTGTGGATGGCACTTATGGGATGAGGGGATGTGGATGACACTGTTATGGGATGGGGGATGTGGATGGCACTGTTATGGGAAGGGGGATGTGGATGACACTTATGGGATGGGGGGATGTGGATGGCACTGTTATGGGATGGGGGGGATGTGGATGGCACTGTTATGGGATGGGGGGATGTGGATGGCACTGTTATGGGAAGGGGGATGTGGATGGCACTTATGGGATGAGGGGAT
This sequence comes from Bufotes viridis, assembly GCA_033119425.1. NCBI lineage: Eukaryota > Metazoa > Chordata > Amphibia > Anura > Bufonidae > Bufotes > Bufotes viridis. The sequence goes on from CM065592.1 coordinate 164,172,838, forward strand.
GTGGATGGCACTGTTATGGGATGGGGGATGTGGATGGCACTGTTATGGGATGGGGGATGTGGATGGCACTGTTATAGGATGGGGGATCTGTGGATGCGATCCACAGCCCCCATCCCATAAGTGCCATCCACAGCCCCCATCCCATAACAGTGTCATCCACATCCCCTCATCCCATAAGTGCCATCAACATCCCCCTTCCCATAACAGTGCCATCCACATCCCCTCATCCCATAAGTGCCATCCACATCCCCCTTCCCATAACAGTGCCATCCACATCCCCCATCCCATAACAGTGCCATCCACATCCCCCATCCCATAACAGTGCCATCCACATCCCCCATCCCATAAGTGCCATCCACAGCCCCCCATCCCATAACAGTGTCATCCACAGATCCCCATAACAGTGCGTCATCCACAGATCCTCCCATAACAGTGTCCTCCACAGATCCCCCATAACAGTCGTCATCCACAGATCCCCCATAACAGTGCATCATCCACAGATCCCCCATAACAGTGCGTCATCCACAGATCCCCCATAACAGTGCGTCATCCACAGATCCCCCATAACAGTGCGTCATCCACAGATCCCCCATAACAGTGCGTCATCCACAGATCCCCCATAACAGTGCGTCATCCACAGATACCCCCATAACAGTGACATCCATTTCCACCTCGGCTTATACTCGAGTCACTACTTTCCCAGTTTTTGGGGTAAAATTAGGGGGTCAGCTTATACTCGGGTCGGCTTATACTCGAGTATATACGGGTTTTTTTTTTTCATATTTTATGGGCTGAATGGAGAGGCACTGACTGGGGCTGGTGGATGGGGCACTGGGGGCTGGTGGATGGGGCACTGGGGGCTGGTGGATGGGGCACTGGGGGCTGGTGGATGGGGCACTGGGCGCTAGTGAATGGGGCCCTGGGGGCTGGTAAGAGGCTCTGGGGGCTGATGAGATCTGCTGGGGGCTGATAAGAGGCACTAGGGGCAGATTAGAGACACTAGGGGCAGATTAGAGGCACTGGGGGCTGATTAGGGGCAGATTAGAGGCACTGGGGGCTGATTAGAGGCACTGGGGCTGATGAGATCTGCTGGGGGATGATATAGAGGCACTGGGGGCTGATGAGAGGTACTGGGGCTGATAAGAGGCGCTGGGGGGCTGATGAGAGGTACTGGGGGGCTGATGGAGAGGCATGGGGCTATTATGCTATGAGGCTACTGGGGGCTGCTATGAGGCATGGGGCTATTATCTGAGGTCTGATTGGGGGTCATTCATATTGGGGTCTGATCTGAGGTCTTATTGGGGTCTTATTAACATTGGGGATCGTATTGGGGCTGTTAGCTGAGGTCTGATTAACATTGGGGGTCTGATTGGTGGTCTGACCTGAGGTGTAATGAAAAATATTTTTTTCTTATTGTCCCCCTCTAAAACCTAGGTGCGTCTTATGGGCCGGTGTGTCTAATAGGGCAAAAAATACAGTAGTTGCTCCGACCTCCCCTGCCCTTTGCGAACGCCGCGCGCTGTGACATCATGCGGAGGCACTTGGGTGAGTTCCCACACTTTTTTCCCAGGACTTGACCCCTGAATGTAACTGTTTTGCTAACATAACAGATTAAGGCCTCTTGCACAATAAAGTTTTTTTTTCTGTTTCCATTCCGTTTTGGCAGTTTCCGATTGCGGTCCATATGCAGAACAATTCATTTCAATGGTTCCGCAAAAAAAAAAAAGAATGTACTCTGTATGCATTCCGTTTTAGTATTTCCGTATATTCCATTGAAAGATTGAACTTGTCCTATTATTGCCCCCAAATAACGATCCGTGGCTCCATTCAAGTCAATGGGTCTGCAAAAAATACGAAATGCATACGGAACACATCCGCATGTCTTCCGTTTTTTTGCGGATCCATGCCACCTTTGCCTATGTGTTTACTGTTAAAACACATTACTGTACATTACATTAATGATTTAAAATGTTATGTTTCTGTTTGTGATCTGCAAACAATACGGAAACCATACAGAGATTTTTTGCAAAACTACGGAAACAGAACGAAAACGGAAACACAACGGAAACAAAATAAGGAACAACGGATCCGTTAAAAACGGACCACAAAATACTGAAAAAGCCACATGGTTGTGTGCAAGAGGCCTAACTCTGAATGTGGGTGCAGTAGAGCGTGTTGCACATGGCGATATATTATACCTGCTGTATATACTGAGGCACACTGGAGTAGATTTATCAACACTGGTGTAAAGAAAAACTGGCTTAGTTGCGCATTGCAACCAATCAGATTCCACCTTTCTTTTTCCAAAGGAGCTCTGCAAAATGAAAATTGGAATCTGATTGGTTGCTATGGGCAACTAAGCTGTTTTTCCTTAACACCAATTTATTTAAATCTCCCCCACTTACTGTATGAGAAAAATTATGGATTAACTCTTAATGTGGGTGCAATCTCAAAACAGTCTCCCTGCATTGTCTCTGCATTCACTCTCTCCAATATTCTTTTTTAAACCAGTTTTCAGCAACAATGCCCTAGCACATGAGCGCTTGCAACATCTCTCTCTATGCTCAGCTTACAGGGAAATAGTGGAGACCATGTGGGATGAGCTATCATTTTAGGAAAAACTGATTCATTACCACGAAGCATGAGGAAATTCAGATTTGTGTCAAATCAAATTTTACTAAACTTTGAATCTAATTCCACTTTGGATGCTTTAATTCACTCAACACTAGTGTTGACGCAGTGCCGTTGTGCCAACGTTAGCACCTTCTGCCCACATATCCTTCATACCACAACACTAACGTCCCCCAGCGACTTGCTGAAAAATTTCCTCACTGCCAAGTATGGCATTTTCCCTCCACCAATGCGTGATGCCTGCCTGCTGCTACTTTTATGAAACTGTGCACTACTAGTGGGTTCCTCACAGGTAGTCTCCTGAGTAGCAGACGGTGTACCCCTCCCATGTTTGGCTGCAGATCTCCCACTGCTTCCACCCTGCTGTTTCACTGGCACGCTTCCACCCTGCTATCTCACAGGCATACTGCCACCCTACAGTCTCACGGGTATGCTTCGATCCTCGCCCCCTAATGATGACAATGTCCCGTGTTCACACGGCTCCCATGTGCAATCAACTACATCTGCATTGGTTTGTTCCTCACTAATGTCACCCTCACCTGTCTCTTATGCATATCCCTGACCTCTCACAACTTGTGCTCCCACCCCAACTGTTATAATCGGTAGTGGCACTCCTAGAGGAGTCCGCAGAGGACCTCTCCTCCAAGACTGTGCTGGCCTGTAACTGCTGAGTGTTCTTAAAAAGCTCATCCTCGCTGCAAAGCAGAGCAGAGTAGATGGCATATATTACTTGGCTAGCAGAAGGAGCATCAAAAAAAGAGGCAGATTCAGGATAGATGAGGGCACAGAGGCAGTACCTGGACCATGCCAACTAAGCGTGGTATCAGAGGAACCTACCAATTCCTGGCTGTGTGTATCTGTTTTCACCTGAGATTATGTTGAAGAGTGAGTCAACCATTCCAGCAGGTTTCTTGGTCAAAACACGACCTCCGAATGACAGTGGCAGCTCTGGCCTATAGCTGTGGCTACTGCTACCACCACCCTTTCTTTTGCTGCTACTTGTGCTGGCACCTGCAACATCTGACACTGCCCGTTCCTTTGGAGATTCCAGGCAACTGTCTGTTGGCCAGACTGTACAGTAACTGTATCAGTAACAGATTAACTGCAAATGTGTCAGCAGTTCAACAAGATGCAGACGGCGAAATATTAGACCACCCTTTTACATAGCTCCCAACAGTCTCTGATCCAGCGGGACAGTCCTGGATTTCAGTGGCTGTCCCGCTGTTCCGGTATGGGGGAGGTATGTCCCGCTTTCTGTCAGCTGTTACTGCTTCCATAGGAAGCATATTCAGTTGCCTCTAATGATGAAGCAGAGAGCCGGCTGTCAGCTTTCTGCTTCATCATTCCTACCCCTACTGGCGCTCCACACTGCAGGTCTGGGTAGGGGGTCTTTGAAGGGGCGGCGCACGCCAGTAACTCTGTGTATCCTGCTGCTGCTGGTGGTGGCCAACCCTCCTGGGCTCTAGTGCTCCATGTTCCCGCAGATTTCCAGTTATGCTGCCTCATGCTGCACGCTGGGTGGATGTGTGTACTTGGCTCTCCGGCAGCAGAGATGCGTCTTGTGGTCAGGGCTCCGCAAATGACATAGGACTTCTCTCCTGGAGTCCTGGCCAGTGAAGTTACTGAACATGGGCTGGCTGCAGCAGAAGGGTGCCGGTACAATGGGGCAGAGTATGGCGCCCCCCCCTAGAAGTATGTACCATGCTTTAGTGACCCTCTGAAATATTCTGGGGTGTAAGAAATGTATAGAAAGCATCACTGTAAATTATAGTCCCTGATTAAACAATACAACTGTTAAAGGATCTGAGTAATCCCCCCACACTGCACCCCTATAATCCCCCCGCACTGCACCCCCATAACCCGCCCACTTCACCCCCATAATGCACTGCACCCCCATAATCCCCCCGCACTGCACTCCCATAATGCACTGCACTACACCCCCATAATCCTGCTTGTCAGGGGGCACTTTACTGGTTATATAACTGTGGGGGGCACATATCTGGTATAACTACTGTGAGGGGACATAAAGGGGCAATAATTACTATGTGGGGGCATTGAGGGGACTGTTTGGGATTAGGTATTTAGTTTTGTTTTGGTCAGTGTTAGAGACGTGGCCTAGTGCGGAAAAAAAACTTGCCGCGGTGTGCTCTATACGCCGCACACAATTTGTCCCTCTTCCTTCTTTTTTTTTAAGTTGGGAGGTATGCTTTTATACTGAGGCACAGTAATTCTATATCTTAAATAAGAGATTGACTGCAAATGTGTCAGCAATTCCACAGGATGCAGACGGCAATATATTACACCGCCCTTTAATATTGAAGCACAGTAATTCTATATTTCAACGAGAAGCTTAACGGGGATTGTGTCAGCAGTTAAACAAGATGCAGACGGTGATATATTAGACCCCTTTTTAATGCTTAGGCACAGTAATTCTAGATCTAAATAAGAGATTAACTTCAAATGTTTTAGCAGTTCAACAAGATGCAGAAGGCAATGTATTAGACTGCCTATTAATTCTGAGGCACAGTAATTTTATATATAAATTAGAGATTAACTGTGACTATGTCAGCAGTTCAACAAGATTCAGATGGCAATATATTAGACAGCCTTTGATACTGTGGCACATAAATTTTATATCTAAAATAAGCAATGTGTCAGCAGTTCAACAGGATGCAGACGGTGATATATTAGACCCCCTTTACTTCTGAGTCGCAGTAATTGTATATAAAATAAGAAATTAACAGGGATTGTGTCAGCAGTTCAACAAGATGCAGACAGCAATATATCAGACCACCCTTTAATACTGAGGCACAGTAATTCTATATGTCAACTAACAAATTAACTTGGATTGTGTCAGCAGTGTAACAAGATGCAGCCGGCGATATTCTAGACCGCCCATTAATACTGAGGCACAGTAATTCTATATATCAACTAAAAGATTAATGGGGATTGTGTCAGCAGTTAAACAAAATGCAGACGCTGATATACCAGTCTGCCCTTTAATACTGTGTGCACAGTAATTCTATATATAAAAAAATAGATTAACTTGGAATGTGTCAGTAGTTCAACAAATGCCGACAGTGATATATTAGACTGCCTTTTTGGATACCAGAGGTTTTTTAATTTTTGCATTTTCATATTTCTTCCCTATCTTCCTTAAGCCATGACTTTTTATTTTTCTGTTCACATAGCTGTATGAGGGCTTATTTTTTGTAGGACAAGTTGTACTTTCTAATGCTGCCAATTAATATGGCATACAATGTAGTGGCATTGGGGGAAAAAAAAACACTATCCCTCCACAGTTCCGGGTTTTGTTCCCATGGCGTTTTGTTTGTGGCAAAACCGACCTGTGCCCGTTCATTCTCTAGGTCAGTACTATTACAATGATACCACATATATATAGGTTTTTATGTCTAAATAGTGTAAAAATAAATTTAAACTTTGAGAAAAAAATTTGTTTTACATCACCATATTCTGACCCCATAACTTTTTTATAGTTATATCTACAGAGCTGTGTGGAGGCTCATTTTTTGCGGGACAATCTTTAGTTTTTATTGGTACCATTTTGGAGTGTGTGTGACTTTTTGATTACCTTTTATTTTGCTCTTTTGGGTAAGAGAAGCGATGAAAAAATGGAAAAATTGGCCATTTTGACCCTTTTTTCTGTTACGCCATTCACAATATTGAAGAAATATTTTTTGATTTGAATAGTACAGGCATTTTTGGTCATGGTGATACATATGATGGTTCTATTTTTGGTTACTTATTTTTTTATTCTACGGAAAGGGGGTGATTTAAACTGTTGTATTTGTTTAATTTTTTATATGTATTTTTAACTGGACAAAATAAGAATTGCAGCTTTAATGCCCAGGGTCTCTTCAGCGAGACCCAGCATATTAAAATCAATTAACGGCATCCTCATTGCCCGCAGAGGATGCCGGTAAGAAGCCCGGAAGCCGTAATCGGTTGCCATGACGCCTGCTGCACATGCGAGCGGTCACAATGTTTGCCCATCGCTCCAGCGCCATACATGTACGGCGCTGTTAGCGAAAAGGTTACTACTACAGCACAGTAATTCTATATGCAAAATAAGAGATTAACTGCAAATGTGTCAGCAGTTCCACAGGATGCAGACATGCTCAACACCAATAGTAATATAGTTTGTAAGGCTGAATAAAAGACATATTTCAGCCTGTTATCCTACAAGGTTAGCATAAGTAAAAAGCTCTTCATTGTTAAAGTCAATAGCAGCAAACATCAAACCAAATTTAAAGTGGGCTATGTAGCTAGAAATGAGTAGATTAAGGTTAAGTTCTCAAAGAGTTAGTAAAAATCCTTATAGTGTATATGCTGCGGAAACAACCATCAATAGTTGTAAAGAATGGATTTTCAGAGGCAGAAATTTCAGCAACATATAGCATATGCAGCTGAGGATTCCTTATAATGACATTTATTTAGATTTTATTTAGGGTACGTTCACACCTCCATTAAATGGATCTGGCAGGCTGTTCCAGAAGAGAACCGTTGGACCCCATTGACTATAATGGGATCCAACGAGGATTGGGACGCTTTCCGGCATACGTGCTGGTTTTCAGCCAGATAAAAACTGTTGCCTGTGAAAGCTAGCATTTCGCAGCCAGAATTTTATCGGAAAGCATCCAAATCCACACCAGAGCTTATTATAGTCAATGAAGTACAGAGGCAAATGGCAGCCTGGATCTGGTGAACTCCGGGAGGCTATTCTCTGCCAAAACTTACTAGATCTGTTTAAGGCTAGTTTCATACCAGTGCTAAAATCTTCCGTCAGGGTGTTCAGGCAAAGGAAAAGCTTGCCAAAATTCATCGTATCTGGTATAGCTGGATACTACCTTTTGCCATCGGAGTCCATTAACTGTAATGGGACCTGGAGGGGTTCTGGCCTGTTTTCGACATTAGTGCTGGAATTTGTTTGGATAAAAAAAACTCTACAAGCACCGTTTTTTGTCTGGCCGAATCGCAGCTCTAATTCCCCATTATAGTCAATGGGGCCTGTTGGTGCTCTGGCCCTTTCCGGCTATGCCACATAATAGTCAATGGGGCCTGGTGGTGCTCTGACCCTTTCTCGCTATGCCACATAATATGAACTCTGGCAGGATGTTTCTCTGGCCAAACAGCCTGCTGGAAGATTTTAGCGCTAGTGTGAAACTAGCATAACAGAGGTGTGAACCTACTCTTACAAAAAAAAAAGCAAAAAAAAAACAAAGGCCATTTCTGCCTTGGCAACTTTTTTTTGTTACAAAAAAAACTAAACATTTTGTTCCTGCAGTCATGCTCACTTTCATATGTATCCTTGTTCTGTTCTCCTTAGTGAGTGGGGCATAAGTTGACAGACAGCTAAACTACCTCCTAGCAACTCATTGAGACAGTAGTAACACCAACTTCAACTTTTATTGCAATGATAGGGTGAAACTAAGGAACAGAATGAAAGATGTACATACTATAGAGAGTGAGCATGTGGCAATATGCTTTAATATGCATTTACAGTACAAAACTATGCAACACGAGCATGTGCAGGTTACGTACAGTACAGCATACAAATATGCATGAATATACAATGCTAACTAATGGTCTAACCGTATCAATGATGTCACATTAAGTCATTAAGTCTGGATGTGGAGGCTAATATTGGATACTGTTTTGTCCTTCAGTTGATCTTGGGAAAAATGGCTGCTATGGTCATAGGTAATGAATTACAGTGGTTCGCTTGGGACATATAAGGAAATAAGTGTTGGGGCTAGTTAGAAAAATATTTGCACAGCCACTAGATGGAGCTAAAACAATATGAATACTAACACACATAATGAAAACTGCTGAAGGCATGACAATCCTAATGTTTGCTAATCTGCAAAAATTTTATTAGGCAGAAGCAGGGTACAGTGAAAAATCTGACTACACAGGTCTGTTTGTTATCTGTTAGTGATAGAAAGCATTTTTTTTTTAATTAGCAAATTTACTTTAAATCTTTTGGGAAGCCTTGGCAAAATAAAATAAATTGGTTAAGAAAGTAGATAAATTAGTTTATTTGAAGTCAGTTTTCTTTTAATTTGCATTGGTGTACTTTCCATCAAACTTATCAAAGGTGCACATTGTTAAGTTTGGCTCATCTTTAAAACTAACACTTATGTCTAGAAAAGCTAATCCTGTTTCTTGCACCTTTCCCTACTGCAGTGGCTTTAGGACATTTATTTTAAACTTTCCAAAAAGGTTCAAGTCCTAAATCTGGAGCGAAACTCATTAACATAGCTAGCCACTTTTCCATCGCCTTTATAAAACCTGAGTGAGTGGCGTAAAAATGCAAAAAGTTGCAAAACCTGCCCTCAAAAAGTCCTATTTTGCTACTTCTTGAAGGCATAATTCTGGAGAGCAGGGCATGATAAATTCCCCTCATAGTCTTGATCCATAACAAGATAATTTTTAGACTTTTGACAGCACACATAAACCTGAATTATAAAATAATCATATTTCACCCTCATACCCCTATATTTTTAGACACTAGAAACCTGGCATATTGTGAAAATTCCACCTAACACTTTATAATTATGGGTGCCTTCATGCTTTTTTCCATTAAAAATGTTATATTTATTAATATTTATGTTTCTGGTTAAAATTCTGACCACAATAGAACCACAACATCTAATAAAATATGCATTCATGTACAAATCTTCAGATAAAAATAATAGACCAATAATCATCATCTAGATGCCAACAAATATCATGTAGAGTCTTGAAGTAGGTGTTATGAGCAATAGGTGTGGAGTAGACCAACTATGCCAAGTAACTGGTTTGACTTTGGCTATTCCTGAGGACATTGTCCTGGCATTCCCTGGTTTTCCCCCTTATACAGGGATCTTGTTTTCACAGCAGAGGAGGCACCAGGCTGCCACCTATTGGATTAGTACCAGTGTAATTAGTAGCGGATATTGTTGAGCGAATCAAAGCATCCAAAGTCGAATTCTATCCGAAGTTTGGGAAAAATTGGATTCGCAACTAATCCAAACTTCCACATGCTTCATAATAACGAATAGTTTTTTTTTCCTAAAATGGTGGCTACATGTGTTACAAAGTGAAAATAAGAAGCCTAGCAATGCGAGATCACCCATAATGCAGTGGACAGCCAATTAGCAGCTAGTCAGCCCCTCTTTAAAAGCCTCATCCCACGTGGTCGGTGCTATTTCATTGTGAGCTGAGCATAGGGAGGGATGTGACAAGTTCTAGGAACAATGTGGCTAAAAGCTTTTAATTGTGGAATATTGAATATGGAGAGTGCAGGGACAGTGTAGGGACAGCGTAGGGAGATCGTAGGGAGGGTTTTTACACACTGTAGGAAGAGCATAGGGAGGCTGCAGGGACAGAGCATGGACTGTAAGCTAAAGGGAGCTATGGAAGACAGCACAGTTTGCATCAATCCCTGTGTAGGGCACAGAGCTATATAATTAAATAGTGTTCTCATTGTTTAATGGATTAGCAATTGTATTAAGCATTGATTCTCAAATTGGGCTGAATAAGCTGTCTAATTTTACTGTTATTAGATTGTCCACCTTGTTTAATAGATAAGCAATTCTTTTACACTTTGATTCTCATATTGGGGTGAATAAGCTGTATAGTTCTACTGATATTCAGGTGTCCACCTTGTTTAATAGATAAGCAATTCTATTAGTCCATGTTTCTTAATTTGGAGTGAATAATCTGTCTAATTTTACTGTTATTGAGGTGTCCACCTTGTTTAATAAATAAGCAATTCTATTACACCTTGATTCTCAAATTGGGGAGAATAATCTGTCTAATTCTACTGTTAGAGGGGTGACATTGACCTGTAAGGCTAAGTTCACACTTCAGTTATTTGGTCAGTTAATTCCAGCAGTTACTGTATGGTGAGCCAAAATCAGGAGCCAATCCTACTCTCAAAATAAGGTATCATGAAAAGATCTGCACCTGTTTTGTGTTTTTGACCCATAACTAAAAAATACAAATCTGAGGGGTAGCCTTTGAAGTTTACAAAGGGCTTAATAAAATCTGTGAAAAGGAGATAAAATCTGCAAAAATATAAAATGAACAGCAGATGGCAAAAGAGAGCAAATCAAATCCCCAAAAATGATTTAAATATAAAAAAGCTAAAAAAAACAAGGTCAGAGCAGGTAGACCCCCCCTTCAGATGCTCTAGGGACTTGTACATTGCCAAGTGACTGGCACAAGGCAAATGTGGTGCCCATATTCAAAAAGGGATCTAGGTCCTCCACAGGTAATTATAGACCAGTTACTTTAACTTCTGTTGTGGGAAAAATGTTTGAAGGGCTCTTAAGGGACTATATAAAGGGGTTCGTGACTGTAAATATCAAGTGATAACCAGCATGGGCTTACCAAGGATAGAGGTTGTCACACTGACCTGATTTGTTTTTATGAGGAGGTGAGTAGAAGCCTGGACAGAGGGGTGGCTGTGGATGTAGTGTTTCTGGGTTTTGCAAAGGCATTTAATATTGTGCCTCATAGGTTTGAGAGGTAAAGTAAGGTCTATAGGCTTGGAAAGTATAGTTTGTAATTGGATTGAAATCTGGCTGAAGGACCATGTACAGAGAGTTGTGGTCAATGATTCCTATTCAGAATGGTCCCATGTTATAAGTGGTGATGTTCAGTGCTGGGTCCTCTATTATTTATTTGTTAATGATATTTGCAGATGACAGTACTGTGCAGCCTAAGAAACATGTCCCAAACTATAAGCTAAATTGGACACTATGAGTGACTGGGCAGGAATGGGTAGTAATAATCTCCATGCCTCATATGTCCTGGGGGAGGGGGGTAACACTGGGAGAGTCACTTATAGAGAGGATTTGGGTGTCCTTGTAGATCATAAATTAAATAACAGCATACAATGTCAATCAGCTGCTTCTAAGGCTAGCAGGATATTATTATGTATTAAGCAAGCATGGGCTCGCAGGACAGGCATATAATATTCCCACTTTACAATGTTTTGGTATGGCCTTGTCTGGAATATGCAGTTCGGTTCTACACAGGGATCAGGAACTATGACAGACACAGGGTGAGAGAGAGACTAGTATGCTACTCTTGATTTCTTAGCAATATATATGCGTTGTCTGGGGGGTACTCTTTTTCATTATGGAGAGCACCTAGTATGTATAGTACATATGTGGAGTTTTGTAGGCCAGGCAATGCCCCTCTGGGTTTCTGGGAGCGATATTCAAATTAGCTTTTCCAAGCCTATCTAATGCCAGCAGATGTAAGATGTGCTAATTTTCAGATATTTTTCACAGAAACCCAGAGTAATATTGGGTTACGATACTGGGTTGCAAATACAGCACTCTCCATAAGAAGAACTAGTACTCCAACCAAGGCCTCTCAGGCAGCCAAGCAAACTTTCTTTGCTTCTCTGTTAAAGGGTAGTTATCCAGAAAGAGCTAGATTCCTGTAGGAGACAGTTTTTTTTTCCCTTCTGGAAAGGATGATAGTTTGCATGTCTGTTTTCCAGAGAAGCATTACAGTATGTGGAGACTCCAAACTGGAAAATTGGGACAAATTCTGTATTGATACAATTGATTCACTCTTCCATACTACAGATTCAGCTATCAGAGCTCCTCGGAGAATTCACTGAAAGTGAAAGCTGTAGAGAAAAAGCTATTGAATTTTTTTTAATAAAGATAAATTGAAAAAAATTATTTTATTGAGTAGAATGCAGTGATAAAAAAATTACCCAAAGTGTGTTTATGAACTTTAATGCAAATTAGTACTATTGTCTTCCACATTACTGTTACATTTTATCATCTAACACTTCTCTATGCTATAGACCTGAAGTGAACCCAAAATATATAAAGCATATTTATGATGAAACAAGTAGCAAATGCAATAACAGATGCGACATTTACAAATAGTGCATAAACACCTTCCACCACTCTATCCAAGCAGCTAAAAATAAATGGAAAGAAGCTTAAAGAACATGAAGAGAAGATTAAGTGGAATACCACAAAGAAGGACTTGGTTTTATGCAAACGCTGAATATGTATTGCTGACATATGCTCATTAATAAGTCTTGTTTACTCAAGTCACCATGGTACTAGGAGACAAAACAATGGAAAACAGGCTTTCTCTGCATTACTAAATGGGTATATCTTTTGTAACACTAAAATATGTATTACTCACAGTAGCGTTGCTGTTTTTTAAAACATCACATGAACAAATATTACTAAATATCTATTAAAACAGCACACATCTTAATTCTTTAAGCTATGCTCAGGTAGAGGTAATGGCCTATTTTGAAATATATACCTATTCCCTAGAAATAACATGAAAAGGTTAATTTAAAAAAGAAGTATTTTATACTTCTACTTTTTTTTCTAATCATATTTCAGGTTTGATCATAGATTACTTTAGGATCCTGAATTATGTGTTTATTGTATTACATTATTTGACATGTATCTGTCACCATAATATATCTTATTTAAGTGTAACACCTTATAGTGCCAGTTCTACTTTGCTATAAGACCAATTTACATCAAAAGTACACTACTGTTTAGTGAATAGTAGCTAAGACAAGATACAGTAGACTTGTAGTTATGAGGAGAGTACTCCCCCGCCTCTCCCGACTTCTCGCCCACTACTCACCATTGACTGATGGCCACTGAGTATTTGCCCTCAAAATGTTGTTTTACTAGGCATTTGGGCCAATTATTTTAGAATCATATTATAAATGTTCTGTAATATATTATCTTTTTTTTATAGAAATAAATTGTATTGTACTACTTCTGAATTTGATATATGTTAATCTAAATAGCTACTAATGTGCATTCATTACTGGATTCTGTACATGTCCAAATCTCTTAGAATATGCAATTCAGAAGCCTCTTCAGCTTTCTCATTGAAGAACAGCTTGTCAAGAGACCTGTTCTCAATCGTGATTGTATTTAATCCAGGGATAAACACATGTTTATCCTAAGATAAACAAGAATTAAAATAAGGGCAGACTAGATTGACCAGGTGGTATTTTTCTGCTGTGAATCTCCTGTGTAAAACCTCACTGAATCTCATGCAACAGGTAGACCCTTCCGTGTTGAGAACACTAGGTAGGTGCTGGGAAAAGCAAACATACAGTACCTTTTTGAGCTTTTTTTTTAAATCTAGAATACTGAGAATAAGGGTTTTTGCTTTGCCAGACTCTGCTACTTGTGTGCAACACAGACCCTTCTCTCTGCTTTGATGAACAGCTTTAGGTGGATGTTACAGCTGTTACTCAGAGCAGAGGGGAGCTGTGAAGCAGCTTAATGCAGAAAAAACTTCACAGTGAAGCCCAACTTCATTGCACTTAAAGAGTCTGGCAGAATAATAGTTCATATTCACACTACTCCTGATAAAATTTCAACTAAAGGTACAGTACTGTGCAAAAGTTTGGGAAGGTGTTGAAAAAACTTTGTAAAGTAAGAATACTTTCAAAAACAGAAGTGTTAGTATGTATATGTTAAATGTATTCTGGAGCGGGGCAGGACAACTACCCCAAACATACAACTAATGTTATTAAAAGGTTTCTGTCACAAGTATTAACCCTATTAAACTGTCTGACATTAGCGATGTGCTAATGTCAGCATACCCTAACTGTACTATTTTTATGCTTATGGTTGCCCCGGTTACTGCACAATTTTAACTTTGATGATATGAAAATTAGCCTCTAGGAGCAGGGAGGCCATTGCTCCTTCTCCTAGAGGCTCCGTTCTCCCACCTCAAGTCACAACCTGCCGTTCTTGATTAACAAGGCCAGCATTCGTCTTCTCTAGTGTAGAGTGCAAATTTTCGAAAAGCGAATTTTTATTGCGAATATCGGCACTTTGCGATTTCGCAAATATTTTGAATATTGCGTTATATATTCGTAATCACGAATATTCTTTTTTTTTTTACACGGTACACATCACAATGTACATTACAGTGAAGTGCCGATAATCTCATTGCAATAAAAATCGTGTTACGAATATTCGCGCTCCACTCACTGACAGTGAGTGAAGCGCGAATAATCGTAACACGATTTTTATTGCGATGCGAATATCGGCACTTCACTGATCCCTCTCTTCTTAGTTTAAAACTGCACCACGCCCCTTTCTCGCATGCGCATGCAATTTTTAGATTGTGATTATCGCAATGAATGTTAGTAATCGATTATAGCGAATTCACGAATATTTGACAAATATTCGCCCATATATTCGTCAAATATCGATAAATTAAATATAGCCGATGCCGCTCATCAATAGTCTCCTCCCGGCCCTGTGCACTGGATAAATCTCGCGCCTGCACAGTCCCAGCACACAAGGCTGGTAGGAGGAGGCGAACGCTGCCTGGCCCTGTTAATCAAGGATAGCAGGGCGTGACTTGAGGTGGGAGAACAGAGCCTCTAGGAGAAAGAGCAATGCCCCCCTCCCCCGCTCCTAGAGGTTCATTTGCATATCATCAGAGTTAAAATTGTGCATTAACCAGGGCATCCATAAGCATAAAAATAGTACAGTTAGGATCTGCTGACATTACCACAACGCTAATGTCAGCCAGTTAAATAGGGTTAATTCTGGTGACAGAAACCCTTTAAGAACTATCTTAGGCATATAGAAGAACAAATGCGCCACAAAAAGTAGTGCAAAAATATAAATCTGCTGAGAAAAGTGGGCATGGCTAATTAAGTGGCATTTGAAACATCTGATTTATGAATGTATAATCAGATAAAAGGAGCAAATATAGGCAATGTTGTAAGCATACCACAGACAAGTGTTTTTGTGGGAATAGATTCAGTAAAACATGTAATTTATTCATTTAAATCTCTCTTTTTTCTGTAGTTGTACATGGGGGAAGTGTTATCAGTGATTGAAAGGATTATCTCTGTAAGTGTGTATGCATAGCTGTCAGTCACCGACAACACCTGAAATAAAAAATAGCTGATAGGGATGAGCGAATCGACTTCAGATAAAACAGCCAAAGTTGATTTGCATAAAACTTTGGTCCAAAACTATACGGAGCAAGCGCTCTGTACGGTATTAAAATGTATTGGCTCAGATGAGCCAAAGTTATTGCCTCGCAAAGTCTCGCGTGACTTCACGTAATGGCTTCATAGATT
Source organism: Bufotes viridis (assembly GCA_033119425.1). Lineage (NCBI taxonomy): Eukaryota > Metazoa > Chordata > Amphibia > Anura > Bufonidae > Bufotes > Bufotes viridis. Next base: position 164,188,601 of record CM065592.1, read on the forward strand.
AATATTTACTGTAAAAAATACATTTCCCGGTTCTAAGGTATCACTTCTGTTCCAAGGTACCTGATTGTTAAATTTATGTTTTTTGGGGTGTATTAATAGGAAAAAGAATACCGTATTTTTCGCTCCATAAGACGCACCCCCCCCCCCCCAAAAGTGCGTCTTATGGGGCGAATGCTGACATTTTCCATCGCAGTCTGCGATACTGCAGCATCGCAGACTGCGATGTATCAGCTGGACGGGGAGGGAGGATGGGCCATTGTCATGCAAATGCGGTGGGGCGGTGCGGTCACTGTACTCCAGCATCACCGCCCAGTCACTTCCTTATTGCCTAAACATTTTATAATAATAGCTTTCATTGAAGTTCCTTTCCGATCCCCAGCCCCATCTGTACTACTCACTAAATGTCCTGTAGCAGGCAGAAGAGACAAAAGTGAAAAAAGAGGGTTAAGGAACTTGTGAATGTTCTAGGTCCGTACCAGGACCCATTTGGCGATGGAAACGGTGCCCAGAGTGTTCAAGGCGCCAGGGGCTGGGTTAATTAGGAGATTCAATTGTGTCTCGTATTTGCCCTGAGAAGGCTAGAAAGGATGGAAGAAGGTAGGAAGGCCGCACAAGTGTTTCATAGGGGGAGAGTGAGATTCTGCCCCTAGTGAGAAAGTATCAATGGGGTGGCAGGCATCAAATGCCTGAAAAGGAAACACGTAGGGTAGGCGCCAACAACCTGAAAAAGTGTTTTGGATCCCTATTTTGGGTTGTGGATATAGATTAAAACATTAGATTCCCATGGGACGCAAGGAGTCCCAATAATGAGAATGCACTCACTTCACGGGGGGGTATGGTCAGCAGGATAAACTCAAGACACCTGTGACATAAAAAAAAAAAACCCGGCCAGGATTGCGTGTAGTAATATTCTTGGTGTCTGAGCGCAGCACAAAGGTAAATAGGCTTCTGGTCAATCACTTTTTAATGGAACATATATGGCCCGACGCGTTTCAGGGTTCTGGAGCCCCCTTCTTCAAGAGACAACAATATAAAGTACACAAAATACATATACACAATATAGAAAAAAAATATACACACGTTTCTCAAATGATATATAATATCTCTGGCTCTGGAAACATAAGTCTGTGAACCAATAGGTAGCCTAAGGACACTAATATCCACTAGATACATTCAAGAAAATGGTTATAGAAATTAATTTCATAATCCATAAAAATAAAATAAAATTTAATATAAAAACAAATAAGTCCTTCAAAAGTTCATCTAGATTCAAAGGAATTCATAGTCTCATAGATAAATATATAAAAATACATAAATGAATATATAAGTAAATGACTAAAACATTTCATATCAAATGGTTAACATTACCTTCAAGAGCGTGTATTCAAAGGAAGTGTAAGGACCCTAGGAGAGGTCTCTATGAGTATGGCTGGGACGAGGTTATTTATATGGAGTTTTTCAATTTAGGGCGGGAGGTGTGGTTACCTCCCACTTCCTGTAAAGTTTGTGTGATGTTGCTATAAGAACTAGTAAAATAGTCTCTTGTGTGGGGATATACATTTAGATATATTTGTGGGGTGTGTAGATTCTTCTACTGTAAATATAAAAACTGTAAGTCTGCATGATGTCTTTAAAAAGAAAGAAAAGGAGAGAAACTGCGGTGCGTTCCAGTGTGGAACGCACTCGCTATGACTTCCGGCAAATGTCCTGCCTGTCAATGCGATGCGCTCCCGGCTTGGAGCGCATCGCGATAGTATGGAGCCGGGAGTGTGTATGTGCGTTCCACCGTGGAGCGCATCGCCAGGACAGGACGGCGTGCGTCCCATAGTGGAGTGCAAACAATATGGGAAGGACGGGAGGTGGGGGGGAGGTTCCAGTCATATTGACACCAACCATATTTACATCAACCATATTTTCAATGGTAAAAGAAATTATTGATAATAATTCAGAATTGTTGAATATAATTCCTCCCGATGAATAATTAAAAAATATATGTGGGATAGTATAAATAAAATAACTAAATGTAGATGGTAAAGTATATACACCGTATCTTATTGAACTAGATTAGAGGGATCCGATGGATTCTGGATACATTATTCGTGCTTCTACGGTTCCTATCTATTTGGGGTATATTCTATTGTTTGCTGTGGAAATGAAAGGATTAAGGGACTTGAGGTATTGTGAGGGAATAGGAATGTGTATAACATGATTATTGTATATCAAAGAGGGATCACTGGGTGTCAGAATGGTAGAAATGTTGATCCACAAAGATAATGTAGACTGATATGGAAGGATTAGAAGTTATTGTGTTCCAGGCTCTCATTCAAGCCGAAGGGGGTCAGGGTGTTAAAACGGAAGATCCAGTACATCTCCCTACGGCAAAGAGATTGATAGGATGTATTGTCACTTTCCAAAAGTATTACCCTCAGGCTAGATGGATCCCCATCATGATGTATGGCATAATGTCTAGAAATTCTGTGGGTAACAACTTTTCTGGAGATATTAGAGCGATGTTCATTCATTCGCTCTCTGGCGGACTGGATGGTCCGTCCGATATAGAGCAAATTGCACGGACAGCGTAAAAGATAAATAACATGAGTTGAGGCGCAGCCTAATCTTTGTTTTAAAACGAAGGGCTCAGGATAAGATGGAGTTTCGATTTCTCTCAGCCCTTGTGACAACATCTTACAACATTTGCACCGGGAGACATTACACATGAAGTTTCCGAGGCAGCGTTTATCAGTTTCATCATTAATTTTGGGACATTTTTTTAGCTTCGGACATGATGGAGCTAGTAAATTTTTGAGGGTTTTGGCTCTCCGGAAGATAATGGTGGGTTTTTAGGGATCAGTGTACTTAGTATGGGATCCTAATAAGATCGGCCAATTTTTTGTTAAGGCTTTTCTGATAAGGATGTGTTGGGAATTGTATCTGGTGACCATACTCAAGTTTTTAAAAATGTCTTTAGTACTTGACTTCTCCTGGTGGTCTTTCGGTTTGGGTTGAAGGCTTTCTTTCTGTGAGGATTTGAAGGCCCTCTTTCCTGATTCTAACAGGAGTTTTTTAGGGTATCCTTTTTCTCTGAACCTATCTTGTAATAGTTTCACCTGTTTCTGCATAGTTAGGTTGTCTGTACAGTTCCTACGTATCCTTTTCATTTGGCTAAAGGGAATATTTTGCTTCCATTTCAAATGGTGGCAGCTTCTATAATCAAGGAAGCTGTTGGCATCGACACTTTTGAAATGGGTTCTAGTTATTATTTTATTATTTTTAATGCTGAGATGTAAATCGAGAAAGACTATTTCTAGTGGGTTGTGTTCCTTGGTGAATGAAAGGCCCCAGTTATTGGAATTTAAGTAATCCACAAATTGGTCTAGTTCACTCGTGTTACCTTGCCAAATAAAAATGATGTCGTCGATGAAGCGGCAAAAGAATTTAATTTTGGGGTGTGTCAATAATCCGAACTCATTTTCAAAGACCCCCATAAATAAATTGGCGTAGGAAGGTGCAAATTTGGTGCCCATGGCAGTTCCTTGGACCTGAATATAAAATTTGTCATTAAAGGTAAAATAATTGTGTTGGAGAATGTATTCTATAGCCTTAGTTATAAATTATTTTTGTGTTGCAGGCATGTGATGGTCTAAAGAGAGTGTTTTGGAAATCGCAGAAATTCCTAATTCGTGTTTGATGTTACTGTAGAGTACTGAAACATCTAGAGTAACCCAAAGATAGTCATTCTCCCAAAAAAAGGAGTTCAAAGATTGTATTAAATGGGCAGTGTCCCTAATATAGGACGGTAATTGAGGTACGTATTCCTGTAGGTAGCTGTCAACATACGCTGAGAGATTTGAAGTTAAACAGCCAACCCCAGAAATAATGGGTCTACCCGGGGGGTTGTCAATGCTCTTATGAATCTTCGGTAAGAAGTAAAATTTGGAAATAGAAGGGTGAAGTATTTTTAGGTATGTTCTTAGGCGCTTATCAATGATCCCTGCAGAATAACCTAGGTCAACCAGTTCAAACAATGACTTCCAGAAGTGTTTCGTAGGGTCTTCTGGTAGCGGTCTGTAGTATTGGGGATCTTCTAGGTAATAGTCCTTCTCCATAATTTCCACCCCACCCTCTTTATCGGCACTTTTAATGACGATTTTCTCGTTGTCTATTAATTTTCTAAGTGCTTTCCTTTCATCTGGATTGAGATTATTTACAGTTTTGTGAGGCCTGGTTTTAGGATGTGTCGGGTTGTCTGATATGCTGTTTTTTAAATCTTCAAGTACCATATTATAAAAACATTCTATATGAGGTCCCCTACTGTGTAGGGGGTAGACGTTTGATTTACCCTTGAGGTTACAGGGAATAGGAGTTGATAGGGTTTCGTTTTCTGTGGTTATTCCTTCCAATGTTTTGTTGCTGGTTTTCCCAGCAAAGTGTCTCCTCAGGGTTAACTTTCTCATAAATTGATTCAAATCTACAAACAGTTCGAATAGATCTATTTTCTTTGTAGGACAAAAAGATAGCCCTTTGCTCAATAACGCTACTTCCTCTTGTTTTAAAATATACTGTGATAAACTAAATATTCCCTTTGATTTGTGTGGTATCAAGGGAGGTTTTCTTAGATCTGGGCCCTTGGTTTCTTTTTTAGTGGTGTTTGTTTGTTCAAGCCGGGAGTGCATCGCATTGACAGGCAGGACATTTGCCGGAAGTCATGGCGAGTGCGTTCCACACTGGAACGCACCGCAGTTTCTCTCCTTTTCTTTCATGCGGACTTACAGTTTTTATATTTACAGTAGAAGAATCTACACACCCCACAAATATATCTAAATGTATATCCCCACACAAGAGACTATTTTACTAGATCTTATAGCAACATCACACAAACTTTACAGGAAGTAGGAGGTAACCACACCTCCCGCACTAAATTGAAAAACTCCATATAAATAACCTCGTCCCAGCCATACTCATAGAGACCTCTCCTAGGGTCCTTACACTTCCTTTGAATACACGCTCTTGAAGGTAATGTTAACCATTTGATATGAAATGTTTTAGTCATTTACTTATATATTCATTTATGTATTTTTATGTATTTATCTATGAGACTATGAATTCCTTTGAATCTAGATGAACTTTTGAAGGACTTATTTGTTTTTATATTAAATTTTATTTTATTTTTATGGATTATGAAATTAATTTCTATAACCATTTTCTTGAATGTATCTAGTGGATATTAGTGTCCTTAGGCTACCTATTGGTTCACAGACTTCCAGAGCCAGAGATATTATATATCATTTGAGAAACGTGTGTATATTTTTTTTCTATATTGTATATATGTATTTTGTGTACTTTATATTGTTGTCTCTTGAAGAAGGGGGCTCCAGAACCCTGAAACGCGTCGGGCCATATATGTTCCATTAAAAAGTGATTGACCAGAAGCCTATTTACCTTTGTGCTGCGCTCAGACACCAAGAATATTACTACACGCAATCCTGGCCGGGTTTTTTTTTTTATGTCACAGGTGTCTTGAGTTTATCCTGCTGACCAACCGTGAAGTGAGTGTATTCTCATTATTGGGACTCCTTGCGCCCCATGAGAATCTTGTGTTTTAATCTATATCCACAACCCAAAATAGGGATCCAAAACACTTTTTCAGGTTGTTGGCGCCTACCCTACGTGTTTCCTTTTCAGGCATTTGATACCTGCCACCCCATTGATACTGTAGCAGGCACAGCAGGGCGGCCGGCCGTAACTCACTGACGTCACGTGGCCGCGAATACATTCGATTCGCCGTGAATGCATTCAGATCAAGTAGTTTCAGAAAACTCAGAGAACCGGCCAAATCGAATTTTTGAAAAAATCGCTTATCTCTAATAGATAACAAAAGGGAATCCGTGAACATTTTATCCAACAACAAGTCATTCAGACAGCAGTCAGACAGTATGGCAAGCATAACTTCAGTTTCACCATTAGAAAGTTAGAAAGTAACATATTAAAGTACACTATATTTTGCCTAGTCAGTTTGCCACATACTGTGAAAGTAATGTAACAAGGTCATCATTTGTGCTAATAGTTCATATTATATTGCTACTAAAATTTTAATAATAAAAACGACTTTACAACTCACTAAGTATCTGAATAAAACATTTTTCCTTCGGATAAAACAAAAATGTTTGTTTTATTTTGTTCAATCTGTTGTTAAACGTAAATTTTTTAAACATACAATAAAATTAATGTTTAGTTCCAAATCTTTGGTACTCAGTTTTCCATTAGAAATGTTTATTGAAACAAATGTAAATCATTTCCAGACCCTGTCATTGTGCCATTAGGTGGTCACCTCATGCTGCTTCCACCTCAGCACTATGTCATAGGGCCACTCTGTGGACTTCTCATGCTGTTACCACCCTCCCCATTCTATGACGGGGTCGCTATTGTCCTTGTTTGGGCTTCTTGAAATCACCATTTATTTGACCTTTCTTCTGAATGGTCAGAAGGAAGGAAAAATGAGATGCACAACAGATCCTGTCTGTGTAGCAGCTGTAAGGCCTGTATGGTTCCATCAGAATTGGCTTACGATTTGGTAGCCAAAAGCAGGAGTGGGTACAAAACACAGAAGACATGCAGATATTACCTTCACGTGTCATCTCTATTTTAAATCCACTTCTGTTTTTTTGGGCATTGCCAACACTGATGGATTACTGAGCAAATGCTGACCGAGTGAAGGCGTATGCTACCCAGACAGGATCTATTTTTTGTGGGTTATTGTTCTGACAGATCACAGGAAGGGCAAATTAATCAGTGACATCAACAAAAACTTACTGCTGACACCCTCTCCACTCTGTCGGAGGGCTCTACTTGTATAAGCGTTTAAAAGAGCGGCTGACGATGGTGTAAAAGGAATGCGCTTCTTCTTGACACTAACATGGACGTGTAAGTCTGAGTTTATACTTGAGTTATTTGGTCAGTTTTGGCGAATTTAATAAAATACTTTCTTATAATTTTAATCAAGTTTTGGTTCAATTTAATATTACCCACTTGACGACCGCCCATAGACTATAAACGTCCTATGGGCGGTTGTCTATCTCTGAATGGACGTTTTAGAATGTCCATTCAGAGAAGGCATCTGCACGCCAATCGTGCTGATGCCGAGAGAGTTGCCTGCTGTCAGTGACAGCAGGGCAACCCAGAGAGAAGGCAGGAAAAGTGCCCAAGTGTCCCTGCCTTCTAAATCGCTGCAGACGTAGCACTCGGTGAGCGCTGTGTCTGCTTTGCAGGAAGCGCTATGCGCTTCCTGCTCCCGGCCCCCCGGTGGTCATGTGACTGCCGGGGCCGGCAGTGTGCAAGAGCTGTCGTGTCTCTCACCGACCTCGATCAGCCATGCACTGAGGCTGTACAGCATAGTATTATGCTGTATAGCCTCTCTGGGGGGTATATTTCACCTGTAACTGGGGCTACTATGTCAGCCCCAGTTACAGGAGAAATCAATAGTGAAAAAGAAAAAAAAGTGAAGTTAAATGTCCCCCAGAGGTCTTGTATGACCTTATGGGGGACACAAAGTGTAAAATAAATAATAAATTGTTTTAAAAAAAAAATGGTTTTACATTTAAAAAAAAAATCCCCAATATTTAATTTAAAACAAATGTTAAAAATAGAAAAAATAAAATAGATTGGACATATTTGGTATTGCCGCGTCCGTTGTGATGCACACTGTCCGATAAACACCATAATTTTTTTTTAAAAACTGTGTAAAATAAAAACATGTTTGTCATCTTATGTCACAAAAAGTGCAACAAGCGATCAAGAACGCATATGTCCCACAAAATAAATCCAACAAAACCATCACCCCCGCAAAAAATGAGCCCCTATATAAGAAAATCACTCAAAAAATTAAAAAATTTTAGCTCTCAGAACATGGAGACATTCCAACATAATTTTTTGTTTAAAAAAAGCTATTATTGTGTTAAAGTGAAATAAATTTAAAAAAGTATACATATTAGGTATCGCCGCATTGGTAAAAAACAGCTCTATAAAAATATCACATGACCTAACCCCTCACATGAACACCGTAATAAAAATAAAATAAAAACAGTGCCAAAAAAGCCATTTTTTGTCACTTAACATCACATAAAGTGCAACACCAAGCGATCAAAATGTCATATTCCCCCCAAAATAGTACCAATCAAACTGTCACCTCATCCCACAAAAAATGAGTCCCTAACTAAGACAATCAGTTAAAAAAAATAAAAAAGCTATGGTTACCAGACTATGGAGACACGAGAACATAAATTTTTATGTTTCAAAAATGCCATTATTGCGTAAAACTTAAATAAATAAGAAAAAGTATAAATATTAGGTATTGCTGCATCCGTAACAACCTGCTTTATAAAAATATCAAATGATTTAACCCCGTAAGTGAACGCTGTAAAAATAAATAAATAAAAACTGTGCTAAAACAACTAATTTTTTGGTCACCTTGCACCCTAAAGTGTAATAATGAATGCCCAAAAAAGCTTATGTACCCAAAAATGGTACCAATAAAAACATCAACTCTTCCTGCAAAAAATGAGTCCCTACACAAGACGATTGGCAGAAAAATAAAAAAAATATGGCATTCAGAAAATGGAGACACAAAAACATAATTTTTTTTTCAAAAATGCTTTATCATGTAGAAACTGAAACAAACAAACAAACCAAAAAAGAAAGTAGACATTTTTTATATCATTTCATCCGTAACAACCTGCTCTATAAAAATGGTAGATGATCTTCTGTCAGATCAATGTTTAAAAAATTAATAAATAAACAGTTTCAAAACAGCCATTTTTTGTTACCTTGCCTCACAAATTAATATAATATAGAGTAATATAGAGCAATTAAAAATCATGTTCATCCCAAAATAGTACCAATAAAACTGGCACCTTATCCCCTAGTTATAAAAATAAGGTTAATTTTTGGGAGTTTCTACTGTCAGGGTGCATCAGAGATCAGCTATTGTTGTGATAAAGTGACACATGTCAGATTTGCAAAATTAGGGCTGGTCAGGAAGGGGAAAATGGCCCCGACTGGAAGTGGTTAAACATTTAATGAATTTACTAATGAACAATACATGTTACCTAAGACAAGAGAGAATAGGCAAGTCTTCTGTTTATTTAATGATGTAGTGTTGCGATGGAGAAAGCATGCAATGAAAAGAAGATAGCTTGGAGCACGGAAGAGTCGCAAAGTTAATCAATATTCAAGCCATAACTACCAGGCCTGGTCTCTTCATCAGGGAAAACATCACGGGTTCCGAGTCATCAGGGAAATGAAAAAGAGGGCAAAGTTATTAAATATAATTAAGTTAATAATAAAATATTTAATAAATTTACTAATAAAATTTCTTTTTGTCTACTACAGGAGAGAAGTGGCCCGTCTGTTTATTCAACAACGTGGTGATGGAGAATGCATGCCAAGAAAAAAATTCCTCTCCACCTGGAGACGAGCCCTGTCAAGATTCATGCAAGTGCGGTATTGGCTGCTCATTGACCAAAATACTACTGGGGGAAACCTGCCTGGCATGAACAGGCCTCTACTAGGAGTCGGACAATGAGAAGAAGACAAAGCTTTAAGATTGCTTGGAGCCCGGAAGAGTCGCAAAGTTAGTCAAGATTCAAACCAACTAACCAGGCACCCCGGTCTCTTCGTCTGGTGAAAACATCACAGGTTCCTAGTCATCATGGAAAGGCATCCTGGAGGACATTCTGTGGTGACCGAAGATGGAGAGGGTCTTCGGTTCCTCCCTGCACTATAAGGATGGCTCAGAAATGAACCGCTGCTCCCGACAGCTGCTCCTTGGAAGGTCATGGAGCATCCCGGTCATCCAGCATCTATTCGCCCGCTGAAGGATTATTTTGAAAGTGTGTAGAAGCCGACAAGGGGTCCCCACGCTGCAGATTTCTCATAGAGACACCAGATTTTACAATAATAAATTATTATTTTGTGCATTAGTAATACTGATGGTTTATTGAGGAAATGCAGACCAAGTGAAGGTGTATGCTTCCTAGACAGGATACGTTTTATGTGGGTTATTGTTCTGATGGATCAGATGAAGGGCAAAATAATCAGTGACGTCAACACAAACTTACTGCTGACACCCTCTCCACTCTGTCGGGGGGCTCTACTTGTATAAGCGCTTAATAAAACAGGTTCTTTAGACATCTATGTGGAATCAGCTGATGACGGTGTACAAGTGTCACACACACAGGGGGTGGTGTAGTGACCACTGAACTCCACCTTAACCCCTGTCCCTGCCTACTTGCCTTGCAAATCTTAGCGACAAGGGACAACTGGTCGACAAACCCTTAGCTAGAATAGTGCAGGCAAGACAAACAACACATAAACAGAAAGGTCAAACAAGCCGTGTCAAAACCAAGAGAGCAAAAAGGTACCAGAGGAGCAAGCAGAAAATCGTCAAGACAAGCCGAAGTCAAACCAGAGGATGAGGCAGACAGGAAATCTAAATCCAAGCAGGAACAAAAAAAACAAACCAGGTGAGTATCATGCAGGAAGGACCTCAATAACAGGCAACCTGTGGCCAGCAGATGCCTGTTTAAATAGTGCACTGGTGGAGTCATGTGACGTGGCCAGCGTCACATGACTCTTGAGTTCTAATGCAGCCCATACAGCCGAGCGCCGAGGGATCAGCTCGGCACTCAGCCCCAGTGTGGTTCCCACAGGAAAGGGCGACGCCGGGTGCGCTGATGACGCGAGTGCGCCTCGGCCGTGCCCGCCTTCTGGAACTACACACAGAGCGCATCGTGAGAACAAGGAGTGCGCTTCTTTTTGACACTAACATTGACCTGTAAGGCTGAGTTAATACTTGAGTTATTTGGTCAGTTTTGGCACCGTGACTGCCCAAATAAGTGAAGTGTGCAGTGATTCTAATTGATGCCTGTCATCTGCATGTCATACTGAATCAAGGTATTATTTCACTACCCCAGCACACTCCCTATAAAGGCTCTCTGTAGCACAAAGATAGCCATTTTTTAATTGCGATTCGCCGCAAATATATTCGGATCGAAGATAATTTTTTCGAAAAGTTCGGCGACATTCACTCATCTCTAAAAGGTTCTGTGTGCCTAAAGTATAAACTGTTTTTCTACATTGTGTCCTTTTGTATCAGTTATAGTAAACTTAAACTGTGTAACTTGATTTTGCACATCAGGTAATATTTATATATACTGTATATACATAGCATTAAATGTTCAAAATGGTTTTGTTCTTTATAGCTAAACAGTATTTATCTTTCTTTATTCTGTAGAGCTGCCTAATTCTCTCTAACTGGGTGTTTGAATTTATATTTATAAAAAAGCCTTTTACATTTTCTCACCTGTTCTTCAGAGGTTACCTGTGCAAACTCCTCCTCTTAGGTTTCCCATTAATTTCAAAGAAGGGTACAGCCTGAATCAGTGGCTACAAATGTGCTATGTGTCCATATAATGCTTTAATTGTCTGCTATACTGTAGTAGTGTAGTCCACCTTGCTTAAGAGCTAAATCAGCAGCCTGTTTCTTCTCCTCAAACTGACGATATATTTCATGCCATCACCAAGATATCTTAATTTCTGGATACCTCCACACATTGCTTTTATTATTATGTAAAACATGGAATAGTTATTACCCTAATGTGAGCGGAGACAGAATGACAAAGAACAAATCCCTTCTGTCTGTGTTTGTATTCAGAAAAAAAGACATTTCCTATTTTTTTATTAGTCATTTCCTAAGGCTCCCACAGGTGCCACTTAGTCCTTGTGAGGGAAATTCTGTCCGCACATTTATAAAGAACTATTTAAGGGAACAGAGTAAGAAACTAGAAAAGAAAATACTGACCAACAGTAGAAAAATAAACCTAAAGATAAAGCTATTAGATTTCACTTTTCCTAGACAGCTCTAACAGAAGCAGCTAATATAAAAGTTAGATTGTATCTCTCTTTTTTTTTTTTTAGAACTTTTCATATTACTATTAAACTAAGTCTTCACTGAACCAATGGATTATAATTGCTGTAGCAGAATGTTGCACATGCATTCAGCAGAGCTTATAAAACATCTGGTAGAAGGTCTCCCTTCAGCAATGAATTTTTGTTTCTGGGCAAGACATTTGTTTACCACCATGAAAATCTAAAAACAAAATCCGCAGGTGTTAACTAAAGGGCAAATAATATGAGTCACATTAATGCATGTGCTCCATTGTCTATGTCTGTCACCCAAGTGAAAAACACCGGAATTAACCTGTTAAGGATCTGGGCTTTAAACCCAGATGTATGAAGAAGGTTTTAAACCTCTGCTCCTGCAATCTTGAAGGAGCACATCAGGTGCCTAGCTGTTGTCAGAGACTAGCTCTTTTGAACCCAGCGATCACATGATTGCCAATCACTGCAGAGAAGATGTAACTTTGCAGACCATAATTTGCTTAGCCAATGAGAGCTTTCTCCTAAGGGGGTATTTTCCCCTGCAACTGAAGATCCCTTGGAAATGAATTAAAAGAAAAGAAAAACAAAGCATTGTGAATGTCCCTAGATGCCTTTAATTTAAAGAATCTTCTCTTGCTAGTGCATGCCCTCATCATCTTCTACCTATACTACAGTAACATTCTTCTCTGTACCCTCCCATATAGCAAGCACTCTTGCACCCCTCCCTATCCACTCAACTCTGTGGCTCGTTACTCCACCTCTCCTCTTGCTACTTCTCTGCCTCTCCCCTGTCCTAATCTCTTCAATGGCTCCCCATTGTTCACTTGTTCAGCAAATCCAGCTCAAAGTACTAACAATGACATACAAGGCATGTTTCCTAAGTGTTCCTCTTTTGGAGGGACAGTCTCTCTTTTTGACCCAATTCCCTCTGTCCCTATTTGATCCTTAAATGTCCCTCTTTTTGACCTGGGAAGTTAAAGAGATTCTGTCACCACCTATAACCCCTCTGACCTAAACATATGCTCATGTCCAGGGTAATTTCAGGATTTCCAAGCTGGCCTTAATAAATCGATCTGTGGCTTTATTTTCCTAAAAAACAGGTTTTACTAACCTGTCAATCACTTATTTAAGGTGTCCAAGGGGAGGTCCATTGATCCATGGTGCCCGGCCACACCCTTCACCGTTTGGTGCCCAGCACCGTCTTCCCTGTGTTTAGTGCCGCCTACTAGCCTACTACTCCTCAGCGCCGCCTCGCCTTCCCCCTCCTCTCGCTGCCAGCGGCGGAGTTAGAGATGTGGCCTAGTATGAAAAAAATGGCGTGATGCTTGCCGCACATATTGTCCCTCTTTGCGATTTTCAAAAGGCCAACAAGGCCATCTACAAACGCTAACCTATATATATCTTTGACCAAATATTGTAATACCTTCCCACATGTAACCTCCAGTTCACATAAGACTTTCTTATTTGTTTAACCTACAATAACCCTGCTGCCCTCAGACTATCATCTGAACAGCTTCTACCCTCACTTTTTGCCTTTCCCTTGTAGATTGTAAGCTCCCATGAGCAGGCTCCTCTTTGCCTGTCTGTCGCTCATTTAATCTGTCGATCTGTCCAGTTTGATGCTCATTTGATCATGTTTATTGTATTTATTTATTTTTTTATGCTAATTACTAAAACCCTTTTATCCCCTTCAGTCCCCTGTGATTTCCCATTTTTGTGGTTTTATTTTTGTTTACTTCCTGCCTTCCCACAGCCATAACTTTTTATTTTAAAGTTCACACAGCTGTATGAGGGCCTTTTTTTATTTTTTGCGCAACAAGTTGTACTTTCTAAGGGCACCATTTAATATTTCATAAGATGTAGTGAGAAGATGGGAAGAAATTCCAAATGGAGTGGAATTGAAAAAAACCAAACGCAATTCCACCAGTTTTATGGGTTTTGTTTTTACAGAGTTCCCTATTCGGTAAAACTGACACACGCCCTTTATTCTATGGGTCAGTACAAATACAACAATACTACATTTTTATATTTTTATATATTTAAACTTTAAAAAAAAATTTCATCACCATATTCTGAACCCCTCCTAACTTCTTTATAGTCATGTCTACAGAGCTGTGTGGGGGCCCCATTATTTGCAGGATGATCTTTAGTGTTATTAATACCATTTTGGAGTGTTGTCATGAGGAAGGACCCACATGTACTAGAGGTCTGAAACGCGTAACTGCACATGTCTTGTCATATGGAAGTTTTATAACCACTGGAATAAAGTCCAAAATATTTTTCACCTGACCTGAGCTGGATTTTTCTCTTTTGCGTTTGGACTATTTCCGCATCCAGGTGCGGCATCTATACCCAGATGGTGTTTTCTACAGGTGAGAGCTGCCTTACTTTGCTATATTTTGGAGTGTGTATGACCTGTTGATCACTTTCAATTAAATTGTTTGGGGGAGGTGAAGAAATGAAAACATGACAAATTGGCCATTTTTATATTTTAATAGTACAGATCTATTGGGATGCGGTCATGCTTATTATGTTAAAATCTAAAAATAAACAATAAAAATTAACTTTATATTTTTAAAACCTTTTTTTACTTTACTTTTTTATATTTTTTTAGATAACTATTTTAAGCAATCACTAGATTGCTTTTACAACACATTGCATTGAATTGCTATTGCAATTCATTGCAAGATTGCTATGTTCTGCAGGTGGCAGGGCCCCATAGAAACTACAGCTCTGAAAGCTCTGGTTTCATCACAGAGACCAAGCCTTTCAGACACAATGAAGGGCTCCCCAGATGGGCGTTTGGTGTAGCTGTTAAGGCCCCAGTAGTGCATCGCTCCTGGGTTTTCCTCTCTCAAATGCCATGGTCACATTTGACCACAGCATCTGATGGGTGAAATGTCTGCAATCAAAATTGGACTTCCGTCGTACATGTATAGTGGCAGTCTGAAAATGGTTAATGGAATTAACAGTGCTTTAAAAGAGATACTAATTCACACAGAAATACAGAGTAGCAAAGGACACTAAATTCAAATCTCCAAAAAGATGTAATGTGTCAAGCCAGCAAATTATTACTTAATTGCCCATGACAGACTAGACAGAGCATTCTCACAAAGTTGGAGGCTCTAATAAGTGACCCCCAGCAGCATAACAGCAGTGGTATGCAAACATTAGTGCACTGCTCACGCCTCCCATCGGCACGGACACACCTGCCACTGACTCATTCTTGATGATATTCCCGGCTTCTAGGCTTGCTGTGCCAAAAAGGACTCTCCTCCTTTGTCTGTAGGGTGTACGTGTTAGCCCTTTAAGAAGTGTCAACCCTCGAATACATGAGGCACCTTCCCCTTTGGAAAGGTGCCCGAGCAATAGATTCCTAGCTTCCTAGTTCCTACAAGGTGTGCAGATTTAATTTGTCTGTGTTTTATATCATCAGCCTGTTTGGTTTGTAAGGAGTTAATATTTTGTAATTGGATCCCGACACCTGGGGCAGGAAGTGAGGTGGTTTGAAAGGGAATATGTAATCAGAAAATGACCTATTTTTAAACTAGGTTTTTATGTTTAACTTATTTTTAAAGAATGTTTAAATTTTGAATTTTCCATGTCAATATCTATACTGTGTTTAAACAAAAACCATACAATCCTGCAGTTTGCGCACTGGCCACTAAGCCTAATAATAGACTATCACTTTACTGCAATTACCTGCTTATCTGTCACTCTAATCCTGCCTGTAGGGATATCGCCTCTGTGTATAGATAAGACAGGATCCACCATTCACAATAGGTGATTGTCAAATCTTATCTATTCTTTCCTTGTACAATGACCTCTGCACAGATTGCACAGCATGCCTAGAAAACTCTCCCATAGAAGTCGGTAGGATCAGCTCCAGACCCTCGTGTCTATGGCCCATGTGGCTGCCATAAAGCAATTTTCTTAATTCTTTGTAAATGCTGTTAGGGATAGCTCAGGCAAGATGGCAGCCCCCATGTTCATGTTCAGGAAATAGAAGAAATAAATCTGTAAGCAGAAAATAAAAACAGATTAGTAAAAAAATAAGATGTGTTGCTTTCTGGTTTTAACTGATGACATATTTCCTTTAAAACAGTGCTTATTCTAGCTCTATAAGTTGACTTCCTGACGAAGGGTAACGCAATTACCCGAAATGCGTAGAAGCTTAGTGGTGCCCGCGACTACCAGTAGCCGCGGCGGTGACGTCACCTTGCTCCCAGTGAGCGTGCAACCACGAACTGAGAGTCGCGCCGCCGACCGGGGCGCTACTAGCACACGCCGACAGTAGAGACTGGACTCCAGAAGCTGCACTGACTAGCAAACCTCAAGCCCTACAGAGGGGAGAAAAAAGCCCAGTAAGAGAATGGGAATAGAACTATACAGGCACCCGAGGAGCTCATACCCAAGCGGGGGACGCAAGGAGGGTAGCGTAACGGGAGGGTGGCTCTGCACAGACAGAGTATACCATATATTTTTACCTATACATAGAGCGCGGTATCAAAATTATAGAGCTACATTGTAACTGTGTTGAAGTGAGGGAGGTGCAGCCTCGCTTGATACCGCTGCTTATAGCTGATAAGAGCATAGTGCAGCGCTTCTGAAAAAGTAACTATTAAGTGCTTATTCTAACAGACTTTGCTACGATTAAGAATGGTTATTTTTACTTTTGAAATACGTAAGCAGTTTTTTTTATGGGCGATGTAAGTTTTTACATTTGATCAATAAATATATTCTTTTTATTGAGTGCTGCAGGAGGTTTCCTACAATGAACATTGTATGATCCTGTTCCCAATCCAGGTTTTGTCTCCGTGCACCAAGGAAGCGGTCTTGCTGTGTTCTACAAGTGGTGAGATGATGTGAACTTTGCTTTCTCTATTTACTCAAATTTTGTCTACAATAGTCAAATGACCCAAATCAGGCTACTTTCACACTTGCGTTTTTTGCGGATTCGTCAGGGATCTGCAGAAAAACTTCTGTTACAATAATACAACCGCATGCATCTAACATGAACGGATCTGGTTGTATTATGTCTTATGTAGCCATGACGGATCCGTCATGAACTCCACTGAAAGTCAATATGGGACGGATCAGTTTTCTATTGTGTCAGAGAAAATGGATCCATCCCCATTGACTTACATTCTGTGTCAGGACGGATCCGTCTTGCTCCGCACCACATCGCGGACAGAAAAACACTGCTTGCAGCGTTATTCTGTCCGCGATGGGAGCGGAACCAAATGAAACGGAATGCATTTCACTTCCAGGGTGTGAAAGGACTCTGGCTCAGATAAGACATTTTCACTGTGTGCTATTTGAGTGTGGAACTGACTAAACGCCATCACAGTAAAGTCAATGGGTCAATTCTCATTCCTGATTTTTTTCACTAAACTATGTAGAGAAATCATATTATACCCTATTTTGGTCTGATTTTCAGGCTAGACTTGCCCATTCTTGCTCATGGGTCTGTGAAAAAAAAAAGACAGCACACAAAGACTATTCATGCGCAGTCTATTTTCATGGATGGTTGCTAAGGAAAATGCTGGTTGAACATTTTTCAGTTTTTTTTAACAATGTGCAAACAGATGACTTACTAAGACCATATGGATGGAAGAAAATGGACAATGCAGGCAGAGACAAAACTTATTCAACAAAAATGAAAAATGTTCAGTTTTTAGTAGATGAAACATGGATGAGTTTTACAGCGCTCATCTGCTTAAGCCCTAAGAGGGATATTTAAAATAAAAAAAAAAATTGTTAAAGTCTGTTTTGCAGGAGTCTGTGTTGCCTTAACCCCTTAAGGATCGGGGGTTTTGGGATTTTTGCGTTTTTGTTTTGCGCTCCCTGCCTTCCAAAAGCCATAACTAGAGTTGAGCGAACACCTGGATGTTCGGGTTCGACGAGTTCGGCCGAACTTTCGAAAAATGTTCGGGTTCGGGATCCGAACTCGACCCGAACTTCATCCCGAACCCGAACCCCATAGAAGTCAATGGGGACCCGAACTTTTGGGCACTAAAAAGGCTGTAAAACACACCCGGAAAGGGCTAGAGGGCTGCAAAAGGCAGCAAAATGTAGTTAAATCCCCTGCAAACAAATGTAGATAGGGAAATGATGAGTTAACATAAAATAAATAAAAATTAAACAATATTAATTGGAGTGAGGTCCCATAGCACAGAATCAGGCTTCAAGTCACCCACCAATGGAGAAGGTCACTTACTATTATTTTGACCACAGCACCCAGACAAAGGAGAGAGGTCCCACAGCAGAGAACCAGGCATCATATCACCCACCACAGGAGTAGGCCACCATTTAGTTACTTTGACCCCTACACCCAGACGGAGGAGAGAGGTTACACAGCAGAGAATCAGGCATCATATCAACCACCACAGGAGAAGCCACCATTTAGTTACTTTGACCCCTGCACCCAGGAAGAGGAGAGAGGCCCCACAGCACATATTCTGGCATCATATCAGCCACCACAGGAGAAGCCACCATTGAGTTACTTTGACCCCTGCACCCAGGAAGAGGAGAGAGGCCCCACAGCACATATTCTGGCATCATACTAACCACCACAGGAGAAGCCACCATTGAGTTACTTTGACCCCTGCACCCAGGAAGAGGAGAGAGGCCCCACAGCACATATTCTGGCATCATATCAGCCACCACAGGAGAAGCCACCATTGAGTTACTTTGACCCCTGCACCCAGGAAGAGGAGAGAGGCACCACAGCACATATTCTGGCATCATATCACACACCACAGGAGAAGGCCTCTTTCAGTGATTTAGGCCTTTGGACCCAGACAGAGAGAGAGGTCCCACAGCAGAGAACCAGGCATCATATCACCCACCACAGGAGTAGGCCACCATTTAGTTACTTTGACCCCTACACCCAGACGGAGGAGAGAGGTTACACAGCAGAGAATCAGGCATTTAGATCACCCACCACAGGAGTAGGCCCCAATTTAATGGGACCCCGGCAACCATGTCAGATGGCGCAACCATCAGCTTCATATCAATCAGCACAGGAGAAGGCGACTTTGAAAGACTTTGGACCCCTACACCCAGACGGAGGAGAGAGGTTTCACAGCAGAGAATCAGGCATTTAGATCACCCACCACAGGAGTAGGCCCCCATTGAATCAGACCCTGGCAACCATGTCAGATGGCACAACCATCAGCTTTATATCAATCAGCACAGGAGAAGGCGACTTTGAAAGACTTTGACCCCTACACCCAGATGGAGGAGAGAGGTTTCACAGCAGAGAATCAGGCATCATATCAACCACCACAGGAGAAGCCACCATTTAGTTACTTTGACCCCTGCACCCAGGAAGAGGAGAGAGGCACCACAGCACATATTCTGGCATCATATCAGCCACCACAGGAGAAGCCACCATTGAGTTACTTTGACCCCTGCACCCAGGAAGAGGAGAGAGGCCCCACAGCACATATTCTGGCATCATATCACCCACCACAGGAGTAGGCCACCATTTAGTTACTTTGACCCCTACACCCAGACGGAGGAGAGAGGTTACACAGCAGAGAATCAGGCATTTAGATCACCCACCACAGGAGTAGGCCACCATTGAATCAGACCCCGGCAACCATGTCAGATGGCACAAGCATAAGCTTTATATCAATCAGCACAGGAGAAGGCGACTTTGACAGACTTTGACCCCTACACCCGGACGGAGGAGAGAGGTTTCAAAGCAGAGAATCAGGCATTTAGATCACCCACCACAGGAGTAGGCCCCAATTTAATGGGACCCCGGCAACCATGTCAGATGGCACAACCATCAGCTTCATATCAATCAGCACAGGAGAAGGCGACTTTGAAAGACTTTGACCCTTCACCCAAACAGAGGAGAGAGGTTCCACATCAGAGAATCAGGCATCATATCAACCACCACAGGAGTAGGCCACAATTTAGTTTATTTGACCCCTGCACCCAGGAAGAGGAGAGAGGCCCCACAGCACATATTCTGGCATCATATCACACACCACAGGAGAAGGCCTCTTTCAGTGATTTAGGCCTTTGGACCCAGACAGAGGAGAGAGGTCAGAGATTAGCTTCATATCCCCAGCACAGCAGAAGACCGCTTTATTTGACTTAGGCCTCAGCACCCAGACAGAAGACAGAGGTAGCATGGCAGAGGTTATGGCTTCATGTCACCCGTTAGTTTAACCGCCACTTTCATCTGGTTAGGCCCCGGCGCCCAGACAGAGAAGAGTTTCATTCAACTGTGGGTTTCATAAAATTTGTATCAAATAAAGAAGTGGCCCGTAGCACAACAAGACATGTTTTAGGCAGTTAATAAGGACTACTCTGCACAAGGGAGGGACAGGTCCTGTGGGATCCATGCCTGGTTCATCTTTATGAAGGTCAGCTTGTCCACGTTGGCTGTGGACAGGCGGCTGCGCTTGTCAGTAATGACGCCCCTGCCGTGCCAGATAAACTAACTTGGCCTTTTTTAAATAAAAAAATTCCCTCACTGGAATACTTTATGGCTTTTCACTGTATGGATTACAGATGGAATGACTGTTATATGTGAGTACCGCTTTCTTTGACAGATTCTAGTATGGGTACATATATGTTTTCCCAACCCCAGCACATTAGTTTGCTAATTCCAGATGTATGAAACGCAGGCCTAACTGTATCTAGTATATTGAACGCCAGATAAACTAACTTGGCCTTTTTAAATAAAAAAATTCCCTCACTGGAATACTTTCAGTCTTTTGACTGTATGGATTACAGATGGAATGACTGTTATATGTGAGTACCGCTTTCTTTGACAGATTCTAGTATGGGTACATATATGTTTTCCCAACCCCAGCACATTAGTTTGCTAATTCCAGATGTATGAAACGCAGGCCTAACTGTATCTAGTATATTGAACGCCAGATAAACTAACTTGGCCTTTTTAAATAAAAAAAATTCCCTCACTGGAATACTTTCAGTCTTTTGACTGTATGGATTACAGATGGAATGACTGTTATATGTGAGTACCGCTTTCTTTGACAGATTCTAGTATGGGTACATATATGTTTTCCCAACCCCAGCACATTAGTTTGCTAATTCCAGATGTATGAAACGCAGGCCTAACTGTATCTAGTATATTGAACGCCAGATAAACTAACTTGGCCTTTTTAAATAAAAAAATCCCTCACTGGAATACTTTCAGTCTTTTGACTGTATGGATTACAGATGGAATGACTGTTATATGTGAGTACCGCTTTCTTTGACAGATTCTAGTATGGGTACATATATGTTTTCCCAACCCCAGCACATTAATTTGCTAATTCCAGATGTATGAAACGCAGGCCTAACTGTATCTAGTATATTGAACGCCAGATAAACTAACTTGGCCTTTTTAAATAAAAAAATTCCCTCACTGGAATACTTTCAGTCTTTTGACTGTATGGATTACAGGTGGACTGGTATTAGTAGGGGTGACACAAGCACACCCAAGTCCCTGATGTAGGATTTCTATGGCACAGACCACTATTACAAGTGATTAATGGACGTTGGGAGAGATTGTGCTGCAGCACTAGTCCCAAGATGGCCGCCGCCTATCAGCCCAGTAACATGTGCCACAAAATGGTCTGCACAACCTTTAAAAAAATAGCCTTGGACTGTGCTGCTAAATCGCTATTGGTCTGAATCCCAGGTGTAGATGTCTGACTTGTTTGGAGCTTTGAATGCACACTGTGGCAGCTTCTGCTGCAGCACTACAAGTCGCAAAATGGCGGCCGGCGGTCAGCCCAGGTACATGTGGATGGAAAAATCACTCTGGCCACTCTAAAAATAGCCAATCCCTATCAAAAAGCAGCTCAGCTGCAGTTGTTCAGATGAATCACAGGTGGAGGAGAGAAATTTGCTTCCAGTTATTCAATTATCCCTGCCTATTCTCGCCCTAGCATCAGCTGCGTCTATCCCTGTTCTATTCACATCGGGAGTGAGCACGTCCCGACGTGCGCACAAGCTTATAAAGAGGCTGAGTCACATGCTGCACTCGGCCAATCACAGCCTTGCCAATAGTAGGCATGGCTGCGATGGCATCTTAGGGCAAGTAGTATGATGCATGTTGATTGGCTGCTTTGCAGCCTTTCAAAATGCACCTAAATACATGCCGAACGACGAACCCGAACCCGAACTTTTTTGAAAATGTCCGGGTTCGGGTCCGGGTCCCGGACACCCCAAAATTCGGTACGAACCCGAACGATGCTCGAACTGTTCGCTCAACACTAGCCATAACATTTTTATATTTCCGCTCACATAGCCATATGATGGCTTGTTTTTTGTGGGACAAGTTGTACTTTTTAATGCTACCATTTATTTTTGCATGTGATGTAGTGGGAAACGGGAAAAAAATTCCAAATGGGGTGAAATTGCAAAAAAAAAGCAATTTCACCACAGTTTTACGGGTTTTTAAATTACAACGTTCGATTTGCGATAAAACTGACTGGTTAATTTTATTCTTCAGGTCAGTACGAATCCGGCAATACCTAATATGTATAGTTTTTCTTGCGTTTTGATAGTGAAAAAAATTAAAAGTGGGAATTTTTTTATTTTATTTTTTGTCGCCATGTTTTGACCCCTATAACTTTTTTGTAATTATGCGTACGGAGCAGTGTAGGGGCTCATTTTTTGCGGGGCAATCTGAACTTTTAATTGATACCATTATGGGGTGCGTATGATGTTTTGATCACTTTTTATTCATTTTTTTAGGAAATGAAGCGTCCAAAAATGGCGAATTAGCCATTTGGACGCTTTCTTTCCGTTTTTATGTTTACCGTATGGTGAATATTTTTAATATTATTATAGTATGGGCGTTTTCGCACATTGCGACACCCATTATGTGTAATTTTTTATTTTTTATTTATTTTATTTTCATTTTGGGGAAAGGGGGTGATTTGAATTTTTATATTTTTTTATTTTATTTTTATTTTTTAAACTTTTTTTTTTTTTTACCACTTTCTTATAGTTCCCATAGGGAACTATAAGATGCAATCATCAGATTGCTATTCTCATATATTCCAATGCAATAGCATTGGAATATATGAAAAATCGCATATTTCCTATGGAGCCTATTACAGTCATAGGCTCCATAGGAATACTATGTAGTAACCTAGGTTTCATTCACAGAAACCTAGGCTACTACATGCATGCTCGGCTCCCCTTGTGGCCATCAGGAGCCGGAGCACAAACCGAAAGTGAAACTTTCGGTTTTTGCGCGATCAGATGCCGTGGTCAGGATTGACCACGGCATCTGAGGGGTTAATTGCTGCTGGTCGCGGACATGAGCTGCGGGTGTCAGCTTGATGAATCAAGCGTTTACCCGCAGCTCATGCGCCCGCTCCGTGCGGGCGCCATCTTTAAAGTGCGGACGAATGGCGTACATGTACGCCCTTCGTCCTTAAGGGGTTAATGTGCACCAAGTCTATCAAATGTTACAGGATGTTTGATAAATTTGGTGCATGTTAAAAGGGGTTGTCTCAGTTCAGCAAATGGCATTCATCATGTAGATAAAGTTAATATAAGTCACTTACTAATGTATTGTTATTGTCTATATTGCCTCCTTTGCTGGCTTCATTCATTTTTCCATCACATTATACACTGCTTGTATCCAGGGGTTATGACCACCCTGCAATCCAGCAGCAGAGGCCATGTTTGCACACTATAGGAAAACAGCCTTTCTGGTGGCTGGGACTGTGGAGGTACACATAGGATTGTCCCTATAGTGTGCAAGCACGACCGCCACAGATGGGTTTTTAGGGTGGTAGTAACCATGGAAATGATGTGTATAATGTGATGGAACAATGAATCAAGCCAGAAAAGACGACAATATGGACAATCATAATACATTAGTAATTGTCTTATATTAACTTTCTTTATTGTACATGATAAATGCAACATTTTTTGAAACTTTTTAAAAGTTGCAGTTAATAAATCAAGCTTAAATCAACTTGACAGGCTAACTATGCCCACTTTCCCACTCCCCTTTTCAAAACTGGACTCAGTGGTGTACACTCGAAAAACGTTACGAAATGTTTGTGTGTAACGCCTGTATGTGGGGATAGGCAAGGACAGTGAGCCCTAACCTAGAACCTAGCCTGCTTTCCCTACCTACTTGGAGTATAAGCCCTCCTTGGCAGAACCACAACTGGACAATGGTTCCTTCTCTAACTAAGTGCAGAGATGGACAAACAGCAACAGACAACAAAAACAGAAGAAGAGTTATATGACAATGGGTCAGAACCAGGCAGGCTATGCAGTATCAAACAAGAGACAGAGAGTGGTCAGAAGACAACCCAAGATCAGAACCAGACAGGCTGCACAATACCAAACACATGAGACAGCGAGTGGTCAGAAGACAAGCCAGGGTCAGAAGCACAGAGGAATCAGTACGCAAATGCAGGAACAGGGACCAAGGAAGCTAGCTAGTGAGCCAAACAAGACTATCACTGGTATTTAAGGGATTTATTGGATTTAAATAGAGCGCCGAGTCCCTGGATCAGAACCTGATAGGTCCATGACTCAGCTCTCCATTAGTCAGAAACACTAGTACACAGTAATAGATCAGCTGAGCTAATCATCCCACTACTAGTCTCACCCACTATAGGGAGAAACAGAGCATTCAATTCTGTTACTAAGGAATAAGGATGCAGCTGCGTTACCAGGGGACGTGGCTCAAACACGGCCATGCAAAGGTTGATGATTGCACCACTGGAGCCAGGACAAGTAAGTGAGGGCAGTGAGGGCTGCTGGAGCTGTTCAATACTTCATGTGTTGCACTGACTGCACAGAGATAATTTAAAGAGACAGTACTTTTTTTCTGTTCATGAACCATCCTTTTTGTTCAAAAACTTGTTTACATTTTTCTGTCATTTATAAGTGTGCATTTAAGCCCATTTTAGTCTGACAATACCAGTGTATACTGTAGTCACAGCCAGCAAGAGCAGTTTCTAGGCAATATGGCCAACAGGGTGAACATCAAAAAAGCAACAACCCCCCAACCCGCCCTTGCCCTTATGTAAAGCCAGTGCAATTTCAGAATTTCACCCTCTAGCGTATATTAGAATAATGTGATACACTACACTAGATTTGAGCCCCTCAAGAATTGGGAAAGCTAAGTGACAACCCATAAGGTCATAGGCTCTGAGGTAGGCACTAATCTTCCTGTTATAAAGACAGACACTACATTGGGAATTATGATTGATGACTATTACTATTAAAATTACATTCCACAATACCAAACATACAAGTGAATATACACCACATACCTATTACATCCAGTGATGTCTCATCTGATATAGATGTTCTCTTTCCTCATCTCCTTTATTTGGACCAGACAGCCACAGTGACTTATTTCAGCCATCTCTTGTCTCTGCAGAGTTTGACAAACAGACATCTGAGTTTCCAACTTTTGCATCATCCTCCCCACATGAACACCCCATCCTGCCATCCCCAATACTTTGTCCACTGTGCTCCCCATAGTGTCCTCCAACATAGTTGTGCAAAGTTGATACTGTGCCAGGGTGCCCCACAGTAATCAAGGGCTGTTCACAATTTAGCCCCATCCAAAATGCCAGAACATTACAAACACCCCACAAATGACCCCATTTTGGAAAGAAGACACCCAAGGTATTCGGCGAGGGGCATAGTGAGTCCATGAAAAATTGAACTTTTTGTCACAAGTTAGCGGAAAGGGAGACTTTGTGAGAAAAAACAATAAAAAATCAATTTCCGCTAACTTGTGCCAAAAAAAATCTTCTATGAACTCGCCATGCCCCTCACGGAATACCTTGGGGGTGTCTTCTTTCCAAAATGGGGTCACATGTGGGTTATTTATACTGCCCTGGCATTTTAGGGGCCCTAAAGCGTGAGAAGAAAAATGTGTAAAATTGCCCTCCTAAAAGGTACTCATTGGAATTTGGGCCCCTTTGCGCATCTTGGCTGCAAAAAAGTGTCACTCATGTGGTATCGCTGTACTCAGGAGAAGTAGGGCAATGTGTTTTGGGGTGTATTTTTACATATACCCATGCTAAGTGAGAGAAATATCTCTGTAAATTGCCAACTTAGTATAAAATTTTTAAAAAGTTGTCATTTACAGAGATATTTCTCACACACGGTATAGGTATATGACAGAGAGAAAAATTTTGAAAAATAAAAAGAGAGAAAGACAACATAAAAAACACACTATTCACAAAATGTTAGGGATATTTGGCTTTCAGATGAAATTTATGGAAAACATAAAAAGTTCACACTACAATGATATTGTATCATGAAAGTAGGGCATTTAAGTAGAAGCATGCAATGGTGATTTCCTCATCTCAATGTATTTATTGAAACAAACACAAACAGCAGTAGTGGGTATACTCCCACAAAAATGTCAATGTCTCAAAAACTTGTCATGTGGCCTTGAGCATCAATTGCAGCTTGACAACGACGTATCATGCTGTTCACAAGTCAACTTATTGTCTGTTAAGGCATGGCATCCCACTCTTGAAGGGTGGCCTGCAGGTCATTGAGGTTCTGGGGTACAGAGTTACGAACCTCTACACGGCAAATCAGCTGATCCCATAGGTTTTCAATGGGATTCAGGTCTGGAGCAAGTGCAGGACACTCCATTTAAGGTACCGTAGACTCCAGTAGCCATTCCCTAATGATGTAACCTCGATGAGCTGGCGCATTGTTGTCCATGAAGATGAAATTAGGCCTGTGTTGTTCATGCAGAGGCATAATGACTGGATTAATTATGTTATTTAAGTAGTATGGGCTTGTCACTGTACTATTCACAAAATGTAGGGCAGTTCTGTATTGACTAGACACACCTGCTCACACTGTAACACCACCACCACCACCAAAGGCTCGTCTGGTGACAACAGTGGAAGATGCATAGCGCTCTCCTTGAAGTCTCCAACATCCATAATTTCTGCCCAGAGTGAATCAACTTTCAACAGTGAACAGCTCTGAGGCCCATTGGTCCCTCATCCAGCGTAGATGCCCCCTGAAAGACAATGATGCCTGTGGTCAGGTACCCCATCAGGTCGTCTAGCATGCAGACGATGCTGATATAAAAAGTTTCAAATTGTCTGACGTGACACTTTGGTGCCTCTCACCTCCGTTAAATGTGCCTGGAGTTGTGTGGCATTCATCATCCAGTTCCTCAGGGCATTGTTCACAATGACCCAGTCATCAGTGTAGGATGTGACCAAAGGACGTCCACTTCTATGCCTTTCTGTGACTCTTCCAGTCTCTCTGTATCTCTGTTGCAACCTGCTGATGACACTCTCTGACACTCTAAGCTCAGTGACTACTTCTGCCTGAGAACATCCTGCTTGTAGACTCTCAATGGCGAGGTAGTGTCGTCTTGGTCTCACGATGTCAAAATGTGAACAGCGTGATGAGGAGCACTGTTTACATACCAATTTTAATTAAACCAGGACATTTATTGAGCGACTCATGGATCAAACACCTGTTGTGAATTTTGCCATTAAGCTCCTTGTTAAACAACAGAAAGCTGTGCAAAAAGTACTGAAACATTAAACAGTTGGATATGTTCATTCAGAAGCTTAGAGAAGGTCACATTAAGTTCACCTGTAAAAGTTATAGTGCATTTTAGGTTCATCCTGAACTTTCACCCACAAGGCAAATATCCCAAAATTTTTGCACATAGTGTATGTGTCCTAGGAGAACTCAGAGTGTCATACACCAATTTTCATGCCAATTGGAGCAGTTTTGATTCCCGCAGAATCAATTCAGACCTGAATTGAATTTATTTACAGATTCGATAGAATCACACCTCCAACGAATTTAAATACGTTGGCTCATTTCTATTCTGTCACCTTAAAGGCAAGAAGAGCACTGTTTACAGTCAAATATGAAAGTTCTACCAATATAGGCATCAAACAGAGAATGATATCTTACTTAGATTTAACAGTTTTAAATATGATTATATTGGAAAAAAGAGACACACCTGCTGGTGTCTTTGTAGTAGCTGGAAAACCAAGTCTAAAAAAATTTTTAAAAATAATCTTTATTACTGTTTGATCCTTTCCACACATAGAAACTGCTTGGGCTAACTTGCACTTTTCTATTTCTTATGCTCTACAGAACCTTTTACTAATCAACACAGACTTTTTGCCAGACAGAACAGCAGAGGGTTCCTTACAATAATTACAGATCCAGGTTGATTGGTTAAAATTTTAACTTTCCAAAAGTTAAGTTGAGATTTCTACAGGAAAATATACAAAGGAACTGAAGTATACCCATTGGACTATTAGCAAGGTATAATTTAACTCAGGCCTTCCGATGATGTCAGAGATTATCTTGATAAAATGTCAGCCATCCACTAGCCTTTTGCGTTCAAGTTAGTCCTACTAAAACAATTATTTTCTTGTTCCTTTTTATTTTTACATTGTCTGCTTCTCTGAAAGACAGTGTCTTTTTTTCTGTTAACATTTTAGCATTGTAAAATGATTAAAATCTAAGGTTTGTTTAGGCATTCCTGCCAAAGACCACATAAAGAGGTGATTTATTAAACTATAGATGTGCCAAATAAGCCTGTATCATAGATGAAACCGTCACATTCTCGTCATGTGCTCTGCTCTTTATCCATGGAAAGTTTTGTTAATCTACTAATGCGTTTTACCAATTATAAACAGCTTGCTTGTCTCCAGAGAAGAGAATACTTTGTACTTATAAAAATCTGAATGAACGTTCATTACTTCATTGTCTGATTTAACACGTTCAATCTAAGCATTGTTTTCTTATTAAATAGAAGCAAGTGAAACTCTAATAGCACGCTTGTGTAATGATGGGGTGGGACTAGGGTCACTGAGACAGAGAATGAGGAATGAGGTGTTTCTCGTGGAATAATGGTAATGAAATGGGTCAGGTGCAATGCAGCATCAAAGTCTTTACTGAATGACGCCAGGAGAGAGAAGTGCATCCACTCATCCCACAGAAAAGTGCAATACTTGAACATTACAAAAGTGGAACAATCTCTGAATTGTCTCACTGAAGCATTTCGCCATGTGGCTCTCCCATGCACCAGTTCTTACCTGGTATCTCTTCTCCTGAGCATACAGGGGATCATTTATTAAGACCAGCGTGCATAAAAACACAATTTGTCTACACAATGTGAATGTACCCTAAGAGGTTAACACTTTTAGTAGTAATAAGATTACTGCTTTATTCTTTATAGTAGGTATATATTAGAGATGAGCGAACTTCTTGAAATTAGTTTCACATCCGGTTCCTCAAATTTTCTAAAAATGTTATTTGTGTCTGAATCGATTTTGCAGAAATCAAATATGCTCCAAACTGGTATATGACACTCTAAGGTTTCCTTTTCATTATACCTTTAAGCTTATCACCTTAAACTATTTAATTTAATGATTGTAATAGTGAATAATGTCAGAGTGCAGAATGACACTGATAGATATAACTATGGGTAAATGCATGGTTGACGTTGTAACAATCAGCGTATTTAAAAACACACTTTGCTGTCGCACTTGTTATGCTTGTCATATTAGAAACATTACAAAAATTGTCCCTTATCAGTGTAATTGTTAAAAAAAAATGCCTTAACAGGGGCAGACTACATAGTAACATAAAACCTAAAAAAAAATTTTTGGTGTGCATACCCAACAAATTAGCACATGAGTCCAACAACGTAGCAAATTGTAATTTATTAGATATCACTTAAAAACTACATATAGCAAGGGAAGTAAACATGAACCAGTGGGGTAGCAAGAATATGAGGAGAACACATGGGAAGGGGATAGTGAATAATCATATACAAGTGCAGATAGTCATATGTGGTAATACTGAATGGAGGCTGGAACGTGCCTGGTCCACTGCACACCACCGGCAAGAGGAGAATGTGCAGGGGTCAAGCAAGCACACAGCCTGCAAGTGTAACAGCAGTACTGCACAGGGTTTACAGAATGTAAATACAATCACTGTCAACAAGTTACATAGTTAATCAAACAAGATAGTGATCCCCTTCCCAGTGTCACCTCACCTGTCCAACGCGTTTCACCAAACAGGCTTCGTCAGGGAGTACCCTATGAGGAGAACACATTGGAAGGGGATAGTGAATAATCATATACAAGTGCAGAGAGTCATATGTGGTCATATATGTATTTTTTAAATGATGTCTAATAAATTACAATTTGCTACATTGTTAGACTCATGTGCTAATTTGTTGGGTATGCACACCCCAAAAAATTTTTAGGTTTTGATTTATGATGGAGTTGTGATCCTATTAGGTCTCATTGTAGGTTATTATTACATAGTAACATAGTTTATAAGGCTATAAAAACAACCCATCTCTAGTATCTATAGCCTGTAATATTATTACACTCCAGAAATACATCCAGGCCCCTCTTGAACTCTTTTAGTGAACTCACCTTCACCACCTCCTCAGGCAGAGAATACCATAGTCTCACTGCACTTACCGTAAAGAATCCTCTTCTATGTTTGTGTACAAACCTTCTTTCCTCCAGACGAAGAGGATGTCCCCTCATCACAGTCACAGTCCTGGGGATAAATAGATGATGGGAGAGATCTCTGTACTGACCCCTGATATATTTATACATAGTCTTTAGATCTCCCCTTAGTCGTCTTTTTTCTAAAGTGAATAACCCTAATTTTGATAATCTTTTAGGGTACTGTAATCCACCCTTTTCAGTTATTACTTTATTTGCCCTCCTCTGAACCCTCTCCAGCTCTGCTATTTCTGCCTTGTTCACAGGAGCCCAGAACTGTACACAGTACTCCATGTGTGGTCTGACTAGTGATTTGTAAAGTGGCAGGACTATGTTCTTATCACGGGCATCTATGCCCCTTTAGATGCAACCTATTATTTTACTGGCCTTGGCAGCAGCTGCCTGACACTGGTTTTTACAGCTTAGTTTGCTGTTCACTAAAATTCTTAGGTCCTTTTCCATGTCAATGTTACCCAGTGTTTTACCATTTAGGATGTACTGGTGACTTGCATTATTCCTTCCCATGTGCATAACCTTACATTTGTCAGTGTTAAACCCCACCTGCCACTTCTCTGCCCAAGCCTCTAATCTATCCAGATCCATCTGCAGCCATATACTGTCCTCTTCAATGTTAATTTCTTTACACAGTTTAGTGTCATCTGCAAAAACTGATATTTTACTTTGCAAGCCTTCTACACGATCATTAATAAATATATTGAAGAGAATAGGGCCCAATACTGGCCCCTGTGGTACCCCACAAGTGACAGTGACCCAATCTGAGTATGTACGATTAACAACCGCCCTCTGTTTTCTATCACTGAGCCAGTTACTTACCCACATGCAGACATTTTCCCCCAGTCCAAGCATTCTCATTTTATACACTAACCTTTTATGTGGTACAGTGTCAAATGCTTTGGAGAAGTCCAGATATACGATATCCATAGATTCGCCGCAGTCAAGTCTAGAGCTTACCTCCTCATAGAAACTGATTAAATTAGTTTAACATGACCAATCCCTCATGAAGCCATGCTGATATGGTGTTATTTGCTTATTTTCATTGAGGTACTCCAAGATGGCAGCTCTTAGAAAACCTTCAAACAGTTTACCCATGACAGATGTTAAACCTTCCGGCCTATGGTTTCCGGGCTCTGCTTTTGGATCCTTTTTGAATATTGGCACCATATTTGCTATGCGCTAATCCTGTGGAACACTCCCTGTCATTATAGAGTCCCTATATATCAGAAATAAGGGTCTGGCTATGACATTACTTAATTATCTTAGGATACAGGGTTGTATGCCATCTGGTACCTGCGATTTATCGATTTTAATCTTTTTAAGATGCCACTATACTCCTTCCTGGGTTAGACAGGACACTTTTAATGGGGAATTTACTTTTACATTCTGCAGTTCATCTGACAGTTTATTTTCTTCAGTGAATATAGTGGAGAAAAAAAATATTCAATAGCTTTGCTTTCTCCTCATCGCTCTCTGCAACTCCCCCCTTATTACTCTGTAAAGGGCCGACACCTTCAGATTTATACTTTTTACCATTTATATATAAATACATTTATATATTATGTATGAAATGAAGAACATTTTAGAGATTGTTTTTTTCTCTTTGGCAATTAATCTCTCGGTCTCTAATTTGGCTGCTTTGTCTTTTACATATTCTTGTTTGGCTGA
The DNA here is from genome assembly GCA_033119425.1 of Bufotes viridis. NCBI lineage: Eukaryota > Metazoa > Chordata > Amphibia > Anura > Bufonidae > Bufotes > Bufotes viridis. The sequence continues at coordinate 164,220,718 of CM065592.1, forward strand.
TTTGTCTTTCTATTTCTATTCTACATATTCTATTTTTTTCTTATAGTTTTTCAATGCTTCCTCGCTCCTCTGGTTGTAAACTTGCCTTGAAAAAATTTCTCTAATTTTTGACAATATGTACAATATGGTTGTCAGAAGAAAAATTGGCCTGTTCTGAAGTTGAACAAGCCTGGAAAAATGCACCCTTTTATTTGGCAACAGCAGCAGTATAGTGTGGATGTGAAAAGCGTAAGGTGTATAGGGGTCATAGTGGCAGAGATGTTAGCGCCAGCTGTAGCAGTACAGCATGGAACAAATGAGGCAGTAAGCAGACGTGTGTGTGGCTCTGTTGGAATAGTAGTCATAGTGGTGGCAGCTGAGTAGGGGTAATGATAGTGGCAGTAGGGGTAATGGAAGTGGCAGAAGGGGGATTAGTATCAGGGAGTAGCAGCTGCAGTGGTAGCAGCAACAGCCACGCAGTATGAAACATGATATTAGGCAGGGAGAAAGCAGCAATGGAGTGATGGGGCACCATCAGCAATGATTATGTGTTATGGAGCACCTCAGGCGATTGTGTGTAAAATGGCTATTCAATAATCATGAGATTGCTTGATGGTATAGATACGCCTATCACTAGGTAAGCAAGTAAGCATATACTGTATCTTGCCATGCTCACCTGCATGCTTGAGGACCCATTTTTTTTATAACTCTGCCCCCCCAATGAGATGATTGGTCATCAAGCCTTGTGTCATCATCATCATCACCTTTTCCTCCTGCACATATGACTCCTCCTCCAGTGGAAGCTCTTTTTCTTTCACTTCCTCCTCCATTAGATTTTGTCCGTGTGGATCCCCAACAGCTACAGGGTGGCCAAAAAGATAGGGTAAATATAAGGAATTAACATCATTGATTGTCCCTGCTGACAAATCTGGTGGCCTCTTCCAAGAGCCTGAGAATGTGAGGTGCATCTCTGATGAGCTGCCACTGCCTGACCTCAAAACAACACATGCTCCCTGATGAGGTGGTCTGGTGCATGAGGTGGAATTCCAGTGAGTTGGAATGTCACAGACCAAGGAATGCACAGGCAGACCATTTTGCGGCTGCAAGTCCAGGATGGAGTTCTTTGCCACATAAGAACGCCTGAAGTGCAATCACAGTCTCCTGGACATGGCCAGAACCCTCTCCAAGACACAGTACTTCAAAAAGTGCTGCACTTCTAAATTTGTCACGTGTGCAATAAAGGCTAGCTGCTCCAGGTGTCCAGGATGGCGTGCACATTGCCACACAGTGGGAATTGCAAGGCATGGCCCACGCTCTCTGGCACGTGAGAGTATAAGGCAGAGATGGCTTTTTTGGAGATTTAATGGTAGCTAGGTATTTTCCAGCAAGCCTGAGCGCATGCCATCAGTTCTCTACTACCAACAGCATCACCAATGTAGCTATACATGGGGTTTCCCACCTCTCCCTGAACCTCCTCCTCATGGCAGTACTAACGCTGATTATTCTCACATAACTTATCAACAGTGAGAATCTTTTGAGTATCTTTTATAGAGCATGAAGTTTTGTTGCTAAGGAAAAGGAAGTTGCTCCACTTTGAGGAGGCAGTGAAGACAGACACAATGCAACTGAAAGGCTTCTCTGGGGTTGGTTGCAAGGAGAAGGGGCAGGGGGAATGCTGTGACCCCTGTCTCCAAGGCACTGTAAGACTCAAAGGAGACATCCATATCATCCTCATGTGACTGAGAGGAGTAGTAACCCATCCAGTCCACAAACTCCTACTGTTTGTTCTCAATAATAATGTGGCACTTATAGGTAGCGAGGGAGAACTGTGTCCTACTAATACTACTACTGGTCACATGTCTGGTGCTGCTACTGCTGTTTTCCCTACTACTTACATTCCAACTCGAATGAAGAGTCATGGAATTATCATTTCCCACTCTTGACTCTTCTGTTTACCCGACATTTTATTATGAGTAGGGATGAGCGAACCCGGAGCTCCCTGTTCGGGTCTGACATTGGCGCCAAAGTCTGTGTTCGTTGTTAAAATAAAGCTTGTTGAAAGGCTGCAGAGCAGCCAATCAACGGGTATTTCAGCTGTGGGCACTTAGAAGCCATCACAGTCAAGCCTAGTATTGTGCACCATGTGACCATGCATGCATAAATACTGGATCACGTGGTGTGCTGCCATTCTGCTCTGACTACTGAAGGGACAGGGCGCTGCTGAGGGATAGTGATAGGCTTTTATTATTTTAAATAACTCTGTGGTTGACCTGTAGACATTTATGTGGGTGCAATCCAAAATCTTTGCACCAGTGACACAGAAATAGAATACGTAATAAGGCTGTTCAGTCTGTAGGTGACCTGTAGGCATTTTTGTTCAGTGCAATCCTTCTCCTTTGAACCAGTGACAGTTAATTTTGTTGGTGACACAAAACTGTTTTTTGGGTGCAAAACCCTTTACTTGACACTGTCACAGGGAAATCCAATAGTTAATCAGTCTATTAATTGTGTCAGTGACACATATCTGTTTTTTTGGGTGCAAAACCCTTTAGTTGCCACAGTCACATTGAAATATAATAGTTAATCAGTCTGTTATTCTGTCAGTGAGACATACCTATTTTTCCTGGTGCAAAAACCTTTAGTTGCCACAGTCACAAGGAAATATAATAGTTAATCAGTCTGTTAATTGTGTCGGTGAGACATACCTATTTTTTCTGGTGCAAAAACCTTTAGTTGCCACAGTCACAGGGAAATATAATAGTTGATCAGTCTGTTAATTGTGTTGGTGAGACATACCCATTTTTTGCGGTGCAAAACCCTGTAGTTGCCACCGTCACAATGAAATATAGTAGTTAATCAGCCCGTTAATTGTGTCAGTGACTTGTGTCACTGTTTTTTTTTGGGGTGCAAAACCCTTTAATTATATAAGTCAAGGGGCACTCAAATATCTGGAAGCTGGATAGAATTGCAAAAATACATTTATTATTAAAACTATAAAACATACACCTTACAATTGCTCACATAATTGTCTTAAAAAATCCCCAAAAAACGTTGATCAACCTAAAAAAATAAAATAAAAAAGAGAATAGGAATGGGTACCAGTTGCTTAGTCCAATATTCTATATAGTCTAGATAGTTGATATCTAACACGCACAAATTGTTAATGGAATGTCTATAGTATAATCTCAGAGTAATCCGTCTTATTTTTTCGGCATCTGTATATTAGATATAATGTAATCGATTGCGATCAATGTTCGTGATATAGAATATTAGAGTTCTCCTATTGGTTATAATTGTTCTAATGGCAGATAGATGCAGTGCCGATTTGGAGCTCCACGTAAATAATTAGCTGATGCCCTCTTATCAATATCAAATATTTGCAACACACTATGTTACCTGTCTTGAAGGTGATGGTATTGTGCTGAGTTGTTTTTATAACAAACTCTCTAGGTTGCAGGTAAGTATATATTCTGATATTGCTGCTTGTATCCTCAAATGTTACTCCATGTTATTGTCAATGGTAACATCGCAGGGCTGGAATCACTTGCTGGTTACTTTTGTATCCATGTACGCACCAACCCTGTATGTGGCGTCCCGCAAAGTAATGTACGGACTAGGGTTGGGCAATATACCGGTGTCTGCGATATACTGCGGTATTAAAAAACTGCGATATGGCGATATCACAGTTTCCTAATAACCGCGGTATATAATGACATCATAGGAGCGGTCACACGTGTGCCGACCGCTCCTAAAACGTCCATGTAATGCGCCTGCACAAATTAAGTGCTGGTCCCAGCAGCGGCTGCCTCCTGCTTTCTCCTATTTTGACATGACTTCGCCCCTGAACTGACACAAAGCTTGGGACCTGCGGGCACAGAGCGGCCCCTTACGTACTGCAGCCGCATCCTGGAGTCCATAGAAGGGCCTAAAAAAGCTGTGGGCACTGAAGTCTGGAGACCCTGGGGATTGGCACATGAAGTTTCCCGCAGCAACCGCTGCCTCTTAGCCCCGCCCACCACCAAAGGCAGGAAGTGCCGGGACAGCAGCAAGTGAGGGACGCCATGCAGGTCTCTCTCAGGGAGTTCTTCAGATCCTGGCCTGCCACTGTCCAAGGAGGGAGTGGCAGGTAAAAGATAGTGGCCCTCTCCTCCTAGGCCCCAGCTGTAGCCCCTGCACAGGGCTTCTCTACACACTAGAAGGTGATGGGGAATATACCTGTCAGGAGGCCCAGCAGTAGAAGCCCCCCACTATAATGTCTCCCTGTGGCCCCTATACTGGAGCAATAAGGAGACATTACTGTATACTGTATGGGGCGACAAGGAGACATTATACTGATTTGGGAAAGGGGTTATAATGTCACCTTGTGGCCCTCATACAGTATAACGTCTTCATGCATCTGCCCCCATTCAGTATAATGTCACCTTGTGGCTGCCCCATACAGTATAATGTCACCTTGTAGCTGCCCCTATACAGTATAATGTCACCTTGTGGCTTCCCCCATACAGTATAATGTCACCTTGTGGCCCTCATAGAGTATAACGTCTTCATGCATCTGTCCCCATTCAGTATAATGTCTTCATGCATCTGCCCCCATTCAGTATAACGTCTTCATGCATCTGCCCCCATACAGTATAACGTCTCCTTGTGGTCGCCCCCATAAAGTATAATGTCTCCTTGTGGCCCCCATACAGAAAAACGTCTCCTTGTGCCCCCATACAGTATAACGTCTCCTTGTGGCTGCCCCCATACAGTATAACGTCTCTTTGTGGCCCCCGCCCCCATACAGTATAAAGTCTCCTTGTGGCTGCTCCCATACAGTATAACGTCTCCTTGTGGCTGCCCCCATACAGTATAAAGTCTCCTTGTGGCTGCTCCCATACAGTATAACGTCTCCTTGTGGCTGCCCCCATACAGTATAACGTCTCCTTGTGGCTGCTCCATACAGTATAATGTCTCCTTGTTGCTGCTCCCATACAGAATAACGTCTCCTTGTGCTCCCATATAGTATAACGTCTCCTTGTGGCTGCCCCCATACATTATAACGTCTCCTTGTAGCTGCCCCCATACAGTATAACGTCTCCTTGTGGCTGCTCCCATACAGTATAACGTCTCCTTGTGGCTGCCCCCATACAGTATAACGTCTCTTTGTAGCTGCCCCCATACAGTATAACCTCTCCTTGTGGCTGTCCCCATACAGTATGACGTCTCCTTGTATCTGCCCCAATACAGTATAACTACTCCTTGCGGCTGCCCCCATACAGTATAACGTCTCCTTGCGGCTGCCCCCATACAGTATAACGTCTCCTTGTGGTCGCCCCCATACAGTATAACGTCAACTTGTGGTCGCCCCCATACAGTATAATGTCTCCTTGTGGCCCCCATACAGTATAACGTCTCCTTGTGGCCCCCATACAGTATAACGTCTCCTTGTGGCCCCCATACAGTATAACGTCTCCTTGTGGCCGCCCCCCATACAGTATAATGTCTCCAAGTGTTTTTTCTTCTAAATGGGCATTTATCGTGATATATATCGTTATTGCGATAAATTTCTTAATATCGTTATCGTGGCAATATTTTTGATATCGCCCAACCCTAGTACGGTCTAGTAGCGGTGTATCTTGCGAACTGCGAGCTGTCACTACAGGTATAATGTCCCTTAAGGATTAGCTTGATATCTGTTCACTGTAGGTGATGTATAAGTTGGTAGCGAGATATATCGCAGTCTGCGAGCTACCGCTATGGATGTAATGTCCCTTGAGGGTTAGCTAGATGTCTGTTCACTGCAAGTAACTTTCACCAAATGCGTTTCGGAACAACATGTTCCTTCCTCAGTGGCCTGCAGTGAATGGATCGATGCCTCCATTTAAACAGAATTTCGTCATTTGGCAGGAAAGGATGTTCAGCTGGAATTCCATACAAAACCTGGACTGGATGCTTTTTTAGATATCTGTATGTGTGTGGACCGCAATTGGCATTTTCTGGGGGCACTATATAGGAGTATTTTATACTGGCACAAATTATAGGGTCACTATGGGCACCTAAGCTCAACTAGGGGCACTAAGTGTTTTTTTGTAGTGGCACACAGTACGGGTCATTGGCATGAGGGCACTCTGGGGACATTGGCTCTACTGGGGGCAGTAAGAGGAGTTTTTTTTTTTTTGTTACTGCCAAACAACTGGTGCACATTATAAGTGGCTGTTTTTCTACTGTCACACATTATAAAGATAAACATAAAATTACTACCAGGGGCATTATGGTGGGCTTTATTACAACTGGCGGACTTTGGGAGCATTGTTACTTCTGGGACACAATTACTGTTGGGGGCACTGTAGGAGCACTATTACTACTAAATGCACTCTGGCACAGAATTATTACTATTGTTGGGATTTTGGGGAGGACTATTACTGTGGGGAAACCCTGGAACACAGTTCTTTTTGGAGGACATTATGTTTACACTATTAGTGACAGAGGCACTATTTGCTGGGTGCAGTTATTTTTTTGGGCATTGTGTTCCAATAATTATTGAAGGGGGTACTATCTGTGTGTAACTTGTATTTTCAGGGGGTTTATCTGTTTTTGCAGTATAGTTTTGGGGAGTACAGTGTCTCTGTGTTGGGGGGGGTGCATGATGGGATGTTGAAAAGGTGGTAGGATGATGGAAAAGTAGGAAACTAAGATGTCCGTCAAACTCTGCAAGAGATGCCTGAAAGAAACCATCATGGTGGTCTGGTCTGAATGGAGAAGATGAAGAAAGAGAACATCTACATCAAAAGAGACGTCACTGGATGTAAGAAGTATGTAGAGCTGTATTAGGCTACCTTCACATTTGCGTTAGTGATTCTAACAGGCTGTTCCATCAGAGAACAGCCTGCCGGAATTCACTGGATCTGGCACTGCTGGATGCAGACGGAATGCCTGCCAGCCCCATTAACTATAATAAGGGACGGTAGAGATCCAGGCACAATCTGACAAAAATGCAGAGAATCAGCGAGACACAAACTGCCGCATGCTGGGGTTTGTGTCGGGCTGATTCCTTGAATTTTCTGCTAGATAAGGTGGCCGGATCGTACTGCCACAGGTGTAAAAGTAGCCTTACCCTGTATGTTTTGTAATGCTGTATGTAATGTTAGGATGGAATAGGTTAGGTTGAGAATTTGTCATGGGGCACATTCTTTGCACAGGGGCCCTATGCTGTCTGTGTCCGCCCCTGCCGCAGCTGTTACTCCCCCAGTACAACTGTTATGCAGCTGCACATCTCCTGCCTTGTTCGTAAGGTTCCGTGCTGCATTGCTGCTGCTCTGAAAAAAAGGGAGAATTTTTGGGCGCTTGCTTTGAACAATCAAATTTTTCCAATATCCCTGTGTGTGTATAAGTGCTGGCAGGTATCTGCCCCCAATAAGGGACAATTCATGGAATAGTTTTTAATTTTACAAAAGCAAACCAAACGCCACGGCGCACTGTGTTTAAACAGGCTGTTTTTTTAAAGGGGTCTTCCAATAATTTTTTTACTGATGACCTATCCTCTGGATAGTATAAGATGAGAGAAAGCAAAACCGCACATCTTGATATTAATATCTATAATTTATTTAGAAACACAATGCCAAAAATTAAAAACATTTTATACAATTACAACACTGTTTTAGGATCGACAATACGTCCAACACACATATTCAACACTAGTCAGGATTAGCATCTGATCCCTGATCCCCACAGTCACAGACTTTAGGGATCAGAACTTTTAATGCATGAGATGTGTGGGAAGGTTGAAGAAGAGGATAGGACATAATATAGTGTAGTGTCATTACTACTTTAGGTTGACACTGCCATCTACTGGCCTTTTTGTGTATTGCACATATAGTTCAGGGAGAAGTAGGAGAACTTGCGTTTCGTAAGCAACGATATGGGAAAAATAGGAGCGCTAGCGATGCTACAACTGTACCTATAATCACCAAGTCCTGAAAAGGGACACATATAAGCTGCCAAAGGAGTACAAAATCCATCATATATGATAAATATAACATCAAAATAGTACAAATACTCATCAAATATAGAGATAGGCAGACATGGTGAAGAGGTATAACGCCCCACATGTATCGCCGGACCAACCAGCTTCCTCAGGGGTCTCTGGGAGAAAGTATATATACATAAATAATAAAAAAATGATGGCCATCTGTTTGAAGAGTAAATTGAGCGAGGCAAGGAAGTGTGATTATGGTAAATTGTCGTCCCCGGTAAATTGGTGAGCCCACATCATTGCACTATAAAGTAAGATGGTGCTAACCTAGATAGGCCAGCGTATTAGGAACAAAATCACGCATGAATAAAATGGCGTCCAGCTGGAAGTATGTACATAATGCGTTCCATACACCGGAAATATATCTAAATTGCCCTACATGTTGATATGCGCATGCGCTAAACAATGCTGCGTTCCACCATGCGCTCCAAATACAGGAAGTGCACTCAAGATTGCTTTCGTCTATAATAGAGAGTATATAGAGATATATTAGCATACACATACAAAAAATAATGCAAGTACGTTCCACAATGCGCCCTATATGCAGACAATGCAACCAAAGTTGTTTTCGTCCATTACAAAAAATATTGAAAATTTGGTAATAATCATGTTGAGCAATAATATAAAAATATAATAATAAATACCTTCATATACCAAAATTATGAATAAAAATACAAAAATAATATATATACGTTCCCATTGCAGGCCCAATCGCTTGCTAGTGCTCATTTTCTTTCTCCTTTTTTTTTCCAGCGGCTTGCACTCTGAGGTTTCTATTTGGTGTGCCCCCATTTTTTGCTGTCCTCTGGATTGGACATCAGTATCTGATCGGTGGAGGTCTGACACCGAGCAGAAGGCACCGGTGCACACAGCAGCACTGAGGCCTTCTTTCTGTTTACCAGGCACAGTGCCATACATTGTATAGTGGCTGTGCTTGGTATTAAAGCCCAGCCCCATTAACTTCAATGGAGCTGAGATGTGCCAAGTCCATGTGACCAATAAACGTAACGTTACATGGCCTGGGCAAAGCTGCAAGAAGGCAGCAACGCTACTGAGAGTGCCCAAGCCTTCTCAAACAGCAGATCAGCAGGGGTTCTGGGTATCCAGAGGATAGGTCATCATCAGTAAAAAACACTTGGAAATCTCCTTTAACCCCGACAACCATTCATTTACCCATAGCTATATATATCAGTGTCACTCTAACATTATTGCTTTCATTGCAGCTAGTGTTGAACGAATCGAACTGTCCGAATTCAGGAAAAATTGATTCGCTGCAAAGCCGAATTTCCTCCTGATTTGTGGTAACAAATCAATTTTTACCTGAAATGGGGTAAAAAAAAAATCACACTCATCTCATTCGTTTGCGCGCAAAGAGCCAGCTACCATCTTGATTGAAGACCCTGCACAAAATCTCCTGCCTAGTGAGGTGTGACATCACTACGCCGGCCGGCGTGATGAAGTCTTCACATACTCTTCCCGATCAAATGAATGACTTAGGGCTATAGCCACTTCAGCAAATAGCATTTATTATGCAGAGAAAGTTTCCATGGTTACGACCACCGGGCAATCCAGCAGCATGGCCGTGCTTACACACTATAGCAAAAAGCACCAGCCTACATGAGTTCCCACGGTCCTGGCCACCAGAAAGGCTGGTATTTTTTCTTATACTGTGCAAGTACGACCACTACTGCTGGATTACGTGGGTGGTTGTAACCATGGAAGCGAACAGGGTAAAATGTGATGAAAAATTAACCAAGCCAGCAAAGGAAGCAATATGGACAATCACAATACATTAGTAAGGCCCCTTTCACACGAGCGAATATTCTGCGTGGGTGCAATACGTGATGCGAACACAGTGCGCCCTCACGGAATCCGGACCCATTCATTTCAATGGGTCTGTGTACATGAGCGTTGGTTTTCACGCATCACTTGTGCGTTGCCTGAACATCTCAGCATGTTCTATATTCAGCGATTTTCACACAACGCTGGCCCCATAGAAGTGAATGGGGCTGCATGAAAATCGCATCGGCAAGATAGTGCAGATGCGATGCGTTTTTCACGGATGGTTGCTAAGAGATGTTGTTTGTAAACCTTCAGTTTTTTAACACGCGTGTGCAAACCGCATTAAACTGCATTCCACCCGCGCGATAAAAACTGAACAACTGAACGCGATCGCAAACAAAACTGAAAGTACTTGTTTTTACTGAATGCATCTGCAACGCATCTGGACCTAATCCACCCACATTCGTCTGCAAGCGACCTAAGCGCCTTGCATTCACTTTCTCTACATGATAAATGGATTCAGACACCACACATATAACATTCGTGTGCTGTCCATATGTTTATGCGGCCCAATAGAAATGAATGGGTCCGCATTTGATCCGTAAAAATTGCAAACCGAAAATAAGCTTGCGTGCATGAGGCCTAAGTGAGTATGCATCTGTACATAGCTCTCAGTCACTTATAGTTGATGGGGGGGGGGTCTTAACTTGTTGCCGACCGCCTCATGCAGGATTGCGTCCTGCGGGCGGTCGGTTTGTTCCTCCTTGACGCGCAGGATCACGTTGGGGACAAGGAAAACTACAGCCTGCCAGCGCTGGCAGGCTGTAGAAGTTAAAAAAATGGCATATCAGACGCTGTTTTGTTAACAGCGTCTGATATGCTTGCTGATCGTTCCTTTGGTGGTCCCTTTTGCTTGGAACCACCAAAGAAACTTTTATATGTGCACCAAATCACCACACAGACCCCCACCCCACCCATCCACCCCACCCCCCCCCCCACCCCCGTCACTGATTAACCCCTGATTAACCCCTGATTAACCCCCGATCACCCCATGTCACCCCCTGTCACCCCCTGACACTAATTACCCCTGTAAGGCTCATTCAGACGTACGTATGTGTTTTGCGGATCCATGGATCCGCGGATCCGCAAAACACGGACACCAGCAATGTGCTTTCCGCATTTTGCGGATCCGCACATTGCCAGAACTATATAGAAAATGCCTTTTCTTGTCCGCAATTGCGGACAAGAATAGGACATGCTCTATCTTTTGCGGAGCTGCGGCCAGATGTTTGGGGGCCGAAACCCGGAAGTTTGCGGCCGCAGCTCCGCAAATGCTGATGCGGCGAGCGCATAGTGTGCACACTGAATGGGTCCGCATTTATTCCGCAGAATTGCGGAATAGATGCGGACATTTTTGCGGACGTGTGAATGGGGCCTTACTACTTTTTTTTTTTGCACATTTTTTGGCAGAGATTTATTCATCCACATTGATCGATGCGAATGAGGAAATCTGTGCCGTTTTTTTTTGCACATTTTTGGGCAGAGATTTTTTCATCCACATTGATCGATGCGAATGAAGAAATCTGTGCCGTTCATTTTTTTTCTTTCCAGCCCAGAGACTGAACGGAAAAAAAAATCTCATTACCCGTATGCTCAATATAAGGAGAATCGCAGAAACTCCTAATGCTGGCCATACGTGTAATGATTGCGGAGACCCTAAAATGCCAGAGCAGTACAAACACCTCACATGTGACCCCATTTTAGAAAGAAGACACCCCAAGGTATTTCGTGAGGGGTATGGTGAGTTCATGCAAAATTTTATTTTTTGTCACAAGTTAGTGGAATATGAGACTGTAAAAAAAAAAAACAATTTCCGCTAACTTGTGCCAAATTTTTTTTTCTGTGAACTCGCCATACCCCTCACGGATTACCTTGGGGTGTCTTCTTTCCACAATGGGGTCACTTGTGGAGTATTTATACTGCCCTGGCATTTTAGGGGTCCTAAAGTGTGAGAATCCAAATGCGTAAAAATGGCCTGTGAAATCCTAAAGGTACTCATTGGTTTAGGCCCCTTTGCATATTGGCTGCAAAAGTGTCACTCATGTGGTATCGCTGAACTCAGAAGAGTAGGGCAATGTGTTTTGTGGTGTATTTTACATATACCCATACTGTGTGTGAGAAATATCACTGTAAACGACAACTTTTTAAATTTTTTATTCAAAGTTGTCAATTTACAGAGATATTTCTCACACCAGCATGGGTATATGTAAAAATACACCCCAAAACACATTGCCCTACTTCTCCTGAGTACGGCGATACCACATGAGTGACACTTTTTGCAGCCTGGGTGCTAAAGGGGCCCAAATTCCAACGAGTACCTTTAGGTTTTATATGGCTGCTCACAATTTAGCCTCACCCAAAATGCCAGAACAGTACAAACACCCCACAAATGACCCCATTTTGAAAGAAGACACCCCAAGGTATTTGCTGAGGGGCATAGTGAGTCCATGAAAATTTAACTTTTTGTCAAAAGTTAGCAGAAAGGTAGACTTTATGAGAAAAACAATAAAAATCAATTTCCGCTAACTTGTGCCAAAAAAATCTTCTATGAACTCGCCATGCCCCTCACAGAATACCTTGGGGTGTCTTCTTTCCAAAATGGGGTCACATGTGGGGCATTTATACTGCCCTGGCAATTTAGGGGCCCTAAAGCGTGAGAAGAAATTTGCGTAAAAATGCCTTCCTAAAAGGTACTCATTGGTTTTAGGGCCCCTTTGCGCATCTTGGCTGCAAAAAAGTGTCACTCATGTGGTATCGCCGTACTCAGGAGAAGTAGGGCAATGTGTTTTG